>OX336347.1:21456547-22056547 GCA_946902875.1 Nematopogon swammerdamellus | reverse complement strand
CTAGAGTTGAAGGCGGTGCTAAAGCAAGCAAAAATAACCGACCGCCTTCAACTCTAGGGTTTGATTTTTTTTATTTCATACATTTTTGAAAGCGGTTTTTATATTTTTTCAAATAGTTTTTTATTTCATCGTTTTCTTAGTAATTTTTTGCTATTATTAGGGTACCGTATCCGTCGTACGGGACCCTATTACTAAGCCTACGCCGTCCGTCTGTCAGTCTGTCCGAGGGCTGTATCTTTCTGTATCGTAATAGGTAGCCAGTTGAAATTTTCACAGAATATGTGTTATTATGGCCAATATAATTTTGCATAGTATATTAAATTTATTCTTGTTAGAGTTTCTAGTCCTAGTCTGATCTACATCAGCCTCGGTACGGTAGGTCGGTGGGACAATGGATCGACATCCAATCATGAAATTAAGCACATCCGTGTGCATTTACGACTTGAATGGGTGACCATAGAGACCAAATTCCACGTAAAAAAAGGCCCCTTCCCTTACTAGGTGGTAGGGTTTAACCCCAAACGATTGGTACCACTGAATGAGAGCTCGGTCGAAGCGGCCTTGCAAAGAGTTGGCTGGGGGCGGACGTCACGGATGTTGCAGTTAATATAGACAACCGTGTCAGTTTCCATAAAAAAAAATCTAACCTGGTTATTTAAAGAAAGCGATTGAAAATGGGGGCTCTCATATTTGCCTCTCGCTCACACAGTATTGCCGTCTAAAGAAAATAAAGCAAATTGTTCCAAGATCGAAACGGAAACTGACACGGTTGGCTACATCACCTACAACATACGTGATGTCAGCCCGTAACACCGGGTGAACTAGGTGCCATGTCAGTGCTTCCCTTCATTTCATGCCGGCTACATTGAACTGGACGGAAAACACAAACTATTTACATAGCCGTTTCGACCGAAGTTTCGCACAATGCGGAAATATTCCAAGAAAAAAAATTTGCAAAAACAAAAAAATATACTACGAAAAAAAAATGTGCATGCCGACTAAACAGCTTTAAAACGCTGCCATTTTAAATCCCTTTCTTTAAACAACAAGGGTATATTATGTATGTGTCTAGTCTGCGGCGGGCGGCCGAGTGGTTTGGGCATCGGCTTCTCATGCGAGAGGTCCGAGGTTCGAATCCGGTCGGCGTGTACCAATGAGTTTTTTCCGACGAAAAAATTTACGTGCATACCTACACCTGCTGCTTCAGCGTTCGGAATCGGTGTAAAACTGTAGGTCCCTTCCCTTGCCCCTTACTAGGTGGTCCAAAACTACGGATCGAAACAAAAAAGTAAAAAGCTTGTCGGGGTTCTATTTAAATGATGGAAAAATCATAACAATATTAGTAATTTAATGTCATTCTCAGCATCTCTATCAACATACAATACAGCAAAACTTAATTAGGTTAGATATTAATAAACACACCATACGATATACACTGCTTCACCGTTCGGAACCGGTGTAAAACTGTAGGTAAATTGTAGCCGACTGGGTTGGTACCACCGTACTGGATGTAAGATGGCCGCAAGCAACCTCGGCTGTGTTCTCCTCTAGTCCAGTATAGCCAGCAATACAGGGAAGTCTCCGGTATGGCACCTACCTTCTCGGAGGTGATATTGGCTGGTCGGAGCACGCGCTTTGGCCCCTCTGACTCAGCCATCCATACCGGATTACATAAAAAAAAAATATGTTTGTTTACTCTCACCGATAGCGGACATGGCCTCCTTGAGCTCTCCGTCGAGCTCTGCCTTGATGGCCTGCTCGATGGTGCGACCCGACAGCTTCTTGTACTCCTCGAAGATCAGCTCCAGCTGCGCGAAGCTCTCGTGCGCCAGGATCCTGAAACGTTTATTATTATTATTTTATTATTTATTTTTTGTTAGTAGCACTAGCAGCTTAATATGCTGATGTGTTCATGTCTATGATGATCATCACTGGTGTTGCTATTGGTTATATTTCTTTGATTTTTAAATACTTGTCAAGCCTATTTTTGAATGTGTTTATTGAGGGTGCTTCAATAACTTCCTCGGGCAGTTTATTCCAGCTGTTTACGATTCTGTTAGTCAGGAAGTGTTTTCTTGCTTCGGTTGAGAAGCTTGTTACATTGAGTTTCAAGCTGTGACCTCTTAGGCTATGTAAATAGTTCGTGTTTTCCGTCCAGTTTAGTGTAGCCGACATGAAAATGAAGGGAAGCACTGACATGGCACCTAGTTCACCCTGTGTTATGGGCTGACATCACGGATGTTGTAGGTGATGTAGCCAACCGTGTCAGGTTCCACAAAAAAAAAAAGAAAAAAGGTGAGTGTTCGAATTTAACACAAACATGCTTTCCAGCTCTGGGCAGTCATAGTGCCGCTTCAGTATTTAGTATGTCTCTATGAGATCTCCTCTGTGTCTTCGTTGCTCCAGCGTTGTTAATTTCAGGATTTTTAATCTTTGTTTATATGGTATTTTTCTTAGAGTTTTTGGAAATTTTGTCGCTCTACGGCTGTACACTTTCAAGTAAATTTATGTCCTTGGTAAAATAAGGGTTCCACATTTGAAAGTAGAGGGCGAATGTAAGTTTTGTAAATCTTTATAAGTTATTATAAAGATTAGATTGTAGTATTAAAAAAAGTAGATTGTTAGTGCTTGAAAAGCTTTCTTTACTAAATATAGACTTGAATTTGCTCGCTTTACAATATTTTCAATATGGTTTGCCCATTTCATGTTGTCTGTTATTGTTATACCAATGTCTTTTTGTGTGTTTGTGGCTGTTAAGCTGGTCAATCCCAGTTGATAGTCATGTTTGGGGTTGTTTCTACCAAAGTGTAGAAACGTTAGCCCGTGAAACGTTAGCAGTTTTGGACGTTACATACGTATAATGCCACCCAAGTGGGCTGAGCAGAGACAACGTATCTCCAAGTGCCGCGATCCTCAAGATGTCAAAAAAAGAAATAATGATCGGCCTATTCAATAGTAAGTCTCCTTTCCACCTCCAAACTTACCGCGAATGCGTACCAATCGGTTCTGCAGATCTTTCCTCTACAGAACCGGTAAACTCTGGAACGCTCTCTCTGCCCACATATTTCACCCTAAGTATAGTCTCGGGTTCTTCAAGAGAGGCGTGAATGGACACTTCTCAGGCCGGCATGGCATTCGCAACCCCTGCGTACGACCAAATGCCCATAGGTGTCGTAGACACCTTATGAGTGGTTCAGCGCCACATGTCGCCGAAAAAAAAGTCACAAGTCGCACTCATAACGGGCCATTAAAAATCGGCTATAACATTTTATAATTGTATTTTTCGAAATAAATTACAGTCCGCGCGCGAGCTCCGAGGAATTGGTATTTGTGGAAATTATTTTTTTTATATTACCGTGTGGGGTCGGTACTTAAAAAGAATAGCCCCACTGCATCTCTCCCCATGCATGTCGTAAAAGGCGACTAAGGGATAAGGACAAGATGCCGTGCTAAAGGGCGACAGGCTCGCCACCTCTCACCTTGGCACGGTACTTCCACCGAGTCATGCAGCAGGTGGGTCTTCGTGCCTTACTTGCTGCTTGATCGATTGAATCTTGTTCGAATACTTTGCGAAACGTGGTGGTCGGTGTTTTGATGTAATTTGCCAGAGTTCTTGCAGCACAACACCGATTGCTCTGCTTACCCCGATTGTCGGGATTCAGCGTGTGTGATATGTATGTATATATGTTATTTTTTATTGAATTTGTATAGAATTTTAATGGAGATTCACATTTTGTGATGATTATACTACACTAGGCGAGTAATATTATACAAATGTATAATATTATGATTCTATACAAATTCTATAATAAATTAATTTCCACAAACAACGATTCCTCGGAACTCGCGCGCGGACTGTATTTAATGACTCATAGGTTTCAACAATATTAAAAGTTATCTTATTTATACAAAATTGAATTATATGAATATCATATTCGAATCAGTTACAGTGTACCTGGTGCACTATAAATTAGGAAGAAAAGATTTAATATAACCAAGTACACTATTTAATGTATAAAGTAATATATAATACATTTATCTACTTCTGGGTCGATGGTCGCGGGCCGGATTGCAACCGTTTGCGGGCCGGAGATGGCCCGCGGGCCGTACTTTGCTCATCCCTGGTGTAGCCTGTTAATACAACGTTTGAAAATAAATAAAAGTCCATGGTCCCATACCTGTTGAAGACCTCCTCATCGGTGCCCCACTTGGCCTCGCCGGCGTCGTACAGCTGCGCGGCGGACTCCTGCGCGCGCGCCGCGTCCACGCCCGCCTCCTCGTTGCGCACGCCCTGTTGGGGAGCCACCTGACGTCACGCGTAGCCAACGCACCGGCGCTCATCGCCGTACATCTATAGCCGGGAGCTTTGTTGTGCTTGTTTGATTATTTTTGCCTTTTTTTTATTGAATAATTGATTTAATATTAAAACTTTAATATAATTTGGATCAGAATAACCCAAATTTCCTGTACTCTGAACTGCGTGATTTTAAATGCGCAATAATTTTTATAATTTTAATTTTTTTTTATATTGATATTATGTTATTTTTATATAGTGATATTATGTTATTCCGGGATATACACAGTCACTACGTAAAGTTTAGTCGAAATCTGTTTGGTGGTTCTTGTGTGATGTACAGACAGACAAAAATTTTAAAAACTGTTCTAACATGTTCAGTTTCTCATTTTATGTCGCCCTGTTTATTTTTTTTTCGAATATATTCAATGTACAGACTTTTTTGCATTTACGATTTTATTATATGTATAGAACAATACTAGGAACCATATTAATATTATTTTACTGAAATTTTATCGTATGAATTATATTAGCTTAATTTTTACTCATAATAATACCTAATTTTATTACAACTATATACCTACGACATTAATGATAATGACCAATGCATAATTTATTTAACATTTAGATCTAACATTTTAATATCTTATTAATTTATTTATTTATTTGTATTATGATATTGTATTTTTAAAATTATAACAATAGTAATTAGATGAGCGCAAAAGCCTTACACATGAAGGCCTACTGAAGAACGGCTCTTGCGTGACAGATGAAAATCTAGTGTAAGAGCTAATGTATATTTGAACCGCTTTGCATGTTTTTATAATAAATCATTTCATTTCATTTCATTTCATAGTTCCTAACTTAAAAGTTCGATACTTGAGAATTAAAATACATTCTTATGTAGACATGGGGTGACCGATCAATCAAAGCAAAAGAATTCTCTTCATCACTATTTCAATGTGTGATCTTTCAAAAGCCGAACCAATCGTAGCACACACAAAAACCGCCGCGACCTTGTCAGCTGCTCAATTAAAGAGCAATTCCGTCGAAGTTTGTACACATCATCTACCGAGCAATGGTACCCTATGTCTTGGTAGACGTTATAGCGACCGAACGACGAGGATGTCAAAGGCGCGTAACATGTAATATTTGTTGCACTTTAAGGAGCTCCCAGCTATTGATCTACGGCCTTGGTGGTGCGGCGGCAAGCAGAAAGAATAAGAGGGAAGCATGCTTTGTGTGGTGCCCTTGGATTCAACACTTGTGCAAACTCATTCCAACGGCAAATTGCCAAATGGAATGTTTGATACATTGTCAATATTGGTAATAATTTTCTGTTATCAATAATTTTCTGTATCAATTTCTATGGTCTTATTTAAGGCGCCTAGTAACGCCACATGTGGATTTTTGAAGAAGTAGCCCGTGATAACTAGACCAATCTAAAGGCTAAAAACTACTGCAAAATATAGAACAATTCTTTGTCTATCGATCACACGTTTTTGGTTGTAAAATTGTATCATTTTCTATACAAACTATAGGGTAACCAAATGTAGATTTTTTCTTCCGCGTGAACTTTGAAGACTTGATCTCAGGAACTAAAGAGAATTTGAATGGAATTTTTATAGCAAAATGACGCCATTTGATAAATATATCGATCACACGCTTTTCAAAGTTCTAATGCGAAGGATCGAAATTTATGGAAAAAAAAAACCTACGCGCAACACCGTTGGCGTTACTAGGCGACTTAAAGCATTTGTATGCAGAAATTAGGAATCATAATCTACTGATCAGAATTTGTATTATTACATACCTCATTATTTTATTTATTTAGTCAATTTAAATTTACACACAAGTGCAAAGAAAAACAAAACAGCCAAAAGCAATTTCATATGTTCAGATTAGTTAACAGTCATAAGTTAGTGAGTTAATACAATTATAACTACATTATGTATCCAATAAACAGTAAACTAAAAGCAATTTTTAGCCTTAATAATACTAAAACACAATTATTTCTTGTAACTTTAGTTACGTTAGGAGTTTATTTTTATTTTTATGGAAACTGACACCGTTGGCTACTTCACCTACAACATCCGTGATGTCAGACCATAACACCGCGTGAACTAGGTGCCACGTCAGTGCTTCCCTTCATTTCATGTCGGCTAACACTGAACTGGACGGAAAACACGAACTATTTACATAGCCGTTTCGACCGACGTTTTATTAAGTCGATCTATCTAGTAAGATAATTTATCTAAGGAAGGATTCAAACAGATATAGTAGGGCACACGACTATACAGGCTGTTGCAGCACACACTTTTTTTTATTTATTTTTTTTATGTAATCCGGTATGGGTGGCTGAGTCGGAGGGACCAAAGCCCATGCTCTAACCAGCCAATATCACCTCCGAGAAGGTAGGTAGACCATACCGGAGACTTCCCTGGATTGCTGGCTATTACTGGACTAATAATTACTGGGCGGCCATCTTACATCCAGTACGGTGGTACCAACCCAGTCGGCTACAATTTGAGCCTACCACCTAGTAAGGGGCAAGGGAAGGGACCTACAGTTTTACACCGGTTCCGAACGGTGAAGCAGCGGGTGTAGGTATGCACGTAAATTTTTTCGTCAGAAAAAACTCATTGGTACACGCCGACCGGATTCGAACCTCGGACCTCCCGCATGAGAAGCCGATGCCCAAACCACTCGGCCACCCGCCGCTTTACTACATTAATTTCAACAGGGCAGGACAAATTAATTGTCAGTCAGACAGAACTCTTAGTAAAATTGTTAATCTTGCTCTCAAGCTGTGTTTTCGATAGACTGGGGGATGTTATTATGTGGTCACTAAAAATACTTGTAATAATATGTATGAAGAAAAAAATACGCTGCAAAGTTTTTTGCCGGTTCTCCTTTGTGGGTGTAATCGAACCGGATAGAACAAATTGTGACAAGTTCGAGTATTGTATTGTATTGTTTATTGATCATTCATATGGCAGTTAGACTGCGCTCAAACTTGTCACAATTTGTTCTATCCGGTTCGATTACACCCACGAAGAAGTACCGACAAGAAACTTCGAAGGGTATTTTTTTAAACATATTTTACAAGTATTTAGTGACTAGCCACACAATGACAACGCCCATAGTCCATCTAAAACACAGCTTGAGAGCAAGATTAACAATTTTGCTGAGAGTTCTGACTACAAAGACTGCAGAGTGCAGTCTAACTGCCATATGAATGATCATTAAACAATAAACAACAAAAACAATTAGTTTTATAATTATCGTGATAAACAACATTCTAGCAAGGCAATTATCAGACAAAATGGACAAGTAAGGGACTGCGGAAGGCAGAAAGAGAGAGAAACATACTGTGACGATAAGTGTGAGCAGGCGCCGGAAGTCGCCCGAGGTCTCGGAGCACATGTGCTCGGCCAGCGGGCGGTCGTACACTGCAAATATTAAAAAACTGTTTTTTTTTATATCTTAACTGAGAAACGACATGCACTGATAAGTTTTTTCTGTTTGAAAAGTGTAAGTACACAGCTATACCTGCTAATGCACCGTTCGGAACAGGTGTAGGTAAGCCCGTACATTTTCCATGAGAAAAAACTAATTGGTACACGCCGACCGGATTCAAACCCGGTTCATGTCCCAAATTGGCACACGCCGCTTGCTGTCAGGGTAATAATCCTATGTATGATGTGGCAATGTTCTAAATAAAACATACAACCATAACAATAATAACAGAATGTCAACCAACAAATTTAAAAAACCGGCCACGTGCGAGTGGAACTCGCGCACCGAGGGTTCCATATCGCCATGTCATGGTCAGCGCCACTCACGCCATCTATGGATTAGTTAAGATGCTTCATACTCTTTTCGGTAGATTTTCGGATTTCGCGTATACACATTTTAGTTTCTTATATGGGATCCCCCGTGAATGTTTTACTTTTTCTTATTTTTATTATTTGTTGTTATATCGGCCATAATAACACATATTCTGTGAAAATTTCAACGGGCTACCTATTACGGTTCAAGAGATACAGCGCTCGGACAGACGGACGGACAGACAGACACTCTTATTTTAATGTTTATATGTTACTAAGCACGTACTCGCTTTATATATCTTTTTATTAGAAAAATGCAAAGCGAAAATCATTGGAAAAAATACATCCCGGCCAGACACTCAGTCAGACAGACAGACAAACAGACCGCGTAGGCTTAGTAATAGGGTCCCGTACCGAATCACTACAAAATGAACTCACATCTCTCGTAAGCTTCCACAATGGACGCAATCTCCTTCTTAGTCCTGGTGCAGAGTATCTCGATCAGTGTGTGCTCATCCGTGCCCGTTCCCTCCATGCACTTGTTCAGCTCCCGGCACAGGTACTCCTCGGGCGGGGTCATCAGCCCGACGAGTACGTTCTCAAAGTTACCGCCCACTTCGCTCTTCAGGTCGTCCATCAGGTTCTGGAGAATGGGAAACGAGTATCCAATGAAATTAAATAGTTTATATATTTAGTATATAACTAAATATATACTTTTGCCCGCGGCTTCGATCGAGTGAAATTCGTATATTTAAAAAGAAGAAAGCAAGTAAGCCCACTACCGTAACTTTATTTCGGCGAGCGGAACAATTCGGTTTGTATGAGAGCTACATCTTAGCGTAACCGTAGCGTAGCGTAAACTGAATTTTATTTAGCCTATCCTGTGTCTCGTATACACATATACCTGTCTTGTACTAAGTTTCATCAAATTTGGATGATCGGTTTAAGAGTTATGGAGGAACATACATACATACATACAGAAAAGATTTCTAAAAATCATCAATTTAGTTTTAGTATCATACATAGAGTCTACAACTTAACATGACCATCCCTTACATATTTATTATTAGTATTGATGATGATGATTGATTTAGCATTTTGTCGGCACCTTGTTCGTTTATAGACCAGCCCTCTTGATGCCCGGTCAACCATTACGTGTCTGATCTATGAAGTTAATTCTCAAAATCGACAAAGCATGTTACACTGATGTATGTATGAGTTTTTTCTGACGAACAAATGCACGTGCATACCTACCAGTGGCGGCTTTGACCTATAAATCTTAGTGAGACGACTAAAAAATCCACCTACATTGCTATTACTTTATGATAAATTGAAAAACCTAAACCTAATTTTTTTTGGCCCTAACAATACTTAACCAAAAACTACTATCGAATCGCGCACCGAGGGTACCGTATCGCCATGTCACGGCTAGCGCCACTAGATGAATTTCATAACACGCCACGCCATCTAGATGGCGTGTTATGAAATACTTCATATTAGTTAGTCACGATTAGAAAATGATTCATCATCTATTTGGTAGATGGCGCGCGCGCATACACTTTTTGAAACCAAAAAGTGTATGCGCGCGCGCCATCTATGGGAACCCCCGTGAGTTTTTTACTTTTTCTTATTTTCATTATTTTTTGTTATATCGGCCATAATAACACATTTTCTGTGAACATTTCAACGGGCTACCAAATTACGGTTCAAGAGATACAGGCCTCGGACAGACGGACGGACAGACAAGCGGCGGGTGGCCGAGTGGTTTGGGCATTGGCTTCAAATGCGAGAGGTGCGAGGTTCGAATCCGGTCGGCGTGTAACAATGAGTTTTTTCTGACGAAAAAATTTACGTGTATGCATACCTACACCTGCTGCTGCCGCATAGCAGCCTCGGCTGTGTTCTCCTCTAGTCTAGTATAGCCAGCAATCCAGGGAAGTCTCCGGTATGGCACCTACCTTCTCGGAGGTGATATTGGCTGGTCGGAGCATGCGCTTTGGCCCCTCCGGCTCAGCCACCCATACCGGATTACATAAAAAAAAAAGAGAGACGGACGGACGGACAGACAGATAGACAGACAGACGGCGTAGGCTTAGTAATAGGGTCCCGTACCGGATACGGAACCCTAAAAAAAAAAAAAAAAAGAATTCGCAAAAGTGAGATTCGAACCAACGTCACTAGATTGAAAAGCGAAGCAAATACCATTGAGCTATGAAACTTACCGTAACTAGTGCGAATTTCGCCATTATGTCACGGAGGTAAAACAAACCGACTTATAGAAAACGTGAATAGCCCCATCTCGCTCTGCATTCTTTTAATTGCATATAGATGTCTCGTCCGGCGCCATTTATCAGAGCCTCAGCTGCTCCCTACATCCAAAGCCTCCAAGGTCAACCTGTTGTCTTTACGCTTGGTGAAGCGATATCAAAATAAGCGATTCGTCGCCGCACCGGACCGGGGTGAGTCACCATATGCCATGCCGTACGTGACACGTCACACGTCACGTCTGTGTGTGTGTGCGTGCTGTGTTGGTGGTGTTGATGCACTAACACATCTTTAACGTATTTCGTCGCGCGCGTCGCACCAGCCGCCTCCGCCTCCTCCGCGCCGCGGCTCTAATATTGTGATCAGTTCGGATCGGATATACTTGACTTTTTTAAGTTTTCTTTCTTGATATTTTGAAATGTTTTTTTTTTCTTTACTTTCAAGATAATTAAGTGAGGCGGTGCTTCACTTGCTTCACCTGGGGAACCGCCACTGATACCTACACCTGCTGCTTCACAGTTCGGAACCGGTGTGAAACTGTAGGTCCCTTCCCTTGCCCCTTACTAGGTGGTAGGCTCAAATTGAAGCCGACTGGGTTGGTACCATCGTACTGGACGTAAGATGGCCGCATAGCAGCCACGGTTGTGTTCTTCTTTAGTTCAGTATAACCAGCAATCCGAAGGGAGGTCTCCGGTATGGCACCTACCTTCTCGGAGGTGATATTGGCTGGTTGGAGCGGGGTCCGGGCCGAGTGGGGCATAGACAACTAGAGTGCACCAAAGCATCGTGCACTCTAGTAAAGTTGTCTATGCCCCGCGCGACCCGCACCCCCTCTGCCTCTTGTGTAGTGTAATGGCGATACGTTGGTTGTGTGTTTAGTGGCAATTATATCGGATTAGTGACTGAAGCACCGTAGTATCCTTTCCGGCCTTTCTAGCTATCCGCAGTGATCCCCGCTACCGGGACGCGTGTGGCCCGCGCCGGGTACAACAAGAAATCTCTGTAAGGGATAAGTCCGCCATTGCACCTTATGTAAATTTTCTGATGTACTTGTTACTGTTTAATGTTTACTGGAGCATGTTCTATCTATCTATCTAAACACTAGGACATGGACCAGAACTAGTCCCGTGCTCGTAGTCACACCCAAACAAGTAGGGTGGTAGGGTTTAACCCGCCCGGGTTGATACCACGGCACTGAACGAAACGTCGGTCGAAACGGCTATGTAAATATGTAGCCGGCACGATCAAAGGGGGAAGCACTGACATGGCACCTAGTTCACCCGGTGTTATGGGCTGACATCACGGACGTTGTAGGTGATGTAGCCAACCGTGTCAGTGTCCATAAAAAAAAAAAAAAAGTAGGCACACTGCCGGCCGTACGTACCCTCCCGTACTCCTCAGTGAAGAACTTGGCGAGCTGCTGACGCTGATGGTTGGACCGCTTCGCCAGTATGGCGATGAGGGCCGCCTCGTCTGTGCCGAAGCCCTTCATCGCAGCTCGCAATGCCGCTCCGTCCTCCGCAACGTTGAACCCTGGCGCGGGCACCACTGTAGGCTCACGCTGCAAAATACATGATAAATAAATAGTTCATAAATAAATATATTACCATCTCTAGAATAGTTTCTTTCATATATTATCGTTGTACCGTGTGGGGCCGGTACTTTAAAAGAATAGCCCCACTGCATCTCTCCCCGTGTATGTCGTAAAAGGCGACTAAGGGATATGACTCCCTTCTTATATTACTAGGTGGTAGGGTTTAACCCGCCCGGGTTGGTACCACCGCACTGAATGAAAGGTCGGTCGAAACGGCTATGTAAATAGTTTGTGTTTTCCGTCCAGTTCAGTGTAGCCGGCGCGACCGAAGGGAAGCACTGACGTGGCACCAAGTTCACCCGGTGTTATGGGCTGACATTGCGGATGTTGTAGGTGATGTAGTCAACCGTGTCAGTTTCCATAAAAAAAAAAAGTTCATAAATAAATGTAGAATAGTTTCTTTAATATATTATCAACTCATGTCACGCCTGTTCGCTATGCAGCTAATTATTTTAATTATTATTATTATTATTTATTTATATACACTAGCAGCTTGCAGCTGATGCGTGTACTTCACGTGTTGAGTGCACTGTTTTATAATAGATCTTATATTTTTATTGTTTTTTTTTTTTTTTTACTTTTTTATTATAAATTTTTTTTTATTATATTATTAGTGTTTGTTTTTATTTTTGTTTATGTTTAGCAAATGTTTGTCAAGTAGATTTTTAAAACCATTCACTGAATTTATTGATTACAGAAAAATTGTGTTAGATTTTAGATGTTTTTTTTTTATTTCAACGAATACTCATTCTATATGAGAAACGGAATTTTGGACATGTAATTATTATTTTTTTATTTAAAGCAGTTAAACTGCACTTTAGTTATGTTGTATTCGGTTTGATTACATCCACGAAGAAGAACAAGATGGTAAGAAACTTCGCAGGTTTTTTTTTTATAATTTTAATTCTTGTCCATCCCCATGTCTTGCTCAATAAAGAATGCCTTATCATAACATTAAACTTGTCTTTTGTACCTCATTTGTATTATGGTGTGCATTAGGTATAAAGAATATTTTCATTTTGAGTTTTTTTTTTTTTATGGAAACTGACACGGTTTGCTGCATCACCTACAACGTCCGTGATGTCAGCCCATAACACCGGGTGAACTAGGTGCCATGTCAGTGCTTCCGCCTTTGATCGTGCCGGCTACACTGAACTGGTCGGAAAACACAAATTATTTACATAGCCGTTTAGACCGACGTTTCATTCAGTGCGGTGGTACCAACCCGGGCGGGTTAAACCCTACCACCAAGTAAGATTAGGAGGGAAGGGACCTAAAGTTTTACGAGGAATCCGAACCTCGGTCAGCCTCCAACGGTCAGCGGTCACCCATCCAAGTACTGACCGCACCCAGCGTTGCTTAACATTCAATAGCGACAGTTGAATGTCTGCACCACTGAGCTATCGAGGCAGAGTTTATAAATATCAAGTTCCAAAAAAATGATCATTCATAAACCTTATTATCAAGTTTGCTCTCTACACACTATGCAAACTATAAACCAATAATGAGTATCTAAATATTGGGGGTCTGGCAGTTAAGCCCGTGACACACATGCTAGTTGCTCGCACAAAAACATGCCTTACTTGGTGGTAGGCTCAAATTGTAGCCGACTGGGTTGGTACCACCGTACTGGATGTAAGATGGCCGCATAGCAGCCCTGGCTGTGTTATCCTCTAGTCCAGTACAGCCAGCAATCCAGGGAAGTCTCCCGTATGGCACCTACCTCCCGTATGGCACTCCGAGGTGATATTGGCTGGTCGGAGTATGCGCTTTGTCCCCTCCGACTCAGCCACTCATACCGGATTACAGAAAAAAAAGAAGCCCAGTTTCTGTTAAAAACGAGCTACCGGCATGTGTATCGCCATTGTGCCGGTAGCTCAAATTCCAGTACAAGGCATGCCAGTAGATCGCACGACGTCTGATTTGTTCCCCTCGCGGGGGAGTGGGGACTCGCACGCTAGATGTCAGCGGCATATAGAAACGGACAGAAACTGGCATGCCAGCCACAGGCATGTGTATTATTTCGACACAGAATGCCGGTACCAGGCATGCCAGCTTACCAGCTCCTAGCGTGCCAGCCACAGGCATGTGTATTATTTCGACACAGAATGCCGGTACCAGGCATGCCAGCTTACCAGCTCCTAGCGTGCCAGCCACAGGCATGTGTATTATTTCGACACAGAATGCCGGTACCAGGCATGCCAGCTTACCAGCTCCTAGCGTGCCAGGCACAGGCATGTGTATTATTTCGACACAGAATGCCGGTACCAGGCATGCCAGCTTACCAGCTCCTAGCGTGCCAGCCACAGGCATGTGTATTATTTCGACACAGAATGCCGGTACCAGGCATGCCAGCTTACCAGCTCCTAGCGTGCCAGGCACAGGCATGTGTATTATTTCGACACAGAATGCCGGTACCAGGCATGCCAGCTTACCAGCTCCTAGCGTGCCAGCCACAGGCATGTGTATCACGGCCTTTATCGTGCACACATAGTCAGATAGTACCTAGGTACGCTTCTTTCATGATTAATTAGATGAATCACCACACGCCAGATGTTGGTGAAGCAACAGCTGAGGTCGTTATTTGAATCATCATATGGAAATTCACATTGATCGTCTGTTAGATATAAAAATTCTACTAGATATAAACTGTAGGTAGGTCCCTTCCAATTTTACTTTACTAGGTGTTAGGGTTTAACCCTCAAATGTTGGTACCACCGCACCATGGCCGAATGAAAGGTCGGTCGAAACGGCTACTATGTAAATAGTTCGTGTTTTCCGTCCAGTTCAGTGTAGCCGGCACAATCATAGGGAAAAGCGCTGACATGCCACCTAGTTCAGCAAGGAGTTATTTAGAAAGGGGACAGGCAGGGGTGGATGGAAGGCGTGCAAAGCTCTAGGTTTGGGCCTAACACTTTATTTTCTGGTTAGTACGTAGCCGGAGTAAATATCACCGTTATATGGTTAAAAAAAAAAAAACCTAACTGGGACGACGACATTAAGTACGTCGGCGGAAAGCAGTGGTTCCGTATCGCTGAAGGCTTGGAGGAAGGACTGGAGGAAAATTGGAGAGGCGTATATCCAGCAGTGGACGCTTACACGCTGACTGACTGAAGTGAAGACAGATGTGAAGAGTTTTCATTCGACTGGGTGTGCGTGTTGATAGCAATTTAGTAAGGTACTTTCTCTAACATTCCATATCAAATTTATGAATGTATTCGTTCTATGATTTTAATTTTAGCACATAAAAATAAAGTGTGTAGGCATATTTACCACAATAGGCATCTTGAAATCCTCCTTCAAACTTCGGTGAATTTGATCCACAGGCAACAGTAGCAAGCAAGAAGTGACCTGGACGCTGCTGTGTGCACTGTGATAACTTATTTGTCACTCAGCAAGGTTGAATGAATTATAATAATGACGCCCTGCGACACAACACAAACAAATAAAGCCGCACCCAGCGGAATTGGGACTTGGTTGGGCTGGGGGTGGGCCGGAATACACATAATCATGCAAATAATTTTATCACAAAACACGCGCACGAATACGCATTTACGGAACGGAGCTAAAATTCAAATTCAATAAATACAATCAATCAAATTCCCAGACAGTAGTATTATATTCTTTGGATCAAATTCTTTGGCTGGTTGTCGCCAGTGTTGCCAATTTCAATTTTAAAAAAGGGCCAAAGTTTAAAGAAAGCTGAATAGTAGAAATGATGAAAACATACCTATATAGAGACACAATATTGAATCACAATCATGCAATAGTCATATACAGGGTGGTCCAAAAATCGTGGACCAAACGAAACAGGGAGGTAGAGGGGGTTATTTGCAGTAAAAAATCCCTCAATGACAGGGTCCTATCTTGAACTCCTTAAAAGTTTTGACTATTTTAGTCTTTTTTTTAATAAAATTCCATAATTCGTAATAATAAGGCAATTAAAAAAAAAAGTCAATAAAAAATGAAAAAATTAATGGTCATTAATTGGTTCTAGAGGATGTATCATCAATTCATCACTACAAAAATGTTTTTATAATAGTGAATATCATGATTTATGAATAATGGAATTTTATTCAATATTATTTAAGTGTTATGAAAAATTATTTCTATCTTTAGAACCTTACTGTGAAAAAAAAATGTACTACTAAAACATGACCCCGTATGAAAATAACTTGCCTATTTAATGGCGATTAAAATGAGGTATAACACACTGCTGTTTCTAGCAAAATTATTTTTTTATGTATTTTTTTTCATAGCAAAGACTAAATTAAGGTAAATCAGAGGATAGTAAAAAAAAACAATTATCGAATTATAATTTTTTTTATTAGATAGAAATAACACATATCTACAAAAATTGTTCGAAATTCCTTCCTCTAGCGGCAATACATGCACGACATCGTCTAATAAAATTATTTCGCAATTTACGAAATGCGTTTCTGTTGAGTTTAACATTTTCTGTCGCTATCTCTATTTTATTTCTTAATTCTTGTTCTGTCCGGTTCTCTTTTTCGTACACCACCTCTTTCAAATATCCCCACAAAAAAAAATCAATGGGGTTTAGATCCGGAGATCTCGCTGGCCATTGGATTGTTCCACCTCGACCAATCCAACGATTTGGATACTGGGCGTTTAAATATTGTCGGACTGCCCGAGCGTAGTGTGGTGGCGCGCCATCTTGTTGCAGCCACATGTTATTAACCAAATCCTCTGGAATTTCAGCTTGGCGCAGTATTTCGTGCAAGTTATTTTGTAGAAATTCTAAATACAGAGCACCATTCAATCTTGGTGGCAATTCGAATGTTACAAGGTGTCCGCCAATGATCCCAGCCCACATGTTGACGCCAAACTGGTGTTGGAACTTGTCATTTCTAACTATGTGTGGATTAACGACAGCGTAATAGTGCAAGTTATGAATGTTAAAGATTCCAATTCTTCTAAAACTTGATTCGTCAGACCACAAAATTTTGTTGAAAAATTGTGGGTCAGCTCTATGACGTCGTAGCATTTCTCTGCAAAACTGCACTCTGTTTTCAAAGTCTGCTGGTAATAACGCTTGGATTCGTTGTACGTGGTACGCATGTAAATGATTTCTCTTTACGTAACGTTGAACTACCGACTTAGGAATACCCAAGTTTCGGGATATGCGACGCTGGCTCGTGGTGGGGTCCATTTCTAGTGCACGGAGTATTTGTTCTTCTTCTTGATCATCATGAATCGCTGGCCGACCACGACCATCTTCTGCATGATGTTGACCAGGTAAGTAACCTCCCGTGTAAGCAGCGTGAACGCGGACAAAAATCCAGTGGTCGGGAAAGCGGTCACGGTTCGGGTAACGTCGGCGATATTCTCTGGCAGCAGCCCGAGCATTTCCATCGCAAAAGCCATACAGGTAATGCATTTCTGCATACTCACGCTGGGTATACTCCACTCGTCTTACATCGGCCATATCCAGCCAAGTCCGGTAGCAAGCAACACAAAGTCCAAATGGGTAAGAAGCACAGGTCACACACAGGTAGGCAATAAATCACAGAGTCCGTAATAGCAAGCGTGGGTCACAAATTGGTAGATCACAACACAAGGTCCAAGTAATAGCGAAATTCGTCGGGTAGAGTAACAGAGATCACGTGTGGTGTAACAGGCAGATAGCGAGTAACTAAACCGGTTGGTAAGCGACATCCGCCGCCGCCGGCCGACTGTGGTGCACGCAAACAAAAGATGAAAAAACAAAAGCATTCCACGCAGCAAGCGAGTGAGTTATTGTTAATTTCGCATTCAGTTCCTTAGTGTGAAAAAGAGACAGATAATCTCTTTCTTTCTAAAATTCGATCGAAAAACGTTTTACGAAGAGCTGATGTGAAATAAAACATCACAGTAAAATTTTTTACTATACTCTGATTTACCTTAATTTAGTCTTTGCTATGAAAAAAAATACATAAAAAAATAATTTTGCTACAAACAGCAGTGTGTTATACCTTATTTTAATCGCCATTAAATAGGCAAGTTATTTTCATACGGGGTCATGTTTTAGTAGTACATTTTTTTTTCACAGTAAGGTTCTAAAGATAGAAATAATTTTTCATAACCCTTAAATAATATTGAATAAAATTCCATTATTCATAAATCATGATATTCACTATTATAAAAACATTTTTGTAGTGATGATACATCCTCTAGAACCAATTAATGGCCATTAATTTTTTCATTTTTTATTGACTTTTTTTTTTAATTGCCTTATTATTACGAATTATGGAATTTTATTAAAAAAAGACTAAAATAGTCAAAACTTTTAAGGAGTTCAAGATAGGACCCTGTCATGGAGGGATTTTTTACTGCAAATAACCCCCTCTACCTCCCTGTTTCGTTTGGTCCACGATTTTTGGACCACCCTGTATATAAATGACAAAAATTATCAATGTTTATTAGCCAAAATCATGGGTTCTAAAATCAATGGACAACATAAGTACCTAAACATTACTTTATTTCATTGTCTAATACTTACGTACTGTAACATACTTAAAAATGTCATCGGACTCCTCTTCATGTTATCTGGAAGTGCTTGATAAACATATGTTTATCAAGCACTTCAAATATAATTTCATGTATGGGTCTTTCTCCGGATGGGCAAAATAAGCGAGTCCGGATCGAAAAGTCTTATAAAATGGATTCATAATACTTTGATATTTTTTTATATTGTAGATATGATTAAAATACTGGGGGGGGGCCTATGTCCTTTTTTTAATTAATTAATTAGAAATGCGATAAAAAAAATTCAAACTGCTGAAATCTTGACTTCACTGGCGCGTCCGGACTACAGTTTGCGGTAGAAAATTTTTTTTTTCCTATCATCTATAAGGAATTACGCTACTTTGTATATGTTCTCTAAAACCTAGTTAGTTATGCTTTACCTTATATTTTTACTAAGCATGAATACGCTTTAGAAGACGAAATACGAATTATTTTATCTGCGTCCGCTAGTTTCCTTTGATATCGGTGGCGCGCACGAATACGCTCATAGATCCTATACTATTGTAGCTGCGTCCATAGCTGTTAAAGCGAAAAAAAATATCAGTCGCGCCGCTTCTGTGGCGAGGACAACACGCCTGTGCGTTCCTGTGCGGCCGTGTTATTAAGGTATGTAATCGTTTTCGGTGGCTTGGTAACCTATGAAATTGATTTCGCTGAACCAATTTTCTCGTTAATTATTTGACTTATTACTATTATATTTTAATTAGAGATTGTCTTATTAGTACTAGATCTCCAACTTAGAGAGCAATGCTGTATACATAGGTTGTATTTGCAAATATTTTAGATTTTCCATACTTTTTTGATTTCGGTGTCACTGACTTCGGTGTTTTCGGTGGAAATAGGTGCACCGAAGTCAATTTCAAAACCACCGAAAGCAAGAAACACATTTTTTTATTAAATAGCATCCCTATTATAAGTTATAAACAGGATAACTTTTGTATTTGAGGTCTAAAAATGAAAAAAAAAATTATTAAATTCACATAAAGTTAAAAAATTTGAAGACTGCAAACTCTACGTAGCAAAACCTAACTTACTGTATTCTATTGCGTCATTGAGAGTTTTCGTCGAATAAAGTAAAAAAAACCAACAGTTTTTCTTTCAATCGAAGTTATATTATGCCGTTTACACTGTATTAACTAAATTACAACTAAATAACTTTTGAGACTAGTATATATTTCTTATTAAATATGTTTTCCGTTGCGGTAGGTCAGACTTTAGGACAAACTTCAGCTTTCCGAAGGCAGCCCAACCCAGTTGAATGTGTCTCTCTACCTCCTTGAGTAAGCCTTGTCGACCTAGCCAAAATATTTGTTACGTATTCCTCCACTTGTTCGATCACTTCACCGTCGATCAGAATATTGTCCTCCTCACCCATAACTCCATCGTCATGACGTTGGTTTTATCCCTAACCTTACTTTTGAGTAAGGTTATGGAGCGTATTGTCAACTCAGCGCTCTGACGTATCTAGAAGACTGTAAACTCCTCGACGACAAACAATACGGCTTCCGCAAGCAAACGTCGACTGGAGATCTTCTTGCGTACGTCACGCATTTGTGGGCTGAAAGGCTCGATGGTTTTGGGGAACCAAAACCATCGAGCCTTTGGCGGTCGCTCTGGAAAATCCAAAGCATTCGATCGCGCCTGGCACCGGGGACTGTTAAGAAAGCTTACGGCGTCCCTACAAAACTGTGCACTTGGATCTCCAGCTTTTTGATGGGTCGGTCGATCTTTGTCACCCTAGATGGTGGTGCTGGTGTTGGATCCTCCGTGATGTCACCTACGCTGTTTCTATTATTCATCAACGACATGCTCTCGCTCGGCGAAATACATTGTTACGTGGACCACAGCACGGTGCACGAAGGGTTCATCAAGGACTGGAAGGGTAGAGAAGCCTCAGCAGCAAACGCGAGACGCTCGCTCGGGTTGACCAGGTTCTCGAAAAGTATCCTCTTGGGGGAAGAACTTGTCAACTTCAACGTAGCCAAGACGCAAGCTTGTGCCTTCTCTACTAAGGCTAATCCGTTTCCTCTCCAAGCCACTTTCCAGGGCAGCCAAGTCCCCAAAAGATGATAGTCTGGGCGTCCTGGGTATGAAAGTGTCCAGGGACGTTGGGTTTCGATCGTTCATGGAGTCCAAGGCGAAACTAGCGTCTCGAAAATTAGGGATGCTCTACCGATGTCGGCGATTTTTCACGCCGGTCCAACTGATTACACTGTATAAAGCCACAAGTAAGACCGGTGATGGAATATTGCAGTCATCTTTGGGAGGGTTCCCCTGAGTACCTTCTTTCAGCCTTGGATTCTATTCAGCGACGAGCCATTCGCCTCATTGGTGACTCTATACTCACAAAGGACCTTCAACCTCTAAAGCACAGACGTATCGTGGGGTCATTGAGCCTATTTTTTTTTCGATACTACTATGGCCGCTGCTCTGATGAACTTGCTTTCCTTATCCCTCCTCCTACTGTTCGCCTCGCCAAACTCTCGCGGAACACCCCTTTGTAGTCGACAGAAGAGTTCTTCGAACTGGGGCTCCCAGGGAATATCTTTCCCCACTCCTACAATCCACGGATCTTCAAATCGCGGGTTAATAGCCTTTCCCCAGCGACATTAGTCCACCTTCAAGTCGGACTGACACCTCCTCGGCGCGGTGAAATTGGTTAGGCCTGAAGCTTCGACCTCGGGCAGAGCCACCCAGTTCGGAAGCAATAAAAAAAATCCCGGTTCATTCTCAGACCGACGACGTTCAGCGAGACCTCGTAAAGGCCGCTGAGCGTCTCTTGAAGCTGAACCCGGGTATGGCCAGGAGGACAATGTTATCCGCGAAACAGAGATGACTGAGAAACTCCCCATTGACATAATGTTCTCCCACTCAAGCGTCTTGAACACTTCTTCAAGTGCTTTTGTAAAGAGCTTGGGTGAGATCACGTCCCCTTGCCTCACTCCCTTACCAAGGAGCATTTTTTTTAATAAGAAGCGCGACATGCGACGCCGAGCCACCAATACGATGCCTAATGACGCCCATGGATATTCGGTCCTACAATGGGCTTTCGAATGCCATGCCGGCCTGACAGGTGCTATTCACGCCTCTCTTTAAGAACTCGAGACTATACTTGGGGGGAATACGTAGGCAGGGAGAGCGTTCCAGAGTTTACCAGTTCTGTGGAGGAAAGATCTGCAGAACCCATAAGCGATAGAACACACTTAGGGCGCCGACATCCCCACGGAGTTGCAGTGGTTCTAGATCGAGGGACACGTTGGGGTCATCCACTAGTCGCAGGGCTCGACGCAGGATCGAATCCAAAGGCGCAAGCTGGTATTTAGCTGAGCCAACCCACAAGTGCGAGCAGTACCCCAAGCAGGACCTAATCTGTGCTATACAAAAGCAGCCTTTGGCCCGGCGTGAAGTACCGTCGCACCTTATTGAGTACATCCAACTTTTTAGAAACTAGCTTGGCCTTGCCCTAGCTAGATTATGGCGCGGAAAGTTTAGGTCGTGCGACAGTTCGACTCCGAGGACCCCGAGGTGATCGCTTAATTTTAGCGACGGGATTTGGAAGGAAGGAGCGGGTACGAACGCCGTTCTTTTCGCACTGAACGCGCAGACTTGTGTCTTGGAAGCGTTAAACTCGACCAAATTAATAAGGCCCCATTCGGAAATAGACCGAAGCGTTTGTTCGAGTTCAGACAGTCTTCACCTCTTCTCATCCACAACATCCCGTCTGGATGAAGGGTGACTGATGTAGGATCCGTGTACCTACTTTTGTCCGCATAACAATGTATGTTGCCGAGTAGCAGAATATCATTGGATGGGGCGGGTATTTTCATGGAGCCTCACAGTCACCGCCGTTTACCGATACAAGTTTTGGAGTACCTCGACGTATCGTTGGCCGAGTGATGGCGGATTCAAAAGAGGAACTCTTAGCTAAAAAAAGAGTGGCTGAAAGACTTTGAAGAGTTAGAATTAAAAGCGACTACATACTTTATGCACTGAACAAGGGAAGAGACCGCCAATATCACAAAAAAAAATTTTACAATATAAATCTACTCAATACCTACTCATATCGAAATTGCACACAATTGTAGTCGGTATTGTTTGTTCTTTTGCACAGTTGCATAGTGTTTAAAGTGTTAAGTTATAAAGTAATTACACGATTTGATTTCGGTGACTAAAATATTGATTTCGGTGGACATCACATTTTTTAAATTCAATAACTTCATAACCGTTCAATCAATTTCGTTCCCTCCACTACCATTTGATTCTAAATTAATTCTAAATTATATTTTGCCTGTGAGAATGTCTAAATTCAAAGAAAAAAAAAGTGCCACCGAAGTCAACGAAATATTGCGACGGCGGAGAAAGACCCGTATGTAAGTACCTAGTCATGGTTCCAATTTTTTTTTAAATAACTACCTATCTCTTCATTCTGGTAGATCGTAGTCCGAGATCGTAGTTATCACAACATTTGTTGTGGCGTCACAGACCAGCTCGAATAGTTAAAATAACATTCACCATTTCTGTGCCGAGTCTCTTTCTTAATTTATTTTCAACTTGCTGAACTAATTGGCTGAAAACTCGTTCGACTTCGATATTTTGACCATGGTAAACAGAGCAAAGAAACTTTTAACCCCCTGCCTGCACGCGTGCGTGTGACTGATCGTATGATAAAATAAAATGGTTCATGCTAAAATTGAGCTGGAAAAGAGCATCAACAAAAAAAAGAGTTCAGAGTGCCAAATTACTTTTTGAGCTGACGGTCAAGATTTCGAGCTAGATCTAGCTCTGAAAGAGCTGATTTGGCAACACTGTCGACAGTAGCTGAATGAGAGTTGCCAGCCCTGTTGGCGACAGACACAATAATATTAAGAAAACTGCGAAATTAATAAATAAGGCTAGAACTATAGTTTCAGATTCATATTATCGGTAAAGACCTGGGCCCAGGTAATTCATATAGGTAGGTAGAAAAATAGAGTAAGTTAGAATGTAAATTATAGGAAATATATGTTAGTCTGCCAATCAAAGTTGAAACTGGGGTCAGGATACAGGTACCTACCGCACACACGATGACGAGAGTATAAACATATAGAGCATTGTATCCCAAAATAGATTTGTTATGAAGAAACACTAAGTCAAGGTTAAGGACCGCTCGACTAGGAGACGCGAGCTGCGATGGAACAATGGGGTTCATTATTGGCGGGTGCGCATTGGCGTATATAGAGGGGGGGCCGGGTGGGCACGGCCCACCCCAGAAGTGTCTGGTGCCCACCCCAGGATGTTGGGTTGCCAACCCAAAATTCTAGGGTGGGCACTTAAATAATTTCACACAAAAACACTTAAATAATCTACAGCTGAGGAATCAACATATAATTTTATTCCATTTCCATCCCGGTAATAAAAATAAACACTTTAAAAAAATGTTTTTGTTTAATTTTATTTAGGTAAAGAAACTTTCCGTAATCAATGTTCGAAATACGGCTCAACACTTCAAGTACAAATTACCTACTTTTATTGCGTGGGTATATCGGGTTTCGGCTTCATCGGCCATCGATTTTCAGGGGCCAGGCCCACCCTGGAAAATAATCCTAGATACGCCAATGCGGGTGCGAGGTCATACGCGTGGTGACGACTCTCGCGCCGGCCCGGACGCATATTGTAAACATTAGCTGCCCCAGAGACGAACATAGTTTAATTAGGCAGTCCCATTCAGACAGCTCCTCAGAACGGACCGACGACGGTAGAGAAGCTCTCGAACTCACGAAACGTACATGACAGTGACGCTCCAGTGAAAATAATGATTAAAATAGAACCGAGAATAGAACCAAGTAAAACATAGTGACAGTTATGTGCAGACAACCGGAAACGACGTTAAAACATACTCGTGATACCTATCGTGAATTGGTAGTGACACCGAACTATTTATAGTGACAACTAGTGACAAGTGACAACTCAAGCGAATACTTGTTACCTGGCCTTGGGACTAAGATTGGTGGCGGGGCAACCCGTATGCTAGTTTCATTTGTCTCCACAAACTTCCCCAAACATGATTAGTTTGAGAACAAAGAACAGTGCTTAATAAATAATACATAAATAGTAAAACAGTAACAAGTTATTTGGTTTAAAGAACCATTGTCAAGTGGACGCGTGCACAGGAGACGATTGACACTCCCACGATGAACAGTCGAACTGTAGATTGAGTCACGGTTTCGCCGGAGGAGACCGAACCGGCAAAGGGTGAATGCTGACAGCGAATAGGCGAACCTTTATAAGTGTGAACTCTGGCGAATAGGTGAACTTATAAATGGGTGAACTTTTGTCAGTAAGTAAATGAAATGAATCCTTGAACAGTGCTTTTTAACAGTGGTCCTTCGAGCCGGATCCGCGATGCCGTGGACTCAATTCGGCAGTGAAAAAAGCCGCAATGCATAGTACAGTGACGGAGTCCGAAGCTTGCCTGCGTGCGCGCTTACCTGTGTGTACGTGTACATCCGCGTGCCCGCGTCGCCGCGCCCTCTCCGCCGCGCTTGCGCACATTCGCGTGCCGAGCTGCCCCACCCGCGACGCCGCGCCCGCGCCGCTGCACCTGCATGCCCACACATACGTACGCGCCCGTAGACACCCGCGTGCTAGCACCGAACCGCTGCACCCGTGTGCGCGCACCGCCGCTGCGCCCGCGTGCCCGCGCCACAGCTGCGCCCGCACCGCCGCTGCGCCCACGTGCGCGCGCCGCTGCACATGCGTGCCCGCACATACGTACGTGCCTACACACATCTGCGTGCCCGTACACACTCGCGTGCTTGCGCCGCACCGCCGCGCTTGCGCCCACGTGCGCGCGCTGCTGTACCAGCGACGCCAAAGTCGAGCCGCCGCCCCTGCGCGCCCTCACATACCCGCGTGCCCGCATTTGTGCCGCCCGCGTGCGCGCCCCTCTGTACCTACGACACCAAAGCGGAGCCCTTGCGCCCGCGTGCGCGCGCTGCTGCACTTGCGTGCCCACATACACCTGAGTGCCCGCACACACTCGCGTGCCCGCGCCGTACCGCTGCGCTTGCGCCCGCGTGCACGCGCCTCTGTACGCACACGTCTGCGTGCCCACACACACCTGCGTGCCCGCGCCACCGATGCGCGCGCCGCCGCTGCGCCCGCGTGCCTGCGCCACAGCTGCGCCCGCACCACCGCTGCGCCCACGTGCGCGCGCCGCGCTGCACCTGCGTGCGCACGCCGCTGTACCTGTGCTACCAAAGCCGAGCAGCCACCCCTGCGCGACTGCACACACCCACGTGTTGGGGCCGAGGCGCTGCGCCCGCATGCGCGCACCGCTACACCTGCGTGCGCGCCGCTAAATCTGCGTGCCTGCACACATCTGCGCACCTGCACCTGCACGCCGCTACACCCACGTACGCCCGCCTCTGTACCTGCCCCCGCCAAAACCGAGCTGTTGCAACAAGCGTGCGCGCACCGCTGCCCCTGCGTGGCTGCGTAAGTAAACTCACGTATCTGCATACACCTGCCTGCGCGCGCCGCTATGCTTGCGCCCACATGCGCGTGACTCTTTCCCTGCGTGGCCGTACACACCCGCGCTACTACACACCGCTGTACTACACTCCAGAGTGCCCAAGCCAGTGTTGCCTGTGCTGCCAAACCCGAACTGATGCGCCCGGGTGCGAACGCCACTGCACCTGCGTGACCATACACACCTGTGTACCTGCACACACCAGTGAGCCTACACACTCCAGCGAGCCTACACACCCCCGGAGCTACGTGCATAAATTGTATGTACTACGTACACCGACTCGCTGAAGCAAGAACATATTACTTCGAAATAGCTAAGAAGAACTGGAACTTGTGGAACACCTTCCGTTGCCGAAGCACAATGCTGCCCGCGCTACCACTCTGCAGAAGTCGATCATATGTGACGGTGCGTCCAGAGCACATTCTGCTCGCATCCATAAGCGAGCGGGAGGCAGCGCCCCATCGTGTGAAGCGACCCCGTGTGCACGGTGTTGCAACGTATGGAACCGAAATTCACGTCAAGTTGAAAACCGTGAGTACCACCGTCACGTCGTCGTATCACAATGTAGCCGGCTCCTTCACGGCATGCAAATCAACCGTTATACATCGGCAAGCCCGGAGCACATCCTGTTTGCAGCTTTAAGGGAGTAGGAGGCTACGCCTCATCCATCGCATCGTACAGAACAACACGGGATGAACACTGATGTCATGTGCAGTTACTTTGCCAAGCACTATGGAGCGTCATAGACAGTGTCTCGCTGGACGCATTGTAATCCAGTCACACACACACAGCCCACACGAGATAATGTAAATCGGATGTTATGTGACGGCGCGCCCAGAGCGAATCCTGCTCGTACCCGTATGCGAGTAGGAGGCTGCGCCTCACCTGTCGCCTGTCGCCTTGCGCGGAACGACACCGGAAGAGTTAAGTTTGAGTCAATTAATTTGTAGCAGCCTCCACATAGAAGTGCGATACAAGCGCCGCGAGGAGTACGCGCCTTACACTCGGTAGCACTGCTGTCGTCTCGAGCATGCATAAATTGGGGACTTACACTGAAAGACATTTCATTCTTTCACATATCGAATATGAAACCGAACTGGTCACCCTCGACAAGAGCAAATATGTAAAACATATATAAAATTATACTTCACCTCAGAGCGAGTCAACAACATTAACTTGAGGTCCCGCATCCCAGCCTTTTGGCGCGAACATCTGCGGCTCTGATTTGCTCAGTTCGAGGCCGCAGAAGCAAGGCGACGAAGTTAAATACATGTATCTACGCTAATCTACAACACGTCTAACATCTACAAGACATCTAACAAAATCAGGACATTGGTATATCACCACCTATCACGAACAAATACGATGCACTGAAGGAAGAATCGACTCTTATCAGTTTATGAGGAATCAGAGGCAAAACAGTTCCAGAAGTTAACTCAGAGAAATGGAACTCGGAGACCAGAAACCATCTCAGCTTCTTTGAAGGATGCGTGAGCTAGCGCAGTCGAAGGATTCGGCCACATACCTTGCTCAGCGCGTGAGATGCTCACACAGGAGATCCAGCTGGACGTCCTTTCACGACGTCATTTCAAATGTGAGCGGGCGCTACCGGAGCATATCTAGAGTATCTTTGCAAAGGTGGAGGTTCAGCCAGATTTTATCGACCCAGTGGAATGCCATAGCTTCGGATAGTGCGACCCGTGCCGCTACACGGAGGGGAGCCATCACGAGTCACCAAAACTTCAACCGACAAGCGTCTTAAGCACCTCTGTGACAGAGTGGGACCACGCCACGTCTATAGGCTGATCAAACAAGACACATCCGTGATGCTTCATAACAAGATCTGAACAAGATCCCCCACCCGAGCGAAACCTCTCTGCGGAACGCAGTGAGTTGGTGGGCAAAGAAGGTGGACCCTCCACTCACCCGAGCGCAACCTCACCGCAACCGATTGCGATTAGGTGGTGGGCGGAGGCGTCTGAAGAAGTAAGAAATTCCCCCCATCCGAGCGAAACCTCGTCCCGCCGTGGCACGGCGAGGTGGTGGGCAGAGTTTCAGAAGTGGACCTTCCCCTCACCCGAGCGCAACCTCACCGTAACCGATTGCGATGAGGTGGTGGGCGGAGGCGTCCGAAGAAGGCCC
Organism: Nematopogon swammerdamellus; assembly: GCA_946902875.1. Lineage (NCBI taxonomy): Eukaryota > Metazoa > Arthropoda > Insecta > Lepidoptera > Adelidae > Nematopogon > Nematopogon swammerdamellus. The sequence goes on along the minus strand of OX336347.1, from coordinate 22,028,384 downwards.
ACCCGAGCGAAACCTCGTCCCGCCGTAGTGCGGCGAGGTGGTGGGCGGAGTTTCTGAAGTGGATTCTCTCCTCACCCGAGCGAAACCTCATCCCGGCGTAGTGCGGCGAGGTGGTGGGCAGAGTTTTTAAAGAACGTTCACTTCCCCACCCGAGCGAAACCTCGTTCCGCCATGAAGCGGCGAGGTGGTGGACACAATTTTTGAAGAAAGAAGACTTTTCCCCTCAGAAGATGGAATAATGAAGACGCTGTCGTCACCCGAGCGAAGCCTTGTCTCCCTATAGTGCGAGGATATGATGGACACAAGCTTAAGAAGGAGGAGTTATTGTCCCTGCCAAGCAAAATCTTGCGACATTCACCACACCGACGCATCGACCAGATTGACCCTGCTTCGGTCACTTGCGTTGGGAGATGTAGCAGACATATGTACCAGAGGAGTGTCAAGTCAAAGTCACCCGATGGTGACTCTTCGCGATGCCGAATAAAGGAAGCATACTTTATTACGCTGAAGGAAATCGCTGCCACTAACATAATTGGAATAAAAGGCTCAAAATCGAGGCACGGCTTACCATAAATGAAGTAAAACATACAGAACCATCCCGCTGATTATCGCCGTGCTTTAGACACCCTTCTGTGTGAAGACACAGATTGACATTATGTTGGCTCACGACAACTGGCCTATGAGAGTAGCTGAAATAAGGGTTCAGTGAACTCGAGTGCTACACTATTTCTGCGCGATCACCATTGGCTCTCGCTGTTCCTATCACAGAACACCACCTTAGACGATTTAAGTCGGTTTGTGATGACAAAAGATGACATTGGGAAGTTGAAAATGTTGCAGCGAACAATTGGCGTGACCAAGGTAACAATGGCCACCGACATTCATACACGAAGCACGAAATGAACCAGAACCGATTACATTGAACAGAGGCATACATTCTGACTGTGGGAAGCCTTATTGAGCATAATAAAGAGATATATTTTGTCTTCGGACTGACTGCGGCGCACGCACCAAACGATTTGAAATCTGCGGCTGAACGAGCGATAGACCAGCCGATCTATAGCGCACTCACCGCGTCAAGCTGACGATAAACTTCGACTTACACCAAGTCCCACCGAAAATTACATCGGGCAACCTGAAACCGGCTCAACAACAGCGAATGATAGTTGAGGTCCATCATGCCAATACATATTGATGCCCTTCTTGGGTTTTGAGATCCATTGGGGAGTGCTAGTGGAACAACGTTTGTGGAGAAATGTGTTCGCATAGAACGAGAGGCGCACCCGCGAATTCTACACGACATGGACTAGCTGCCACACTAACAAGAATTCGATGCCAATTGCGTTGCCTACATTGCACCGGGTCCTGAGGTGACTACAGAATTATCAGAACAACTCATACAGCAAAGCTGAGCCAGCTGTGGATTTGGTACTGTTGCACACGTACCACATGCCGATGCCACCTAAGACAGCATTTTGTATCCAGCAAAACCCAAGTAAGCATTTCTACTACCAATGACGATCTGGATGACGCAAAGCTGGGAGAGCAACGGCCTGCAACTCCAATAAATTATATTAGTAATGCTATTCAAATTCATTGAAGCTGGACTGGCATTGAATAACCTACGAGCAGCAACCATATACTGGAGAAAGCCGAAACTGTTTTTGAACTGGACGCATTGCACCACTAAACCACTCGTGGTACACGGCGTAGTGAATAGACGGAAACATGTGAACCCGTATCACTGGCGATATATATAGAAGAATTTGCCGAATTGATCCTTGAAAGCAGAGCTTTGACACGACACTTTGATGGTTTTGGTCTGACGAGACGCAAAATCCAGGGGAGGGGCCTACGAGAAATTCTCTCTACCACAAGATCTACATTTGGAAACCGAGAAACGAGTTGTCTGTGCGAGCTGCTACACCGCACACCGTACTATCGACACAAGATGATCCTCCAATTTGGGCGTACTTGCACGCACTACAAGCGGTGACCTAGACACGTGTATGAGAGTGGGTGCCCAAGACTGAAGCAATTTGAAGAAAAGCGTTTTTAAAAGAACAAAAAGAAAAGCGCAACTCTAAAAGCGACGCCAGTACATCATATTAAGAATAAGATGGACATGGAGGAAACGGCACTGCCTTTCCGCGTCTGATTGCGGCGGAGTGACGAAAGACAACCTGAGTAGTGGGACAAGCTCGGGATGATCCTTCACCCGAGCGCAACCTCACCGCAACGAGTGGTGGTGAGGTGGAGACGGTGTTAGCCGAAAGGGGGGAAATTCCCCACACTAGCATGTTAGAGCAAAATGAGCCTAAACGAGCGAATAATGGTGACGTTACCTCCACCCGAGCGCAACCTTGCCGCAACAGAGTGCGGTGAGGTGGTGGGGCGGAAGCGTTAGAGCCGCCACGAGGCAATCCTATTGAACCAGCTCACAGAAGCAATGAGGCACGCTTAGCACCTTGACGAATTCGACGTGTTACGAAATTACGACTCGCTGGCCAAGCTGTGCCGACCGACACCGATATCTACACGAGGGTGGAAATTCCTGCACACTCTACCTACATACGAGTACTAGAGTTGTCATCACGAGAAATATTGCACCATCTCGTGAATTTAAGTTACTGACGTACTATACTGCGATTGATACGTCGAGTTCGTATACGTTGAGCGCAGCCACTGCAAGAACTGTAAAGAACGACGACGAAGGCCGTGCCTACTGCTACCGGGTAATCTACCGAGCACCCGCTTAGCTCACCACCAACCTTCCGTTCGACGCATTAACCGACAATGGCTGGAGTCTGCTCCATGGACATCGAATTGACATTGCATTGAAAAAGCAGTGGAGTCGACTCTCTTCGCATATCTGAGTTAGCCGCAAGCTTGGCCGCTGACTCTATGTTGGTCGCATTTCGACGGTTCAAAATCACAGCAACGACGCACATTGAATCTGAACCGAAGAAAGTTGGAGACTACCCGCCGACTAGACTGGCTGGGCAAGCTGGCCATCCAGTGGAGCACCATCTCGCCGGCGCGCCAAGAATATATGGAATCGAAGTACGAATGGTCCGCCCAACAAAGACCATCTTCACCATGACACCTCACCGGAGAGACACTTAAGGAGCGAGCTCGCTACACTATTGCTAGAAGAGAATGACGGTACCGTCTCGAGAACTGACATGCTGCGGCTAGTAATGCCGTTACACGAGCTGCTCACAGGCTAGATATTTCCGACGTCGTGATGGAACTATGCAGTTCCTCCGCATTACGCTGTGAGTAAATCGTTTCAATAAACGTTTAGGTTTTTCTTTGTTTTGAAGTTTGAACACATCAGCGATCTAATGCTGTCTACTGATGGGCACAGATCACTACGATAGAAACCAATATCTTCTATCTTAACCTGCAGCACTGACGCCCGCCGGGCTATTGTTATTATTGGACTTTATGGTGGTCTATTTTTTTTTAAAACAGAGCCTCGTCCAAATAAATGATATGTGTTCTATGATGACAGTATTATTGAACCAATGCATTTCTTTTCATGTCACTGCATCACCGACCGAGACCTGGCCAACTGGAGAGGACAGACGGTGCGATGAGTCTGCCGCCCCAAAGTTTAAGTATGACCGAGGCATACGGAGGGGAGACTGTTGGCGACAGACACAATAATATTAAGAAAACTGCGAAATTAATAAATAAGGCTAGAACTATAGTTTCAGATTCATATTATCGGTAAAGACCTGGGCCCAGGTAATTCATATAGGTAGGTAGAAAAATAGAGTAAGTTAGAATGTAAATTATAGGAAATATATGTTAGTCTGCCAATCAAAGTTGAAACTGGGGTCAGGATACAGGTACCTACCGCACACACGATGACGAGAGTATAAACATATAGAGCATTGTATCCCAAAATAGATTTGTTATGAAGAAACACTAAGTCAAGGTTAAGGACCGCTCGACTAGGAGACGCGAGCTGCGATGGAACAATGGGGTTCATTATTGGCGGGTGCGAGGTCATACGCGTGGTGACGACTCTCGCGCCGGCCCGGACGCATATTGTAAACATTAGCTGCCCCAGAGACGAACATAGTTTAATTAGGCAGTCCCATTCAGACAGCTCCTCAGAACGGACCGACGACGGTAGAGAAGCTCTCGAACTCACGAAACGTACATGACAGTGACGCTCCAGTGAAAATAATGATTAAAATAGAACCGAGAATAGAACCAAGTAAAACATAGTGACAGTTATGTGCAGACAACCGGAAACGACGTTAAAACATACTCGTGATACCTATCGTGAATTGGTAGTGACACCGAACTATTTATAGTGACAACTAGTGACAAGTGACAACTCAAGCGAATACTTGTTACCTGGCCTTGGGACTAAGATTGGTGGCGGGGCAACCCGTATGCTAGTTTCATTTGTCTCCACAAACTTCCCCAAACATGATTAGTTTGAGAACAAAGAACAGTGCTTAATAAATAATACATAAATAGTAAAACAGTAACAAGTTATTTGGTTTAAAGAACCATTGTCAAGTGGACGCGTGCACAGGAGACGATTGACACTCCCACGATGAACAGTCGAACTGTAGATTGAGTCACGGTTTCGCCGGAGGAGACCGAACCGGCAAAGGGTGAATGCTGACAGCGAATAGGCGAACCTTTATAAGTGTGAACTCTGGCGAATAGGTGAACTTATAAATGGGTGAACTTTTGTCAGTAAGTAAATGAAATGAATCCTTGAACAGTGCTTTTTAACAAGCCCAAAACGCGTTTTCCCTCTAAAACCTCTTACAAATCCCCCTAAAATATCACCTTTCATTAGCTAATAAAACCTTTAATTCATTTAATTTTTTGACGTGATAACGTCTTATAAATTGATGAACACCGGCTGCACGCACGAAAAAGTGTCACGTTCCATCTGAGCCTGTGAGTGCAAGCGAGAGCGCGTAACAAGCGATAGAGAGGCACAATCGGCCCAAGCGGCAGTGTTGCCAAGCGTACGGTAATTGCCGTATTGTACAGTAATCGAGGCTAGAAATCGACAAATGTACGGCGGCGTACGGCAGCGATAGGGGTGCCGTACGAAAAAATACGGTAATTTTTATAGCTGTGTTTCTTTATGTATGACGTTATTATCACGTAAAACTATCGTCCGTAAACCGGCTTTACAGACAACCAATTTTTTTTATTATGTAATCTGGTATTGGTGGCTGAGTCGGAGGGGCCAAAGCACATCCTCCGACCAGCCAATATCACCTCCGAGAAGGTAGGTGCCATACCGGACACTTCCCTGGATTGCTGGCTTTACTGGACTAGAGGAGAACACAACCGAGGTTGCTATGCGGCCAGCATAGAGTAACTTATATGCGGCCAGCTTACATCCAGTACGGTGGTAGGTACTTATCCAGTCGACTATAAGCCTACCACCTACTAAGGGGCAAGGGTATATAGGGTAGATAGGGAGGGACCTACAGTTTTACGCCGGCCGGTTCCGAACGGTGAAGCAGCAGGTCTAGGTATGCAATGCACGTAAATTTTTTCGTCAGAAAAAACTCATTGTCACACGGCAACCGGATTCGAACCTCGGACCTCTCGCATGAGAAGCCGACGCCCAAACCACTCGGCCACTTTCATATGAAAAATGCAATTAGTCGTGCAAAAGTCGATGATGCAAATGAATGAACATAATAATAGGTAATAAACAAGGCAAACACTGCATAGATTTGTTACTTAGCACTTAGCACACATAAGAAGCACTAAGTACTTATTATTTAAATGCAGATATTACAATTTGGGTAGTACTCCAATTTTATTTCACCGAAAACCATCCGAAAACTGATGAATTGAAAATGTTTCGAAAGTGTTTTTTGTAAATTTTACTTTATTTTGCTTTGTATGAAGAATGTGAAACATTGTATCCCCGTAAAACCTGCGAAAGGTCGCATAACAAATCCACGTACCTAAAATGGATACCTACGTGGATTTAATATGTAAAGTGTGTACACAATGTTATTAGAAACCCCTAGAGTAGCCTTCAGACTAACTACCAATTATACACATTTTAAGACATACTTACCTATATTAGGTTAGGTACACATAATGAGACACTGTGCTGAGTAAAAATACTCGTTGAACCAACTTTTTAATGGTCTTGATATGTATATTATGTGACTGCAGCCACTCTTGTCGTCTTGTGGACTTCATGGCTGGCTGGGGATAGTTAGAGATCAAGGGGTTTTGCACGAAGGTCCCCGACCAAGAGGAACTACCTACCTAGTTTGCAGGCTCAGAGTCAACCCCAAATCAAAACAAAAACAGCAAAGATGATTATGAAGTTTGTAAAAGTAGTCCTTAATGTAGATAGGACCTTCAAAGAGTAAGACCCACTATTCAAATAGTTTCCTTAGTCTAATTATTTCTTATTTACCTAATTAAATTACTCACCACAGGTGATCGATAATACAGTACACTGATTATATCAACGACATTCTACTTTCTGGACAGGCCCTCGTCATACATTTTACCGGTAGAAAGGTGCGATTGGAGTTCTTCTATATTGCCAAGACGGTTAAATGGAAATTTCATACGTTTATGGGAGACAACGATTGGAGAGTGTGCCGAATGCTCACAAATAGCGCGCCTCAATTCGGTGCGTTGTATGTCACTTCACTTCCCGATAATTTTTAATTCGTTGGATTATATAAAGTTTAAATCGTGATGTAACTATCACAATACCTTGCGATACCACATCAATCGCATAGTTTCAGAACATAAATTCTGCTAGTGTTCCCAGTTAGTCGAGACCGATATTAAAAATGAAACCCTTAGACTACCTTCGCTATCGCTTCGCCCTTAAAGATTCGAGCTTTGAGAACATATTGTCTTATGTATTTTGGGCCATGAAATGGATTACATTTAATCTTGATCCCGAATCTAATGAAAGTAAGTTAAAGTTTTCTTCGTCTATATACCATGTTGTTCTTAGGACATCCAATTCCTATGTGCACGTCTTTCTAATAAGAATCATTCTAGAAAAATCTTTTGTAGCTCGTTATGTTATGTTTGTCCATTTTTATCTACCAGAACGAGCCTACTATTATAGTAACGGTTCTACGGTACCAAACAAGATTCTTTTCCATCAGCCCTCTTGGGTCAGTCCCCTTGCTAAATCCAATGTGGTTTAGGTGCGTCTGTCCAATTGTTCTATGTCTCTACATAATAATATGCTCATCTGTATGGAACAGCTTTCGGCCTGCTGTTCAATACCTTCTGCTACATCTCGCTGGTGCTCTTCCAATACGCATACGTCTTCAGCACGCTGTGGTACGTGGGCACGGTGTACGCGGAGACCAAGGACACCGTTGCTACAATGACCGTGCTTGCATGTTCTTTCTCCAGCGGCATCGCAACAATGAAATACATTTTTGTGCTGATTCGGAGGTAAATTTTACAAACGGAGCAAATTGTCTACCTATTGAAACTTATATAGGTAATATTTGTTTATAGAAAGCACGACATGTGGCTTCGAGCCACATATAAGGTGTCTAACGACGCCCATGAACATTACGCTCGCTCGCTCGTACGGGGAGGTTGCAAATGCCATGCCGGCCTGAAAGTTGCCTATTCACGCCTCTCTTGAAGAACCCGAGACGCTGACGTACATTAATTACAATACAGTCTACAGGAATGGTCCGTCTGTATTGCGTCTAATTCAGTGTTCCGGAAGGAAGAAAGGGGAGCACTGACACGGCCCCAGGTTCACCAAGATGCCAGGGCGCTGACATCACAGGTGTGTCTAGTAATAGGTGATGTGATGTCACGTTTGAAAAAACTGTTTTCTAGTATTTGTGGTACCTTTAATGTTAGGTAATGTCTGCTCCTGTTTCTAAGTAATCTTTACCACAGCGAAAATGCCACTGCAAAGCATTTACTTTGTATATAATTTATTTTACAAAGACAAAGTTGCATAGAGTAAAATATGTCTCGGTGCGTCAATCCAGAAAGAAGCTAACAGACACAATAACATGGTACCGATCCGTGGACGCGCAGTGCGACGTGGGTCCGCGCTACGACCAGCGCGCCCAGCTCGAGCTGCGCACTGTGAAGAGGCGCTGCATCATCTGCTACTGGAGCTTCATCATCAACACCATCTGCTTTGTGCTAGCGCCGCTTTTCCGCGAGGGAAGACACTTTCCTCAAGACGCGGTCGTGTTTTACGGTCAGTGGTTTATTCTTCGCTCATAAACAACGGTCAACGGTGGTCTCATTTCGGCGTTTTTCGATCTCGTCTCCACCTCGACCATCCAAGTACGGCCCCTCTTACCTCAGCAAGGTGTTATGAGCTGACACCACCGATGTTGTAGGCAAAGCAGTCCAGTCAACCATATTAAAAAAATTGGTCAATCCACTACAAATTTAATTTCATTTATCTAAAACTCAGGTAAATTCTTAAATATGCATGAACATACTATTAAGAAGGTACTCGTAGCATTAACGTGATCTATAATTTCTAACTGTTCGTTTTATAGGTCTCGAGCCGAACCGGGAAACTCCTTATTACCAGCTGAGCTATACGGTGTTCTTCATCGGAGACTACATGGCGATCATGGTACCGGCCTGCGTCACCATTCTACTGATCTTCCTGGTCGGCTACATCGAGGCACACCTTTTAGCCTTGGCAGAAGAGTTTCGACAGCTGTGGACCGACGCGCTTGATTCAATTCATGAACTACCAGGGGTAGACGGAGGCGACAGCACCGTCGATGGTTTGATGAGGAAAGCGTTAAATGATTTCGTTAAGAAACGCCTGATCGTCCTGATTGGTAGGCATTGCATTTTAGTAAACCTGGTGTGGACCATCAGTAAACTCTTCACGGCTATGATTCTCCTTGAATTTCTGCTAACGGTTATAGCTCTGTTAGCAGTTCTCCTTGGAAGGATTGAGAATACATTTATGCTGTTGCCGTATGCGGCGACTCAACTCATGGTCGACTGCTTGCTCGGCCAGAGCCTCATGAATGCAGGACTTATATTCGAGGGAAGAGTTTACGATTGCGGATGGGAGAATTTCAATTCTACTAATATGAGAAGTGTCGTGATCGTGCTGCAAAACTCGCAAAGGGCTCTACTCCTCACTGCTGGGGGCATCATTACTCTTTCATTCGAAAGCTGTGTGGCAATTGGAAAGTCTGTTTATTCTGCATATGCCACTTTTCGGAGAACCATATATAAATCATCTGTAAAAAATATTTAAAACTAATTTTTCTAACAATTTTTTAATTTCAGCTTGTCTCAAAAAAGTATGCTTTTAGTGATGTTTATGACGTACTTCACACGTTAAACTTTTTTTTTTTTTTTAGGTCCCTTCCCTTCTTACCTTACTAGGTGGTAGGGTTTATCCCGGCCGGGTAGGTGACTGAAGATTACCACCGCACTGAACGAAACGTCGTCCGTCAAAACGGCTATGTAAATAGTTCGTGTTTTCCATACAGTTCAGTGTAACCGACATGAAATGAAGGGAAGCACTGACATGGCACCTAGTTCACTCGGTGTTATGGGCTGACTTCACAGATATTGTAGGTGATGTAGCCGACCGTGTCAGTTTCCATATAAAAATAAATAAATAAAATAAGAAAATAATGAATTGAAGATTTCGAAGATATTGTAGGCAATGACTTCTTATGCCCCTCACATAGCCTGTCAAGTGTTGTAATTGTAATGCACTTTTAGAATCCCCTGAATTCAAGAAAGAGTTAGGTACTTACTACGTTTAAGAATAAAGAATTACTATGTTTTCGCGGAAATGCCAATTAATTATGTAGTGATGCATAATAGGAATGTTTTCTTCAATTTTAAATATAAACATGTACCTTAATTAATTTTGGGGTCGAAAAATTCCTTCTATATATAAAAATCAAATGCCGTCCGTTAGTCTGGCAAAAATTCAAAAATGGCTTCACCGATTCGAATTTTTTTTTTTGTTCGCCACTTCGCCACAATACTGGGGTAGTTTAGGAAACAGGAAAATTAGGGGAAAAAAGCATGTGAGCGGAGCCGCGAGCTCAGCTATAAATGATAAAAATGTATATAATTGTGTTCTGTTTTATTTTAAAGTTCAAGCGTATTGATATTGCCTTTTTATTTGACATCAGAAACTGAAACATTTGTGCAATCTTTGATACCCATGTGTTTAAAGAAAACATTTCCTAAACTTTCACTATTGGCGTGTATGATGTAACTGTGTGCTTGTATTGTGTTCTTTTGTTTACTCCGATTTTTTACTATTGACCACTTGGGTTCTAAGTCATTGCCCAACATATTTTATGTACCTAATAATCGAATTGGTATTCAAAATGTATTTTTAAATAGTGCTCTAGCGGTCGATATCGACCGCTCCACAGTCAACGGGTTCTTGGTTTTATTCATTGAGATGTTTTATTGTTTAATGTTGAACTGCTCATATTGCATGGAATTTAGTGTAAATGTTTGACTTATGTATGCCTCATCTATCGTCCCGTGTCCGCAAATATGCGAATGAGGAGCGTTAGCGCATTCATAGCATGAGATGAAGAGAGAAGGCGCGGACATATTTTGTCTACGGACAGTTAACAAGTTTCACAGGGTTACCTGTTCTTCTATCGTCTAGTTCGGTGCATACGAGTGCAATCCATAGATTACTATGGATGTCTCTTCTATAGTAATGTATTATATGTCTCTTATAAATCTAATAGATGGATATATTTCTAGGTACCTAACCTACTCTAGGTTTCTCCTTCGTTACTGTGGAAATTAGTCAAATTATTATAATTGATCATCGAAATAAATTGTAATTGGTAATCAGCACCGTCTCATCATCATATCGTGAAAATGTCCACATGAATCTTGTTTGAATAATTGCGAAAGAAAAGAAGTTAGAAAAGTTGTCGCTAGCTCATGTCTAGTATCTAGTAGGTACCTACCTAAAATTGTTACCAGAATAGTTTACCAGTCACATGCTCCGAAACAAAGATTTAAATCGATATATTATAGGGCAAAGCGCTCAAGAGTTTGTCATCGATTAGACATAACGGTGTATGTGCCTTTATGTACGTACCTAGTCATCAAGAATCGCATCAAAAGCTGCCTCATTTTTAACCGACTTCAAAAAAGGAGGAGGTTCTATGTTCGGCTGTATGTATTTTTTTTTTATGTATGTTCAGCAATATCTTCCCCAATTGTGAACCAATTTCGATGATTCTTTTTGTGTTCGGTTCAGTCTAGCTCCAAGGTGGTCCCATTTTTTTTTTGGTCAAGATCGGATTGGAAAGCGAGGCGGAATCGCGAGGCCAAAGGCCGAGCGATTCCGCCGAGTACATTAATAGCAAATAAAATTACTAAAAAAACTGTGAAATAAAAAACTATTTAAAAAAATATAAAAACCGCCTTCAAAAATGCATGAAATAAAAAAATTAAAATCGAACCCTAGAGTTGAAGGCGGTGGTGCTAAAGCAAGCAAAAATAACCGACCGCCTTCAACTCTAGGGTTCGATTTTTATTTTTTTATTTCATGCATTTTTGAAGGCGGTTTTTATATTTTTTTAAATAGTTTTTTATTTCACAGTTTTTTTAGTAATTTTATTTTTAACAAAACGCTAACAATCTGTCTCGCGTTCCGTTACGCCCCTGTACCGGCGTCACTCACTCGCCGATGTGAGTATGAGAAACGATCTCGCTTAACCAACAGAAGGCGTTACATCCGGCCCGGCTATTGGTTGAAATATGCGAGTAGTTAGCGAGTGAGTTAACGCCAGTAGACCCGCTGTTCTGTTCCGTGAAACGACCACCCAACACGCGCGAGACGCTGCATCTGTCTGATGCAAAGTAGTCGCATGCGGCCCTTTTATTGGTGACAGTCGAGGTGGCATTGTCTCTAGTGCAAAATTATACGAATACCCGGCTATTGGTTGAAATATGCGAGTATGAGTGAGTTAGCGAGTGAGTTTACGCCGGTAGACCCCCAGGTCTGTGCCGTGAGGATGGAAAGCGCCCCGATGGCAGGACGATTGTTCCATGAAAGAACGTAAGGGCGCGTCGGGGACGCAACATGCGTCGACTTCATCTGTGCCAGCAACTTCTTCTATCTTCCGTGAAGCCGGATTAGGCGGCGGAGGCCGCAGCCAAAACAAAATATAGAAAATATTACCTCTAATTAGGGATGCCATCCGTCCGGGTTTCCCCGGATTTGTCCTCTTTTTGAAGGCGTCCGGGGGGATTTTTTTATAGTATTCCGAGTTACACAAAATAAAAAAATCCCGCCCGCTGCATAACTCTATGATAGACGCTAAACGTCGAGCCATAGCTTGGAGACGACCGTGAGTAATGCCGTTAAATATTTTAATAATATGAAAATTTTATTTTGTCAAAATGTTTAAAATCAGATAATTGTCTTAATAAGAAAAAAGCAATGTCCGGGTTTTTATATGAAAATTCGGGGTTTTACTTCTTTTTGTCCTAGTTTAATGATTTTAGAGATGGCAGCCCTACCTCTAATCAATAAATATATAAATAAATAAACCATTTATTTCACACATTCATTAATTTATGTTACAAAATAACTTAACAGTAACTTATGACAGTAATATATGAATGAAAAATGTTATAACCACGGGTTATAATATTGTTTCTGATTTTAAGCCTACCCTAATACCACATAAGTATTTGACAATCGAAGCAGCTAACAATAAAAATCAAAATGGTCAAGCGGTCACCCATCCAAGTACTGACCGCGCTCAGGGTTGCTTAACAACAGTCGACCGACCGCACCACTGAGCTACCGAAGCTGACAACTGAAATTATATAAAATAAAAATAAATTATAAACTTAATTTTTTTTTTTTTTATGGAACCTGACACGGTTGGCTACATCACCTACAACATCCGTGATGTCAGCCCATAACACAGGGTGAACTAGGTGCCATGTCAGTGCTTCCCTTCATTTCATGTCGGCTACACTAAACTGGACGGAAAACACGAACTATTTACATAGCCGTTTCGACCGACGTTTCGTTCAGTGCGGTGGTACCAACCCGGCCGGGATAAACCCTACCACCTAGTAAGGTAAGAAGGGATTAATAACTTATGTCAGGCCTCACGCACTCTATGTACTTGCGCGCGCTAACTACCTACCGCCCAGCGGGCCGCCGGCGATCTAATTCAGTAGAAATTCTTCAGCCGCGCGCAACATACCTACACGCTCGCCCACGCAACAGCGCGCAGCTGCAAAGCAATAATGCACTTTACACTCGATCGTTTAGGTGCATTTTCGCACGCAGCGATTGGCGACGTGAAACATTAGGCTACCTATTAAAGCCGAAGGTATGGAACTTTTTCTATGGAGTGATTTATCTGTTACGAAATAACTATTAAGTAATCTGTGCTTATGTTTAGTAAAATCCAATTGAGTTGTTATTCCCTAACGACGATTCGGAACTCCCGCTCCACGCTGTCCACGTAGTAACCGTTGATGTAACCGGCCTGTAGAACCTCGCTCATCTGAAAAGAGCAATTGTGGTCAACCAACTGTTTTTTTTTTAGGCGGAATTGTATTGCATTGTTGTATTGTTTATTGATCATTCATATGGCAGTTAGACTGCACTCGAACCTTGTTACTATTTGTTCTATCCGGTTCGATTACACCCACGAAGAAGAACCGACAAGAAACTTCGCAGGGTATATTTTTTTTAAACATATTTTTACAAGTATTTAGTGACTAGCTAGCCACATAATAACACCGCCCATAGTCTATCGAAGACACAGCCCGAGAGCAAGATTAACAATCTTGCTGAGAGTTCTGACTACAAAGACTTATTAAGTGAATCAGGTGTAAAGAGGCTTTGTCAAACTTTGATACGTAATGTTAATGTAAATTGTCAAAATTTTGAGCTAATGAACTTTCGAGGAATACTTTGGAGAAACTATTGTATTCTGAATTTGTTTATTCTACGACATCATATTTACGGCAGTTGTAAATTTTGGTATTACATCTATTTAAAAATATAAACTCATATTCACCTGATTTCGGGTGTAGTAATGGTCTAATGAAATTATGAACAAGTGGCATGTTATTTAAATTTTTGTATTTTTGTTTTATGGTTAGCGCGACGTGGCCTCGTTTCACAAGTAGGTGTCTAACGATGCCCATGGACATTCTGTGATGCACGGGGATTGCGAATGCCATGCCGGCCTGACAGGAGCCTTTTCACGCCCCTTTTGAAAAAGCCCACGCTGTACTTGGGAGGAAATAGATGGGCAGGGAGTGCGTTCCACATTTTCCCAGTTCTGTGAATAAAAGACCTACAGAACCGGTTGTTTGATTGAATAGGGGTGCATCCCCTGCACAGTACGCGTAGTGCGGAGGTGGAATGGGGACGGAGGAATAGCATTAAACAGCTCCTCCGCACACTCCCCATGAAATAGACGACAGAACACACTTAGGGAGCCGACGTCCCTACGGAGTTGCAGTGGTTCTAAGTTGCGGGATACCACAGGGGTTTTTTTTTTTAGATAATTTTTTTACTTAGTCGATATGATCTTTTTATATAATTTGTGTTTTATATCTTCCGAAAAATCTACAATTTTGCGTTGCTTAAGCTCCGTCCGTGGCTTGGTTAAATGCGATCTTGGTTAATGTGAGCTTGGATTGGGTCCTACTGTACTTTCAAGCGTGATGGATGAAAAATTAAATAATACACATTAATATCACAGAAACAAATTTTATTAGTATTATGCAATAGATTATCAATTTAAAGGTATCGTGTCGGGCAACGACAAGAGACAATAAATACAGGAGTGCAGAATGTGGACTTATCACTGCAAGTGATTTCTTTCAGTCAACCTTTATATCTGTCAAACTGTCATAAGTAGTAATTGTTTTTAAGTATACATTGCTATTCATTATATCGATTTTAATTTAAAGTTTTAATTAATTGCAATAAAATGCCCGAGGAAGTTATTGGAGCACCCACCATAAACAAATTGGCAAGTATTTGTAACGAAAAAATGCTTATCATAGACATGAAGACATATCAGCATATTAAGACGAGACAGAAGTTAACTTTCTCCATACAAAATCGACTTTCGGCATTTATGTTTTCTAGCCCCCTAAACATTATCAGATTTTAAAAATTTTTTTTTCTTGTCTTAAGGACAGTCTAATCTACGTTCCTGTCTTTTTGTTTAGATGAATATACCTACAACACCGGAGCTAATAATTTGTATTTCGACCGAAAAAAAAAATATTTTTAATTTTTTTATATCATGATGTTCATTAAGCTTTATTGAGTCATCATTGAAGACCGCGTTTGGTGGCGTGCCTTGGGAGAGGCCTATGTCCAGCAGTGGATCGATACAGGCTGATGATGATGATGATGATGATGATGATGATGAGTCATCACCACTTATCACTTTAGATATTAAAAAAATTTAAAGAAGAACGTAGATTCGACTGTCCTTATTACAACAATACATACATATACATACATAACACACGCTGTATCCCGACAATCAGGGTAAGCAGAGTAATCGGTGTTGTGCTATAAGGACTCTGGCAAATTACAGCACAACACCGACCACCACGTTTAGCACAGTATACGGACAAGACAACTATCAAGCAGCAAGTAAGGCACGAAGAACCCACCTGCTGCATGACTAGGTGGAAGGACAATACAGAATTGTAAAAATAGGATAAGATTTAGGGGGGTAAAAAAGACAAATGCTGAAAGACGATTTTGTATAGAGAAAGTTAACTTGCATCTCGTCTTAAGCTGTTATACTTAGTTCATCAAGCAATAATTATAATAATGAATTCTTAAAGCTAAAGTGATATTTACTTACTAAGCCCTGCAATGACTAGACTAAAATAGTTTCCATCATCTGATTTTCACAGTTCACAGGTTACAATGATACATTAAACGGAGTGACCTGCCAAATATTGATAGAGGGTTTTTTTTTATTTTTTTTTATGGAAACTGACACGGTTGGCTACATCACCTACAACGTCCGTGATGTCAGCCCATAACACCGGGTGAACCAGGTGCCATGTCAGTGCTTCCCCCTTTGATCGTGCCGGCTACACTGAACTGGTCGGAAAACACAAACTGTTTACATAGCCGTTTAGACCGACGTTTCATTCAGTGCGGGTCTGCGTAATATAGTGCTCTGAGCCTCTGATAATACTATGCCTAGTACACAAGTTTGACTTGCAGCATTTCACTGAGAAAAATTTCTTCTATCAACTGTTTGGCTAAATTTAGACAACTGTTGCTAAAATTTCTTCTATCAACTGTTTGGCTAAATTTAGACAACTGTTGCTAAAATTTCTTCTATCAACTGTTTGGCTAAATTTAGACAACTGTTGCTAAAATTTCTTCTATCAACTGTTTGGCTAAATTTAGACAACTGTTGCTAAAATTTCTTCTATCAACTGTTTGGCTAAATTTAGACAACTGTTGCTAAAATTTCTTCTATCAACTGTTTGGCTAAATTTAGACAACTGTTGCTAAAATTTAGCCAATCCTGAAAATAAAATATAATGTTCCAATATCTGCATGATTTGTTAAGTGAAACTATTTTTCCTGTTTGGTAAAATTTAGCCAACTGCTTGATAAAATTTAACCAATCCCGAAATTAAAATATAATGTTCCAATATCTGAATGATTTTTTGAGTGAAACTATTTTCCTATTTGGTAAAATTTAGCCCACTGTTTGATAAAATTTAGCAAATCCCGAAAGTGAAGTATAATGTTCCAATACCTTTATGATTTGTTGAGTGAAACAATTTTTCCTGTTTAGTTAAATTTTGCCAACTGTTTGATAAAATTTAGCCAATCCCGAAATTAAAATATAATGGTCCAATATATGTATGATTTTTTGAGTGAAACAATTTTTTCTGTTAAGTTTAGCGAACTGTTTGATTACTGTGCTATGGTGTGGATCTATGTGGCATCTATGTATGTACGATAACTGTTTGTGTTGAAAACATTGCAAAATAGAGACATTAGTTCTAACTAATCTAACCACTCAGAAAGTGGACTGAAATGCAGGGCTGATTGAGCAATAACTATATTTTAAGGGGCGATACTTGAACTCAAAAAATGAACCACATTGGCCCTTACATTATTTTAATCTAGAAATTACTTATATTATCAGTTTTAGGCTTCCGTACCTAGGGGTGCGGAAGCCTATTACTAAGCCTACGCCGTCTGTCTGTCTGTCCGAGGGCTGTATCGTATGAACCGTAATATGTAGCCGGATGAAATTTTCACAGAATATGTGTTATTATGGCCGATATCCTAACAAATAATAAAAACAAGAAAAAGTAAAAAATTAAGGCGATCCCCATGCAAGAAACATGTTTTTTTTTTCAATGTTTTTTAGTTTTTGCTCTAACGTAAAAACGGTAACGCATACAAGTCTCAAACTTGTTGTGATTGTAGTTCAAACTCTAAAGTAAAACAACAATACAGGCCAATTACGCGGTTGTGCGGAAAACTCGGTGCGCGAATCCGAAACGCACTTGGCCGGTTTTTCGAATTTACCGCCACATTGCGCGTACTACATTATGGCATATTATAGGCATACACCATAAATAATGCATTTATATCAACGGAAAATATGAAACGGATGCAGTACAGTTACGCAGTGGCGCTCAGAGAGGGCGCCACCGCCGTGTCGTCTCCGTGTACTCTGATCACCGACACCAGTTGCGCCACTCGCCGAGAGATGGCTCTCTGGTTTGCGAGAAGGGTCTTCAACGTTTGCATCAAGGCTTGATGAAGACGACTTCTGAAAACAACCTTTGCCTGAGTACATTTAATTATATATTGAACATAAATGCTAACAGATTGCAACTGTCAGCCAATGGTATTCCAGAGTACAAATGTATACAGGGTGACTGGTAATTCGATCTATTCCTTGAAAGGGGTTATACTAGAGGTTATTTGGAACAAATTAAGTCCTATCAACTGGGAGGTCGGAAATGAGCGGTTTCCGAGATATCGGGGTTTTAAGATTTTTTTTTAATTTATGACTTGTAATCGAAAAAAACGTTTTAAAAAATATATCCTTATTTTTTGGCACTCCATTGATATTTTTTCTGAAAGCTGGTAAGCAGCCAATCATTTAAAAAAAATATCGGCCCAACATTCTCAAAATATCAGAAATAAAAGGTCTTAAATTTATTTTTATGTAAATCTTTATAAACTGATGTTTATTGCATTAGTAGGTAACTATATAGTTTAATTCTAAATATAAATTAAACATCTAAAAGAACTTACTAATAACAAAATAATTAAAACCTAACTAACAAATGTATAACATTGATAAAATTAACCTAATAAATAAATAAAGAAAAACTAAATACTAACATCCAAAATTACTGTAAGTAAAAAACTTCGTCCAATCTTTATTAAACAAAATTTTTTTTCATTAAAAAAAAAACTAGTTCTTGGGGGTTAAATGTTGTTCCAAATAACCTCTAGTATAACCCCTTTCAAGGAATAGATCGAATTACCAGTCACCCTGTATAAAAAGTGTTTTGGGAATTTTTAATTCTAGAATGTGTTTTGAGGTACTCGTCTACAAGTACCTCAAAACACAGCTAGGCCACCAGGCTATACAATCGTAAAGTGATTTTGTGAATATTCCTTTTAATTTCCTTGAAATAAATTGTATTGTTGTATTGTTTATTGATCATTCATATTCATAGACTGCACTCCAACTTGTCACAATTTGTTCTACCCGGTTCGATTACACCTACGAAGAGGAACCGACAAGAAACTTCGCAGGGTATTTTTTTTTCACACATTTTTACAAATATTTTAGTGACTAGCCACATAATAACATCGCTTACAGTTGCTTACAGTATAAATTAATTTGTTCTTTTATGCATGTTCTTTGTGGAATTAAGAAGAGCTTACTCCGACCATCGGTCATCAGATCACAGTGCTAAACAAAAGAAGCAGTTATTTAATACTCACAACAGATGGTGCCACCTCCGCTGTTTCCACATCTCCGCTACGCTGACTCTCACTGTCGTCGCCCAGGCAACCTGCAACACCGGCAAGGCATCTCTATACTTTAAATCAAAATATTCACGCAAAACTGTAGGTCCACTCCTTTCTAACCATACATACTAGGTTGTAGGGTGGTCGGTCTAAACGGCTATGTAAATAGTTTGTGTTTTCCGACCAGTTCAGTGTAGCCGGCACGATCAAAGGGGGAAGCACTGACATGGCACCTAGTTCACCCGGTGTTATGGGCTGACATCACGGACGTTGTAGGTGATGCAGCGAGCGGTGTCAGTTTCCATAAAAAAAAAATAAAAAAAAAGGGTTTAAACCGCCCGGGTTGGTACAACCGCACTGAATGAAAGGTCGTTCGAAACGGCTATGTCCTATATATATATATATGCTAATAGTTCGTGTTTTCCGTCTAGTTAAGTGTAGTCGGCACGACAAGCACCGACATGGCACCTAGCTCGCACAGGGTGCTATTGGCATCACGGATGTTGTATTGTAGGTGACCAATTGTGTTAAGTTTCCATAAAAAAAAAACAAGTGGCGTCGGGTGTTCGGCGGGGCCTTGGCTCGGATTCTTGATCTCGAGGAGGATGTTGTTATATGGGCATTGTCGTCCAATTAGTGCATTTTATCAATAAAACTATAGTTTAATAATAAATGTATCTATCTACTATCAGGAGTTCACAGAAAAGTCATTGACACCACAGAACAATAAAAACGAATAGAAGTAGCAAAACATTTTATAATGTAACATCTCTACCCTATCTTTTACAATTTTACAGCTAACATACCGCACGCTGTATCACGACAATCGGGGTAAGCAGATTAATAAGTGTTGTGCTGCAAGTACTCTTGTAAATTACAGCGCAACACCGATCGCTACATTTAGCAAAATATTAGGACAAGATAACCTATCACGAAGCACGAAGGCACGAAGACCCACAGATGGATAACATTATTAATTAATTACCTATGTAAAAATAACAACCATATGAAAATTGTTTTATTTAAACATTTTAATCAGGGGTACTTGGTTCTTAAAAATTCAATAAGGGGTACTAATTAAAATATAATTGGGAACCGCTGTTTTACAGACTATAATTAGAAAATGCATAAAATTATAATAATAAATTAAGGGGGGGTACTAGGCAAAACATCACATCATATTATCCTAACTATAGCCATATTTCCATAGATATAACTATAATTTATATGCTTATAGTTAGGTAAAGGTTCAAGGTATAATGTGTGATAGATTATTGTAATTTAATCTTGTAAATTCTCTGAAAAATAAGTGGGTGAAAAGTGGGAAAAACGTTCGAAAATGCATTTGCTATTTCGTCACAAATACGTCCATACAAAAAACGGCAACGGCCCAAAATTTAGAATGTTCAAAGATAGTTCAGTGAAAAACTATTTATTCTGTAAGCGTTTGAATTTATTTAGATGATTCTTAGTCTTATTGACTCTAAGCTCATTGAAGTATTTTTCGTGTTAGATGCATTTGTAAAAAATGGCGAGGGAAATAGCAAAGGCATTCTTTAACGATTTTACCACCTTTCAACCACATATTTTAAAAGGAATTCATAAAATTAAATGAAAAATAATGTATTCACATTATAGCTTGAATCTTTACCTAACTATAGCCATATAAATTATAGTTAAATCACTTGAAATATGGGTATGGTTAGGGAAATACGAAGTGCTTTTGCCTAGTACCCCCCCTTAACAATAAAAATTATAACTTACCTAATGTGAGACCAATCCTGCCTATACCTACCTAGCTGCAGCAAATTGTTTTTTTATGTAATCCGATATGGGTGGCTGTGTCGGAGGGGCCAAAGCGCACGCTCCGACCAGCCAATATCACCTCCGAGAAGGTAGGTGCCATACCGGAGACTTCCCTGGATTGCTGGCTATACTATACTGCACTAGAGGAGAACACAGCCGAAGCTGCCATGCGGCCATCTTACATCAAGTACAGTGGTGCCAACATAGAAAAATAATATTTTTTTTTACTAGTAAATTTTTTTATTAAATTTTGAAATTTTATAGGCAGAGATCAAGTGTGCGGGGCTACGCTTACATGTGTCTTCCAACGTGTCATCGCTCTACTTCTAATAGTTTTTTTATGTTCTGTGATGGACACAAGTCACATTTACAAAATGTTTATAAACATTTGTAAATTACATTAAATATTTAAAATAATGAATGCATTAATGTAGGGTGAGATAAATTTAATTGGATGTTATGTGTAGATAAAGTGACTGGAAATAGCCAAGCATTGCAATCAAATGTTTTGGCTATTATTTATAATAGCTTTTGCCTGTGGGTTCGCTCGCGTGAAATTGGTATTTAAAAAGAAGAAAGTAAGCCCGCTACTGTAACTTTATTTCGGCGCGCGGAACAATTCGGTTTGTATGAGAGCCAAATCTTAGCGTAACCAGAACTGAATTTTATTTAGCCTATCCTGTGTCACGCATAGTAAAATGTGCGTGTACTAAGTTTCATCGAATTCGGATGATCGGTTTAAGAGTTATGGAGGAACATACATACATACAAAAAAGATTTCTAAAAATCGTCAATTTAGTTTTCGTATCATACATAGAGTCTACAAACGCAATATCTCATAAAACAAAGTAACTTACTCCATGACCATCTCATACAGATTTATTTATTATTAGTTTTGACTAGCTGTGCCCGCGGCTCCGCCCGCTCTCATATTTCACTTCACTGCTAACCTCATAAGCCATTTAGCGTGATATAAGTAGCCTATAGTTGAAGGGAAGAATCAAGCTATCCGTAGATTTTTTTTTTTATTAAAATCGGTTCAGTGGTTCTCGAGTTATAAGCGGACAGACAGACATACACTCAGACACTCAGACACTCAGACAGAAAGCAGACGTTGGATTTTATTATAGGTAAGGAAGTATTGATGTATCCACACCTTGTAGTTTTTAACTATTGTATTTCTAATAGTGTGACAAATAACTTTAATTTATGAAAACTATGCACTGTCGTGTAGGTAAAGCACTTCAATTGCAGAAAATCTAATTTAGGCTATAGAAGGAAGGTGTGGAACTAAGCTTGCGATGGCTTCACCGAACATATCCGGGCCCATCGGCAGTAGAGGAGGGTGTTAATCGAGGCCGGGACTAGCGAGTGGCCACTCTAAATTTCCCGCGCATGCTTCACGTTTCGGCTCGCTTCAAGCCTTCGTCAGCTAGTCTGCGTTGACTAGGACGCGGGGAAACCACCAGTCCCGCTCTCGACCTCCCTCTATCCATATTCTGTAGGATGCTTCCAGTGACGTTTTCGAAGCTCTCTCCATATATGAGCTTAGCGTCGATCTTAGCAGCCCTAGATTCTTGAAGAGACTGTAGAGCGACTTCGCTGGTAGTCCTCTTGCTCCGACTTCCACAGCGAAGAGATCAGTCTTGAATCCGTTTCTCACAATCCGGTCTACTAAGTTGCAGTACTTGTTAAGTTGCAGTACTTCTTATAATTTGTGTAACCACGTAAAACTGTAGGTCCTTTCCCTTCTTACCTTACTAGGTGGTAGGTGGTTGGTACCACCGCACTGAATGAAAGGTCGGTCGACACGGCTTTGTAAAATAGTTCATGTTTTTCGTCCAGTTCAGCGTAGCCGGCACGACCGAAGGGCAGCACTGACACGACACCTAGTTCACCAAGGTGTTATGGGCTTACATCACTGATGTAGTTCGGTGATGTACCTAACCGTGTCAGATTCCATAAAAAAAAAATCTTTTCGTTTCAGAAATACCTATGTATTCTTTATTCATCATCCATAGAGTACACTGCACTCAGATTCGTCATATTTTAACATTTAACATTTAGCATTTTGCCAGTTCGGTCATGCGAATGCGTTATGTTACTCCTTCAAAAATGTATGAAAAAAAAAAATCTAATCCTAGAGTTGAAGGCGGTCAGTTATTTTTGCTTGCTTTAGCACCGCCTTCAACTCTAGGGTTCGTTTTTTTTATTTCATAAATTTTTGAAGGCAGTTTTAAAAATTTTTTAAATAGGTTTTTATTTCACAGTTTTTTTAGTAGTTTTTTGCTATTAATGTACTCGGCGGAATCCGCCTCGCTTTCCAATCCGATCTTGACCAAATTGAAATGGGACCACACGGGAAGCACCAGCTTCCAAATAAAAAAAGAATCATCAAAATCGGTTCACCTAGTCGAAAGTTCTGAGGCAACAAACATAAAAAAAATACAGTCAAATTGAGAACCTCCTCCTTTTTTTGAAGTCGGTTAAAAATGTATCACACATACAATTATACTATAGGCGTAGACCATTCATATAACACGTTGCAGCCAATTGGAGCAGGCCAGTCTCTACACACAGCGCCCTTTCACGAGCATCACGCACGCCAGGGCGAGCCATCGTGTATAGTGTATTTAAACCTCTGCGTAACGTTGTTGTTTTGATTTGGGGTTGGCTCTAGGCCTGCAAACTAATCCCGCTTGGTTGGGGACCTTCGTGCAAAACCCCGCAGTCTCCAGCTACCCCAGCCAGTCTTCCATGAAAGCCACAAGTCGACCGGGGTGTCTGCAGGCCGCTTATCCCTTAGTCGCCTTTTACGACATGCACGGGAAGAGATGCAGTGGGACTATTCTTATTAAGTACCGACCCCACACAGTTCCCCCACTGCATAACATGAATATTTGTAATTGACAGATATGACTTGATACGATATGTATCAACAATTTCTGACAAAGGCTCTATACACCTGATTTTATTTATACTACTTACTTTTACTTTCATTTTATGTGGTCAGAATTATCAAGCTTAAATTATAGTTATTCTAGCTCTCAAACTGCATCTTAACACTGTAAGCTGTGTCTATTGTGTAGCTAGTCACAATGATCGAAGACGTTGAAAAAAAAAAACCTGCAAAGTTCCTTGCCGGCTCTTCTTTGTGGGTGTAATCGAACCGGATTGTAAAAACTAAACAGGACAAATTCAAGGGTAGTGTACTAACATACGAATGATGAATAAATAATAACAGAATAATGACTCAGTCTAGTAATATAAACTTCCGAGCCCAGCGTTACGAAACGTGATGAGATGACTGATGTGATGACTGATGACCCCCGCCGCCTTACACAACACTCGTGTACGTATTTAATGTTTAATAGGAAGTCTGGATACTATGTGATAGCTGATCAGATAGCTGGTTGCTATGCAAGCTGGGAACGCAATTTGTCATTTTCACTTTTTTGTCATTTATTTTACATTTTATTTATTTTGCCTTTTTTTATTATTATTCTCTTTATTCACGTTCTTATAATATATTACATTAATTTTACATAAATTTTTCAAAAAGTAATAAAAATACACAAAATTAATATAATGTAAATAAAAACGGTAATTTCCGCCGGCGGCGGGAGGCAGGCCTCCAAGCACACCGGCGGGTGCAGGCCGTGGCTACGGAGCTCTCCGAGACGACGCGAGGCAAGCTACGAGCGATAGGTGGTGGTACTAGACACGTAGGCCACCACCACCCCCATCTCGGAGAGCTCCGTATCCGCCGGACTGCCTTTTTTTTATTATTAAAATTAGTACTGTGTGTTGGCCGGTACTTAAGAATAGCCTCACTGCATCTCTCCCCGTGCATGTCGTAAAAGGCGACTAACGGATAAGCGGCCTGCAGACACCCCGGTCGACTTGTGGTTTCCATGGAAGACATAGGCTGGCTGGGGTAGCTGGAGACTGTGGGGTTTTGCACGAAGGTCCCCAACCAAGCGGGATTAGTTTGCAGGCCTAGAGCCAACCCCAAACCAAAACAACAACAACAACATGCCCTGCATGTTGTTGTTTGCTGCCCAGCCTTTTGGGAAGGCGGGTGGGCCATTCTCCGCACTGAGACCTCAAGACGGTCCGTTGTGCGTTAGCGCCCGGGTAGTGTTACTCCAGCCACCCGAGCTCTTTCATGAAGTGGAGCAGTCAGAGTCTCGGTCGCTTCCAGACTCCATGGGCAGTTCCCACGTTCCCAAGAAACTGCAGTCGTTGTTCTGCCACCAACAGTATGTCCTTGCATATAAGAAACGAAAAGCGGCATAACACTCACTGTCGCCGGGCGGCAGAGCCGAGAACTGTCCGTGCAGCCGGTCCCACAGGCCGGGCGGTATGCGCACGCTGCGGCCGCCGAGCGACGCGCGCAGACAGCGCGCCGCGTCCGTCAGCAGCGAGGCGGGCGAGGCGCGCGCGCACGTGAGCCGCACCGACGACTGCGCCGCCGTCGAGCACATCATCGGATACAGCGGCTCCTTGTGCCGGCGCAGGTCCGTGAACATTATACCTGACAATTTTATTATTATTCTATATCTTTATTTACACATTTTCTATTTATTGGTAGTGCACAGTTGGGGTAGTGCAAGTATGTCCATACATACATACATATCACACACGCTAAATCCCGACAATCGGGGTAAGCAGAGTAATCGGTGTTGTGCTGCAAGAACTCTGGTCAATTACAGCACAACACCAACCACCACGTTGTCCACCAAGTATGTCCAATATGAACATAATCCAACGACTACAAAACGTCATATTGAGAAACATAAGTGCAGTCCCCTGGTTCACGCGAAACAACGAAATCCACCAGCTTCTCGACGTCCCTACAGTTAGCGAGGAGGTCCAATCTATCAGCAAAAGCTACATGAATCGACTCCAGCACCACCCCAACAGACTGGCTGAACAACTCACCGAAGAACCTATATTAAGGAGACTCAAAAGACGATGCATAGTGGACCTATCCAAGTAGGAAGGTCCGCTATCAAAATGTAGAGTTCGGCCACTGGGGTCAATTCTCTGAAAGCCACAACAGTAATCAGAAAATCTGCTAAGAGTAAAAAAAAAAAAAACTGATTGCAGATGGAATAACAAAAAAAAAATATAAAAAATTTCTTTTTATAACAACTTTACATTTTTACATTATTTACAACTAAACATTAAAATCTAAAATGTATACATAAAACAAATGGAGTTTCTACCACCGGCGGCGGAGGGGCGAACCCAAGCTAACGATTATTTTCTGTGTGAAGGTGAAGTGTTGCCCTGTCATGTTTGATAATAGTTACTAGTAAATTTAACCACAAATTGGCACCTCTTAATAAGAAAAATTGCCATAATTAGCTATGAATTAAATAGTGCGGCGCCGCGCCGGCATTTGCGCGGGTGTTTCGGGAGGCGACCGGTGGCGCGCCGCGTAAAACCCGCGCGGGTGTTGGAAGAGGCAAAGGGTTAAGTGTTATTTATAATTTTTTTTTTTTCATATTAATGACATATTTTTCCAACTGGTTTTTAAAACCGTTTACTAAGATTGCACGTGATTGGGTGATATCGCGCTCTGATTGGGTGGTAACGAATGTTATTGGTACGTTTTTACTAATATCGTGTTACGCCGACGCGGGGAAGTTTCGACGTCCCTACCTCTAACGTCATTGGCCTCCACACTCACCCTGCGACTTTCTGTTGAGGAAGAACTCGAGCGTTCCGCTCCACATGTCTGCGCGCACGCCCACCAGCGAGCCCTTGCAGAATCCGGCGAGGTCCTTCACCACCGCGCCCCCGTGCTGCACCCTGCCCGTGTACGACAGCCCGTAGGACTCCGCGTCCTCGCCCAGCAGTGACGAGAACTTGTGCTGGCAGTCGACTACGTTCACTTTGCTCGTCCCTATACCCACCATCTGTGAGTAGAGTTTTGTGTTAAGGCGGAAACAAGACTGACTAAGGGAACAAGACTAAGGGATATGGCTCCCTTCTTATATTACTAGGGTTTATCCCGCCCGGGTTGATACCACCGCACTGAATGAAAGGTCGGTCGAAACGGCTATGTAAATAGTTTGTGTTTTCCGTCCAGTTCAGTTTAGCCGGCACGACCGAAGGGAAGCACTGACGTGGCACCAAGTTCACCCGGTGTTATGGGCTGACATCACGGATGTTGTAGGTGATGTAGCCAACCATGTCAGAATCCATAAAAAAAAAACCGCGGAAACAAGACTCAAACCATGCCACCCTAGCACTGATGATTGAAACACGAACCGTATGCAGATGTAAATAGGTGCGAGATTTATTCTACTCGTCCGGGGGCTGATACATCGCGCCAATGATGAACGTTTGCGCGAAGATCAAACTATGTATTAAATTTCACGCGTTGAAAAGATGGAAACAAAAAGATAGGTAATGACAAAAACCACAAATTTTAATTGGATTTAGACGTATCAGCCAAAGCTGTCTGTCTAATATAAATGAATAAATAAAACTCAGAAATTAGGAGTTAGAAGCTGATTATTTGGGAGTAGACTTACAATGTCAGTGCCGTATACGTCGGTCAGCATCTTGACCTCCCAGTAGTACTGATGGTTGGGCCGCAGGGGGGCGTGCGCGCGCGCCACCGCCGTGCCGGAGCTGTACACCGGGTGGAACGTGACCTGACGGCCCTGCTCGCTCACCACCACCGGGCTGCCGGGCCGAGCGTCGCTCGCCGCCTCCCACACGAACTCCACACAACTCTCTGCACACAAATAATACCTGACGCTGGCTTTCGCCCTTTGAATGAGCGGTCGGCGCATACTTGGCTCGGCCTGTTGATCTCAGTCAGTCAGTCAGTCAGTCAGTCAGTCAGGGTGTAAGCGTCCACTGCTGGACGTACTCCTCTCCAATTTTCCTCCAGTCCTCCCGGCCTTCAGCAATACGGTACCACTGTTTTCCGCCGACGTGCTTTTTTTTTTATCTTAATTTTTTTTTTAAGGTTTTAGCCATTCCTGGTTATGCCAGCCCCATAGTAACTATATTGATATTTTAATGTACTTCAGCGCAAATCAATGCCTGTGACTTTACAAAAAAACTTAGTATGAATTCAAACTCCTCCCCTTGAGCTCGCCCCAAGGCTTCATGTACTTTAAAAACCAGGTTGAATCTGTCAGTACACCGGGTGGAACGTGACCTGACGCCCCTGCTCGCTCACCACCACCGGGCTGCCGGGCCGCGCGTCGCTCGCCGCCTCCCACACAAACACCACACAACTCTCAGCACACAAACAATACCTGACGCTGGCTTTCACACTTAGAATGAGCGGTCGGCGCATTCTTGGCTCGGCCTGTTGATAATAAATTAATAACGTATTTTTTTTATTGGGATATATTTTTCTTCACGGGACAAATTGAACTCTCCAAGACAAAACGATCCTTCGCCTGGGACACAGGACATTGGAGCCTAGCCCGGGACAATCCCGAAAATCTCAGGCACTTGTGACACACACTCTTTTACTTGGTGGTAGGGTTTAACCCGCCCGGGTTGGTACCACCGCACTGAATGAAACGTCGGTCGAAACGGCCATGTAAATAATTTGTGTTTTCCGACCAGTTCAGTGTAGCCGGCACGATCAAAGGGGGAAGCACTGACATGGCACCTAGTTCACCCGGTGTTGTGGGCTGACATCACGGACGTTGTAGGTGATGTAGACAACCGTGTCAGTATCCATAAAAAAAAAACCTGGCAAGCCTAACAGGAAGGCAGTGTAAGGGGCAGTGGCGGCTGGTGACTTACGTGACCGGCAGTGCGCTAAGTACCTACCTAGGTACTTAAATACCAAATTTCTTAACACATTCCCGTCATGTTATTTTAAGATCGGGACTTACGAATTTTTTAAACGCCTGCGTACGTACCTGGCATAAATATTCTTAAGACACTCAATGAGTTGCAAAAAAACAAGACAAAAAAAATCCAAACAAGTTTTTAACTCATTTTTAGTACCTTTATGAACACACCCATAGACCACAACACTACTGCAGCTTTCAAAAAGAAAACAGTAGTAATGTCCCAAAAATACTTCAAAAAGTATATAAAAATAAAAGCATTTGAAAAGTAGGAATTGAACCCGGGATCACCTGATTGTAAAGCCTTACCTTTATCCAACGCTTAGGCAAATATCGGCACCACTTAATTCAAAGTATCACGCGACAGAAAGCACAAAACCTAACCATATTCCATTTTAAATATTCGCGCGCTAACGGGTATGTGACATCATCACATGACAGCGCAGCAGACGGACTCACAAGCAGAACGAATCGCCCGCGACGTGTCGCACGCGCGTCTTTCCACAATATACTGTCCTTCTTTTTCCGTCGTGTGTCACACGCAGAATGCAACCTTGTTCCACACATAATCGTATGAAGAGTGTTTTGTTTCACGCGGCGGGGCAGCGGCGTTTGACATTTTCTCATAGTAGACGTTTGCGGTGTTTTGTAATGCACTCGGCGGCGAGCTCGGCGGCGATACGTCGTATGTAGTACGTATTACGTACAGCAAAATCGTGCCTTGTTGTCTAGGAAATAGGAACGAATTCAGTTTGATATTTTTACTTCGATCGGTGACAATCATGGAGAATGTTTAATATTTTAATTGATTTATTTCTTTCGGGTGAAGGCGCTATATTTTGTGGTAGTGCGGCGCACGAGCGCACTTAAGGGCCAGCCGCCACTGGTAAGGGGAACATACAAGAATATAAATATAATACTCACGGTCGCCTTCCTCGCCGCAACTGCATCCGCTGAGCTGAGTCCAGGAGACACGCGAGCGTTGCTCGAAGCACTGACAGTACGGAGCGGCACGAAGCTCTCGAGACATCTCGGCGAAAACGGCGGAGACTCCAGTGGAATCCGGCTATAGTCAATTGTACAATTTAGCACACAGATTTTTAGTAATGGAATAAAAACACGACCGACCGTAGGCGTTTATACAATCAGGTTCAATCAACGACGAGGCAACGTTTACAAAAAGCTGAAAACAAATTTTCTTTTCTTTGCAAACCTCAACTCAACTCAACTAAATCTTTCCCACATGAAAACAAACAAAAAACTGACTGATCGATGACAGCTGACAAAGCTTAAATATGTTCGCCTGGGGGGGGCAATTTGAATTGAATGCTGGCAACACCAGAACATTCTAGAA
This sequence comes from Nematopogon swammerdamellus, assembly GCA_946902875.1. NCBI lineage: Eukaryota > Metazoa > Arthropoda > Insecta > Lepidoptera > Adelidae > Nematopogon > Nematopogon swammerdamellus. The sequence goes on along the minus strand of OX336347.1, from coordinate 21,998,338 downwards.
TATCCGACCATAATTGAGTTGCGTGTCACACAAACTCCTCACTGCACGATAAATACGTAGTATGCTTTTAATAGCGTATGAAATATGGCCTTGAAAGTACGGTTGCAATATATCGTCACAATATTTGGTGGCGGGAAATTACAGAATAATTATTGATCTATCCAGCATTGATTCGTACCGTGGGGCCGGCACTTTAAAAGAATAGCCCCACTGCATCTCTCCCCGTGTATGTCGTAAAAGGCGACTAAGGGATATGTCTCCCTTCTTATATTACTAGGCGGTAGGGTTTAACCCGCCCGGGTTGGTACCACCGCACTGAATGAAACGTCGTCGGTCGAAACGGCTATGTAAATAGTTTGTGTTTTCCGTCCAGTTCAGTGTAGCCGGCACGATCGAAGGGAAGCACTGACATGGCACCTAGTTCACCCCGTGTTATGGGCTGACATCACGGATGTTGTAGGTGATGAAGGCAACCATGTCAGTTTTCATAAAAAAAAAAAAATTTTAGAAAATCAATGCTATCCAGCTATTACGTTGTACTTCATTTTATTTATATCGATCATCAAATAACTTCTTTCCTCAGCAGTTTTCCCCCGACCGGCCGATCGCGCGGCGCCTTTTCTAGCCCTTTGTGGACCATCAAAACAACAAGTCGAAATGGTCATATGCTATGCACAAATAGTTAACCCTCCCCCTCAAAGGGAGCCCGCACAATAAAATACAAACAATAACTTTTATACGCAGTTTTAGTTTACTTCTGGAACAAATTTTTTTGGAACTTAATAATATTAAATTAATTTATTTTCCTTGCATAAATATATATATAAATTGCATAACTTCAAAGATTCATAAACATTTTTATTAAAATTTCACATTTGTGTAGCACATAAATGGAAAATAAATGTCTATCACATTAACCTGTTACCTTCCTGGTCATCCGCGCGGATGACCTAAAACAATAAAACACAATAGATAAATTTTAGGAAGCTAAAGGGTTAAAAAGCATTTTTCGTAACTTACCTGTGTGATAGGCACGGAAGATAGTTAGGTAAGCGCCAGGAAGTGGCGGCTTTGACCAATGAATTTTAGTGAGGCACCTAGGTGGATTACCTACATAATAGCATTTTATTAATATTGTGTTGCAGTTTTCATTTCGAGGACAGGACATGCCCAAAGTCTAGCAATAAATAAACATCCATGTTGATTTTTTTTTTACCTTCAAGATAATTAAGTGATGCGGCGCCTCACTTGCTTCACCTGGGGAACAGCCATTGGGCCAGGGAGTAATAAATAAAAATTTTTTAAAAATATTTTTATTACACATCACACACATCACACCACATCACACATCACATTTTTATCACATATCACATATAGGTATAACATTACATAGTAATAGCGGTACAAATGTAATACAATACTCCTACAGTTAAATCTATGTGAAACAATTAATTTACTGTCAGGCCGGTATTGCATTCGCAACCCCCACATACGACCGAATGTCCATGGGCGTCGTCAGACACCTTATGGGTGGCTCGGCGTCGCATGTCGCGCTTAATATAAATAAAAACTTCTACAGCTCAATCATTGTGAAACAATTCATTTAATACATTTTTAAGTTTCATCACCTTTCCTTCATCAGTCACATAAATCATTTTACTCTCATTGGTCCCCATTTCCGGTGCCCCCACATCAAGCAGGCTCTTCGAAACTTTACAAGAGCTGTGAAAATATTTTGCTCCAGTTTCTTTTAGCTTCGCTACGTTTTCATCTGTGACGCCGGCTCCAGGCATAACAGTTATTCTGCCGTTGGCCTTCTTAATTAATTGTTCAATCATATTTACAGCTCGAGGGTCGCAAGCCGACGGTCCCTGACCGCTGGTAAGCAGTTTTTTAAAACCTAACTCAATTATAGTTTCAACAGAATTCAGAGGATCTTTACATGCATCGAATGCTCTATGGAAGGTGACTGGCGTAGAACCGGCTTTTTTAATAACTTTAGCACACGCCGCCTTGTCAATTTCTTGATTGTCCGTTAGCGCGCCGAATACAAATCCGTCCACTCCCATGGAATTAAATATTTCGATGTCGGCCAACATAGTCTCAATTTCACTGTGAGAATAGTGAAAATCCGAGCCCGCTCTACACCGGATCATCACGTTGATCTTCACATTGTCCGTCTGAAACAAATAAAAAGTTGTGATTATATAGATAGATAGATAGAAATACTTTATTGCTCCAAAAAACATTTAACATAAACAAACAATAAGAAATTTACATGAGGGGCAAAGGCAAACTTATCCCTTACAGGGATTTCTCCCAGTCAACCTTTGGATGTTTGAGAGTCGTATGTTGCGAGATATAAGTAGGTAGTAGCAAAAGACTTGAGTGTGGGAATGTAAAATATAATATATGCCCGCGGCTCCGCCCGCTCTCATATTTCACTTCACTGCTAACCTCATAAGCCATTTAGCGTGATAGTAAGTAGCCTATAGTTGATAGGAAGAATCAAGCTATCCGTAGAATTTTGTTTTATTAAAATCGGTTCAGTGGTTCTCGAGTTATAAGCGGACAGACAGACAGACAGAAAGCAGACGTTGGATTTTATTATAGGTAAGGAAGGAAGGAAGGAAAATAACTATAATATACACTACATATAAGTAAATACTAGTTAATTAAACGTATAAATTACTATTTATAGATTAAATTAAATACATATGAATTACAATTTATATAATACATATTACATTGTCTTTGAACTAAAACCATAGTGCACTAAATTATATACTCTATTTCCCGCCAGACTTTAGAACCCGCGCCAATAAAGAGACACCTTTTTCGCTTCATGTGTTTGTTCAAATGAGGGGCATAATGTAACCTTCGCCTAAACCTATACGACATAAAAATCCAAATATGACACTGCAGACTAAACAAACACCTACACCAAATGGGCCTTAGCTTAGCTACCAACCGATGTGCAGGTTCTGTATAAAAGAGGATGAAACGCCTGTACACATACTTTGTAAATGTGAAATGCTCATTGACAGTAGAAGCCGTATTCTTGGTAATACTCCCCCACTTTAAATCATAATCATAATCGACCTTTGCCAACGATGAAGACCTCAAAAACGAAGATTTTTGGCGAGATGGCTTCACACAGGCCATAAATCACGATGGAGAATATTAATATTGATTAATTTGTTGTTATAATTATTGGTTTCTACAATAAATCTTATAAACAAAAAACAAGTGCGGGAATTTAATTTTTCCTTTACCGTCATGTCAGCGCGCCTGTGGAATCAGCTCCCACCCGGAATTAGAGCCTCCCCTTCACTCACCGTTTTCAAAAAACCTTTAAAGGTACTATACCTCGTAGTTTAAGTATTTTACATATGGAGTATTTATATTATTTAATATACTTATATATAATATTATAGTGTTTTTTAGGCGTCCAAGTTATCTTTGTTGTTGTTTTTTTTAATTAATTTATTAATATGTTAAGTGTTGTTTCTTTAAATACCTACAATAAAATATGTTGTAATAGTGTGGTTGACCGGCAGAGATTGCCTTAGGCAAAAAGTCCGCCATTTGTTATATAGAATTTACATTAAACAATAAAGCATATTAAATAAAATAAATAAATAAATAAATAAATACAATAGATAAATAAGTGAAGCACTCACCAGACGCTGCACAACTGTCAGTAGGCCAGCGGAAGGTGTGAGGCCGCCCTCCGCTAGTGAGCTGCAGAGTTCGATGTGGTCGGCACCGCCGCGCGCCGCCGCCGCCGCCCCGGCCGCACTCTCCACGCACACCTCCAGCATACCGCGCTCTTGCGCTTCCTACACACCTAGTCGAGAGAGCGTGTGAACTCATTACTTAACTTCGAGGAAAAATATATAAGGTCTTTCAATAGTAGGTAAAGATACGCTAATAGTGCAGTAAACGAGGAAATTCTTTATATGGGCACTTCGGACTAATTCCTCTGTCGCTGAAAATTTGCAGTGTGATGGGCTTAAAATATACGTTTGACAAATTATCTAGGATTTTTGATGTTTGGAAGTTAGGTATTTATACCTAAACATGAAAATCGCAATACCAAAAAAGATACCAATTTTTTTTTAAGATTTAAAAAACCTACTCACTCCTCAAATTTAATACGTGAAGTGAGCGAATTTCACCTTAATAAGTATGTTTTTTATATCGTAAAAAAAAATTGGTATGGGAACGTGATCAGTATCTAATACACATACACCCCTTAGCGTATCGTTACCTACTATTGAAAGACCTTATTTAAAGGTGCAGTCTCATACAAAATAATTTACAATTTTTTTATAGGTGTTTTTTTTTATGTAATCCGGTATGGGTGGCTGAGTCGGAGGGGCCAAAGCGCATGCTCCGACCAGCCAATATCTTCCCTGAATTGCTTCCAGGAGACTTCCCTGAATTGCTGGCTATACTGGACTAGAGAACACAAGCGAGGCTGCTATACGGCCATCTTACATCCAGTACGGTGGTACCAACCCAGTCGGCTACAATTTGAGCCTACCACCTAGTAAGGGGCAAGGGAAGGGATCTACAGTTTTACACCTGTTCCGAAAGGTGAAGCAGCAGGTGTAGGTACGCACAAAATTTTTTTCATCAGAAAAAACTCATTGGTATACGCCGACCGGATTCGAACCGAGGACCTCTCGCATGAGAAGCCGATGCCCAAACCACTCGGCCACCCGCCGCTTTACTATCTATCTACATATTTTGATAACATTTATTTTCGTTGTAATCTTTCAACCTGTACTCTGCTACTACTACCAGCTGTGTACTTATAAGTTATATTCTAATCACAAGCGTTAGCCTCCGCTGACGTACGGAACACTTTAGGCGCAGTCAAAAATTGGAAGGTGAATGGCGCTCGTACATAGGTACCTCACCCCATCCTTAAGCCTAGTTCACATTAGTAGAGTTAGCAGTAGAGTGGACTACCTACTATTTTGCCCTACTAACTCTACTCTACTGTTTTCGGTAGAGTAGCCTTCCACACGTGAAAGTAGGGTGGTAGAGTAGAGTAGGCAGTGTAAGATAAAAGCACTACAATGAGCATCGCCCGCCGTCGTCCTGCAGTTAGAAACTCTTTAATAAATCTTTGTGGTGTTTCGCTGGGGGAAATCACTTTAGCTCTCGAAGAAGAACAGAACAAAAGGAAACGAATATGGACTCGAGGTTTTATCAAAAGAAGAGAAACACACTGAGTGTCTGCACTCTTTTTGAGAGAACTCGCTGAATAAACAATAAAATTAATAAAGTAGGTAGGTTCCCAAAACAAATTGCCGGTGTGCACGAGGGCGAGCTGTGTTGTCGGCTGGGCACGGTGACTACGGTGAGCTACTATTTAGTCAAAACGTGTCCACACGCGGGCGAGTGGCCGGTAGAGTAGAGTAGGCGGATGGTGGGGGAAAAGTAGTAGAGCTACTCTACCACCGTGCTATCCACTCTACCAAATTCTTGTACTCTACTCTACCAATTGCTTCTACATTGGTAGAGTGAGGGGCTATATAGTACTCGCCCTACTAACTCTACCGCTAACTCTACTAATGTGAACTAGGCTTTACCTTAGTTATTTATTAGATGTGCTATTTAGTTTAGGTAGAATTGAACCCCTCTGGATTGCTGGTTTCAATCCGCACTCGTCGTATGGGCCACCACACCACCGCCAAGGTGTTATGGGCCGACTCAGCGGGTTTTGGGGTGTATTTCGCTCCTGTTTTATTTTCACAAAGAGGATCTATGCAGTTCGTTTTTCCACGTTGATTTTTTTCTAAATAAAGTAAACAAACAGTTTAGGTTAGTTAACTAATGTGACTGGCTGTCATAGTGACATATTGGTCACACACAACCACAACAGGGATTGGAAAGTATAAACAAATAAAAGATTTCGTTTTTTATTTCAACAAAACACGACAACAATTTTTTATATTTTGTTCAATTTTTGTGGCGCAAGAAAAAAAATGTTTTGTGTAGATGTTTTTGTTGAATTTGTGTAGACCGAAACCATCATAAATACAAGCAAGACACCCTGCGTTTACGATAGTGCACTTGCTTTTTGATAAAAATAGATTTTTAAAGAAAACGTGCGTTTATTTGCACTGGTAAACTTATAGTTACCTATAATATATATAGCCAATAATTTTTATTCCAATACCAATAATTTCCTGTGAACCATTGATTGCTGTGATCCAAACTAAATACTCAACCGTCTAAAATAACATTATTAAAATATAAGAAAGACCAACTATGGTTACCCGTTATTAGGATTCAAAGAATGATGCATATAAGTTACTCTATGGAATGATGGGCACTTTTGTATGAAGTTTGGAAATCAAATAGTTCGTGGTCGTTTTCGTCAAAAGTAATTAAAATTAAATGGCACCGACTCTGCGAAACGATCTGAAAAGGAAAGTAAAGCAAATAAATTTAACATTAAACAATTTAAACAAAAAGTGTAACATTATTTCCTGCGTAATAAACATAAAAGCATAATAATTTCAAATAGTGTGCCTAAATTGTTATTTTCAAAGAGTTTGTATTACGTCGCTGCGCTCACGTATTACAAACTCTTTGGGTATTTTAAAGGATAGTAATTGAATTGACATTGGCAACACTGAATAAACAAACTGTCAAAACTGGCATACTGGCATGTCATTCGATTATAAATTTCTATCATGGTTTGCCTTCGGAAAATGATGGGAAAATATTGAAAAAATCCGAACATTCCAGAATTTGTGTGACTGCCTATATAAAAAGTGAGTCGTTGGTTGTTTTTTTATTACTTTTTGAAGGGCCGGCTTGTGTTAACCTTCACCATGGTACGTCTTGATTTTATCGTTTCTAAAGAATTTTGCACAAGGAAAATATTGGACCAAATGTAAATGGAACACTATAATATCTCAATTTGTAATCGAAGCTAAGAACTAGAGGCAGTTGACTCAATCCAAACATTTTCTTTTGAATATGTAAACCGTTTGTACGCCCATAAAGGCATTATATATGTAATATACCTACATAAAATTAACCCCAGGCCACTTTCGTCGCGCGGAGATTAGGTGCCGCGCGGCGCCCATAAACTCAAATATTTGGTAAAATTTTGAAGCTAGATCAATAAACTCTTTGGCCATTTAAACGAATGAAAATACCCACCAAACGATGTAAAACAAGCGAGATTCACTTATTTAGAAGCACAGACAGATTTTTTAAACTGTAGGAAAAACAAAAGATCCCCAATTTTTTTTCTGAATTTTATCTAAGTAACCTTATAATATTGGAAATTCGAATACACAAAATATATACTATTGTTTAGAAGAACGCTGCAACTAAGAGACCGCATATGTATAAAAAATTTGGGAGTTGAATCCAATTCACTAATAAATCAAAGAAAACCAAGGAAAATTCGGTCAAAAATTACAAGACGTCAGAATATATTTTATTATGTTTGAGTGTTGAATTCTTTGTGTTTTTTGTGTCTTTTGTCAGCCTCGATAGCTCAGTGGTGCAGACAGTCACTGTCGCTATTGAATTTTAAGCAACGCTGGGTGCGGTCAGTACTTGGATGGGTGACCGCTGACCATTGGAGGCTGACCGAGGTTCGGATTCCTCGTAAAACTGTAGGTCCCTTCCCTCCTAATCTTACTTGGTGGTAGGGTTTGACCCGCCCGGGTTGGTACCACGGCACTGATTGAAACGTCGGTCGAAACGGCTATGTAAATAGTTTGTGTTTTCCGACCAGTTCAGTGTAGCCGGCACGATCAAAGGGGGAAGCACTGACATGGCACCTAGTTCACCCGGTGTTATGGGCTAACATCACGGTCGCTGTAGGTGATGTAGCCAACCGTGTCAGTTTCCATAAAAAAAAAGGTACATCTTTCATATATCAATGGAAGGATTTTTAATCATCTATCTAAAGTGCTCTCTCATTCTAATAAGAAAAATTCCCTGAAATAGCACGGCAAAATTAGACTGGAAAGCTATGGAGGTCAACACTGACAAGTCAGTGAAAAAGATGGCGGACGGCGGGAGTTTGTCGCGTCGTCGTTGTAATTAGAAAAATATATTTTTGTGGTTCTCGCGGTGCGAGAACTTATACAACAGATGTTAAAAGCTACGACAGAATTGGCTGTATACTCTAATGCAGCCATACTCAAAGTGTGCTCCGCGGAGCCCTAGGGCTCCGCGGAGCCTTTGTGGGGGCTCTTCGAGAATACGAGAAAAAACAATCAAAATACACCTCTCCTCTCTGGCTCGATTCAGCTCGGCTGTGCAGACGTCATGGCGTCACAGTTTCATACTTGTTGTTCATTGTTTTTCTCTTATGTTATATATAATATATATTATAATATTATGTAAGTAACTGTTACACTGTAATATGATTATTAATAAAGAATGCACAATAACTAATTTTTGTTTATTTTAGGGCTCCGTCAAATATTTCGCTTTCCAAAAGGGTTCCGTCACCAAAAAAGTTTGAGAACCGCTGCTCTAATGAGTTTTGCCTGTTTCGGGAGGAGACGAATTAATATAAAAAAAAAAAAAAAAAACTATGGAGGTCAGCATTATTATAATGTGGTATTCAACCGGAGTCAACACATTAAAACAATTGCAACACAAAAATATGTTATAACAATATAACAGAATCACTTGATAGTTTGAGTAAACAAAATTACAAACTTATTTATTTATTTATTTATTTATTTATTTATTTTAAACACTGACAGCTGACAGCTGGTGCGTGTATTCTGTTACTTATCTGTTCTGTAACTTATTACTAAAATTATGAAATCAATGTCAACATTTAAATGGTTACGCAGCAGACGCTGAAGATGGAGTACTGCCCGCCGAACGTGACCCTCAGCGAGGTGTGGGTGGATCACGGTATATCGCAATGCTTCATGGAGACGGTCTCCGCGGCGCTCATCGGAGGTTTCTTACTCGTCCTGGGCACCGCGCAGATCGTTATGTACAAGAGGTGAGCGCTTAGTGATGGTGTCTGGTGCCGTCTAACTCTTCTTAGATTTAATTAGCTGAAGGCAGCTAGGGGACCTTTTGAAATGAATGACTAGTGGGCTCTAATAGGGTTTAATACATACATAACACACGCTGTATCCCGACAATCAGGGTGAGCAGAGTAATCGGTGTTGTGCTATAAGGACTCTGGTAAATTACAGCACAACACCGACCACCACGTTTAGCACAGTATACGGACAAGACAACTATCAAGCAGCAAGTAAGGCACGAAGAACCCACCTGCTGCATGACTAGGTGGAAGGACTGCGCCAAGGTGAAAAGTGGCGCCCTTTAGCGCTGTATCTTGTCCTTATCCCTTAATCATAATTTTTATGTTGTAAATAAAAGTTATATAAAAATGTAAGATTGCGGTGGTGGTGCGCTTGCTGTCGCGATGCTTGGCAGAATGAAGGCTGCGGAGGCTTAAGCCATTTTTGGCTATTTATTTATTTATTCCTTATAGAATACTCTATGGGACCCGTTGTTAAGAGGAAATTTTCGCTCTGGCAGCAAACATGTCACTGAACACTATCTTGAGAACATGTTCCGTACAGGACCGTTTTTACACGCAGGCTGTCTAAGCTGCAGCCTAGGGGCCCGCACCACAAAAATGTTATATTTTTCAATTCAAATACTGTGGAGCGGGCACCCATATAATCATAAGACATGCCTAAATCCTACATAACTAATTGCAAGGCGTAATACTACATAATTGACGTAATACATTCAATGTTTTTTTAAAACAGTTTTTTTATTTCACTCTTTTTAGTAATATCACATAATATTAAAATCGGTTGACGGGAAGTGGGTGATTGAATAATTCCTTAGTGTGTGTTCATCCCTTAATTTCCCACACTTAGGGGTGGTATTCTTATAAAAAATTTATGAAAGGACCACCCTTTAGATATACCCTACTCATGAAAAAAATAATAATTAAAATCGGTTGGGAATTGGCAGAGAATCAGGTAACATACACACAAAAAAAAATACAGACTAATTGAGAACCTCCTCCTTTTGGAAGTCGGTTGAAAATTGACAGCTGATCTTGACTGTTTATAAATTAAAATGGGACCACACGGGAAGCACCAGCTTTCAAATAAAAAAAGAATTTTCAAAATCGCTTCACCCAGTCGGAAGTTCTGAGGTAACGAACATAAAAAAATAATAATAAAACAGTCGAATTGAGAACCTCCTCATTTTTTGAAGTCGGTTAAAAATATTAAGACTAGATAACCTATAAAGCATCTTTGGCAGAATTCTGCCCATGTCGTCCATCGATCGATTCGCGTGTGCGGGCACTATCTGCTTAGTTAAATGTGTGTCAAAATATAGAAGCTCCACTAGTCCAGTCACGTACAGATAACACTATCTCTTTAAACTGCCTACATCGTGCATTAATATGATAATGACGTAATGCAGCCGTTAATGGGCTAGGTTGAAGTCTTAATCGTGTAGAGAAATGTGAAATAAATTTTAATTTAATCAAAACTCTGAATATCAGAGTTTCGATTAAATTGTTCAGTAATCAGATAATTTCACTGTCTCTGAAAGATAAATGTTTTAGGTAAAGAATAAAATTTGTGATATGTTTAAATTACAATTTGCTTTTTTTTTTAATCTGGTATGGGTGGCTGAGTCGGAGGGGCCAAAGCACATGCTCCGACCAGCCAATATTACCTCCGAGAAGGTAGTTGCCATACCAGGCCGAGTGGTTTGGGCGTCGGGTTCTCATACGAGAGGTCTGAGGTTCGAATCCGGTCGGCGTGTACCAATGAGTTACGAAAAGAAAAAAGAAAAAATTTACGTAAGGCACGAAGTCCCACCTGCTGCATGACTCGCTGGAAGTACCGTGCCAAGGTGAGAGGGGGCGAGCCTGTCGCCCTTCAGCACGAACAATTAAAACCAATCAGTTGCTTAATACTAACTTTTTTTTTTAATGGAAACTAACGGATGGCTACATCACCTACAACATCTATGATGTCAGCCGGGTGGACTTGGTGCCACGTCAGTCTTTCGGTCGTGCCGGCTACACTGAACTGGACGGAAAACACAAACTATTTACATAGCCATTTCGACCGACCTTTCATTCAGTGCGGTGGTACCAACCCGGTCGGGTTAAACCCTACCACCTAGTAATATAAGAAGGGAGTCATATCCCTTAATCGCCTTTTACGACATACACGGGGAGAGATGCAGTGGGGATATTCTTTTAAAGTACCGGCCCCGCACGGTACAAATAACAAATAACTCCCATAACATCCCGTTTGAGGGAACATATGCTTTCAAACCCATAATGTCTCCTTGTGCATTATCGCTTGTTTTGAAACTGCATTAGGTATGTATGTATGTATGTATGTATTTGCATATGTTTGTATTGCGTATATGTATATGTACTTTTGAACTTGTATGTATGTATGTCACAAATGTATTTAGTTGTATGTTATTTATTACTATTATCTATGTTTTATTGTTTATTTTTATACTTCTCTAAAAAATCTAAAAAATCTCTCAATTAATTTTCCGCACTACCCATCTACCCTACTCACAATCCCAGGTATGACTGGCAGATAATACCCTTAGGCTTTAAGTCCGCCTTTTGTCACTTTTTGTGCAATAAAGTATATTTTCATTTCATTTCAACTCCCCGCACTCTATCACCGTGGCCCGGTGTGTTTACAGATACGCGACGGAAGTAATGGACGTGCGACCGTCGCGGCTGTTCGTCGTGCAAATATTCTTCACGCTCTTCGTTCCGCTGATGGCGCTCGTGAGATTCCTCCTGCAGGCGTTCTTGTTTCAAGGCGGCCATATTTATGGGTATATGGTGAGTATTCATTTTTAGGTTTCCGTATCCCGTTGTTGTTGTTGTTGTTGTTGTTGTTGTTGTTGTTGTTGTTTTGGTTTGGGGTTGGCTCTAGGCCTGCAAACTAATCCCGCTTGGTTGGGGACCTTCGTGCAAAACCCCGCAGTCTCCAGCTACCCCAGCCAGCCTATGTCTTCCATGAAAGCCACAAGTCGACCGGGGTGCCTGCAGGCCGCTTATCCCTTAGTCGCCTTTTACGACATGCACGGGGAGAGATGCAGTGGGACTATTCTTATTAAGTACCGACCGCACACAGTACCTCCTTCCATATCCCGTACGGAAGCCTATTGCTAAGCCTCCGCCGTCTCTCTGTCCGTCCATCTGTCCGAGGGCTGTATCTCTTGAACCGTAATAGGTAGCCCGTTGAAATTTTCACAAAATATGTGTTACTATGGCGGATATAACAACACATAATAAAAAAAAAGAAAATGTTAAAAATTAAGGGGGGCTCCCATACAACAAACGTGCGAAAAATCGATTAGTCACACTACTGAATAATAGATGGCGCCACAGGCTTTTATACATTGCATTGTTGAAAGACAAAAGATAGCCGCTCAATTGCCAACGACCTCATTGGGGTGCAGCCATTTGGTGCTGCGGTATCAATCCAGACGGCTTAGTTGTACCACCTAGTAAGGTAAGGGACCTACAGTTTCATGTGTAATCGGAACCACGGCCGGCTTCAACGGTCCGACGGTCATCCATCCAAAGTGCGTTACAGTAGCTTGAAATACTCTAATGAAAATGTTCACACTGATGTAAGCTTTGGTTAGCGACACACAGTTCCAAAAGTGTATTTGCATTTTTCCCTGACTGTACATGTGAATTAATTACGCTTAGAGTTCAGGAGATGCACTCTCCACTATCTCACGTTGACGCGCGTGACTTGTTGAATATCAGCTTGTTTGTTTATTCAAATTATGAATAATTAATTTGTGAATGATTAATTAATTACTTTACACTTCGTGGTGAAACTTCTCTAGTTTGTTTTTCATTCTTCTTACTTTTTTGCTGGTTCTATGATGGGAGGAGTATTACTGATTACCTACTGTCCATGTACATTTATTTATACTTTATTTACATACATATACGTAGCTACATACCAGTTTCCCGGTGGGGTAGGCAGAGACAACGGATCTCCACGCTTCATTATCAGTGGCGGAGCGAGACCTAAATTTGATGTGGGCAAGATATATTTTGCGAGGCCCTCTCTGGTGGCACTAGAGGATGGATTTTATGGATTTTCATTGTTGAAATGGATTTCCGGTATACCGATCAAATAAAACATTTTTGTCAGCATACCTTTCGTCGAAAGTAAACATAATCAAATTGCAATAATACAGTCTTCACTGCATCTGTCCTGCTTTCCCATCTTGTGTCTGATAAAGGCTTTATAGTAAGCTTCAGTTTGCCTTTGATTAAGTCTCAACATGTTTACTCGGTCTCTTTTAATAGACTTAGCTGAATATTTTTCATGAATCAAAGCTGCATGAACTTTCGAGGCGCGAGGCCCCTGGGGCCGCGAGGCCGTGGGCGGGCGCCAACGTCGCCCACGCCTTGCGCCGCCTCTGGCCATGATCCTTACACACCTCTGCCGCCTCTTCCACTCTCATTAATCTTCTTCATACATGGATATTACTCATTTTATGTACACTTAATTTGTATACATCTGAATTAAAAATATTATTCATCTTATAAAACGTCTGTCTGTATGTATGTTTGAGGTAAACTCCGGAACCGCTGAACAGATTTAGATGCGGTTTGCACCAATGGAAACAGTATTTCGTGAGGCACACTATGGGCTATATACTATCACGCTAAATAGCCTTTAGAACCGAGCAGTATCAAATAAAGTAGAGCAAGTAGAAAATATGGAATGCACTCTCTGCCCATCTATTTCCTCCTGAGTACAGGCTGGGGTTTTTCAAAAGGGGCGGGGCATTCACAATCCCCGTGCATTACAGAATGTCCACGGGCATCGTTAGACACCTACTTGTAGGTGAAACGAGGCCACATGTCGCGCAATCCGCGGCGGGTGGCCGAGTGGTTTGGGCATCGGCTTCTCATGCGAGAGGTCCTCGGTTCGAATCCGGTCGGCGTGTACCAATGAGTTTTTTCTGACGATAAAATTTACGTTCACACCTACACCTGCTGCTTCATCGTTCGGAACCGGTGTAAAACTGTAGGTCCCTTCCCTTGCCCCTTACTAGGTGGTAGGCTCAAATTGTAGCCGACTGGGTTGGTTTGGTACCACCGTACTGTATGTAAGATGGCCGCAGCCTCGGTTGTGTTCTCGTCTAGTCTAGTATAGCCAGCAATCCAGGGAAGTCTCCGGTATGGCACCTACCTTCTCGGAGCTGATATTGGCTGGTCGTAGCATGTGCTTTTGCCCCTCTGACTCAGCCACCCATACCGGATTACATAAAAAAAACACCGGCCCTAACATGCTCAGTGAAGTAACACAGCACTGTGTTCACCGTGTATGTCGTAAAAGGCGACTACGGGATTACTATGTGGTAGAGTTTAACCCGCCCGGGTTGGTACCACCGCACTGAATGAAAGGTCGGTCGAAACGGCTATGTAAATAGTTTGTGTTTTCCGTCCAGTTCAGTGTAGCCGGCACGACCGAAGGGAAGCACTCACGTGGCGCCAAGTTCACCCGGTGTTATGGGCTGACGTCACGGATGTTGTAGGTGATGTAGCCAACCGTGTCAGTTTCCATAAAAAAAAAACCAACTGCTCTGCTTAATGTGAAATTGCAGATAGTGGCGTTGGGCGTGACGCTGGTGATGTTCCCCCTCTCGGCGTACCTGGCCATGCTCGAGAGGCGGTACCTGCTGCCGTCGGTGCCGCCGCGGGGCCACGGCTTCGTGCTGCTGCTGTTTTGGGCGCTCATCTTCGTGTCTGAGAACCTCTCATTCGTGAACATGAAGAAGGAGGGATGGTGGTGGCATTTGAGAGAGTGAGTCTGCTTTTTTATCGAATCTTTTTTTTTATATATATACATTTGTTACTGCAATCTGTCTGTAAGCCGACATTCATCAGTAGTTGTGCATTTGAAATAGGTCTTTTTTTGTCAGCCTCGATAGCTCAGTGGTGCAGACAGTCAACTGTCGCTATTGAATGTTAAGCAACGCTGGGTGCGGTCAGTACTTGGATGGGTGACCGCTGACCGTTGGAGGCTGACCGAGGTTCGGATTCCTCGTAAAACTGTAGGTCCCTTCCCTCCTAATCTTACTTGGTGGTAGGGTTTAACCCGCCCGGGTTGGTACCACCGCACTGAATGAAACGTCGGTCAAAACGGCTATGTAAATAGTTTGTGTTTTCCAACCAGTTCAGTGTAGCCGGCACGATCAAAGGGGGAAGCACTGACATGGCACCTAGTTCACCCGGTGTTATGGGCTGACATCACGGACGTTGTAGGTGATGTAGCCAACCGTGTCAGTTTCCATAAAAAAAAAAAAAGGTCTTGTATGGTAAGTGTCCATTGACAGTTCCATATACTTTATTCTCAGTCATTTCACTCTGTGATTTTTTTTTTATGTGAACCAGCATGGGTGGCTGCGCCGAGAGACCAATGGTGCAGTCGACAGAACCAAAATCACCTCTCCTCGCGAAACCACGCTCAGTTAGGTGCCATGCCAGCAGATTTGCGGACTGTTGCTAGGCTGTCTAGCCCGTTAATACGACGCTTGAAGACACCTAGGTTAAAGGATTCAGGAAATACACTCGCCGGAAGACAGTTCCACACTCTAGCGGTGCGACAAAGAAACGATTTAGAGAAGGTTCGGGTTCTCAAAAGCCCAATATCAACAATCAAAAGGGTGCTGATTCTCTCTGCGACGAGTCATGCGGAGATAGGACGGGTGGCAGGGAATAAGGGATGCTAGTTCCGCAGAGCAGCGTCAGCGTCGGAGGTCTTGAGGTGCTCTTCTTTTTTTTTTATTTTTTTTTTCTAGAAGCTATCAACTCGGATGCCAGCTGAAACTGAAATTTATTTTTATGAAAACCATTTTTCTGCGTTCTATTGCTTATTCCATGGGGAGTACTCGGAGAAGCTGTTTAATGCGATCCCGCCATCCCCTTTCCACCTCCGCACCACACGCACTGGGCTGGGATTGCTTCCCTACACGCTGGACTTACCGCGGATGCATATCAATCGCTTCTGCAGATCTTTCCTCCTCAGAACCGCTAAACTCTGGAACGCTCTCCTTGCCCATATGTTTCCCCCCCAATTACAGTCTCGGGTCCTTCAAGAGGGCCGTGATTAGGCAACTGTCAGGCCGGCGTGGCATTCGCAACCCCCGCATGCGACCGAATGTCCATGGGCGTCGTAGCACACATGGGTTACAGGGCCTTCTAAATGGGTAACGAATGTTAGTCAGCCAGCGTGTAAGCGTCCACTGCTGAACACGGCTTCTCCAATTGTTCTCCAGTCCTCCCGGCCTTTAGCTGTACGGAACCACTGCTTTCCACCAATGTACTTGATGTCGTCTTCCCACCTGGCGGGTGGTCTTCTCGCTCACCCACGCAACTGCGCGCAGCTGCAAAGCAGTAATCACTTTACACTCGATCGTTTAGGTACATTTTCGCACGCAGCGACTGGAGACGTGAAACAGTAGGCTATTAAAGCCGAAGGTATGGAACTTTTTCTATGAAGTGATTTATCTGTTATGAAGTAACTATTAAGTAATCTGTGCCTGCGGCGGCTGTATAGAAGAAAAAATTAAAAGTGTATTGTGTATGTTAGCTTGCAGGACCGCTTGGAGATGTGCCTGTTCGTTGGTCGCTACGTGTCGTGCATGATCATGTTCGTGCTGGGACTGAGGGCGCCCGGCATCATGCACCAGTTCCACCAGCTCGACGCCGACGAGAACTCCTCCCCACGCGTGAGTGCACTCTTCTGTTTTTTTGGGTTCCGTATCCGTTTGTTGTTGTTGTTGTTGTTGATTTGGGGTTGGCTCTAGGCCTGCAAACTAATCCCGCATGGTTGGGGACCTTCGTGCAAAACCCCTATCCCTTAGTCGACTTTTACGACATGCGACGGGGAGAGATGCAGTGGGGCTATTCTTTTTAAGTACCGACCCCACACGGTACAAGGTTCCGTATCCGGTACGAGACCCTATTACTAAGCCTACGCCGTCTGTCTGTCCGAGGGCTGTATATCTTGAACCGTAATAGGTAGCCCGTTGAAACAGAATATGTGTTATTATGGCCGATATAGCAACAAACAATAAAAAAATTAGAAAAAGTAAAAAATTCACAGGGGTTCCCATAGAAGAAACCAAAAAGTGTGCGCGCCATCTACCGAATAGATTATGAAGCATTTTAACTAATCATGACATTTAACTAATATGAAGCATTTGATATCACGCCATAGATGGCGTAAGTGGCGCTAGCCATGACATGGCGATACGGAACCCTCGGTGCGCGAGTTCGACTCACACTTGGCCAGTTTTTTTATTTTATTGTAAGCTCGACATATGGCGCCGAGGCACCCGTGAGGTGTCTTAACGGCGCCCATGGACATTCGGTCGTATGCGGGGGTTTGCGAATGCCATGCCGGCCTGACAGGTGCCCATTCACGCCACTCTTGAAGGACCCGAGACTGTACTATGGAGGGGAATATATTTGCAGGGAGAGCGTTCCAGAGTTTACTGGTTCTGTAGAGGAAAGATCTGCAGAATCGAATCTTGGTAGTAGAGCGTAGGCCCGAACTGTAGCACGTCGCACAGACGCAAAGAGGCAGGGGACTAACACAGCAAACGCATCCCGACCCATCGCAGGTAGGAGAATGGCAAATATTCCACTTAAAGCCGCGTTGACACAATCAAGGTCCACTTGGACAAAGTGCTCGGAGGAGCTGTTTAACGCGATCCCGCCGTCCCCTTTCCACCTCCGCACAACCCAGTGCGCAGGCAGGCATTGCATCCGCTGGACTTACCCCAGATGCGTACCAATCGGTTCTGCAGATCTTACCTCCACAGAACCGGTAAACTCTGGAACGCTCTTCCTGCAAATATATTCCCCTCCATAGTACAGTCTCGGATCCTTCAAGAGGGGCGTGAACAGGCACCTGTCAGGCCGGCATGGCATTTGTAAACCCCGCGTACGACCGAATGTCCATGGGCGTCGTTAGACACCTTATGGGTGGCTCATGTCACGCTTTCTAAAAAAAAAAAGTACTTTTGACAAAATTACTTTGATAAAAGTTCACTTTGATCATCCGAATTGGATGAAACTTAGTAGAAGCACATTAAACTATACAAGACACAGGATAGGCTATATAAAATTCAGTTCACCTGTTACGCTAAGATGTGGCTCTCATACAAACCGAATTGTTCCGCGCGCCGAAATAAAGATACGTTAGCGGGCATACTTACTGTCTTTTTTTTAAATACGAATTTCACACGAGCGAAGCCGCGGACGAAGCTAGTACATAATAAAAAGATAATGTAATACCTAATAATAATTATTGTTATCAATGTGGAATACTGGCAGCTTTTCACGCACGTGAAAAGGACAACTGCAGCTCAGAAGCAAACTGCCTACAAAATATTTGTGAATCATCTCATCATTCAGGCGAAGTTCTTCTTCATGTCTTTATTCTTCCTCAATTTAAGTGATATATTTTTGTGCTATCAACAAAAGCCTACTGGATGTCGCTATGTCTTAGAATAGACTAGAAATGCTTTATTGCACACAAAAACACAAACAGAGATGCACAAGACAGAAGATAACATACAGAAGAGCAAGAGAAATTAACAATACAATCATAAGTTTTAATTTTAATTATTTTTTTTATAGTTTTCCATATAAAAAATATGAAAGTTAGGCTTAAAATTGTTGTATTTTAAAATTTTTATAATCAAATATATTTCATTTAAAATGAAATAATGAAAAAAGGACAACATAGGGACATAGATATTGATAATATCTTTTACACACAAAATTTTAAAATGCTTTTTTTTTTTTTTTATGGAAACTGACTCGGTTGGCTACATCACCACCATCACAACGTCCGTGATGTCAGCCCATAACACCGGGTGAACTAGGTGCCATGTCAGTGCTTCCCCCTTTGATCGCTTTTGATGCTAGTGCAAGATTTACTGGTTTGAAAGAGACTTCCCCTGGTGTATGAGAAAAGTGGACTTCCCGGTTTTCTTAAAGGTGATGCATCTACTTTATATGTGTTTTTATGTTCACTGTACTCTGTCCTCAATTTCCTTGACTGAATCTGAAAAATCCAAGATGAATCTGGAACTAAAAAAAATATTTTCTTTTTTTTTTGGTTCTAGAATTCAAGTCCGTAAAATAAGTAAGTAAAATTGAAGTCAACATTTTTAAAAACATTACCTTTCATTTAACGAAATGTCATGTCCTTTTCAAAATCATGTTACAGTGAAAAATATTCATTTTATAAAGGTAATGAAATATTTTATTATGTTGCATCCTCGTAGCTTGGATAAGGACAAGGTGCCACGCTAAAGGGCGACATTCTAGCTACCTGTCATCTGGCATGGTCTATTATGGACAACTCTCTCTCTTCGTGCCTTACTAGTGGTCTGATGGGCTATCTTGTCCTAATTAAACGTTGTGGTCGGTGTTGTGCTGCAATTTATTCTAGTTCTTGCATCACAACACCGATTACTCTGCTTACCCCGATCCTCGGGATACAGAAATAGATAGATACAAAATATTGTATTGCTCATATTGAAACATTTAAAAAAATTCTAAAATTTACGTGAGGTGCAAAGGCGGACTTATCTCTTACAGAGATTTCTTACAGTCAACCTTTGGATGTTTGAGAGTCGATTAATATAGTAAAATGTAAGTAGGTATTAGCAAAAGAGTTGAGCGTGAGAATTGAAAATGAAATAAATTAATAATTAGAATACTTATGAATAATACTTGTAAGTTAATGCTAGTTAAATAATAGCTATACTTGTGTGAATACATATATATATTATATATAAATATATAAAATATAATATAGTATACAAATAAATATACATACATACTTGTCCATTCAGGTATGAAAACAGTGTGATGGTATGTATGTATACATATTAATTATAAAACTGTATTGTATTGTATTGTTTATTGATCATTCATATGGCAGTTAGACTGCACTCGAACTTGTCACAATTTGTTCTATCCGATTCGATTGCACCCACGAAGAAGAACCGACAAGAAACTTCGCAGGGTATATTTTTTTAAACATATTTTTACAAGTATTTAGTGACTAGCGACATAATAACACCACCCATAGTCTATCGAAAACACAGCCCGAGAGCAAGATTAACAATTTTGCTGAGAGTTCTGACTACAAAGACTTATTAATTAAGTGATTCAGGTGTAAAGAGCCTTTGTTTGTATAATAATCTTTTGAACATTTTTTAAGACGTTTAAGTATAGTCTGTTTTTTTGGAAGACGGAGTAAATTGACGTTTGACTGACATTAGAGTGTTGCACGCTTTGCACCACTAGTGATTGTAGTCGATGAAAATAGTATCGACTTTTACACGACACGACACACCTTCACACATATTATGCGCTACCTGTGGCGCAGCCTTAAACTTAACATTTTTCTAGCTAGATTTAGCTTAATATGTTGTCAATTAAATCCACAATTAGGTAAATATTAGATATTACAGCATTTCATTAGTTAATCAATCGATAAAAGTATCGATAGCAACTACATGCCTATTTAAAATTTGCCAGAAACTGGCAACACTCTAAACGTCACTTTCCTCCGTCTTCCAAAAAAACAGACTATAACAACTTACATAGGGCGTAATGTGGCCGCAGACGGACGACAACCGCTCAACGTTCCGCAATGTGTGGGGCAAGCTGCGGACGCTGCTGCCGTTCCTGTGGCCGCGGCGCTCGCTCGCGCTGCAGGCGCACGTGTTCGTGTGTATCGGCACGCTGGTCGCCGGCCGAGTCATCAACCTGTACGTGCCTCTCTATAACAAGATGATTGGTGAGTGTGAGAGGTCACCTTCGTACGTAGATTATTATTTTATTCTTTTTATGGAAACTGAAACAGACATATGAGTCGTATAGTTCCAGAACCCGCCAACTATACCTCGATAAATAGCCGCCCATTCAAACTACAAGGGAGCTGGAACGAATGTTAATTTTTCTTAGCGATTCACTCTGGATTAGACTGTGTTAGGAACATAATGTCTTAACAGATAAGAAGTGACAAATTTAATACTTTATTCGAAACAGTTCATAACTACTTTTTTGACGTGATGGATGACGTCACGTCTTATAAATTGATGAGCACCGGCTGCACGCACGAAAGCGTGTCACGTTCCATCTGAACCTGTGTGTGCAAGCGAGAGCGCGTAACAAGCGATAGAGAGGCACAATCGGTATAGTCAAAGTTACCATGGAAACGTCTTAAGAAGTAAAACTGTCAAGATCAGACAACAGAAGTTTATTGATGGCCAGTCACAAGATGATTAATCTTTCTACTGGAAATATAATATTAGGTACTGATCTTTGCTCTATGTACTATGATTATTCCACGTCATCACGTAAAACTATCGTCCGTAAACCAACTTTACAGACAACCAATTTTTTAGAGAAGTAGATTTAGCGGGTTCTGGAACTATACGACTCATATCACCTACAACATCTGTGATGTCAGCCAATAACACCTTCGTGAACTAGGTGCAATGTCGGAGTTTCCCTTAATTTCATGTCAATGTTGGTCATGTTTCCGGATCTATAGTCTGTTTTTTGGAAGACGGAGTAATTTGATGTTTGACTGACATTAGAGTGTTGCACGCTTTGCACCACTAGTGATTGTAGTCGATGAAAATAGTATCGACTTTTACACGACACGAACACGACACGACACACCTTCACACATATTATGCGCTACGTGTGGCGCTGCCTTAAACTTAACATTTTTCTAGCTAGATTTAGCTTAATATGTTGTCAATTAAATCCACAATTAGGTAAATATTAGAGTTTACAGAATTCATTAATTAATCAATCGATAAAAGTATCGATAGCAACTACATGCCTATTTAAAATTTGCCAGAAACTGGCAACACTCCAAACGTCACTTTCCTCCGTCTTCCAAGAAACAGACTATAGACGTCTTCAACTGCAATACTAAAGTATTTCAAAAGTACGCGGTGAGATACGTTGAGCTAACTTTTAAATAGATTCTGATTCTGCATTGTTAAATTTTGGGGCTTGCTCTGTAGTAACAATGTAATATATAAATAAATAAATGTCGGCTACACTGAACTGGACGGAAAACGTGAACTATTTACATAGACGTTTCCATCGACGTGTCGTTCAGTGCGGTGGTACCAATCCGGGCGGGAAGGGACCTACAGTTTTAGTTGGAATCCGAACCGCGGTTAGCTTCCAACGGTCGAGCGGTCACCCATCCAAGTACTGATCGTGCCCAGTAGCACCTGTATAGCCGCGTATCGACTGCGCGCTCCAAACCCTCGAACATCGGAGCGCGCGGCAGCTGCGCTCAGTCGATACCGGTTGGAGCGTTCGAACATGGAGCGCGGCGCTCCATACGTTGTCGGTTCTTAGACCAAAGGATTCTCAGTGCGTGGCGCGCGCGCAGTTGGGACGGACGTTGGCGGTGTTCGTGTGTTCGTTGCGCCTTGCCATGGATAATGAGAGGAGCCGAGTCCTAATACAACTGTATCAAACTAACGCCGCGTCCTACGTGAGCGATCGTCGCGCGACCGAAGCGATGCGAATATATCAAAAGGTCGTCGCTCGCTGGAATGTCCTGCGTAGGCGAACTCATGCGACGAGCGGCGGCCGCGCGACGAGTCGCGCGAACTTGCGATCATTCAGTTTGATTTTGTTCCGCGCGACAGAAGCGACGCGCGCGCTCTCGTATTGAGCGGACGCGGCTGTCGTCGTCACCCGTCGTGTCGCGCGCGTACAGGCAGGACAGGGCCGTCGCTTCGCTTTGGATCGCGCGCCGGTCGCGCGGCCATCGCGTCGCGTTCGTATTCGCTTGCGTCGCTCACGCAGGACACGGTGTAACACTGGATCAGCAGCAGCCGCGCTCAGTCGATACGCAGCTTAACACTCTGTATAATATAATCTGTGCTTTTCGTCAGTGAACAGCCTGTCGGTGGACGTTCCGCTGCAGTTCCGCTGGGACCTGATCCTGATGTACGTGATGTTCAAGTTCCTGCAGGGCGGCGGCACCGGCACCATGGGCCTCCTCAACAACCTGCGCTCCTACCTCTGGATACGCGTCCAGCAGTACACCACCAGGGAGCTCGAGGTAAGGTCATGTTCAAGTTCGTGCAGGGCGGCGGCACCGGCACCATGGGCCTGCTCAACAACCTGCGCTCCTACCTCTGGATACGCGTCCAGCAGTACACCACCAGGGAGCTCGAGGTAACGTCATGTTCAAGTTCCTGCAGGGCGGCGGCACCGGCACCATGGGCCTGCTCAACAACCTGCGCTCCTACCTCTGGATACGCGTCCAGCAGTACACCACCAGGGAGCTCGAGGTAACGTCATGTTCAAGTTCCTGCAGGGCGGCGGCACCGGCACCATGGGCCTGCTCAACAACCTGCGCTCCTACCTCTGGATACGCGTCCAGCAGTACACCACCAGGGAGCTCGAGGTAACGTCATGTTCAAGTTCCTGCAGGGCGGCGCACCGGCACCATGGGCCTCCTCAACAACCTGCGCTCCTACCTCTGGATACGCGTCCAGCAGTACACCACCAGGGAGCTCGAGGTAACGTCATGTTCAAGTTCCTGCAGGGCGGCGGCACCGGCACCATGGGCCTCCTCAACAACCTGCGCTCCTACCTCTGGATACGCGTCCAGCAGTACACCACCAGGGAGCTCGAGGTAACGTCATGTTCAAGTTCCTGCAGGGCGGCGGCACCGGCACCATGGGCCTCCTCAACAACCTGCGCTCCTACCTCTGGATACGCGTCCAGCAGTACACCACCAGGGAGCTCGAGGTAACGTCATGTTCAAGTTCCTGCAGGGCGGCGGCACCGGCACCATGGGCCTCCTCAACAACCTGCGCTCCTACCTCTGGATACGCGTCCAGCAGTACACCACCAGGGAGCTCGAGGTAACGTCATGTTCAAGTTCCTGCAGGGCGGCGGCACCGGCACCATGGGCCTGCTCAACAACCTGCGCTCCTACCTCTGGATACGCGTCCAGCAGTACACCACCAGGGAGCTCGAGGTAACGTCATGTTCAAGTTCCTGCAGGGCGGCGGCACCGGCACCATGGGCCTGCTCAACAACCTGCGCTCCTACCTCTGGATACGCGTCCAGCAGTACACCACCAGGGAGCTCGAGGTAACGTCATGTTCAAGTTCCTGCAGGGCGGCGCACCGGCACCATGGGCCTCCTCAACAACCTGCGCTCCTACCTCTGGATACGCGTCCAGCAGTACACCACCAGGGAGCTCGAGGTAACGTCATGTTCAAGTTCCTGCAGGGCGGCGCACCGGCACCATGGGCCTCCTCAACAACCTGCGCTCCTACCTCTGGATACGCGTCCAGCAGTACACCACCAGGGAGCTCGAGGTAACGTCATGTTCAAGTTCCTGCAGGGCGGCGGCACCGGCACCATGGGCCTCCTCAACAACCTGCGCTCCTACCTCTGGATACGCGTCCAGCAGTACACCACCAGGGAGCTCGAGGTAACGTCATGTTCAAGTTCCTGCAGGGCGGCGGCACCGGCACCATGGGCCTCCTCAACAACCTGCGCTCCTACCTCTGGATACGCGTCCAGCAGTACACCACCAGGGAGCTCGAGGTAACGTCATGTTCAAGTTCCTGCAGGGCGGCGGCACCGGCACCATGGGCCTCCTCAACAACCTGCGCTCCTACCTCTGGATACGCGTCCAGCAGTACACCACCAGGGAGCTCGAGGTAACGTCATGATCAAGTTCCTGCAGGGCGGCGGCACCGGCACCATGGGCCTGCTCAACAACCTGCGCTCCTACCTCTGGATACGCGTCCAGCAGTACACCACCAGGGAGCTCGAGGTAACGTCATGTTCAAGTTCCTGCAGGGCGGCGCACCGGCACCATGGGCCTCCTCAACAACCTGCGCTCCTACCTCTGGATACGCGTCCAGCAGTACACCACCAGGGAGCTCGAGGTAACGTCATGTTCAAGTTCCTGCAGGGCGGCGCACCGGTACCATGGGCCTCCTCAACAACCTGCGCTCCTACCTCTGGATACGCGTCCAGCAGTACACCACCAGGGAGCTCGAGGTAACGTCATGTTCAAGTTCCTGCAGGGCGGCGGCACCGGCACCATGGGCCTCCTCAACAACCTGCGCTCCTACCTCTGGATACGCGTCCAGCAGTACACCACCAGGGAGCTCGAGGTAACGTCATGTTCAAGTTCCTGCAGGGCGGCGGCACCGGCACCATGGGCCTCCTCAACAACCTGCGCTCCTACCTCTGGATACGCGTCCAGCAGTACACCACCAGGGAGCTCGAGGTAACGTCATGTTCAAGTTCCTGCAGGGCGGCGGCACCGGCACCATGGGCCTGCTCAACAACCTGCGCTCCTACCTCTGGATACGCGTCCAGCAGTACACCACCAGGGAGCTCGAGGTAACGTCATGTTCAAGTTCCTGCAGGGCGGCGCACCGGCACCATGGGCCTCCTCAACAACCTGCGCTCCTACCTCTGGATACGCGTCCAGCAGTACACCACCAGGGAGCTCGAGGTAACGTCATGTTCAAGTTCCTGCAGGGCGGCGGCACCGGCACCATGGGCCTCCTCAACAACCTGCGCTCCTACCTCTGGATACGCGTCCAGCAGTACACCACCAGGGAGCTCGAGGTAACGTCATGTTCAAGTTCCTGCAGGGCGGCGGCACCGGCACCATGGGCCTGCTCAACAACCTGCGCTCCTACCTCTGGATACGCGTCCAGCAGTACACCACCAGGGAGCTCGAGGTAACGTCATGTTCAAGTTCCTGCAGGGCGGCGGCACCGGCACCATGGGCCTCCTCAACAACCTGCGCTCCTACCTCTGCATACGCGTCCAGCAGTACACCACCAGGGAGCTAGAGGTAACGGCCCTACTGCAGATATGTAGAGAGAGGGGGGGTAGGGGGCGCGGGACTGGGTGGTTCTCCGCGTCCTAGTCGTCGCAGACTAGCTGATGAGTCAAGCGCGCTGGAGACTTAGTGGTCACTCCACTAGTCCAGTCCACGATAGACTCCTTCCCCGAGCGGGCCTGGATGTTATCCGTGAAGCGACTGCAAGCTACACTCCACATCTTTCTCTTATTAATTTTAGTATTTTTTTTTAGGGCTTATCCCGTACGGATACATAACCCTAAAAAATCACTTTGAATTAGTGTTGCAACGGATATCCGGTCACTATCCGGTATCCGGCCTATCCAGCCATTTTTTTAACTATCCGGTTAATGGCCGGATAGTGAAATAATTGATAAAAAAACTGATTTACAAAAAGAAAACGATTTATTCATTCATTCATAGCATTACATTAATTATTTACGTACGAAAGTAGATACAAACTTAAAGTTAATTAATAAAGAGCGCGCGCTGGCCGCCCAGCGCGCGCACTTCGCTGTTCTGTGTTCTATCTACTTGTATGTATGTAATGCATGCGGTGCCTTGCAAAATTTGTAGGCTATTAAATAAAGCAGTGGAATTCTTCAAGATCAAAGGACTTCTGTGTTGAATACAGTACAAATTCTGTGACCTTGTTAATATTTATATTCTATATCCGGGATATATTCTAGGCCGGATATCCGGATATCCGCCCCCGCGCACAGGCCGGATATTCGGCCTGCGCACAGACCGATTTTGCATCTATCTAGTGAAGAAATATAAATATATAAAAAAAAACTAATATTGAGTCGTAAACGACAGACCGCACTGATATATTTGAACTCTCATTTCCAGCTGAAACTGTTCTCGCACCTGCACGACCTGCCGCTGAAGTGGCATCTAGCTCGCAAGACGGGCGAGGTGCTCCGCGTGATGGACCGCGGCACCGACTCCATAGACAACCTGCTCTCGTACATCCTGTTCCAAATTACACCGACCATAGTGGACATAGTGATCGCGATTGTATTCTTTGTGGTCTCGTTCAACGCTTGGTTCGGACTGATCACCTTCAGCACCATGCTGCTGTATATCGGTGAGTGTTGTCTTACTACCGTTGACTTCTGATGGGGCCGGCCGGCCCCCAGACCGCTTACTATCGTTAACTTGCAATGGGGCCGGTCGGCCCTCAAACCGCTTACTACAGTTGACTTGCGATGCGGTCGGTCGGGCCCCAAACCACTTACTACCGTTGACTTGCGATGGGGCCGGCCGGCCCTGAATCCGCTTACTACCATTGACTAGCGATGAGGCCAGTCGGCCCCTAAATTGTTTACTACCGTTGACTTCCGTTGGGGCCGGTCGGCCCCCAAACCTCTTACTACTGTTGGCTTCCGTTGGGGCCGGTCGGCCCCCAAACCGCTTACTACCGCTGACTTACGACGGGGTTGGTCGTCCCCCGAAAATTTGCATCGAAAAATACCACAAATAGCAACTTCAATGAATGTTTCTTATTAGAACGAGTGAGAATGGCTAGGGCTGTATGGATAAAAACCACTGGCGGCTGGCCCCTAAGTGCGCTCGTGCGCCGCACCACCACAAAACATAGCGGCTTCACCCATCATAAGAAATAAATAAATTTAAGTATTCAATTGTAGTAGCCAATGTGAGCACCACGATTATAGAACCACCAACAAGGCCAACCCTTCACAATAAAGACACAGACTGGCAAGCATTCGGGGAGTATGTTGACCAACATATCGACCTTAAAATTCGGCTTAAAACGGCCATCGAGGTCAACGAGGCCGTTGAGAACTTCACCAAACTAATTCAAATCTCAGCGTGGAAATCGACCCCAACACTGAAAAGAAAACACTATAAAGGGCGAAATTACCCGCTCGAGGTTAAGGAACTAGTACTCGAGAAGCGCAGGCTCAGGCGAATCTGGCAGACTTACCGATATCCCAAAGACAAAGCTATACTAAACAGGAAAGCCACTGAACTCAGAGAACTCCTGCAGCGGATAGACGATGAAACAATGCAACAGAAAATAGAGTCCTTGTCTGCCACTCCAAAGGACAACTACTCACTGTGGAAGTTTACCAAGCACTTGAAGCAGCCTCCAACGACTTCTCCTCCCATACATCTCCCTGACAACACCTGGGCTAAAACAACCAAAGAAAAGGCCGACGCATTTGGATCCTTTCTCAAATACGCATTCAGCCCAAATGAAGGCCAGCAAGACTTTGAAGAATTATTGGACGAATATATAGGGAGTGACCTGCAGCTCAGTCTACCTCTTAAGCCATCCACACCGAGAGAAATCTACACCATCATTAGGCACTTGGACGAAAAGAAAGCTCCCGGGCACGACCTCATAACCCCAAAAGTGCTAAAAGAGCTTCCAAAGAAAGGCTATGTGCTACTAGCAATTCTCTTTAATAGCATTATGAGATTGGCTTGCTTCCCAGAAATATGGAGGGTCTCTCACATAACTATGGTCCCAAAACCAGGTAAGGCTCCCAACCAGGTGTCATCATACAGACCAATAAGCCTCTTACCAGTAACATCGAAAGTGCTTGAAGTTGTACTTCTAAGAAGATTGAGCCCAATTATGAAATCTGCTAACATTATCCCAAATCATCAGTTTGGATTCAGACCACAGCACGGAACAGTCGAGCAAGTACACAGGATCACTGATAAGGTGCACAGATCATTCGAGGCCAAACAGTACTGCTCAGCAGCTTTTCTTGATGGAATGCACTTAGATAGGAGGCAGACTTTCAAAGAGCACATCAGGTGCAAAAGACAGGAACTGAACCTACGGCTCAACAAACTGCACTGGCTGATGGGCAGAGCCTCTAAACTGAGCACATCCAACAAACTCCTCATCTACAAAGCGGTCATCAAGCCGGTGTGGACATATGGCATACAGTTGTGGGGCACTGCAAGCAACAGTAACATTGAGATCTTGCAGAGATTCCAAAACAAAGTGCTTCGAAACATATCAAACGCACCATGGTTCTCTAAAAACGATGACATACACGAGCATCTCAAAGTGCCGAGCGTAAAAGCTGAGATCCAGTCGAATTGTACCAGATACAAGACGAGGCTAAAAAATCACCCAAATATTCTGGCCACGGCACTCCTGGACCACACCGGCCCTGGAAGGCTGAAACGACACCAAGTGTTGACCCTAGATGTTCGACACTAACAACCAAAAGGGAGAGCCGTCAATGGATGGCCCACCTCAAACGCCATACCCCAAACAACAAATAATCTGCTTATGGTAGAATTCCGATGGCAGATGGCTATATCAGAAAAAAAAAAAAAAAAAAAAAAAAAAGTATTCAATTCTACATCATTCTGACCGACCGAAAGTAAAAATATCGAACTGAATTAGTTTCTATTTCCTAGAACACAAGGCACGGTTTTGCGTGTACGTATAGCCGCTGCGCCGTGCGGATTTCCAAACGGACGCGAGTCTCTCATAGTGATACTATGAGAACCTGTCAAAAGCCGCTGGTGCGTGAAACAAAAGACTCTCCATACAATTTGTATGGGCCAAGGTTGCATTCTGCGTGCGGCGCACGAATGGGAAACAAGGACGCTATATTGTGCGTGGGCACGCGTGCGACACGTAGCGACCGTTTCACGAATCACGACACGAATGATTTGTCACGTGGTCTGTCGGTCGGTCGAAGCTGCGAGCGAAGTTTACTATGCAAGCGCTGAAGCTAAATGCAGTGCGCTATTTGCGCGCACCCGTAGTAAAACCAATAGAACCGTCTATTAACGCTGCAGCGCTGTTTGCGCATTGCATAATTACGAATGCGCGATTCCATTACGCCCGAGGGCTGCCATTATTCATTGTATTGAAGCTATTATCATCGCAAGTCGGTTTTTAGCAGTTTTTACAACTTTTCGTAAATTAACAGTTAGTTGGTGTTGAGTGGGTGGGTTCCTTGGGTGTGAAAATGAGTGACTTCAGTGTTCACTATAGAACTTTACATAATAATAAACTGGTTATTAAATCGGCCATTTATTCAAACAATTCCGGACTTCAACAAAAAAGTGATCGCAAAGCGCAAGATCTCGCGCAAGATAAAACCCGAAGAATAGACTTACATTATAAATAGAACAATATTAGACCTACCCAATCAAACTGTAGTGTGTGTGGGTGGTGTGTGTGTGTGACTAATTTCTTCATAATTTTTATAAATTCGCTGGCGTGTTCTTCAAAACACCATACCTATTTCAATCTAAAAGTGGGTACATTTTTATTACATGTATAATTTTACATAACTTATATTTATTTATTTATTTGATGAACGAACAGCCTAGGCTGATGTGTTCATGTCTAAGTTCACTGGTGCTTTGTTATTTTTATGTTAGTTTAGTTTGGTGTTTTTTTTTAGGTGTTTGTCGAGCCTGTTTTTAAAGTAATTGGTGGTGGGTGCTTGTACGACATCTTCGGGCAGTTTGTTCCACATTTCCACTGCTCTATTTGACAGGAAGTTTCGTCTCGGATTTGTTGAGCTGACAGTGACATTCAGCTTCAAGCTATGGCCTCGGAGATGACTATTTGTATTTCTAGTAAAGAGGTTCTCCAGTTCTGGACAATCATAATGCTGATTGAGAATCTTGTATGTTTCTATGAGGTCACCCCTTTCTCTACGTTGCTCCAATGTTGTCAGGTTGAGGATTTTTAGTCTTTCCTCGTATGGTTTCCTCTTCAGTGATTTTGGTATCTTGGTCGCTCTTCTTTGAACTCTTTGTAGGAGAGTAATATCTTTGACGAAGTAAGGATTCCATATTTGAAATCCATATTCCAAGAGTGGTCTAATGTGAGATTTGTAAATTTTGATTAATGTCTCTACAGTCAGGTTTTGAAATGATTTTCGTACAACATAGAGTATGGCGTTTGCTCGTTTGACTATGGTCTCTATATGATTTGCCCATTTTAGATCTTCTGAGATAGTTATTCCCAGATCTTTCTGAGCCTGTGTAGAAAATATTATGTCTGTTCCGATTTTATACTGGAGTCTCGGGTTATTATTCCCTATATGCAAAACTGTGCATTTCGAGGGGTTAGTTCGTATTAGCCAATGGCGGGTCCATTCCAATATTCTGTCCAGGTCATCTCTGAGTGTCCCACTGCTCACAATGGGGTTGGCAATGAGTTTTGCATCATCAGCGAATAGGCTTGACATGGCTTGGATAACAGCGCAGATGTCGGAGATGTAGAGACCAAATAGAGTCGGTGCCAGAACTGATCCTTGGGGCACGCCGCTGAGAACGTCTCTCACTCCCGACAGGCAGTCACCCACTCTCACTTGGTATGTTCTGCCGACCAGGTAGTTTTGTATCCACGTTAGTAGCTTGCCTCGTATTCCAAGATGTTCCAATTTTACCAGGAGACGTCGATGTGGAACTTTATCAAATGCTCGTTCAAAATCTAAGTAAATCACATCAACTGGGTTTTTAGAATCAAACTCTTGGGTCCAATGATCTAGACATATTAGTAAATTCGTGATCGTAGAGCGCCTTGGGACAAATCCATGCTGGTGAGTGGATATAATGTGCTCGGACTTGAGAAAGTTTTGCAAACTATTCACTATTAATCTCTCCATGCACTTACAAGTGATACTTGTCAAGCTTATTGGTCTATAGTTTGATGGTGTCATTTTGTCGCCTTTTTTGTATATTGGGGTCACTATAGAGTGCTTCCAGTCCAGTGGGACTATTCCGGATTCAAAGGAGGAAATCATTATATCTTGTAAAGCAGGAAGTATTACGTTGGAGCAGTTTTTTAAGATAGAGCCGGGGATACCGTCTGGTCCAGTTGATGAAGCAGCGTCGAGATTTTCCAGTACTCTCTTTATGGTGTCCTGGTTAAAGGAGATATCATTGATTGTCTCTGCTACTCTAGTACTCTGGTCGAGTGCAAGGGGTGTGGTTATAGGAGTCTCCAAAGAGTATGCCTTCTGAAACTCTTCTGCAAAACAGTCTGCTATTAGGCTCGGCTCTACTACCATGTTTCCTTTAGAATCTCGTACCGCCGGAGGTATTGTAACTTTAGATGACATTTGGTTTCGTATGTAAGAGTAAAATGCTTTATCTCCAGATAGTACTATTTTGGACTCAAATAGGCTCCTCGCTTTCCTTACCTATATATAACTTATATGCTTACCTTATTTTGTCTTTCAATTATGTATCTGTTGAGCGAGCTGTTGAGTGAGAATACTTTTACATAATTTGGGCAATTAACTCAGACATGAAAATGAAATAAAAATCAAGTCTCGGTATCCATTAGATTCACGTTTGGGTTTAGTACCTACTTACCTACGAGTACCTAAGTACCTAGCGCACACCTAGTCCCATAGGTCACCAGCCGCCACTGATAAAAACCTTTGGGTTTCCTATAGAACACACTTTATAAATATTCCTAGGTCAAAAGAAAAAAAATATTTTGACGGCTGTCAACTTACATGTCATTTCTGGCAAGATGGTAAATTGGTTTCTAGTTTAACATCTACTGCTTTCCCGCTCGTCATTATGTTTGTAATTCGAAATTCAAATTTCTAAGGACTTATGGGTCACCCAGTAAATAAATAGTAAATTATTAGTATTTTAACACGTTCACGGACACTCCGTCGAGAGGCGGTACATTTTCGAATACGGTACGATGCCACGTTTGTGGCCGGTGAACTTAAGCAAGCTAAAACTGACGAACCGGCCAGGGGCGAGCGAATTTGTATAGATTACTATGGAGTCACGTGATCTTGTGTCGTATTGCGCTCACTTACTTTTAATTAGTGTTATAGGAAACACATCTAGAATGATTTCCCCGCACCCCTCACACACTATAGATACTTCATAGTACGACGCTACGGCTGTGGCCGTGACCTACCCATACAGCCAGTGGACGGTAACGGCTGTGGACATACCGTCATATCACAGGTACTTAAACCTGTTCGATATGACAGTTCGCCGACAGGCGGCGTATGAGTTTGTATGGAAATTTTTATCATGAAACCCAAGATCATCACAGTGTCAGTGAAAGTGTTAAAAATGTTAAATATTTGAAACACGGTTCCAGCCGCGACGATCCTGGTGACGGAGTGGCGCACCAAGTACCAGCGGCAGATGAACCTGGCGGACAACGCACAGAAGGCTCGCTCGGTCGACTCGCTGCTCAACTTCGAGACGGTCAAGTACTACGGGGCCGAGTCATACGAGGTGCTCGCATTCCGGGACGCCATCAACAACTTCCAGGTGAGATACCGACACGGCCGGCTACATCACCAGCAACATCCGCGCGATGTCAGCCCATAATATCTTGGTCAACTAGGTGCCGTGTCGGTGCTTCAGCTTCGGTCGTGCCGGCTACACTGAACTGGACGAAAAAACACGAAGTATTTACTTAGGCGTTTCGATTGACCTTTCATTCAGTGCCGTGGTACCAACCCAATCGGGATAAACTCTACCACCTAGTAAGGTAAGAAGGGAAGGGACCGACAGTTTTACGTGGAATCCGAACCGCGGTCAGCCTCCAACGGTCGAGAGGTCACCCATCCAAGTACTGACCGCGCCCAGGTGTGCTTATGATCACGACCGACAGTTGACCGATCGCACCACTGTAGGTCTGTCGTGTAGGTCGAGGCTTACAAAATACTGGTGAACTCGGTACCATGGGAGTGTTTCTCTTTGGTAGTGAACTGAGCAGAAAACATGAACTATTCCCTTCGACCGACCTTCATTCTGTTGGGTGGTAGCAATCCAGACATAATGTTAGGATTAACGGAATCAAAGGATAACCCAGCTATGCATAATTGGGCCTAAACCCAGGTTGGAATGGGTTTCTGGCTAATATTCTAACATCTTATATCTTATCCTCAATTTGTGGGTAAACACTACACTTTAGTCTATCTACAAGCTACCAGTACCCCCTTGGGGGTTATATGCTAGCTGTACCTCGAGATCAGCCACATTGATTCGATAAAAAAAAAAAAAAAAAAAAAAGAGTTGTCCCATAGGAATCCGTTTGTTTCGCAATTTTGCAATGTGACCCTAAGAAAACCACTAAATTGTTATTTATTTTTTTTTAGGCAGAAGAGTTCAAGTCTTTGATCACACTCAACATGCTGAACACTATGCAGAACATCATTATTTGTGCAGGTAGGTTCCTTTTATTGTACTTCTTCGAATCCATACGCTAGCAGGCAGCCAGCACACGTGAACAGTCTGCTACTGAAGCTCATGGACACAACCAGTACACGTGAACAGTCTGCTACTGGTAAATGTAGCTCATGGGCACAACCAGTACACGTGAACAGTCTGCTACTGGTAAATGTAGCTCATGGGCACAACCAGTACACGTGAACAGTCTGCTACTGAAGCTCATGGACACAACCAGTACACGTGAACAGTCTGCTACAGGTAAATGTAGCTCATGGGCACAACCAGTACACGTGAACAGTCTGCTACTGGTAAATGTAGCTCATGGGCACAACCAGTACACGTGAACAGTCTGCTACTGGTAAATGTGGCTCATGGGCACAACCAGTACACGTGAACAGTCTGCTACCGAAGCTCATGGACACAACCAGTACACGTGAACAGTCTGCTACTGAAGCTCATGGACACAACCAGTACACGTGAACAGTCTGCTACCGAAGCTCATGGACACAACCAGTACACGTGAACAGTCTGCTACTAAAGCTCATGGACACAACCAGTACACGTGAACAGTCTGCTACTGAAGCTCATGGACACAACCAGTACACGTGAACAGTCTGCTACTGAAGCTCATGGACACAACCAGTACACGTGAACAGTCTGCTACTGAAGCTCATGGACACAACCAGTACACGTGAACAGTCTGCTACTGAAGCTCATGGACACAACCAGTACACGTGAACAGTCTGCTACTGAAGCTCATGGACACAACCAGTACACGTGAACAGTCTGCTACTGGTAAATGGTAGAGAGTCCCGCCCGGGAACGAGAGTAGACCTTTTAAGTACCCGCCCCAAACGGTACTTTTGTCTTACTGCAGACTTAATGTGTTTTGCAACGGCAGGACTGATGGCCGGCTCGCTGCTGTGCATACACATGGTGGTGCACGAGGGGACGCTCACCGTGGGCGACTACGTGCTGTTCGCGACCTACATCATACAGCTGTACGTGCCGCTCAACTGGTTCGGCACTTACTACAGGTCGGTAGTAGCGCCACAGGTTACTTTAATTGTTACTTCGTAACAGATAAATCACTCCATAGAAAAAGTTCCATACCTACGGCTTTAATAGCTTAATGTTTCACGTCGCCAATCGCTGCGTGCGAAAATGTACCTAAACGATCGAGTGTAAAGTGCATTATTGCTTTGCAGCTGCGCGCAGTAGCGTGGGCGAGCGTGTAGATATGCTCTGTGCGGCTGACGAATTTCCACTGAATCATGATCGCCGGCGGCCCGCTGGGCGGTAGGTAGTTAGCGCGCGCAAGTACATAGAGTGCGGGTACCGCGCTGCTTTTAAGGCGGAAAACAAGACTCGAACAGTGCCACCCGAGCACTGATGATTGAAACACGAACCGTATGCAGATGTAAATAGGTGCGAGATTCATTCTACTCGTGCGGTGGCTGATACCTCGCGCCGACGATGAATGTTTGCCCGTAAATCACACTATACAGGGTGTTCGGCACATCGACGGAAAAATTTTTTCGTAGGTGAGTGGGGTCATTTACAAGGTTTTGACCTATGATACCTTTTGTCAGATACATGGTATCGAGATACGATTTTTTTTCTTTATTTTTTAAAATTACCAAAATCCCAGCTTTAAACCCTTTTAACTTTGGTTATGTATGATTGTGTCAGCATGAAATAAAATTTATTCAATTTTACTATGTATCCTTGTTTTAGAAAAAATAACATTTGATGAAGTTTATGCCATGAAAAGGACGTATGACCTCCCGAAATACTGAGGACTAGGTGAAAATATGACAGAATCTTAATTTCTTATTTCATAAAGAGCGCCCACTCTACGCGCACCTGATCCACCGCGTCAGCAGACTAATATGACGCATACGGGTCTCTATTGGGACCCGTACAGACACAAGTGGAGAAAAAGTAATTTTAGTTCTTAGGTTAAGACATTTAATATGTATTTTAATATGGCCCTAGTTGGCTGAAATAAAGAGATAAATAAATAAATAAATAAATAAATAAAAAAAAAACTGACATGAATTGAGAGCTTCATTTTCTTTTAAAAAGTTTGCTAGTTTACGCCCTTTCCAACGGTATACCATATGATGATATTGTCCAACTTTTCGAAGAGAGCCTCCGCCAAACTGACAATCTTCCCCTCCTGGGTACACAAAAGGCATGGATTTACGATAACTACCTGACATCAAAACTTTCATGGCCATTTCTCGTCTACGACTTCACAAAGCAAAACCTGACTAAATTAGACTCGTATGTGACCAGATTCCTGAAATCATGGTTTGGACTGGCTCACCCGGCTGACTCGTCAACGCTATACAGATCTCACAATAACTTTGGACTGAACATTAATAAACCGTCGATATTTTATCAAAAGGCGAGAATAGCCAAACGATGTATACTCATAGACTCCAATGATAGCGCTATTCAAGCCTTACCCAACACATCACTATCAGATGAACTGGAATCGAGACTCGACTTCTACAAATCATTCCAAGTTGGTACACGCACCAATAGATCTGGATTGCGCATAGAAACAGCAAAGTCTGATAAAGAAATACTGAAAGGTTTTGCTCAGGAGGACATGGAACAAGGCTTCAAACTTCACGCCTTAAACCTAGAAATGCAGAATGATTGGCTAACAGTGGGTGACTTCTGCATCCCTCCTGCATTGAAGTGGAAATCCATAATATACAACTGGTCCCCTGAGCTGCTTAAGTTCTACTTAAATGCATTCCAGCTTACTCTCCCCGACCCGAGTAACCTAGTTAGATGGGGGAAATCTACAAATAAACTATGCCCGTCATGTAAGGAGTTCGTAGGCACGGCCAAACATTTGTTATGCGGATGCAAAATACTACTTGAGCGAGGCCAGTATTCCTACCGTCATGATAAAGTCCTCCAAATCATCAGAGAGGCCATCAACCTGTCAATTGCACGGACCAGGAAAGGGCAAACCAGTAGCGGCTTCCAGAAGGTCAACTTTGTGAAACCTGGAGCCAATAAGCTGCCCAAAGATAGGACTAAACCTTCTTCAATTTTGGGAGCAGCAAAGGATTGGGAATTGTTCTCTTCGCTGTGGAAGTCGGAGCAAGGGGACTACCAGCGAAGTCGCTCTACAGTCTCTTCAAGAATCTAGGGCTCCCAAGATCGACGCTAAGCTCATATATGGAGAGAGCTTCGAAAACGTCACTGGAAGCATCCTACAGAATATGGATAGGTAGAGAGAGGGAGGTCGAGAGCGGGACTGGTGATTTCCCCGCGTCCTAGTCAACGCAGACTAGCTGACGAGGGCTTGAAGCGAGCCGGAACGTGAAGCATGCGCGGGAAATTTAGAGTGGCCACTCGCTAGTCCCGGCCTCGATTAATACCCTCCTCTACTGCCGATGGGCCCGGATATGTTCGGTGAAGCCATCGTAAGCTTAGATCCACACCTTCCTTGTCATACAAATAATTCACTATGTAGCCAAAATTAGGGACAGACACCAGAACAGAACGAAAACACGGGCACTTTGTAACATGGGCACTTATCGGTGGTCGCTTCCCGTATTGAGAGCGTTTTCGGGAGCATTTTCAAATTTAGAACATGTACCGGTCGCGCGGGCACTTTGTTCAATTCAAACTACATACTTCGCTTCCATTGTTAATGGTTAGACACTTGCAAATTATCCCTATTTATTATAAAATAATATAAATTATTTCTAATGTACTATTACTGTTGAATGTTCATTGGAGCAATAAAGCATTTTCTATCTATCTATCTATCTATCTATAAGTTCAATCGTCTATCGCCAGGATGATGATGATGGACTCGTTCTCCGCGCCTAAGCCCGCTCCAATGCAGGCCTTTTGCGCGTCCTACGGCCTTAATCCAACCAGTCGAGTTCTTCCAGGAGGCGGCACATTCTCTTTGGGTCTTGGCACGCCTCTCGAAGTGTAGTAGGGCCTCCCAGCTCCTTCGCCCTTATGTCTGCCAACTCCTCGCACTCCAGCAGCACGTGGGTGGGTGTCTCGTCCGCCTGCAGGCATGCTCTGCACAGTGGACTGTCGGTTGATGTCTGTCTGTCCGCCAGGATGATTCAGAAGAACTTCGTGGATATGGAGAACATGTTCGACCTGATGCGCTGCGACTCGGACATCAAGGACGCTCCGGGAGCGCCCAAGCTGATGGTGCGGCGCGGCGCGGTCGAGTTCCGCAACGTCACCTTCGGCTACACGCCCGACCGGCTCGTGCTCAAGAATGTCAGCTTCACAGTGCCGGCCGGCACTACGGTCGCTCTGGTATGTTACACGCAGCGGCCTTACACAGCTTATAATAATGCTTATGTAGGCTCCCACAGCACAGAATAGATACGTACAGAAGCATCTCTGTACAAACCCTCACAAAGAAATAGCTACGCTGCGACGACGCGATAAAGTACAAATTGACTCGCACAGAGCTGCATGCCTAACCACGATAACCACCTACATTTCGCTTATCTTTCTGTCGCATAACTCTATCTCGAAAGCGCGTCGTTCGGCACGTGTAAGGGCTGTCTTTGGGCTGTCTTTTTGTGAGGAATAAAATGAAGATGATACCTACCAACGATACGATATTTAGCCACGGCAAATTCATGCGAACAAATTCATGCATGGGTGCGTCACAATTAGTTATTCACATGGAAGCGTGCAACCTTCCAGTGATAGTTTTGTTTGATCAATAAATTTAATGATCATCTACAATGTACCTATTGTTTTATTGGTGTTTTTTATTGTATAAAACCCACATTGAGAGACAGAGACGAATGAATGTTCTATTTCTATCCTTATACGAATTAGGCCATACATACCACGCTGTTCGGCGTCATCTAACTAATGTTATTGGCAATATGATAATATTATTTTAAATCTATGACCTCCTACTAATATGAATAAATAAATTACTAGAAATAAATCAAAATGCTGCACGAATTTAGAAATGTGGTAGATGCGCGGTGCGTGCGCTTGCTCTGGCTGGATAGCGGCAGCCCACTGTTACTTGTGCATTAACCGACAAGCCAAGCTGTAGGCATTTAACGCGCGACCTTGAGCGAGTGACAAAGGCCTGCCCACAAGTTGGAGGCAAGCCTTGACGCGCGCCGGCGGGTGCAGGCCGTGGCTACGGAGCTCTCCAAGACGACGCGGGGCAAGCTACAAGCGATAGGTGGTGGTACTAGACTCGTAGGCCACCACCACCCCCATCTCGGAGAGCTCCGTATCCACCGGGCTGCGGGGCGACGTACTGACTTAGATCGTCGTATTATTATTATTATTAGAGTAGAACACAGCCAAGACTACTACTGTGACTACAATCAGTGCTACCACCTAGTGAGTGTTGATATAACTGTGGTGTGTCGCTCAGGTGGGTCAGAGCGGCGCCGGCAAGTCTACCATCGTGCGGCTGCTGTTCCGGTTCTACGACGTGAACGAGGGCGCGGTGCTGGTGGACGGGCAGGACGTACGGACAGTGACCGCTGAGTCGTTGCGCGCCAACATCGGCGTGGTGCCACAGGACACCGTACTCTTCAACAATACTGTCAGGTGTGTTTCAGTTATACTAATTCTTCAAACACGTTATAG
Organism: Nematopogon swammerdamellus; assembly: GCA_946902875.1. Classification (NCBI taxonomy): domain Eukaryota; kingdom Metazoa; phylum Arthropoda; class Insecta; order Lepidoptera; family Adelidae; genus Nematopogon; species Nematopogon swammerdamellus. Next base: position 21,958,535 of record OX336347.1, on the reverse strand, counting down.
AAAGATGTTATGAAAATATGAAAATATAGTATACAAAATATGTTATGAAAATATGTTATGAAAATTTGTTATGTAAATATGTTATGAAATTATGTTATGAAAATATGTTATGGCATACATACATAGCTTCACGCCTGTTTCCCGGTGGGGTAGGCAGAGACAACGGATTTCTACGTGCCACGATCCTGACACACCTTTGCCGCCTCTTCCACTCCCATAATGTTCTTCATGCATGCCTGTCGGTTACGTTTATTATGCACTTGCCCCTTTTTGAGCACATGCCCGATCTGGTCCAGGTATGTGCGTCTAGGGCGACTCTTCCACTCACATGTTATGACAATATGTTATGAAACATTTTTATGAAAAAATGTTGTGAAAATATGTTATGACAAATTTACAAATTTATGAGCGCTCTGCGTGGTGCGACGCTTGATGATGGGCCATACGTGTGGAACGAAACGTCGAGCCGCATAGCTCGGAGACGACCGTGAGTAAAGGCGCACAATTTTTTTGTAATAACAGATAATATTTGTTTAATGTATTTAACGGACGCGCGTGCTTCCAGATACAACATACAGTACGGGCGGGTGAGCGCGTCCACGGCGGATGTGATCGCCGCAGCGAAGAACGCTGACATCCACGACAGAATACTCTCGTTCCCGGACGCATACGACACTCAGGTATGTCATCCGTGTGACCTTGCAATGCACAGATAATGTGCGAAGTTACGTAGGTAGGTAGCTACCTACCCAACGCGTGTTCCTTATGAATTTTAAATTTTATAAACTTTTACAATTATTATCTCAGTAATTGTTAGAAATAGAAACATAGTTTCTTAGCAAAAGGTGTTTAATATGTTCAGGAGACTCTGTTTGTATTTTTTTTTTTATATTTAATAAAATATAAAAATGTTCCCCCTTTTTTAATAATTTTAATATGATCTTCTTTCGATATAGAAAATTACCTTTACGGCTCGTCAGTTAAAAAAAATACCTTATATAATAAATAACTCTCAGTAAAATTGTTAATCTTGCTCTTAAGCTGTGTTTTCGTAATTTCGTTAATAATTAATATTGTAATATGTATGAAAAAAAAATACTCTGCTGAGTTTCTTGCCGGTTCTTCTTCGTGGGTGTAATAAAAAAAAACGTTAAAAAAACAAGTTTCTTGTATGGGGACCCCCCTTAATTGTTCACTTTTTCAATATTTCCGCCAAAATAACACATATTCTGTGAAAATTTCAACGGGCTACCTATTACGGTTCAAGAGATATAGCCCTCAGACGGACAGACGGCGTAGGCTTCCGTACGGGATACCGAAGCCTAAAAAAAAAGACTTGAAGGGTCGGCAGTTTTGCACAGTTGAGTGGGCAAGCGTGTGAAGGTGTGTGATTGTGTGTGACGGTCGCGCGCAGGTCGGCGAGCGGGGCTTGCGGCTCAGCGGCGGCGAGAAGCAGAGGATCGCGATCGCGCGCACTCTGCTAAAGGACCCGGCTATAGTGCTGTTGGACGAGGCGACGTCCGCACTCGACACCAACACCGAGAGGCACATACAGGTGTTGTTGTTGTTGTTGTTTTGGTTTGGGGTTGGCTCTAGGCCTGCAAACTAATCCCGCTTGGTTGGGGACCTTCGTGCAAAACCCCGCAGTCTCCAGCTACCCCAGCCAGCCTATGTCTTCCATGAAAGCCACAATTCGACCGGGGTGCCTGCAGGCCGCTTATCCCTTAGTCGCGACATGCACGGGGAGAGATGCAGTGGGACTATTCTTATTAAGTACCGACCCCACACAGTACCCATACAGGTATTATTTTAAATGTATTTATTTGGCGTATTTATATAAGCGGCGGGTGGCCGAGTGGTTTGGGCATCGGCTTCTGATGCGAGAGGTCCGACGTTCGAATCCGGTCGGCGTGTACCAATGAGTTTTTTCTGACGAAAAAATTTACGTGCATACCTACACCTGCTGCTTCACCGTTCGGAACCGGTGTCAAACTGTGGGTCCCTTCCCTTGCCCCTTACTAGGTGGTAGGCTCAAATTGTAGCCGTCTGGGTTGATACCACCGTACTGGATGTTAGATGGCCGCTAGCAGCCTCGGTTGTGTTCTCCTCTAGTCCAGTATAGCCAGCAATCCAGGGAAGTCTCCGGTATGGTACCTACCTTCTCGGAGATGATATTGTCTGGTCGGAGCATGTGCTTTGGCACCTCCGACCCAGCCACCCATACCGGATTAAATAAAAAAAAAATTAAGTAATTGAATTGAATTGTTTTCTGTAAAAAATTTAATTCAACCGTGTGGTCAACCATCAAATTCAACAGTTGTACCGTGTGGCGCCGGTACTTAAAAAGAATCGCCCCACTGCATCTCTCCCCATGCATTTCGTAAAAGGCGACTAAGGGATAAGGACAATATGCCGTGCTAAAGGGCGACAGGTTCGCCACCTCTCACCTTGGCACGGTACTTCCACCGAGTCATGCAGCAGGTGGGTCTTCGTGCCTCACTTGCTGCTTGATCGATCAAATCTTGTTCGATTGCTTTGTGAAACGTGGTGGTTCGGTGTTGTGCTGTAATTTACCAGAGTTCTTGCAGCACAACACAGATTACTCTGCTTACCCCGATTGTCGGGATTCAGCGTGTGTGATATGTATATGTGTAAAGGCGACTAAGGGATATGACTCCCTTCTTATATTACTAGGTGGTAGGGTTTAACCCGCCCGGGTTGGTACCACCGCACTGAATGAAAGGTCAGTCGAAACGGCTATGTAAATAGTTTGGGTTTTCCGTCCAGTTCAGTGTAGCCGGCACGACCGAAGGGAAGCGCTGACGTGGCACCAAGTTCACCCGGTGTTATGGGCTGACATCACGGATGTTGTAGGTGATGTAGCCGAGTCAGTTTCCATAAAAAAAAAATTGGTTGTCTGTAAAGTCGGTTTACGGACGATAGTTTTACGTGATGACGTGGAATAATCGTAGTACATAGGGCAAAGATCAGTAATTTCTATTTCCAGTAGAAAGATTAATCATCTTGTGACTGGCCATCAATAAACTTCTGTTGTCTGATCTTGACAGTTTTACTTCTTAAGACGTTTCCATGGTAACTTTGAATATCAACGCTACACACTTTCGTGCGTGCAGCCGGTGCTCATCAATTTATAAGACGTGACGTCATCACGTCAATAATAAAAAAAATGTTTGTATGTTTTCTGGTAAGTCGGCGCTGGGGCGGGTGTGCGCGAACCGAACCACACTGATCATCGCCCACCGGCTGTCCACCGTCATCAACGCGGACGAGATCCTCGTGCTCAGGGAGGGCGAGGTCATCGAGCGCGGAAGGTCAGTCTTTTTTAGGGTTTCGTATCTTTTTTTTTTAATTTTTATTTTGTTTGAGGCTTTAGCCATTTTTAAGTTTCAGTATCCCGTGCGGAAGCCTATTATTAAGCCTACGCCGTCTGTCTGTCTCTCCGTCCGTCCGTCCAAGGGCTGTATCTCTTGAACTGTAATCGGTAGCCAGTTGAAATTTTCACACAATATGTGTTAACATGGCGGATATAACAACAAATAATAAAAATAAGAAAAACTTACTAGGTGGTAGGGTTTAACCCGCCCCGATCGATACCACCGCACTGAATGAAAGGTCGGTTGAAACGGCTATGTAAATAGTTCGCGTTTTTCGTCCAGTTCAGTGTGGCCGGTACGACCGAAGGGAAGCACTGACACGGCACCTAGTTCTCTGAGGTGTTATAGGCTGACATCGCGAATGTATTAGGCGATGTAGCCAACCGTCACAGATTACTTAATAGTTACTTCGTAACAGATAAATCACTCCATAGAAAAAGTTCCTACCTTCGGGCTTTAATAGCCTACTGTTTCACGTCGCCAATCGCTGCGTGCGAAAATGTACCTTAACGATCGAGTGTAAAGTGATTATTGCTTTGCAGCTGCGCCGGCCGCGCGTAAGTATGCTCCGCGCGGCTGTTTATATTCTTTGGGCATCCCATTGAAATTCACCGCCGGCGGTGCGCCGGGCGGTAGGTAGTTAGCGCGCGCAAGTACATAGAGTGCGTGAGGCCTGCAACCGTGTCAGTTTCAGTAAAAAAAAAAAAAATTACCAAATTTTAATTCTTTCCACAGCCACGAAGCATTGCTAAAGCTGGGTGCAGCGTACGCGACCATGTGGCAGCAGCAGCTCGAGAAGAACGGCGAAGCCAGCAACGACGGCGCGTCGGAAACTCCGCGGCCTCCGTCCTTCGTTAACTCGGGGCACGGCCACGGGCATTTGTAAACCCATCGACGCGCTGTCTAATGAATTAGTGAGAAGTAGTGTTCAGTTACCATTTCACACTCGCTTGTCACTTTGACAGGTGACGGGACGAGTTAAGAATTCACACACTCAATATATTAGGTATCAGTATTATTCCGGCCGCCGCGGACGTGAGAGGCTCTGAACTTCGCGCGAGACCGCCGCAGTGGTCTGATGTTGGCGGTAGGGGATGTGCGGAGGTCGCGGCCAGCTTGGAAGACTTTTAGAAAGGTGGCGACAAAATTTTATTTTAATGATGACGGCTCGTAGCTTTATGATGACATAAATATATCGGGTATGTAACGGAGTTGGTTTTAATAGATGCAGATGTAGCCTATGAATTTTTGTGGAGGCAGATGCGTATGTGAGATTTGTTAAAAAAAAAAACTTATAAAATTTTATAGGCTCAAATTGTAGCCGACTGGTTTGGTACCACCGTACTACTGGATGGCAAGATGGCCGCATAGCAGCCTTGGCTGTATTCTCCTCTAGTCCAGTATAGCCAGCAATCCAGGGAGACTCGGGTATGGAACGTACCTTCTCGGAGGTGATATTGGCTGGTCGGAGCATGTGCTTTGGCCCCTCCGACACATTAAAAACCATCTCGTGCTATGAATGCGCTAACACTTCCTCACATTTGTCACATTTTTGTCAGCCTCGGTAGCTCAGTGGTGCGATCGGTCGACTGTCGTTCGTGATCATAAGCGCACCTGGTCGCGGTCAGCACGTGAATGAGTGACTATTCGACTGTTGCAGGCTGATCATGGTTTCAATTCCACGTAAAATGGTCTCGTCTTACCTTACTAGGTGGTAGGGTTGAACCTGCCCGGTTTTGTACCACCGCTCTGAACCGTAGAAACGGCTATGTAAATAGTTCGTCCGTCCAGTTCAGTGTAGCCGGCGCGACCGAAGGGAAGCACTGACATGGCACTTAGTTCACCAAGGTGTTACGGTTACGGGCTGATATCGCGGATGTTGTAGGCGATGTAGCCATCTGTGTCAGTTTCCGTAAAGAAAAAACTTGCATATTATTTTCGGACATGAGACGATTAGGTGAGCCATACAATTGTGTTATCATTATGTGAATTCAGCTTAGTCATTATGTGAACTCAGCTCAGTCATTATGTGAACTCAGCTCTGTCATTATGTGAACTCAGCTCAGTCATTATGTGAACTCAGCTCAGGCATTATGTGAACTCAGCTCAGTCATTATGTGAACTCAGCTCAGTCATTATGTGAACTCAGCTCAGTCATTATGTGAACTCAGCTCGGTCATTATGTGAACTCAGCTCAGTCATTATGTGAACTCAGGTCAGTCATTATGTGAACTCAGGTCAGTCATTATGTGAACTCAGCTCAGTCATTATGTGAACTCAGCTGAGTCATTATGTGAACTCAGCTCAGTCATTATGTGAACTCAGCTCAGTCATTATGTCAACTCAGCTCAGTCATTATGTGAACTCAGCTCAGTCATTATGTGAACTCAGCTCAGTCATTATGTGAACTCAGCTCAGTCATTATGTGAACTCGGCTCAGTCATTATTTGAACTCAGCTCAGTCATTATGTGAACTCAGCTTATAAGCTGATTTGATCTGTGACACGTGTTTTCGGGAGTAATATATGATAAAGGCTCCTCTAAGTGATCGCAAAGACTAATTCAATATTTAAATGTTGCGTCTTGCTGGTTAAGTGATCGGTAATTAAGGCTGCTGTGGTATGAGTCGGGAGGGCTCGGTCTATGGGTGTTATGTATTTTTAATACGGACGGGGGATGTGGGTTTGGGAGCAGAAATTAACACTCGTATTATGTAGAAAATGCATATTAATTATGCAAACAATAGTAGAATTAAATTAATGTAACAGTTGAATGGCCATTTTTTTACTGTTACTTATGCCCGTCTTCACCACCTCCAATTATTATTAGTCTAGTTCAACAGTTACCTGTCGGTTAATTTATTCATTTATGTAAAGTGACATTTCTTATACTTTTAACAGCAGTTACATTTTATCAGCAAAATTTTAACTGAGGGTTGGTGAAATTGGCTTTTAGAGAAAGGCAGGGACGCCGGAACCGGGGGTGTAGGGGGGGGGGGGGGGGGGTTCAGAGTGCCCCTTTAGCTCCGGGAGGGAAAAGTATCGTTTCCCCCCAACTCTGTTCAATAAGGTGTCTAACGACGCCCATGGACATTCGGTCGTATGCGGGGGTTGCGAATGCCATGCCGGCCTGACAGGTGCCTATTCACGCCCCTCTTGAAGGACCCGAGACTGTACTTGGGGGGAAATATACAAATGAAATATATTTTATTTAAAAAAAAAAATCCGGACACCTTCGCCGCATAGCATTATGTTGGTTAAAGTACATCTCAGTAGAAATTTATTCTCTTCGTCATTTTCAAGATTCTGTATATTAGTTGAGTTGGATTTCATAACATAATTTATTGATTTTTATATTCCAAGACAAGCAAGCAAGTTTGTTTTTGTTGGTTGATGTTAATTACAAACTATTATTTAATAGGCCTTCGGCAGCAATTGTGTTTATTGTTGGTTAAGGAAAGAGGTGTATTTCGAATCAGGGATGTTGCGGATATTCGCATCCGCATCCGTAAATGCGGAGCATCCGCATTGATTTTGACATCCGCATCTGCATTCGCATCCGCATTAAATCGATGCGGAACTCATGCGGATGCGGATGTAGTGCAGGTTGAGACTTGAATGAAATTGGGCGGAGTCCGCGAGTGGCGCGCGCTGCAATTGACCAATAGGAAGGGAATATGCTATGCGACGGTGCAGTGCAGTGCTGACGACTTTGTTTTCCATTATTATTGCGTCATTTCATTCCGTCACGTTTCGTGTATGCATGCGTGTCTAACTAAACACGCGCGACGACGCGTCTTCTAAGTTGAATTTCTGACTCGAGTATTCCACTTCCACTGTATATAGTGCGGCGAAGTATAGTGTCCCAGAAGTGAATGTTATTCATAAAGTGTAACAAGTTACTTTTCATTAAATACAATAGCCCAATCTTGAAATTTTCTTACTAAAAATTTATTGATCAATAAAAGATATTAAAAGCATAATCTCTTTTATTCAAGGACTTAAACTAACCGGCACTTCAAGCAATCTTGTTAACATCCGCATCCGCATCCGCGGATGTGAGCGTCCAAAAATCCGCATCTGCATCCGTATCCGCGGATGTCAAATAAATCGCATCCGCAACATCCCTGTTTCGAATACCTAATAATTTTATTTTCTTCACGTTTTTGCGGGCGCCTTCAGCGGCAAGAACAAGCGAGATTGCATTTGTTGTTAGAGGTCCATATTATATAAAAATGTGTTCCTTTTGTAATCAAAATCATTATTACACAATAATCAATAGTTATATTTGTCGGGCCTCAAAATGTGCTCTGTTCCTGTGCCGGGCTGAGAGCGGGGTCTGCACCTCCTATATCCGAACACTTCCGGCGGCGTCCCTAGAGAAAGGAAAGCTTAGAGGTTCAAATTATTGCAGCTGTTGTGCACTTAGATTTTCACACAATAATGAAAGATGTTTGAGAGAGGCAATGCGTGTCGGAATTTTTTTTTATGAAGTGAGATGACCTATGGCCTATTTCTTACTTGAACCATAACATGGAACTACATAGAACTATAAACAGTTACCTTACTTAATATTTTGACGAACTTAAGCATATGTAAATTGTTACATAAAGAGTATAAATAAATTGATTGGTTGTATGCAGAAAGTATTGATGTGTAAACATCTATGCTGCCCCCGAACATTTTTCGGGGCTGAAGTGAATTGAAATTAGGTAACAGTTAAAGTGAGTAGGTGGTAGGCTCAAATTTTAGCCGACTGGATTGGTACCACCGTACTAGTTGTAAGATGGCCACATAGCAGCATCGGTTGTCTTCTTTAGTTCAGTATAGACAACAATCCAAAGGGAAGTCTCCAGTATGGCACCTACCTTGTCGGAGATGATATTGTCTGGTCAGAGCGCGTGCTTTGGCCCCTCTGACTCAGCCACCCATACAGGATTATGTTCACACATCAACCGTGAGTGCTTGGACAATTTTTTTAAATCTTATGGTGTTCCCAATATTCGCGAAGTTTTTCATTCAAGCCGGTGGTGTGCAGTTGGTGACTGCATACTACTATCCGAAGTCACGTAATTGTTTTGAACTCTAGACTTTCTTTTCTCTTCTGAACTGTAGTCACATCATTTATTTTTTTATTATTTAAAAAGAAGAATTAAATCGTTGCTACGATTTTAAATCTAGCTGTGAAGTTTGTACGGTGTTGTACCTACTTTTGTGTGATAGATTTAGTCAACGTATGTATTATTACAAGTGTACGTGCAATTTTGTTTACTTTGACGTCTTGACGGACTCATGTGATTATTGTATAAGGGTATATAGTACTAAATCTGAAGTGAAATTTGATACGAGGTAATGCTATGAATTTTGTTGTTTTCTTTAAAATAAACACACTGAATAACCAAATGGAACATTTTATTATCATCTCAATTACATACATACATACATAACACACGCTGTATCCCGACAATCAGGGTAAGCAGAGTAATCGGTGTTGTGCTATAAGGACTCTGGTAAATTACAGCACAACACCGATCACCACGTTTAGCACAGTATACGGACAAGACAACTATCAAGTAGCAAGTAAGGCACGAAGAACCCACCTGCTGCATGACTAGGTGGAAGGACTGCGCCATGGTAAGAAGTGGCTAGCCTGTCGCCCTTTAGCGCAGTATCTTGTCCTTATCCCTTAGTCGCCTCTTACGACATGCACGGGGAGAGATGCAGTGGAGCTATTCTTTTTAATTACCGGCCGCACACGGTATTACATTTCTATTATACCCTATAACATTCCTGTTACCTTATTACATTCCCATTACCCTATTAAATTCCTATTACCCTATTGCAGTGGTGCCCAAACGGTCGATCGCAAAGGCTTTTAGGTCGATCGCTGAAAATATGTAGAGCAAGAAGTGACTAGAAACATCGAATAATTCATAATATTTGATGTTAAGTCACATCAAATATGATGAATTATTCGATGTTTCTATTATAGTCACTTCTTGCTCTACATGGCAGATCATATTTAATATGATCTGTGTTAATGCTCAATAAACTTAAAAACAATAAACAACAAGATGATAACAAACAAAATGATAATTAGGTGGACCCACCATCATCAGCGAGTTTTGGTCCCCAGCTGGACATAGGCTTCTTTAAAAATGTCGATCGGTTTTCAGTTTCACATAGCAATGGAGAAGAAAGTTATAAAGAAAATTCGTGCATGCCATGAAAGCGTTTTGAAATTGCCGCCTATTGTAGTTCCTATCTGAAGATTGTTCTCTTCCTATTGGATAACATTCGACCTATGACAGAATTCGCTACATGGTAGGGTGCGTTCGAAAACCGAGGAAAGGATTATTTATTTACACAGAGCAAAGAAATAATATATGAAATAGCGAAACTTTAGCTAAAACTTTATCGCGCGATCTTTCTTCCTTCGTTTCTCTGTCAGCCAGCACACCCCGCCGGCGGCGCGGCGGCGCGGCGGCGGCCGCACCGGGCGGCATATTACCAAAGTCCACTACGCGAGTTATGCTGATTGGTCGATGCCAGTTTGGCGGGAATCTGGCTCTGGCTCAAACCGATTAGGGAGTTTTTTGCACTTGCGACGACACGACACGACAAAATGCGGTCACGACTCCGAGCGCCATATATTTATATGAGCCGTTTACTCACGCAACGACACCGCACAGCACGACACACGTTTTGCAAACGACTTTTTGGCTATGTCGTCCGTGCCGCTATGTCGTTACGTTTTTTTGCAGTGACGACATAGCGGCTGTACGAAACAAGTTGGAACTTGCTGACGACGCACCGCACGACACGACGACGATGAGCGTGCTCACGTGAAGACTACTAAAAGGCCGCGACTGCCGTGTAGTTGCTGAATCGTCACTAGTGTAAAAACGTATGAACGACATGTCGTGTGCAGTACGTCGTGTGTTGAGAAACGTGACCGCAAATCGTGTCGTGCAGTCGCAAGTGCAAAAACGCCCTTATTCTGCTTAGGTACCCCGATTGTCGGGATTCAGCATGTGTGATGGTGATGGTATGGGACTCTAGTACCGATTACCTAACTAACGAAACGGAAGTAAATTGCGGTCAGTCACAAAGTAGAAGAATTTCGCAGATCGGCGACACAAAGCATAATGCTTTTGGAGGTGCGGGGTACGTGCGGGGTGAAGAGCAGAGTTTGGAGCGCCAGCGACAGATGAGTAATTTTGTTGAATGAATGAATGAGCGAGCGAACAAACGAGTTTGCTTTGATCGGTCGGGGAGTGCGGTTTCGCGGCCGATGCACGCCAGCAACAGTGTATTATTACGAGTCGATACTCGCGTGACGCGGTCGGACGCTCGGAAGAGCCGTGCGATAAACGAATCGCCGTATCGCCTTCATTATTTATCAAGTGTGTAAATAGGTGTGTAGGTGTTATTCGCGAGTGATTTGATTACTGGTCTCGAGGCATGCGGGATTCGCGCCTTCGACGGGCGGCAGTGCGATAGTGAATACGGCAGTAGGGCCATGTGAAGCGGAGTGAAGGTGTGGAGGCGTGTGGCGTGTGCCTGTGTACAGTGAGTGCTCGGTGCCGGCGTAGGAGAGAGCGCGAGCGGCAAGATGGCGGATCTCGAGGCGGTTCTGGCGGACGTCAGCTATCTGATGGCCATGGAGAAGTCCAAGTGCACTCCGGCGGCGCGCGCCAGCAAGAAGATCGTATTGCCGGACCCGAGGTACTGCCGCGGCGCCGAGCGCGGGCGCGGCGCGCGCTCGCGGTCGCGCCCGCTGACAGCTAGCTACACACCTGTCAATAAGCATTTGTTTATGTTTTACGAAAAAAAAAATTATCAACAGCTGTGCTATTTAAAGCACTGCACTCGTGTTGTTGACCTCGAATCCACACCCAATTAGGATCTTATTAGCAGTCGAGTGCTTTAACCTCAACTTTTCATTCATAAACCAAACCTACTGCGATTTGTAATAGACTTAGTATAACACTAAGGTTCCATACGTTCACATTCACACTAATTCGGTCAGGTGTGGTCTGGTGGTCTGTTCGTCTGTTTGTCCGTCCGACAATCAGTGATAGACTATCACGTGTTGTCCGTGGTGATACACTGGAATGAAATCTCAATAAAAAAATTTACAGGTGGCTTGCCAGTGGGGAACCAACTGTCAATATTGTATTTGATTTATCCCACCCCCTTTGCCGTAGGGGTGAGGGGAAGGGAGGAGGGGTGTTTTAGTGTTGTTTAAAAAATTTTTTTTTGTATGTAAAATATGATATGGAGAAGTACTTAAACAATAGGAAATAGGAGTGCATTGATTTCAAAATAATAAAAAAAATATATTAAGGTGATTACAATTCCCAATTGTGTGCAATCCAAACTCTAGACTAAAAACTACACTGTCACACTGATTCTATAGAAAAAAAATTGCAAATTCCAAACTACAATAAAACTGCTAGTATTAAATCAATTACTTTAAATTAGGTATGTACATGACAAAACTTTGCATAATACTGATGAGATACTTTAACATTTGGTTACAATTAAATATGCATATCGTCTGTACCACGGAGAGTGTTCCAAGGAACTGCACGACGCGATCTCTCCATCACAATTCTACCATCTTTCCACGCGCAACAGGTTGGAAATGCATCCAAACACTGTCGATATCCCCCCACTTCGGACAAATTGATCCTGTAAATCCTTTATTTACAGGGTTGCCAACAAGTGGAGTGAACTCCTTACCTGCATCATTTCCTCCAGTGGACAATCTGGGGTCCTTCAAACATAATGTGAAGGTGCACCTAGCCGGCTGACATGGTATTCGCAGCCTCCGTAAATATTCGAATGCCCGTGGGCGCCGTCGGACTACGCCTCTGCGTTGGTTTGGCGAGCGCCATACGTCGTGCTTCCCATAAAAAAAAAAATTGTATGGAGAAAAGATGCAGCGCGTATAGCGGGCCAGTTGGTACTAAAATTGCTTGTAACTGACTACCTAAAAAATTAAAGTAACAAAAACTCATAATCAAGCATCAGGTTTTTTTTTATGTAATCCCGTATGGTTGCCTGAGTCGGAGGGGCTAAAGCACATCCTCCGACCAGCCAATATCACCTCCGAGAAGGTACGTGCCATACCGGAGACTTCCCTGGATTGCTGACTATACTGGATTAGAGAACACACAACCGAGGCTGCTATGGGGCCATCTTACATCCAGTAAGGTGGTACCAACCCTGTCAGCTACAATTTGAGCCTAGTAAGGGGCAAGGGAAGGGACCTACAGTTTTACACCAGTTCCAAACCGTGAAGCAGCAGACGTGTGACGTATGCACGTAAATTTTTTCGTCAGAAAAAACTCATTGGTACACGCCGACCGGATTCGAACCTCGGGCCTCTCGCATGAGAAGCCAATGCCCAAACCACTCGGCCACCCGCCACTTGTGTATAACTTCACGCACAATTCCAAGTATGATTGGTAGATAATGCTTTTAGGCATTAAATCAATCTTCTTGTCACTTTATTTACAATTTGTTCATTCCAGAGTGCTATATAAATAAAAATTAAATTATGTTCGTTAGTAAGTGCATCACTTGAGAACTCGATCGATTTGTCTAATTGTTTTTTTTTATGTTCGTATTAGTCTGAATAAGGTTTTTTGGGAGTCTGAGCTGTGAGCAAAAAAAAAAAGTCACGCGGAGCGAAGCCGCGGGCAAAAGGCTAGTGAAAGAATATTTTCATTAAATTTTGTTTCAACTACGAACGCGTAGTTTTACAAATCATTATGAATTTGCATTTTTTCAAATACCTAAATTAGTCGGAGAGGCAAACGGATGAACATGCATTATAAAATAAATTGCAGTTTCCTATTCACACAATTAACAAAACACATTGTGTTATTTTGAAATTTGGGATGTTAATTAAAATATAACAACGGAATGATGACATCATATCGTCAACAGATCGAGTAAACAGAACGCAATGTCTATTCCCACGGGAACCTTGCACATAAATAAATCCTGTGTTATCTTTAGCATGTGTTACTGGAGTTGTCGACAGTAAGGTTATGTGAATACTATAAAATGTCATTTGTGTGTTTACTAATTTCCTTATGAGGATTGTGTGACGTGCGTGGCACATTCCAACACGTTTACCTATACATACATTTGGACAGAGTTGTCATATATCAATAAATAAGTACTAATAAAATAAATTAAAAGTAGAGTAATTTTTTTTTAATTTTTATTTTAAAATTTATCAATTTTCACGGGACCCTAATTATTAAGCCTACGCCACAGAATAGAAAAGAGTACTCCGTACAGAAGCTTCTCTGTACAGACACTCACAAAGAAATAGCTACTCTGCGACGACGCGATAAAGTACAAATTGACTCGCACAGAGCTGCATGCCTAACCATGATAACCACCTACATTTCGCTTCTCTTTCTGTCGCGTAATTCTATCTCGAAAGCGTGTCGTTCAGCGCGTGTAAGGGCTGTGTCTTTGGGCTGTCTTTTTGTGAGGAATAAAATGAAGACGATACCTACCTACCAACGATACGATATTTAGCTACGGCAAATTCATGCGAACAAATTCATGCATGCATTTAGGGTCACAATTAGTTTCTCACATGGAAGCGTGCCACCTTCCAGTGATAGTTTTGTCTGATCAATAAATTTAATGATCATCTACAATGTACCTATTGTTTTATTGGTGTTTTTTATTTTATAAAAACCCACATTGAGAGACAGAGAACGAATGAATGTTCTATTTCTATCCTTATACGAATTAGGCCATACATACCACGCTGTTCGGCTTCATCTAACTAATGTTATTGGCAATATGATAATATTATTTTAAATGTATAACCTCCTACTAATATGAATAAATAAATTACTTGAAATAAATCAAAATGCTGCACAATAATGAAGTGAATTCGACATTTCTAAATTCGAAACGAAACGTAGTAGATGCGCGGTGCGTGCGCTCGCTCTGGCTGGATAGCGGCAGCCCACTGTTACTTGTGCATTAACCGACACGCCAAGCGGTAGGCATTTAACGCGCGACCTTGAGCGAGTGACGAAGGCCTGCCTACGCCGCCGTCTGTGCGCCAGGCTGTCCTATCTTATAGGGCTGTATTTTTTAACCGTAATAGGGAACCGATTGATATTTTCACAAAATATGTTTTATGACAGTATGTCATATATGGACGTCCTAACAAATAATAATAAAATAAAAAAATATATTAAAAATAATGGGGTATAAGAAACATGTTTTTTTAAAGGTTTTTTGTTTTTTTTTCTGCTCAGTCGTGAAAACGGTAGGTAATACATGCAACCGTCAAACTTGGTGTGATAATAGTGCAAACTCTAAAGTAAAACAAAAACAACAAACTAATAAAAACAGGCTAAATGAGAGTCGGGTTCGCGCTAAGGATCCGGAACTGAATGAAATAATTTCTTTTTTATGGATACTGACTACATCACCTACAACATCGGTGATTTCAGCCCATAGCACTGAGTGAACTAGGTGCTATGTCAGTGCTTCCCTTCATTTCATGTTTTTGTTAAATACATAACACAAATATACTATTGTGTGGTCGTACGGAACCCTCGAGGCCGACTCGCACTGGGCTGGTTTTTTCAATGTGTTTATTTTATTTATTTATTTCCATATTTTCATCCAGACTTTAAAAGAATAATAGTTATGGAAACTGGTTTATTTATTTATTTATTTATTTTTTGATGATTCTTTTTTTATTTGAAAGCTGGTGCTTCCCGTTTGGTCCCATTTCAATTTGGTCAAGATCGGATTGGAAAGCGAGGCACACGCCGAGTAGGTACTACATTAATAGCAAAAAATTACTAAAAAAAACTGTGAAATAAAAAAACTATTTAAAAAAAATACAAAAACCGCCTTAAAAAATGTATGAAATAAAAAAATAAATCGAACCCTAGAGTTGAAGGCGGTGCTAAAGCAAGCAAAAATAACCGACCGCCTTCAACTCTAGGGTTCGACTTTTTTTTATTTCATACATTTTTGAAGGCGGTTTTTATATTTTTTTATATAGTTTTTCAATGCATCACCGCTACGGGAGTAGACACCTCACACCACGTACTGTACATTTACTGTTTATTCGGAATTGCAAGCATGTAAGTGCGAGCTGTAGGTACTCCAAGCAGGACCTAATCTGCGATTTATACAAAGCACTTTTAGGCCCGGCGCGGCGGCGGCGTGAAATACTGTCGCACCTTATTGAGTACACGCAGCTTATTAGAAGTCAGGTTTGGCCTTGCCCTCGATATGGCGATGGAAGTTTAGGTCATGTGACAACGGTTCTAGTTTTAGGTTAGATCGTTGTGCCGTGTCCATAATTCGAATTCTTTGGCCTCGTGTACAGTGTCGGATCCAGCCTTAGACTTTGGGGTGGGCTCAAACTCAAAAAATACACAGGAGCGCGTGAAATTTTTTTTAGGATCGTGGATTGTTGGTAATGTCACCTGTTTATGTATATATAGGGGGGGGGGGGGGGGGGCTAGGGGGCTAGCCCCCCTAGCCCCCCGCCCCCTTCCCGTCTTACTTTACTAGGTGGTAGGGTTTAAAACGCCCGAGAGTGTCGATAGCCCAATCCGTCAAATCATTTTACCGCATACATGTTGACTTAAATATTCACAGAATATTCAAAAAATAGAACAGCGGTTCCCAAATACTGGTACGCGTACCTCCAGGGGTACGCAGACTCAAGATAAGGGGTACGCGTGGGCGCACTTGACGGCCACGTTTACCTAGTACAAGCGAGGTCGCTCTACAGTCTCTTCAAGAATCTAGGGCTCCCAAGATCGACGCTAAGCTCATATATGGAGAGAGCTTCGAAAACGTCACTGGAAGCATCCTACAGAATATGGATAGGTAGAGAGAGGGAGGTCGAGAGCGGGACTGGTGGTTTCCCCGCGTCCTAGTCAACGCCGACTAGCTGACAAGGGCTTGATGCGAGCCGAAACGTGAAGCATGCGCGGGAAATTTAGAGTGGCCACTCGCTAGTCCCGGCCTCGATTAATACCCTCCTCTACTGCCGATGGGCCCGGATATGTTCGGTGAAGCCATCGTAAGCTTAGATCCACACCCCCTTAAGGGAAAGGGATCCAATTATTTGTGAAAGTATCTCCACTGATGGTTGACTGGGATCTATTTTAAACATATTACTCTTTGGTCTCCGCTGGGAACCGCTGTTCTAGAACCAACATACCTATATCGATTGTTTAGTTATAAGGATTCTGATTAAATTCAAATCATCTAAGTAAAAAGCAATGCAAAAACTTGAATTACAATTCAAGCCAATGCAATATTCAGTATTGTTCGTCATCGTCATGACACACATAGTTGGTGTTAGTAAGGTCACAGATTACTTAGAGTTACTTCGTAACAGATAAATCACTCCATAGAAAATGTTCCTACCTTCGGGCTTTAATAGTCTACTGTTTCACGTCGCCAATCGCTGCGTGCGAAAATGTACCTTAACGATCGAGTGTAAAGTGGTTATTTCTTTGCAGCTGCGCGCAGTTGCGTGGGCGAGCGTCTATGTATACTTCGCGCGGCTGACGAATTTCCACTGAAATAGACCGCCGGCGGCCCGTCGGGCGGTAGGTAGTTAGCACGCGCAAGTACATAGAGTGCGTGAGGCCTGGTAAGGTGTTATGGGCTGACATCACAAATGCTGTATGTAGGTGATGGAGCCAACCGTGTCAGTCTCCTTAAAAAAAAGTACAGCATTGCATTGAGACAATCCGCTTGTAGAGCATCGTCGTCCCTTTCGCACGAACTCGCTCGAGATGCAGTTTCAGAAGAACATTTTAGGGTTCCGTGAGTTTCCACGTTACCTATTACTTTGGTCGCAATGTCTGTCCATGCTTCCATTCATTCTATTTGACTAAACTCTAAATTATAAAAATTTAATTAAACGTTTTATAAAACCCGACCACGGATAATGAGGAAATAACAAGGAAATTTTATCAAAAATGCTGCCGTCGACCTGCCGTCTCAATAGATTTTTCCATATCGTAATCCTTGAAGCAGTCGGTTTGCAGTCGACTCCATCCTACGTAAAGGCCACTGCACTAAATGATCCTCACTTAATGATCCTGCTGCTCCCAAATACTTGAGTGAACGATTTGAATTTCTTTCCTCTCACGGCCTGGCTTTAAGATCTGCTGACAACTTACTCTTGGCAATACCGGCTCACTCAAGCTCGTTCTACACGGACTCTTTCACAGTACAAACAGCTCGCCTCTGGAATAATCTGCCTGTGCATTTACGCTCCTCTACGTCTATGAATGTATTTAAGATAAATTTAAACAAACTTCTCCTTTCCTTACCGAAGTAAATGCAATTTATATTACATAAGTACATCTGTAGTAAGTAAGTAGATCTTTACTCCCCTTCTCTTACTCTCCTGTCATTCAGTTGATTGTGTTGCACAACGGTACCACCGATTAATGTACATATAATATGTAAGTTTATTATATACATATATATGCTTAATAAAGTATCTATGTAGTATTCGTACGTAGTTTATTATACATATTTCTTTAATCTAACACATTGTCACAAACTATTCTTGTTCGCCTGCATGTACTTCTCCCACATCCCAAAGGTTAGTTAGAATAGAATGCCTCGCGGCATTAAGCTCGCCTGTTGTACCTAATTTTGATAAATTGGTGTTCAATAAAGAATATATACATACATACATACACTCATGCGACAGCTTCAAGCTGCTCGTATATGGAGGCAGACAGAGACGACGCTCTACAACCGGATTGTCCATTTCTAACGCTCGATGTTCATTATTTACTGCCGCGTGCTGTACACATATTTAGGTACCTACCTACCTGCAACGCCGCCCTTCAGACGTGTACATGTGCGGCGGTGGGCGCGGTGTTCTTTATACAATTTTAATTACTCGCCCGCCGCAGAAGCGCGCCCGCTGGACCGCGACTCGTTCCCACCCACCGCCCCCCTCCAGGCAGCACAATGGAGGAGTAGGTACATCTGCAGACACATCCACAACACCGCGCGTTGCATTGCATGCGAGTCAGGGTTGTCGGCTGGGGATTGTTCAGTTGAAAAAACCGGATATTTTTTCATCAAATGCCTTTGATTTTTCAGGTACAAGTGTTTCATAAAAAAATTAAAGGTGGGATTTTCCCCTTGATTTTCAAGTACAAAATGTTTCATGACCTTTACTTTTGAAAATGAATGCGAGATAGAGTAATAAATAAATGAAGGGGGGAACTTCAAAATCGAAAAACACAGTAAAATTAGTATTAAAATGTTTGAAAAAAAAAAATGTGTACCTAATATGAAGAAACAAAAACCGGACGTGTTGATGTCCGGTTTTTCATTATTTTAGAGCCTCAAAAAAACGGAATGTCCGGCCCAAAACCGGCCATCTGGCAGTGGCTCTGATTACGAATCTGTAGTAAAAATTTAAAAAAAGTGGCCAACATTTTGAACATTTTAGATACTGGACCGATTGCTTTCAAAATCGATATCTGGGTGTATGTGTGGGCTCTGAATACGAATCTGTAGTCAAAATTTAAAAAAAGTGGCCGCCATTTTGAACTTTTTAGTTACTGGACTGATTGCTTTCAAAATCGATATCTGGGTGTCTGTGTGGGCTCTGAATACGAATCCGTTGTCAAAATGTAAAAAAAGTGGCCGCCATTTTGAACTTTTTAGTTACTGTACCGATTGCTTTCAAAATCGATATCTGGGTGTATGTGTGGGCTCTGAATACGAATCTGTAGTAAAAATAAAAAAAAAGTGGCCGCCATTTTGAACTTTTTAGTTACTGGACCGATTGCTTTCAAAATCGATATCTGGGTGTATGTGTGGGCTCTGAATACGAATCTGTAGTCAAAATTTAAAAAAAGTGGCCGCCATTTTGAACTTTTTAGTTACTGGACCGATTGCTTTCAAAATCGATATCTGGGTGTCTGTGTGGGCTCTGAATACGAATCCGTTGTCAATATGTAAAAAAAGACCCGCCATTTTGAACTCTTTAGTTACTGGACCGATTGCTTTCAAAATCGATATCTGGGTGTATGTGTGGGCTCTGAATACGAATCTGTAGTAAAAATTTAAAAAAAGTGGCCGCCATTTTGAACTTTTTAGTTATTGGACCGATTGCTTTCAAAATCGCTATCTGGGTGTCTGTGTGGGCTCTGAATAAGAATCTGTAGTGAACATTTAAAAAATCGGCCCCGTAACTAAAAAGTTCAAAATGGCGGTCACTTTTTTAAATTTTGACAACGGATTCGTATTCAGAGACCACACGGACACCCAGATATCGATTTTGAAAGCAATCGGTCCAGTAACTAAAAACATCAAAATGGCGGCCACTTTTATAAAATTTTGACAACGGATTCGTATTCAGAGCCCACACAGACACCCAGATATCGATTTTGAAAGCAATCGGTCCAGTAACTAAAAAGTTCAAAATGGCGGCCACTTTTTTAAAATTTTGACAACGGATTCGTATTCAGAGCCCACACGGACACCCAGATATCGATTTTGAAAGCAATCGGTCCAGTAACTAAAAAGTTCAAAATGGCGGCCACTTTTATAAAATTTTGACAACGGATTCGTATTCAGAGCCCACACAGACACCCAGATATCGATTTTGAAAGCAATCGGTCCAGTAACTAAAAAGTTCAAAATGGCGGCCACTTTTTTTTAATTTTGACTACAGATTCGTATTCAGAGCCCACACATACACCCAGATATCGATTTTGAAAGCAATCGGTCCAGTATCTAAAATGTTCATTATTTACTACCGCGTCCTGTACACATATTTAGGTACCTACCTACCTGCAACGCCGCCCTTCAGACGTGTACATGTGCGGCGGTGGGCGCGGTGTTCTTTATACAATTTTAATTACTCGCCCGCCGCAGAAGCGCGCCCGCTGGACCGCGACTCGTTCCCAACCACCGCCCCCCTCCAGGCAGCACAATGGAGGAGTAGGTACATCTGCAGACACATCCACAACACCGCGCGTTGCATTGCATGCGAGTCAGGGTTGTCGGCTGGGGATTGTTCAGTTGAAAAAACCGGATATTTTTTCATCAAATGCCTTTGATTTTTCAGGTACAAGTGTTTCATAAAAAAAATAAAGGTGGGATTTTCCCCTTGATTTTCAAGTACAAAATGTTTCATGACCTTTACTTTTGAAAATGAATGCGAGATAGAGTAATAAATAAATGAAGGGGGGAACTTCAAAATCGAAAAACACAGTAAAATTAGTATTAAAATGTTTGAAAAAAAAAATGTGTACCTAATATGAAGAAACAAAAACCGGACGTGTTGATGTCCGGTTTTTCATTATTTTAGAGCCTCAAAAAAACGGAATGTCCGGCCCAAAACCGGCCATCTGGCAAGTGGCAACCCTGCATGCGACATGTTTGCATAGAGAAAATTAATAAAATTGTCACTCGAAGCGACCCACCGCGAGGAGTGTTCTGTCTGTGCAGTTACTGCTGGATGCGGGCCTAGAATACTCGGCGCCACAATCCCGTAGTGCAGTGGTGCCCATATTTTTTTCTATGAAGATCTACCTACAAAAAATTTAAGGTTCTGAGATCGACACTTGTACCAAAACATTTCGTTGTTCAATAATTTCTAGTCATTATTATTTGAATTAAAAGCTGTTTGCATCAATGATTACATCATTTATATATTTGTTACTATTGCGGTCCTCGTGGAAGACGACACCACCCGGAAAATGTATCTTACATCAAATTTTATGAATTCTTTGATGGGTCTAGAATCTAGAAGTCACTTTTTGCTCTACATATTTTCGCGATCGACCATTTGGGTAGGTACCTTTGCCGTAGTGCATCTATGTAGGAATGAACTGAGATTTTCTTCCAGAGTCGAACAATCAAAATCCGCGGGTAATACAATCTAGTATATACAACGTGTCCCAAAACTCAACGTCAAGCGGGAATCGGGGAGGAGGCCAGTTTATGACTACCCAGGGAAAAATAAGAAAAACAAAATCTGGGTCATTTATTTTTTTAGAAAAAATTTTTACTGAATATTTTTTTGGCAAAACTACAGGCATTCTGGTTTTATTTGGGATAGTTTTCAATACCACCTAGTAAGGTGAGAAGGGAATGGACCTACAGTTTTAATTGGAATCCGATCCACGGTCAGCCTCCAATGGTTAAGCGGTCACCCGTCCAAGTACTGACGGCGCCAAGGTGTGCTTGTGATCACAATCAACAGTCGACCGACCGCACCACTGAGCTACCGACGCTGACGTATATTTACGATATAAAAAAACAGCCAAGTGAATTTGATGATTTTCGTAGATCTGGATTGGTTCTAGAGACTAAAGTTACTTAATGGCTTCTGCCTTCTAGATTGTCTTAGGATTAATAAATCTATCACTTCAAACCTCGATATCGGGTCTCAGAAGGGAGGCAGCGAGAGCGGGAGAGATAATTAATATACTGCGTCGACTCAAATTAAGCATGACCTACAATGCCGCGGGCGGAGCCGCGGGCAAAGAGCTAATTTTGAAACAATATTATGTAAAAGCAAAGTGTGGTCGGTGCGAGCCACTTTTAAGTATGCTATCTATCCGACAGATAATGCCAAGGCATAGATAAATGTAATGTGTTTTCAGTGTCGTGTAATGCTATCACCCAATATCTACCCGCATACCTCATCGATACTTCAAACCACCTAGAGTTGCTTTCACGAGTCATCAGCACAGATGGACAGTGGACTATAACATTGCACGCAAGTGTCTATACACTTGCGTGCAATGTTATAGTCGACGTCACATCCCGTCAAACCGACCAATGAAAAGTGTGCTCATGAGTCGTGAAAGCAACTGTAATGTGCTCGTCAGCCTTTGCGTAGTCAGCCTCGATAGCTCAGTGGTGCAGACAGTCAACTGTCGCTATTGAATGTTAAGCAACGCTGGGTGCGGTCAGTACTTGGATGGGTGACCGCTGACCGTTGGAGGCTGACCGAGGTTCGGATTCCTCGTAAAACTGTAGTAGGTCCCTTCCCTCCTAATCTTACTTGGTGGTAGGGTTTAACCCGCCCGGGTTGGTACCACCGCACTGAATGAAACGTCGGTCAAAAACGGCTATGTAAATAGTTTGTGTTTTCCGACCAGTTCAGTGTAGCCGGCACGATCAAAGGGGGAAGCACTGACATGGCACCTAGTTCACCCGGTGTTATGGGCTGACATCACGGACGTTGTAGGTGATGTAGCCAACCGTGCCAGTTTCCATAAAAAAAAAAAAAATGCTCTGCCCCCGTGGCCTCCACAAAGTGTGTGATTGTCGCACACTCGCACTCAGTCGGCGTCAGTCGCCGTCCGGCATGACACGTGTGCGAACGTGTCTGCGTGCATTGAACAAATACCCACAACAAGAATAAAATTCACTGCATAATTTCGTAACTTACACGCCAGTTTGCAATAATTTTAGAAGTTTAGAAAATATTTTTAACAGACTTCAAAAAAAGGAGGAGGTTCTCAATTCGACTGTATTTTTTTTCAATACTGTTCGACCCGTGTGTGTGTGACCGGTGTGTCCTCCCGGTTATGACGTACGGGTGTGAAACGTGGACTCTGACGGTCGGTGTAGTCCAAAGGTTGAAAGTTGCCCAGAGAGCAATGGAGCGAGCCATGCTGGGAATATCGCTACGTGATATGGTGCGTAACGAGGAAATCCGCCGACGCACCAAAGTAGTCGATATTGGATACCGGGTGGCTAAGCTCAAGTGGCAGTGGGCTGGACACGTCAGCCGAAGAGACGACGACCGTTGGAGTAACCGTGTTCTACTATGGCGGCCGTGGACAGGAAAACCGAGTGTGGGAAGACCACCCGCCAGGTGGAACGACGACGTCAAGTGCGTAGGCGGAAAGCAGTGGTTCCGTACCGCTGAAGGCCGGGAGGACTGGAGGAAAATTGGAGAGGCGTATGTCCAGCAGTGGACGCTTACACGCTGACTGACTGACTGTTCGACCCCGTCGCATGCTCTGTGCGACAGAGACGACGCTCTACAACCGGATCGTCTCTTTCTAAGGGGCGATGTTAATTATTTACCGCCGCGTACTGTACAGTATAATATCTATTTTTTTTAATAGCAATTTTTTTTACTAATAAATAAGCAGGCGTTGAACTGTCTTCCATCTAGTAATAGTGTGTTTCCCCAATCCTTTAACCTGTCTTCAAACAACAGTCCGTGTGAGAGGGATTTAGTAATTGTGTTGGATTTCGTTGAGCGTTCTCTACCCCTCAGGGACTCTGGGCCCTAAGTGATAGGGAAGATGAGTATTATAGGGGTGATATTAACAAATCATTGTTAAAAGCCCAAAAATAAATTTTAAAAAATCTGCTCAAGGCTCAATCTCGCAAGGAGAGGTGATTTTGGCTCTGTCGGCGGCGGCTGTACCATTGGTCCCTCGGCACAGCCACCCATGTTGGCTTGCATAAAAAAACCTGTGAATGTTATTTATTACCCAAATAGAAGATACCTATTTATTCCTATACAAAATATACCTCAATGACATAAGCGGGGAAAATTTCGTGCGAAGTGCATTTACGCGGTTGATGGATTAATTTAGTTTACGGTAATTTACATGCCGTAAACAGGCATCTCATTGAATATATCGACAATGGCGTGTCCAATTTTGTTGGAATACCAGTCAGTTTTTGTTGCACAACACCAAAATGCAAATGTTGCCAAATACATTTTAGTGTGTAAAGTAACAACAGGAACCAACGACAACATTTTAAACCGATTAACACTAATGATTCGTTCTGTCATCAAGTCATCATAGCTGATAATGACGCTATTCCACCGCCATACCTGAACTGTATACAAGGCACATTTTATATCTTTATTTTTAATTATTAGGTACATTTATTTGTAATAAACTTTTACTAATAATTGTTGTTGAGTTGACTTGATATATTTACGCAAGTATCAAATTGACGATGGCACTATACACCAGATATATATATATATATATATAGGTAATGTAAATAGGCAGAGTGATCAGAATATTCAGTATTCATATTTATGCTGTAAGTATTAATGCTCTTGTGAGCGGTAGTATGGGTTAGTTATTTGTAAGTTACAAAACATTGTGACTTGCGAAGTTTGTTTGTCAGTTCTTCTTCGCATTGAATTTGGAACTGGCGGAATTTTCGACATGTCCAAGCGTAGGTTTACCTACCTATGGATGAAATTATAAACAATAGACACATTTCATAGCGTAATTCGCAGGTCACAATGCCGCTGGCCATTATGACGTGCAAATTTACATGTCAATAGGTTAGTAAACTGCTTGAAAAATTATACTTCACAATGTCTAGGCGCTCAGTCTTTGTCCGCGGTCCGGTTTTTCCGAGATGACGGATGCCGGCGCTTTGACGGAGACGGATTTCGTTTGTTGGACTTCGACTGCTACTGGGGAACAGAGCTCGCATTCGGCGACCATTCAACTGCTACTGGGGAACAGAGCTCGCATTCAGCGACCATTCAACTGCTAATGGGGAAATGAGCTTGCATTCAGCGACCATTCAACTGCTACTGGGGAACAGAGCTCGCATTCAGCGACCATTCAACTGCTACTGGGGAACAGAGCTCGCATTCAGCGACTATTCAACTGCTACTGGGTTACACAGCTCGCATTCAGCGACCATTCAACTGCTACTGGGGAAATGAGCTTGCATTCAGCGACCATTCAACTGCTACTGGGGAACAGAGCTCGCATTCAGCGACCATTCAACTGCTACTGGGGAACAGAGCTCGCATTCAGCGACTATTCAACTGCTACTGGGGAACAGTGCTCGCATTCAGCGACTATTCAACTGCTACTGGGGAACAGAGCTCGCATTCGGCGACCATTCAACTGCTACTGGGGAACAGAGCTCGCATTCAGCGACCATTCAAATGCTACTGGGTTACACAGCTCGCATTCAGCGACCATTCAACTGCTACTGGGGAAATGAGCTTGCATTCGGCGACCATTCAAATGCTACTGATTTACACAGCTCGAATTCAGCGACCATTCAACTGCTACTGGGGAAATGAGCTTGCATTCAGCGAACATTCAACTGCTCCTAGGGAACAGAGCTTGCAATCAGCGACTATTCAACTGCTACTGGGGAACGGAGCTCGCAATTCGGTAGATTTTGCAATAATTTGTTTTACGTATGTGCAATAAATATATTTTCATTTTATTTGCCTTTCTTACACACGCGGCGATCTAGGGCGCCCACCACACCGCTGACCCCGATATCGCATCTGATTTTAAGGACGCGAATAGGCCATCCGAAAGATCAATATCGCCCGTGTCGACTGGCACAAACGTTTACGATGTGAACGCATCACAGAATGTCCCTCCCAACCCTGTCTGCGCACTATTACCCACAATGTTACGGCCAATTTGTTAAGGAAAGCCAGCTTTAGTATGCTCGGTATCTACTTCGCATCGTCAAGTGCAGCCTTAGAGCAGGGGTTTTCAACCTTTTTTATTAACTGGCACACTTTTTCATCTACGAAAATTCGCGGCACACCACATTTAAGTATGTTCATAAAGTATATGAACTGACAGTTCTCTGCCAACCGTCGCACTAGCCAGAGTGCTCATGAGGATGGGCCATACGCTTGGCCCGAAACGTCGAGCCACATAGCTCGTTAAGAACCGTGAGTAAAACTGTTTTGTTTTAAATATAATGTCTAACAACCACGGTAATTTAAAAACCAAAAAAAAAACCATAAAAGCATATGAAGTTTAGAAAATTAAAAACGATTGGCGACTTCGTACGTAATTTGTATATTTGCGCTGTATATTTAATTTATCTATCAGTGAAAACTCATTTTATCCGAGCATGTCAAAATGTTCTCATTACTTCCCTGCGAACTTGCGTTTTATTTGTTGAAGTGTTTAAACAATTCAGTCAGAAAATGTAATTGTGGATGATCTATCTATAGATAGACGAAAAATTATGCTTGATCTTTTCTTCCGCTGTTTTCGTGCAAATTTTGAATGAGTTACTTAGATTCGCGGCACACCTGGATGTCACTAGCGGAACACCGGTTGAAAACCCCTGCCTTAGAGTCTCACACGTAGGCACTTGGCTTTGTGGCCTGCGCAGAACGTGATGTGCGTTTTCGGAAATAATTGCAGGCCCAATTAGGAGAAATGTCAAGCGGGGCTGTTCTCTATACTAGCTTTTTTTTCATGATTCGTCTCACTTCCTCCAACTGGTTTTATCAATGCGTCTAGTGAGACAGAGATGCGTCTACCTACCGCAATTTTAGCGATAATAGCTAGAGAATGGGCAGGCTGGCATTGGACATCTTTAGGTAGCTTTTGTTTGTTTACTATGTTTCGTACAAAGAGCTTGTATTACGTCAAACTCTTTGGTTTTGTAATTCTTCTGAATTACTAGGCATTCTCTCTGTATCAATAGTAATAGTAAATTCGTGCCTATAACGGTTGGGTCATGCCTGTGCTCGTATATACCTTCGGTATTCTCAGATGGACTCAGACCGAATTGGACTCGCTGGACAGAAAGGTCAGGACGCTGATGACGAAATCCCGTATGCACCACCCACGATCATCGGTCATGAGGTTGTATATCCCGCGGAAGTGTGGGGGTCGAGGTATGTTAAATGCCAAGAACCTGCACAACCGCGAGGTATGCAATCTCCGTCAGTACTTTTTGGAAAAGACTGATGTTTGTGAGATGCATCGCGATGTCGTCAGCAGCGATAAAGGTCTTACCCCGCTGAGCATGGGAAAAGAGAACTGGCGGAAGCCGGTTGTACTGAGCACTGAGGACCGCATGGAAGTATGGAAAGGCAAGGAGCTGCACGGTAGGTACTTCCGGTCTCTCACGGGACCGGATGTAAACCAACTTGCTTCCGTGCACTGGCTACGCTTCGGGGACCTCTTCGGGGAAACCGAGGGTTTTGTCTTTGCAATACAAGACGAAGTTGTCAAGACGAACAACTATAGGAAACACATAATGAAGGACGGCACCATTGACATCTGCCGCGCCTGCCACCAACCTGGCGAGTCCCTCAGACATGTGATTTCCGGTTGTTCGCAGCTTGCCAACACCGAGTATCTGCATAGACACAACCTAGTAGCCAGGATTATCCACCAGCAACTTGCCTTAAAGTTCAAACTTGTGGGTACCGAGGTGCCTTACCAGTGGCGGCTGGCCCTTAAGTGCGCTCGTGCGCCGCACTACCACAAAATATAGCGCCTTCACCCGAAAGAAATAAATAAATTAAAATATTAAACATTCTCCATGATTGTCACCGATCGAAGTAAAAATATCAAACTGAATTTGTTCCTATTTCCTAGACAACAAGGCACGATTTAGCTGTACGTAATACGTACTACATACGACGTATCGCCGCCGAGTGCATTACAAAACACCGCAAACGTGTACTATGAGAAAATGTCAAACGCTGCCGCCGCGTGAAACAAAACACTCTTCATACGATTATGTGTGGAACAAGGTTGCATTCTGCGTGTGACACACGACGGAAAAAGAAGGACAGTATATTGTGGATACACGCGCGTGCGACACGTCGCGGGCGATTCGTTCTGCTTATGAGTCCGTCTGCCTAGAGTCAGCGCGCTGTCATGTGATGATGTCACATACCCGTTAGCGCGCGAATATTTAAAATGGAATATGGTTAGGTTTTGTGCTTTCTGTCACGTGATAATGTGAATTAAGTGGTGCTGATATTTGCCTAAGCGTTGGTTAAAGGTATGGCTTTACAATCAGGTGATCCCGGGTTCAATTCCTACTTTTCAAATGCTTTTATTTTTATATATTTTTTGAAGTATTTTTGGGACATTAATACTGTTTTCTTTTTGAAAGCTGCAGTAGTGTTGTGGTCTATAGGTGTGTTCATAAAGGTACTAAAAATGAGTTAAAAAACTTGTTTGGATTTTTTTTCTTGTTTTTTTGCAACTCATTGAGTGTCTTAAGAATATTCATACTAGGTACGTACGCAGGCGTTTAAAAAATTCGTAAGTCCCGATCTTAAAATAACATGACGGGAATGTGTTGGGAAATTTGGTATTTAAGTACCTAGGTAGGTACTTAGCGCACTGCCGGTCACTTAAGTCACCAGCCGCCACTGTGCCTTACTATAAGTACAATCCACCGCCAGTTCTCGAGAACGGTCATGTCACACTCTACTGGGACCGGTCCATTATCACAGACAGGACTATTCTCGCGAACAGGCCTGATATTGTGATAGTAGACCGGGAGGCAAGGCGCGCAACGCTCGTCGATATCGCCGTGCCGCACGATGGTAACCTCGTCAGTAAGGAAGCAGAGAAGATGTTAAAATATCTGGATCTACAGCATGAGGTTACCAAAATGTGGCCCGTCGACTCGACGATCGTTGTGCCCATAGTCGTTTCGGCGCATGGGCTGATAGCGAAGAGCCTCGACGACCACCTTGAGAGGCTCTCGCTAAGTGGTTGGGTCAAGGGCCAGATACAGAAGGCAGCCCTGCTCGACACTGCACGCATCGTCCGGAGGTTCCTCTCTTTGGGACCCGACCATCGGTAGCTTGGGCTCGCCCCGCCGCCGGTGGTGGAAACTCCATTTGTTTTTGTATTAATTTTAGATTTTAAGTTTGTAAATATTATGTAAAATTAATATAAAAAAAATGTGTAAATAAATGGATGAAGTAATAATAAATATGTAAGGGTGTAAGTAAATTCTCCCGCACCTCTGATTTTTTATATTTTATTTACATAGCGGTCCCCCGACTCCTTTAAGTAAGTAAACGGAAATTATTGTTGACCTTTTAACGGTCGGGGTTTTTAAAATTTTCAAATTAACTTTTATTTCAAGCTTTAAAAAATAAAACCACATGTAAATCGATAATTTTTTTAAGATAATAAATTGTTTTGTATACTTGATTATTTCATTACAAACCTAGCTGACAACCATCCCGATTAAACCAGCTTTCCAATAAAAATAACTGCACCCAAATCGGTCCATCCGTTTGGGAGCTACGATGCCACAGACAGACACACCCATACACACACACGTTTTAAACTTATAACACCCCTCTTTTTTCGTCGGGGGTTAAAAAAACAGATTTAAAAATAAAACGCTTAAATTTTGTACACCTCCAGCCTCTCCAAGCGACCGTAGCTCTTCGCATTTGATATTCATTTCAACTTCATACCTCTACCCGTTCCTGAGAAAAAGCGTCTTGACAGACGAACAGACGGACGGACGGACATCAAAGTGATCCTATAAGGGTACGATCCTATAAATAAGGGTACAGTTTTTTTTCCTTCTTTCCTTTTGTATAGGTATTGTATATTGTTTATTAAGCATTCACTAGACAGCATGACTGTACTCGAATTTGTTACAATTTGTTCTATCCGATTCGATTACACCCACGAAGAAGAACCCGTAAGAAACTTCGCAGGGCTTTTTTTTTTCATAATCATTTTTACAAGCATTTAGTGACTATCCACATAATAACACGGCCTACGGTCGATTGAAAATACAGCTTGAGAGCAAATTTTTGTTTTGCTTTTGAAGTTCTGACTGCAAGGACTTAATTAAGTGGATCAGGTGTAAAGAGCCTTTGTCAAATTTTTCATACGTCATTTGTGTCAACTCAATAATGTTAGTAATAAGTATACATACTACTACTTTTGAAGTATGGAACCTTAAAAAACAGCCTTCGACCTCTTTCAGAATTAGATTAAATCGCTGATTAAGGCGGACGTGACCGCGTTGCAGTCTGCAAAAGCGGAAGTTCTCGCGCCGCCAATAATTTACAAATTTATCTGCGTTGTCGTGGCTTATCTACCCCATCACTGCACTGATGATCACACCACCGCCCGGGCGGCGGGCGGCGATCTCCTGTGCCGTTTTGGTAAATTGATAGCCAAATTGTTGGCTGCGTTCGGCGATATGGATAAACTTTTTTGACGTGATAACGTCACGTCTTATAAATTGATTAACACCGGCTGCACGCACGAAAAAGTGTCACGTTCCATCTGAGCCTGTGTGTGCAAGCGAGAGCGCGTAACAAGCGATAGAGAGGCACAATCGGCCCAAGCGTCGGCTTGTACACATTTATCTCTGGTTCTAAAGTACCAGGGCAGCAGAAATTGAAAGGACTTTATGACGTTATCACGTAAAACTATCGTCCGTAAACCGACTTTACAGACAACCAATTTTTTTTTATCGAAACTGATACGGTTTGCTGCATCATCTACAACATTCGCAATGTCAGCCCATAACACCTTGTTGAACTAGGTGCCGTGTCAGTGCTTCGCTTCATTTCGTGTCGGCTACACTGAACTGGACGGAAAACACGAACTATGTACATAGCCGTTTCGACCGAGGTTTCAGTCAGGGCGGTGGTACCAACCTGGGCGCGATAAACCCTGCCACCTAGTAAGGTAAGAAGGGAAGGGACCTACAGTTTTACGTGGAATTCGAACCGCGGTCAGCCTCTAACGGTCGAGCGGTCACCCATCCAAGTACTGACCGCGCTCAGGGTTGCTTAATAACCAGTGGACCGACCGCACCGCTGAGCTACCGAGGCTGGCAAAACTTTGAAAAACTTTTTAATATGTTTTTAGGGTCCCGTCGCAAAATGCGAACAAATGGACCCTTATGGGATCGCTCGGGTGTCGTCGGTCACACGCAGATATCTCCGGACATGCCGAACCGATTTCGACGAAACTGACGCCAAATTACGTATTTTTAGGTTTCCGTATCCCGTACGGAAGCCTATTACTAAGCCTCCGCCGTCTGCCTGTCCGTCGGTCTGTCCGAGGGCTGTATCTCTTGAACCGTTATAGGTAGCCCGTTGAAATTTTCACAGAATATGTGTTATTATGGCGGATATAACAAGAAATAATAATAAAAAAAAATGTAAAAAATTAAGGGGTATCCCATACAACAAACTTACGAAAAATCTATTAGTCACGCTACTGAATAATTGATGGCGCCACAGGCTTTTATACATTGCATTGTTGAAAGACAAAAGATAGCCGCTCAATTGCCAACGACCACATAGAGGTTCCACCGTCAATTGCCATCACCTCATTGGGGCTTCTATCCGATCGTCCTACATATCTTCGAAATTAAAATTCGAATACCATGCCACCTGAGCGGATAGGCGGATATTATTGATAGCGGATAGATACGGAAACCTCCGTGCGCGAGTAAAACTCGCACTTGACAGATTTTTTTTCCTTTCCTTTAATCACTGTAGTCTGCCTGCTCTTGACATCCAGCAGGTAGGTGAGTGATTTGAAGTAAATACAGTAGAACATCAATTTTTATGCGAACTATTGTGGAACAGGCATACCTTGGATAAGCAAAAGCTCGGATGATACGGACTTTATTTATTACACTTTGTACCGTGTGGGGCCGGTACTTTAAAAGAATAGCCCCACTGCATCTCTCCCCGTGTATGTCGTAAAAGGCGACTAAGGGATATGACTCTCTTCTTATATCACTAGGTGGTAGGGTTTAACCCGCCCGGGTTGGTACCACCGCACTGAATGAAAGGTCGGTCGAAACGGCTATGTAAATAGTTTGTGTTTTCCGTCCAGTTCAGTGTAGCCGGCACGACCGAAGGGAAGCACTGACGTGACACCAAGTTCACCCGGTGTTATGGGCTGACATCACGGATGTTGTAGGTGATGTAGCCAACGGTGTCAGTTAAAAAAAAAAACACTTGGTATTCATGATTTACTTGCTGCTTGATAGTTATCTTGTCCGAATACTTTGCTAAACGGTGGCGGTCGGTGGAACGAGACTATATCCCGGTGTTGCGATGTAATTTACAAGAGTACTTGCAGCACAACACCGATTACTCTGCACATCACAAACTATGTTTAGTTTAAGAGGCAACAACTGCTGCAATTTTTATATGTTACCTATGTCAATTCGAAATAAATAAAATAAAAATTATGATTTATGGCTGATACGAAAAAGCGATTTTTATTAGCTCGGATAAGGCTGCAGGCCGTGTTACATAATAAACAGCTATAAAGATTATCGGCCCCTTGGCTGTAAAGTGACACTTAAATCAGATTTTAAATATAATTACCATAAATCGCCTTTTGTAACCTTTCATTTCAAATCTTTATTTCCCGTACCCAAGTATGTTTCAACCAGACCAGTCTTGGTGGGGGGCGGGCGGTGTGGCCCGATCGTTGTTCTGTGACATTCATCGGCATTCGATCGTAAAAGTTAAGCACACGGTCGCGGTCAAGTCGCACACCAAGCGCGGTCTTACTTTGGATGAATGGCCGTCCGAATATAAGGCTGGCCGTGGTTCGGAATTCACGTAAAACTGTAGGTCCCTTAGAGAGGGGCTTTACGAGTCCGGATTGTTGCCGCCGTACTGACTGAAGGTCGTTGGTCGAAACGGCAATGAAAATAGTGTTTTCCGTCCAGTTCAGTGTAGCATGCATGACCAAACGGTCATACTGACACGGCACCTAGTTCACTAGTGTAGATGATGTAGCCAACCGTGACAGGTTCCATAAAAAAATGGGTGCATGTACACTTACGTTTATATTTGTTTATTTCGTCATAAAAAACACTGTTGACAATTATATTGATGTACGCGCGTACTTATCTTCTCATACCTACATTGATTTTAAAAATTTTAACAATATAATTATTTAAACATTTCTTTCATTCTTAATACTTAATACAAACTATAATTACAATTAACAACTACAAATAACAATTAAAATTATTAAAAAATGGTTCTAAATTATAAAAAGGCCGACTGAGTAAATAAATTTTCAATTCTTTTTGATATTCTACAATTGTATTGCAATTCTTAATATTATCATTTTAATTATTATATAATTTGATCGGTAAATAATTCGGTGAATATTTGAACAGCGCACATTTAGGACCTGGTGGCCGAAAATTATGCAATTCTATGCGCTTAAAATTACTGAGTACTTATGTGGAAAATTTTCAATTTGGTGTTTATGCTTATTTTTTATACACACATTGCATTTTATTTCCCTTTCTTGACTAAAATGTTTTTTTTTTTGTGGAAACTGACACGGTTGGCTACATCATCACCTAAAACATCCGTGGTGTCAGCCCATAATACCGGGTGAACTAGTTGTCATGTCAGTGCTTCCCTTCATTTCATGTCGGCTACACGTTTCGACCGACGTTTCATTCAGTGCGGTGGTACCAACTAGTGCCAAATAGTTGTATCGAAAAACTAATCATTACATTTTTATACCTATTGCTCGTGTGGATCGGTCAAAACGCCTCTGTGCGGGGGCGGCGCAGGCGCCGCGCCGCCGCGCGCGCGCGCGCGATTCCCGCGAACTTCTAGCCTGAAAGATGTCCGTCGACGGCGCGCCTGAAGAATCTCACATCCCGTTTTGGCGGAGAAGCGGTTGCTGGCGGCGTTTCTGGTGGATTTAGCGTTCTTGAACAAGAGGCAATTTAACTGTGACGTTTAGTCCGGCGGGTTCTGTGACCGAAAAGTTGGCTCGGGAAAGTGACGACGGGAAAAGGGAAGTGTCCAACGCAAACGAACGAATATGTAAGGTGAGGAATATCGATGGTACATCTCTTTGAAAGGGTGTAATTTCACCTTGTATACTTCAGAGG
This sequence comes from Nematopogon swammerdamellus, assembly GCA_946902875.1. Classification (NCBI taxonomy): domain Eukaryota; kingdom Metazoa; phylum Arthropoda; class Insecta; order Lepidoptera; family Adelidae; genus Nematopogon; species Nematopogon swammerdamellus. The sequence goes on along the minus strand of OX336347.1, from coordinate 21,924,436 downwards.
CTAAATCATGACAATTTATTGACGACAAGTAACGTGCACACGTTAATGTTTTTCTTGCAATTTTAGTACAAACTGGCCTGCTAGAGGCGCTCTGCTCCATAGAAATATTTGCTTCAGCCCGTTACAGGTCCCAAAACGGTCTATGAGCGCTAGGCAAAAGTGGTGGGGTTAGTTCGCGCATGTGTGTGTCTCGGGACGGGAGAGGCGTGTGAGCGGAGCGGGGGGGGGGGGCGACTGATCAACCAATCAGCGCGTCTCCGACGACGGTCGTCCGGCACTGCGGCGGCGCGGCGGGGGTGCCGCCGTCCGCCGCTCCATACGGACCCAGAAAGTTCGCCGAGCGCTCTAAACTCGTGACGGCACCTGGGCAACTGTACTTGTACGCAACGAAATGCCGAAAACAATCTCATCATGATCGAAGCTAGATTCGTCGCGCGTGGCATCACGACTGGATCATTCATGGTCATAGTAAATCCGGAATACGATATGCTGGGTATAGAGCGAGGCGATGGGCTTACTGTCAAGGCCCATTGATTTGCCGATACCGTTTTGGCTTAGCTTTGATGGCATCTCCTGTCCGATTAGATAATGCTAAATGACAGTTCACACTTACTAAGAGGGGTATACAATCAAAGACAGCTCTATCAACTTTTGCAAATTTTTGGTAAAACAAAAAAAATGTTTATTCAGATCCAGTTTATTCTAAATGGCCCGTTACTTTGTTAGGATTAATGGATCTCTCCTATTGGACAGTTTTACTTAGTGCTAGTTTTGAAACTAAACGTATGGATAGTGCTGTTTTTGATTGTTATTGTAAATTTCTGAATTATATTTTTAATGGAAAGAGCTGTTTTGAAGCAGTTTTTTATGACAATTCAATAGCAAATTGTATGAAGAAAAATTGTGCATTAATATGTCGTTTCGCCAAAAAGTTGTAAAGAGCTACCTTTGATTGTATACCCCTCCTCTACAAACGCAGGTGTATTGTGTGTGTGTAGAAATAATAATTTGCAAAAATAGCAGTAGCCGCAGCTCTGTCTCACTAGACGCATATAGAAGACCCGTTGGAGGGAGTGAGACGGATCATGAGAAATAGCGATGAATTGCTAATAGAGAATTCCTCAGAATTACCGCGCATTCATCAGGTCATTTCGAGTGGAGTTGAAAAGCTAGATTGCATAATTCTCTCAGATGCCTTTTTCATCAATAAAAAAAATATATTAATCATCTCTGTATTATATTGGGCTTATAAAAAATACGATAGAAATAACTACCTAAAATCTTTTTTTTTTATTTCAAACCGTTAATAGAACAAAAACACAACAAGAAAACATACAGAACAAATAACGCGCAAAGGCGAACTTATATAACAAGGAGTTTTTTTTCAGTTAATCTTTGAAATGAATACATAATATACAATAGGAGTGCTAGCTAATAGCTATGCTAATAGTCACGCTTGGACGCGCGGCGCGTGCGCACGCCGCCGCACTCTGGGCTGAGAATCGGCTTCCGAGGTCTTTCGATTTTTTTTTTACGAACTTGAAGATTTCGAAAAACTTTTTATGCAAGTTTATAGGGCTATGTAAGAGAACACTTTATATGTAACATAAGTTGCTATCCATTAATCACATATTTTAAAAAAAAATCTTGAATTTTTTTTTGTATGGAGAAGAAAATGTTTAGGTCATTATTTGAAAAGTCTTAGGAGATCTAGAGTTCTGTTTAGTATAGTGATAAAGTGCACCGTAAGTAGAATCGTTCTGAATAAAAAGTGTAACCGTACGCGTCCATAAGAAAGAACGGTGTAAGTTTGAATTTTTAAATTTTGATAAAATTTCGATAAATTAATTTCTATATTTTCCAATATTTTTTTTTTACATTTCAACTTCTTTTTGGTTTGTAATTATCTGTATATATTGTAATATATAAATTATTCAAAACTATACCACTAAATGATGATAATCTGCTTACATATTAGCTATTAGAAATTTCTTTTAAAACATTGAAGTTTTAAATATAATATTTATGCAAGCGTGTAGAGCCACGTTAGAGAACGCTTAGTATGTAATAAAATTTGTTACCTGCCAAACACATGTTTTTTTTTTTAATATTTAACTTTTATTTGTACAGAAAGGAAAAGGTTTTGATCATTTTTTCATAAGGTTTACAAGACCTAGACGTTCTTTTGCTATAGTGATGAACTAGAATATGAGTGGAATCACGCTCTATGAAAAGTATATCCAAATGCGTTCATATAAAGGAACGGTGTAAGTCTGAATTTATATATTTTTTAAATTTAATAAATTAATTTTAATAACTTACCTTAACAACGTGCTAAGCTCCTCGTAACTAAGCTTAACTAAGCTCCAGCGTAACTAAGCTCAAGTGGAAGTGGGCTGGGCACGTCAGCCGAAGAGATGACGACCGTTTGAGTAACCGTGTTCTACACTGGCGGCCGTGGACAAGAAAACGGAGTGTGGGAAGACCACCCGCCAGGTGGGACGACGCCATCAAGTACGTCGGCGGAAAGCAGTGGTTCCGTACCGCTGAAGGCCAGGAAGACTGGAGGAAAATAATTGAAGAGGCGTATGTCCAGCAGTGGACGCTTACACGCTGCCTGACTGACTGACTGACCTTAATAACCAATATCTGGGTACTTTGATTAGTTTAGTTATGGCGTATTAATGTTTTTTATGTATATCTAAAATTCAAATTTTTGGTTACATAATACTATTTTAATGTCTTTCGGAAAGTACCTTAAATTTTGGGAATATTCTAAAATAGAATATGAGTCATAAATCTTCTATTTTTGGAAATTGTAAGGTTTTAAACAAAGATTAGTGAATCATATGGTATTAATGTTTTTAAGTTTACTCTGTTATTCATTATACTCATTTTTAATTTTACGTATTTAATAGTGGATGTGACTTAGGTACATAAGTCGACGTTTCGCCTGCTACGTCACAGGCTTCATCAGGAACCACCGGGAATTCCTGAAGCAGATGTCTGGTGCTAGTTGTACCAAACGTCACACTGATTGAGTCTCAAAGGGTACAGCTTTGCTGGCGATTCTGGCACGAAAGGTTCTCCTTCTTCACGATTTGCTTCTTGGTGGATGAGCTGCATGTATACTGGCCACTTAATGTCGGATTCCAACCACGTTTCGTATTTACTTTTGAAATTATCGAATGAATAACTCGCACTTTTCCACTTCGTGTACAAATTTGAGACGAACTTTTTACAAAAACTATTCAAATGAACTCGGATTATCATCATTTCGTGATATAATCCGGTTTTCGTCAAGTAATTCGGCTTCTGGTGGGTGGCGAATTTCAGTTTAGTATTTGTTAAGTGCTTGCTAGTGAAGTAGTGACGGACCTTGGATTTCGAAACGAATTTTCGCTTTTCAATTACTTGCCGCTTTGCATTTACTTTTAAAACTTCGACTATTTTCACTTTGCTTATTTCAATTCTTAATTTATTAAGTCAGTTATAAGCCGTGAAAACCAAGTATGGAAGAGTTTAAATGTAATATTGATGTTTTTGCTCTCTTGCAAAGTCCATCAAGATCTCTCGAACTCTGATATACTATTCGATAAGCTGGTTGTTCATGTATCGGACAAAAACCGAGTTCATTTGAATAGTTTTTGTAAAAAGTTCGTCTCAAATTTGTACACGAAGTGGAAAAGTGCGAGTTATTCATTCGATAATTTCAAAAGTAAATACGAAACGTGGTTGGAATCCGACATTAAGTGGCCAGTGTACATGCAGCTCATCCACCAAGAAGCAAATCGTGAAGAAGGAGAACCTTTCGTGTCAGAATCGCCAGCAAAGCTGTACCCTTTGAGACTCAATCAGTGTGACGTTTGGTACAACTAGCACCAGACATCTGCTTCAGGAATTCCCGGTGGTTCCTGATGAAGCCTGTGACGTAGCAGGCGAAACGTCGACTTATGTACCTAAGTCACATCCACTATTAATACGTAAAATTAAAAATGAGTATAATGAATAACAGAGTAAACTTAAAAACATTACTACCATATGAGTCACTAATCTTTGTTTAAAACCTTACAATTTCCAAAAATAGAAGATTTATGACTCATATTCTAATTTAGAATATTCCCACAATTTAAGGTACTTTCCAAATGACATTAAAATAATATTATGTAACCAAAAATTTGAATTTTAGATACACATAAAAACATTAATACGCCATAACTAAACTAATCAAAGTACCCAGATATTGGTTATTAAGGTCAGTCAGTCAGTCAGCGTGTAAGCGTCCACTGCTGGACATACGCCTCTCCAATTTTCCTCCAGTCCTCCTGGCCTTCAGCGGTACGGAACCACTGCTTTCCGCCGACGTACTTGATGGTGTCGTCCCAACTGGCGGGTGGTCTTCCCACACTCCGTTTTCCTGTCCACGGCCGCCAGTGTAGGACACGGTTACTCAAACGGTCGTCGTCTCTTCGGCTGACGTGCCCAGCCCACTTCCACTTGAGCTTAGTTACGCTGAAGCTTAGTTAAGCTTAGTTACGAGGAGCTTATCACGTTATTAAGGTAAGTTATTAAAATTAATTTATTGAATTTAAAAAATATATAAATTCAGACTTACACCGTTCCTTTTTATGAACGCATTTGGATAGATTTTTCATGGAGCGTGATTCCACTCATATTCTAGTTTATCACTATAGCAAAAGAACGTCTAGGTCTTGTAAACCTTATGAAAAAATGGTCAAAACCTTTTCCTTTCTGTACAAATAAAAGTTAAATATTAAAAAAAAAAACATGTGTTTGGCGGGTAACAAATTTTATTACATACTAAGCGTTCTCTAACGTGTATCTACACGCTTGCATAAATATTATATTTAAAAGTTCAATGTTTTAAAAGAAATTTCTAATAGCTAATATGTAAGCAGATTATCATCATTTCGTGGTATAGTTTTTGAATAATTTATATATTATAATATATACAGGTAATTACAAACCAAAAAGAAGTTGAAATGTAAAAAAAAAAATATTGGAAAATATAGAAATGAATTTATCGAAATTTTATCAAAATTTAAAAATTCAAACTTACACCGTTCTTTCTTATGGACGCGTACGGTTACACTTTTTATTCAGAACGATTCTACTTACGGTGCACTTTATCACTATACTAAACAGAACTCTAGATCTCCTAAGACTTTTCAAATAATGACCTAAACATTTTCTTCTCCATACAAAAAAAAATTCAAGATTTTTTTTTAAAATATGTGATTAATGGATAGCAACTTATGTTACATATAAAGTGTTCTCTTACATAGCCCTATAAACTTGCATAAAAAGTTTTTCGAAATCTTCAAGTTCGTAAAAAAAAAATCGAAAGACCTCGGAAGCCGATTCTCAGCCCAGAGTGCGCCGGCTGCGATTTTCGGCTCCGATGCATCCGACACCTCTCGCCACCGCAGCTTCACACGCCACTGGCACAGCATATATATGGCTAAAGCAGTATGGAAACTACGTACAAAACGATCGAAACGACGCACTCACACACATGCACGCCTCAACAAGGCCCCGAAGCGAATGTCGCAAACAATCAATCGCGGGTGCCGCGTCCGAGTGGTCGTGTTTGTTTTTGTTGCATGCGCCACGGACAGTCCGCGATCTTTTAGAATGCAAAAAAATTTTTACAAACGTTTTTCGACTGTTGTCACTTTATATTAACTTTTGACAAATGTTGACAACTTTTGTCAACTTTTCTCATCTTTTGCCAACTTCTGTCACATTTTGTCAACTTTTATCGACTGTTGTCAACTCTTGTCAACTTTCCTTATCTTTTGCCAACTTCTGTCACCTTTTTCAACTTTTATCGACTGTTGTCAACTCTTGTCAAGTTTTGTAAACTTTTGAGAACTTTTGTCAACTCTCGGTAACTTATGTCAACTCTTGTCAACTTTTCTCATCTTTTGCCAACTTCTGTCACCTTTTCTCAACTTTTATCGACTGTTGTCAACTCTTGTCAATGTTTGTCAACCTTGGTCAACTTTTGTCAACTTTCGTCAATATTTGTCAACTTTTGTCATCTTTTGTCAACTTTTATCGACTGTTGTCAACTATTGTCAATGTTTATCAACCTTGGTCAACTTTTGTCAACTTATGTCAACTTTTGTCAACTTTCGTCAATATTTGTCAACTTTCGTCATCTTTTGTCAACTTTTATCGACTGTTGTCAACTCTTGTCAATGTTTGTCAACCTTGGTCAACTTTTGTCAACTTTCGTCAACATTTGTCAACTTTTGTCATCTTTTGTCAACTTTTATCGACTGTTGTCAACTCTTGTCAATGTTTGTTAACCTTTGTCGGCTTTTGTCTACTTTTGTCATCTTTTGTCAACTTTTATCGACCTGTGTCAACTTTTATCGACTGTTGTCAACTCTTGTCAAGTTTTGTAAACTTTTGAGAACTTTTGTCAACTCTCGGTAACTTATGTCAACTCTTGTCAACTTTTCTCATCTTTTGCCAACTTCTGTCACCCTTTCTCAACTTTTATCGACTGTTGTCAACTCTTGTCAATGTTTGTCAACCTTGGTCAACTTTTGTCAACTTTCGTCAATATTTGTCAACTTTTGTCATCTTTTGTCAACTTTTATCGACTGTTGTCAACTATTGTCAATGTTTATCAACCTTGGTCAACTTTTGTCAACTTTCGTCAACATTTGTCAACTTTTGTCATCTTTTGTCAACTTTTATCGACTGTTGTCAACTCTTGTCAATGTTTGTTAACCTTTGTCGGCTTTTGTCTACTTTTGTCATCTTTTGTCAACTTTTATCGACCTGTGTCAACTTTTATCGACTGTTGTCAACTCGTGTCAATGTCAACCTAACCTTGGTCAACTTTTGTCAACTTTCGTCAACATTTGTCATCTTTGTCAACTTTTATTGACTGTTGTCAACTCTTGTGGTTGTTTGTCAACCCAACTTTTGTATACTTTTCTCGACTATTGTGAACTTATAGCCACTTTCGTCATCTTTTGTCAACTTTTGCCAACTTCTCTCAGCTTTTGTCAGCTTTTATCATATTTTAACCACTGTTGTCAACTTTTGTCACTTTTATGAACTTTTGTCAGCTTTCGATAACAAGGAGTTGACAAGAGTTAACGAAAGTTGACAAAGTTACCGAGAGTTGACAAAAGTTCTCAAAAGTTTACAAAACTTGACAAGAGTTGACAACAGTCGATAAAAGTTGACACAGGTCGATAAAAGTTGACAAAAGATGACAAAAGTAGACAAAAGCCGACAAAGGTTAACAAACATTGACAAGAGTTGACAACAGTCGATAAAAGTTGACAAAAGATGACAAAAGTTGACAAATGTTGACGAAAGTTGACAAAAGTTGACCAAGGTTGACAAACATTGACAAGAGTTGACAACAGTCGATAAAAGTTGACAAAAGATGACGAAAGTTGACAAATATTGACGAAAGTTGACAAAAGTTGACATAAGTTGACAAAAGTTGACCAAGGTTGATAAACATTGACAATAGTTGACAACAGTCGATAAAAGTTGACAAAAGATGACAAAAGTTGACAAATATTGACGAAAGTTGACAAAAGTTGACCAAGGTTGACAAACATTGACAAGAGTTGACAACAGTCGATGAACGTCGACAAAAGATGACAAAAGTTGACAAATGTTGACGAAAGCTGACAAAAGTTTACCAAGGTTGACAAACATTGACAAGACTTGACAACAGTCGATAAAAGTTGACAAAAGATGACTGAAATTGGCAAAAGATGAGAAAAGTTGACAAACATTTACAATGGTTGACAAGAGCTGACAAAAGTTGTAAACAATTTACAAAAGTTAATAAAAGTTGACAAAAGTCCAGAAAAGTTATATCAATTCATATTTATAGCAACCACGTTTTGAACTTATTATTGATGATTGATTATATTGATTATTTGATCATTACATTAAAGAACCTAAATAAATGTTTTAATAAATAATAATTTTACAATTTTACAAAAATATTTGATTGACATCCCTAACGCTCCAATGGAGCGTAGGTACTTATTTTAACAAATAGGCCTAGTTTCCATACTGCTTTAGCCATATATATGCTGTGCCACTGGGCTGTGTTTACACTCGCTTCAGTAATACATACACCACGCTCAGTGAACAAATATATAGCTCTCTAAGAATTACCAGAGAAATATCATTGTCAGCCTCCGTAGCTGAGCGTTTTTTTTTTATTGACAGCGCGACATATGGCGCCGAGCCACCCATAAGGTGTCTAACGACGCCCATGGACATTCGGTCGTATATGCGGGGGTTGCGAATGCCATGCCGGCCTGACAGGTGCCCATTCACACCCCTCTTGAAGGACCCGAGACTGTACTTGGGGGGAATATATGGGCAGGGAGAGCGTTCCAGAGTTTACCGGTTCTGTAGAGGAAATATCTGCAGAATCGGTGCTATGCATCGGCGTTCGATCGTCGAGGTCGTGCGCATTTGATTTTGTTTTCGTGATCTTCCGACGGTTGAGGCTGGCTGTGGTTCGGATTCCACGTAAAACTGGGGGTCCCCTTCCCTCCCTACTAAGTAAGTAGGGTTTAATTGTTAATTTTTGTTTGTAAGTAAATATCATTAATATGACTCGGCGGAGAGACCGCGCCAAGGTGAGAGGTGGCTAGCCTGTCGCCCTTGTGCACGGCATCTTGTCCTTATCCCTTAGTCGCCATTTACGTCATGCACGGGGAGAGTGCAGAGATGCAGTGGGGCTATTCTTATTAAGTACCGGCCCACACGCCAACAGTCGAAGATTCCACCAGTACTATTTCAATGCCGATAAGAACTGACGAACAAAATCCAATCGGATTGATAATTACTTACCCGCCCTTAGGGGTGGTATTCTTTCATAAAATTTATGAAAGGACCACCCCAGAGATATACCCTACTCATGAAAAAAAAATAATCATTAAAATCGGTTGAGAATTTGCGGAGAAATCGAGTAACACACACAAAAAAAAAATACAGACGTATTGAGAACCTCCTCCTTTTTGGAAGTCTGTTGAAAATAAAATCGCGTGTATACATATGTTCATACAGGTTGTTTGTTTCAGGATAGGGTTTAGTAACTTCAGGGTTCGAAAGGGTCTATATTTGAAGACAAAAAGCTTTGAAACTTTTTCCCAGATTCGTTCATTTTATAGTACTTTTTAACCGACTTCAAAAAAGGAGGAGGTTCTATGTTCGGCTGTATGTATTTTTTTTTATGTATGTTCAGCAATATCTTCCCCAATTGTGAACCGATTTCGATGATTCTTTTTGTGTTCGGTTCAGTCTAGCTCCAAGGTGGTCCCATTTTTTGGTCAAGATCGGATTGGAAAGCGAGGCGGAATCGCGAGGCCGAAGGCCGAGCGATTCCGCCGAGTACATTAATAGCAAATAAAAATTACTAAGAAAACTGTGAAATAAAAAAACTATTTAAAAAAATATAAAAACCGCCTTCAAAAATGTATGAAATAAAAAAATAAAGATCGAACCCTAGAGTTGAAGGCGGTGATGCTAAAGCAAGCAAAAATAACCGACCGCCTTCAACTCTAGGGTTAGTTTAATTCAAATTAGTTAGGTTAAATTCAATAGCGACAGTTGACTGTCTGCACCAATGAGCTATCGAGGCTGACCTATCCTGAAACACTCTGTATAATATACACCGAACAGCATGAATGCTATCAAAAATAGTCAGTCAGTCAGTCAGCGTGTAAGCGTCCACTGCTGGACATACGCCTCTCCAGTTTTGCTCCAGTCCTCCCGGCCTTCAGCGGTACGGAACCACTGCTTTCCGCTGACGTACTTGATGTCGTCGTCCCACCTGGCGGGTGGTCTTCCCACACTCCGTTTTCCTGTCCACGGCCGCCAGTGTAGGACACGGTTACTCCAGCGGTCTCGTCGTCTCTTCGGCTGACGTGCCCAGCCCATTGCCACTTGAGCTTAGCCATCCGGTATCCAATATCGACTACTTTGGTGCGTCGGCGGATTGCCTCGTTACGCACCATATCACGTATCGATATTCCCGGCATGGCTCGCTCCATTGCTCGCTGGGCAACTTTCAACCTTTGGACAACACCGACCGTCAGCGTCCACGTTTCACACCCGTACCACAGATTACTTAATAGTTACTTCGTAACAGATAAATCACTCCATAGAAAATGTTCCTACCTTCGGGCTTTAATAGCCTACTGTTTCACATCGCCAATCGCTGCGTGCGAAAATGTACCTTAACGATCGAGTGTAAAGTGTTTATTGCTTTGCAGCTGCGCGCAGTTGCGTGGGCGAGCGTCTATGTATACTTCGCGCGGCTGACGAATTTGTACTGAAAAAGACCGCCGGCGGCCCGTCGGGCGATAGGTAGTTAGCGCGCGCAAGTACATAGAGTGCGTGAGGCCTGCCCGTACGTCAATAGTCACGGATCGTTAATTTACTTGTTACGATTAGTTACCAACTCATTTCACTGGTCATAACATCAAAACTCGAGCCACTTTGAGCGAGGTCAGTACATAAATTATTACGAAAGTTTATATTTAACGGAATGCAAATTATGTGGCCGCTCCGAATCATCAATATCAATACTAATAATAAATCTGTAAGGTATGTTCGTGGAGTAAGTTACTTTGTTTTTTTTTTTATGGAACCTGACACGGTTGCCTACATCACCTACAACATCCGTGATGTCAGCCCATAACACAGGGTGAACTAGGTGCCATGTCAGTGCTTCCCTTCATTTCATGTCGGCTACACTAAACTGGACGGAAAACACGAACTATTTACATAGCCGTTTCGACCGACGTTTCGTTCAGTGCGGTGGTACTAACCCGGCCCGGATAAACCCTACCACCTAGTAAGGTAAGAAGGGAAGGGACCTACAGTTTAACGTGGAATCCGAACCACGGTCAGCCTCCAACGGTGGAGCGGTCACCCATCCAATCACTGACCGCGCTCAGCGTTGCTTAATAACAGTTGACTAACCAACCGCGCCACTGAGCTACCGAGGCTGACGAATTTTCTTATCCCTTAGTCGACTTTTACGACATGCGACGGGGAGAGATGCAGTGGGGCTATCTTTTTAAGTACCGACACCACGCAGTACAAAGTTTGTTTTATGAGATATGGCGTTTGTAGACTCTATGTATGGTATGATACTAAAACTAAATTGACGTTTTTTAGAAATCTTTTCCGAGTCATGCAGCAGGTGGGTCTTCGTGCCTTACTTGCTGCTTGATCGATTGAATCTTGTTCGAATACTTTGCGATACGTGGTGGTCGGTGTTGTGCTGTAATTTACTATAGTTCTTGCAGCGCAACACCGATTACTCTGCTTACCCGATTGTCGGGATTCAGCGTGTGTGATATGTATGTATGTATTTTCTGTATTGTATGTGTGTTCCTCCATAACTCTTAAACTGATCATACGAATTTGATGAAACTTAGTACTGTGCTAGACACGGTAGACGGTATACGGGACACAGAATAGACTAAATAAAGATGTGGCTCTCATACAAACCCAATTGTTCCGTGCTCCGAAATAAAGGTACGGTATCGGGCTTACATACTTTCTTTTTAAATACGAATTTCACGCGAGCGAAGCCGCGAGCAAAAGCTAGTAATAATAATTAATTATACACTTGAGGATGATCGCACACCGGCGACACACTTGTCGGCTGATGTTTTCGCATTTTCAGCATATCTACGCTGCATATCATACGGCTTGTCATGCATGCGAGAGGTCCAAGGCGAGGTCCAAGGTTCGAATCCGGCCGGCGTGTACCAATTAGTTTTTTCTGGCAAAAAAATTTACGTGCATACCTACACCTGCTGCTTCACCGTTTTCGGAACCGGTGTAAAACTGTAGGTCCCTTGCCTTGCCCCTTACTAGGTGGTAGGCCCAAATTGTAGCCGACTGGGTTGATACCACCATACTGAATTTAAGATGGCCGCATAGCAGCTTCGCCTCTTCAGTCCAGTATAGCCAGCGATCCAAAAGGGAAGTCTCCAGTATGGCACCTACCTCCTCGGAGGTGATATTGGCTGGTCCACAAGAGTATCCACGCTCTCTCATCTGTGCCTGTGGGCGTATATTTGCGTGCGCGCTGTCGTCGCGGGGGGTCTGGGAGACGCACGGGCGGCGCACGCGACACTTTACGGTTTTCGTGACTCGCGAGTGATTCACGGCCCGCTCATAACCGGATTTGGGCTAGACAGAACAGAGCGAAGCCGGGGATACGTACGGTAGATCGACGCACATTTTTTTTTTTTTTTTTTTTTTTTTTTTATTGCTACCGAACTGGGTGGCTCTGTCCGAGGTCGCAACCTCAGGCGCAGCCAATTTCACACCCGAGGAGGTGCCAGTCCGGCTTGGAGGTGGACTAATGTTGCTGGGGAAAGGCTATTAACCCGCGATTTGAAGATCTGTGGATTGTAGGAGTGGGGGAAGATATTTCCTGGGAGCCCGTTCCACACCTTTGCAGTGCGGCACAAGAACGATTTAGAGAATCGTGCAGTTCGAAGAACTCTTCTGTCGACTACAAACGGGTGTTCCGCGAGAGTATGGCGGGTTTGGCGAAGGCGAACAGGAGGAGGAGGGATAAGGGAAGCAAGTTCGTCAGAGCAGCGGCCATAGTAGTACCGATAAAACAGGCTCAATGACCCAACGATACGTCTGTGCTTTAGAGGTTGAAGGTCCTTTGTGAGTACGGAGTCACCAATGAGGCGAATGGCTCGTCGCTGAATAGAATCCAAGGCTGAAAGAAGGTACTCAGGGGAACCCTCCCAAAGATGACTGCAATATTCCATCACCGGTCTTACTTGTGCTTTGTAGAGTGTAAGCAGTTGGACCGGCGTGAAAAATCGCCGACAGCGGTAAAGGACTCCTAATTTTCGAGACGCTAGTTTCGCCTTGGACTCTATGAACGATCGAAACCCAACGTCCCTGGACACCTCCATACCCAGGACACCCAGACTACCATCGTTGGGGACTTGGCTGCCCTGAAAAGTGGCTTGGAGAGGAAACGGATCAGCCTTAGTAGAGAAGGCACAAGCTTGCGTCTTGGCTACGTTGAAGTTGACCAAGTTCTTCTTCCCCCAAGAGGATACTTTTTCGAGAACCTGGTCAACCCGAGCAACAGTTTCGCGTCTCGCGTTTGCTGCTGAGGCCTCTCTACCCTTCCAGTCCTTGATGAACCCTTCGTGCACCGTGCTGTCGTCCGCGTAACAGTGTATTTCGCCGAGCGAGAGCATGTCGTTGATGAACAATAAAAACAGCGTAGGCGACAGCACGGATCCTTGTGGAACACCAGCATTGATTGAGTAGTCGGCCGAGCAGGCACCATCTAGGGTGACAAATATCGACCGGCCACTCAAAAAGCTGGAGATCCAGGTGCACAGTTTTGTAGGGACACCGTAGGCCGGAAGCTTGCTTAAGAGTCCCCGGTGCCAGACGCGATCGAATGCTTTGGATATGTCCAGAGCGACCGCCAGCGATTCCCCAAAACCATCGAGCCTTTCAGCCCATAAATGCGTGACGTACGCTAGAAGATCTCCAGTCGACCTTTGCTTGCGAAAGCCGTATTGTTTGTCGTCGAGGAGTTTAGAGTCTTCTAGGTACGTCAGGAGCGCTGAGTTGACAATACGCTCCATAACCTTACTCAAAAGTGAGGTTATCGCAATAGGGCGATAGTTCGATGGGTTCGCTGGGTCCCCCTTCTTGGGGACCGGCTGGACCGAAGCTCTCTTCCAGCAAGAAGGCATTGATCCGGAGGAATAGGAGCGTTTGAATAGGCGGGTGAGGACTGGCGCCAATTCCAGAGCACAATTTTTCAAGACGATCGCCGGGACGCCGTCAGGCCCACTACTCTTCGAAATATCCAACTCACGTAGTGTTTTATGGACGACTCTGGGGTGGAACCTAATATTTGCCATCATACGCCCGCAATGGGGTAATGAAGGGGGGTTGGCGCCCAGGTCGTCCATGTTTGAGTTGGATGCGAAAAGGCGTGCAAAGATATTCGCCTTTTCTTTCGCGAGTATAGCGAGCGAGCCATCCGGACGTTCCAGCGGAGGTGTAGCTGGACGGCAGAAATTCCGACCGATGGATTTGGCGAGAGACCAGAAGGCGCGGCTACCCGAAGGGCTACGTGCAAGTTTCGCGCCAATTCCACGGTCGTGCCTGAACTTGGCCAAGTTTTGCGTTCGTTTGCAGGACCTAGCAACGACGTTGAGCTCTCGTCTGTTCTCGACAGACCTATTCTGCAGCCATTTCCTATAAGCCTTGTTCTTAGTGTCAATAGCCAGTCTGCATTGACAATCAAACCAAGGCTTATGGCGGCCGCCGATGGGAACGGTGGAGGTAGGTATGAAGAAATTCATACCCTGTGCGATCACATCGACGACCGATTGGGCACACAGGGATGGGTCTGGAGAAGAGAAGCAAACGTCGTGCCAAGGGTAGGCTCCCAGGAAGGATCGGAAGTCATCCCATTGTGCTGACCGGTAGTGCCAAACTGTTCGCGTACTACATTCACGTGCTTCCGCGAAGTGTACAGTTGGCACAGTTGAGCGTACAAGGCAATGGTCGGAGTTTCCGAGGGGAGCTTCGACCCTCACCTTGTAACCATTTGGCTCGGTAGTCAGCACAAGGTCCAACAAACTAGGTCGATGGGCAGGGTTATCAGGTATCCGAGTGGTTCCGGATACCAACTGCGTCAACCCGTGCGCAATGGCCAAGTTGTAAGCCTCCCTGCCGGCATGGTCAGTGATGGGGGAGCCCAACCAGTCTTGGTGTTTAGCATTGAAGTCACCCAGCATCACTAACTCCGCCGTAGGGAACTCGCAAAGCAGTTTGTCTGCCGTACTGCTGAGATGCTCATAAAATGCCTCTGTTCTTGACGCACTGAGGTTAGGGGATCTGTATGCACCCGCGTAAATCCTCACCACGTGGGGAAGATTCACGCGGATCCATAACACAGGAAAAACAGGGTCTTCAAATCGGGTGAGCCGGGTATAGGAGACACCAGATCCAACGTACAAGCAGACACCACCCTTCGCCATGAAACGTTCCTGAAGATTGTAACCAGGAACGTCCAGGTAGGATGCGTCCGCAGGACGCCCGATCTGGGTCTCCGTAAGAAAGAGGAGGTGAGGCCTCGCCGTCTGCAGATGGCAGGCGACGGATGAGAAATTTGTGTGTAGACCTCTTATATTGGCGAGGTCTACCTTAAATTTTGAGGGAGAACGGGCCGCTGAAGGTTTATACAGTTTTCTATTTTTTGTTCGGCTCATAATTTAGATGGGTGATTGATTCGTGGAGTGTATCGGAATGTGCCCAGGGCGCGGTGATGCCTTGTGCAACTCGGATAGACTCAACCAACTGACAGTCGCAGAGAGCGAGAGGACCCCCGGGCCCCCCCTCCCAGAAAACATGTGGTCTCCCATGGTCACCAGCCCCACAATGCTCTCTGACAGGGATTTTCGCGTGTTGATAGGGCAGCCAGCACACGGGTTGGTGAGGGCCGTGTGCCGGGCCCCTGTACTACCACGCAGGCAGGCAGCGGTCACCTGTTTCCACCGGCTCTCCCTGACCCCTGCGGCTGTCAGTCGGTTAAAAGGAGTCTGGAGTGCGAGCGACACTAGCATCCACAACCCAGGACACCCCCGACACACTCAAGTCCACCGACCGGCTAGTCGCAGGCTGGCCTCCAAGTGTAGCAGAGCCACATCAGGAGTTTTTCGCCTACGACCTGTGGTACCAACCCGGACGACATAGTGGAGGACTTGTCTACCACATAGTGAGGCTGAAAATAAATCCTGTTTAGGCGCAGGATGATCGCCTGCGTCCGACATTCCTCAGCTGTTGCGACTCTGGGACGGTGGTAATGCCAAAGGCATCGTCGCAACATTGCCCAGGGAGCACGACGAGGACGTGAATGTCGGACTTGCTGGGCTCTACTTTAGTGTGACCCACCGCTGGCACAGTAGATTGCTAGATTGGTAATTTGGTGAACTCCATACAGCTCCAGAGAACACTACCAATGCTTAACCCAGCGAACCCCCCAAATGTCTTGCTCGACCGTTTTTTTTTTTCGTCCTGTCCAGTGTACCCGGCGCGGCCAAAGGAAATACTGACACGGCACCTAATACACCGTGGTGTAGTAGGTTATGTAGCCAGGTTTCATAAAAAAAATTATACCCACAGGCAACGCACTAAAATAATAGAACAGGCAACGGCCGATGGAACATGTTACATGTTGGTAAAACACTCGGTAAAACACGAACTATTTACATAGCCGTTTCGACCACATCAGTGTAGCCGACATGAAACGAAGGGAAGCACTGACATGCCACCTAGTTAACACGGTGTTATGGGCTGACATCACGGATGTTATAGGTGATGTAGCCAACCGTGTCAGTTTACATAAAAAAAAATATGGTGAGCCATACAACACAAGCATCGAGTCATTGTGAACTCAGCTTGCAAGCTGATTTGTACCCTAATCACGAGATTTAACCTACACCGCGTACTACGCTACGCCGTGTTCTCCGCATCATTTTGTATGGAGAAACGAAGTTCGCAAACCTATCACTAGAGGCGCTGCTCCGTTTCTCCATACAAAATGATGCGGAGAATACGGCGTAGCGTAGTACCCGGTGTAGGTTAAATCTCGTGATTAGGCTATTGGTCGGTGACATGTTTTTTTCTGGAGTGATGTATGAGATAGACGCATCTAGGTGCCCATAGCCCATAGGTGGCTTTTTGAACGGGGTGTTCGCGTCGACACAACGTACGAAACGGACCCCGTATAATGCGCGGGACGGATCTCGGCGTGTCGTCGCCGCAGCGGGCGACCCGCCACGCGAATACACTATACAAGTACGCTGCGGGTGCGAGGGAGAACACTGACGAACCGCTGCGGCGGTGACACGCCGAGATCCGCCCCGCGCATTATACCAGCAGATTTTTGGGTCACGTTGTAACATTCGTAATGCTAATGATGAGGCGAGGCGACTGTTTCGTATCAAACTTTTATCTAGCACGAAAAAAACCAACCTTGGCCGTGCGGGGCTCGATTGTGTGTGACGTGTGCGTGCGAAATTCTCGACCTCGCGGTGTACACAGTGCGTTACACAGAGGTTACATACTACACAAAGCACGGAAATGAAAAATATGCTTTGGTGGGCCCAGGGTTTGATGTAACATTCAAATAAAATCAAATCAAATAATTTATTTGTAATAATATTTCATATTACAAGTCACAGGTAGGTATACAAATATAGTATACAAATATTTATTATTGGCCATATTTTGGCATCAATCAGTATCGGTAGGGTTAGCGAGGACATCCGTCAAGTACTCACATAAAGAGTAGTAATAAAATTTTCTTTTTTTTCCTTAGCTTTTGTGCATACATACATACATACCGCACACGCTGTATCCCGACAATCACGGTAAGCAGAGTAGTCGGTGTTGTGCTGCAAGAACTCTGGAAAGTTGCAACACAAAATTGACCACCACTTTTAGCAAAGTATTCGGACAAGATTTAACTACCAAGCAGTAAGTAAGGCACAAAGACCCACAGCTGCTGCACGACTCTGTGGAAGGACCGTGCCAAGGTGAGAGGGGGCAAACCTGTCACCCTTTAGCACGGCATCTCGTCCTTATCCCTTAGTCGCCTTTTACGACATGCACGGGGAGATACGCAGTGGGGCTATTCTTTTAAGTACCGGCCTCACACAGTCGCTTTTGTGTATCCTTCCTTATATGTCTTAGATTTAAAAAGATCTTACCGAAATGTTCAGTGCATTTTTTATCAGTTTTTTAATTACGGTATTCATACAAATATTACCAACATTTTGAAACAAATATCTACCGTTGAGAAGAAGTAATTAAAAATATAATAGCCTAACATGACGCACACAGACAGATAATGTCACCAATTTAAGGGCCGCATGCGGCTACTGCATCAGACGCAGCGCGACGCAGCGCCACGCAGCTGTGCTTGTATTCTATGACTTACCCAACATCCCATGTCCGCCGATGCGTGAGTGCAGCAGGTCTATTCTTGCAAATTCTGACAGCGGACTCAGCGCTGATGTGGCGCTGAGAGCCACTTTCTAAAGTGGCTCTCAGCGCCACATCAGCGCTGAGTCCGCTGTCAGAATTTACAAGAATAGACCTGCAGAGCGTTAGCGTTTATGAGTTATGAGCATACATCGGAATCCGCGGGGCACGAATGATTCAAGGTTGTTTAGTGATGGGACAATGTATCCACAAATATCGAAAATCGATCGTTATTTTAGAATAATATGAAATAATGTCGATTATTAAAACTAAGAGTATTTCTATAGAAAATAAGACATAATAAACAAATGTTGTATTTACTTTGTAGGTGCAATACAAATCTGTTCAAACCACAATATTAGTTTTATTGGTATGGAATAGAAAGAATTTGATTTTTTTTTACCAACTTACACGTGTTTCATCATAATGATATTGAAGACTTTTTTGTTACTGTTATGAAACTGAATCGATTAGGCTATAAAAATCAACCACCTATTTTTTTATTTAAACACTTAAAAAAATATTTTACATAAAAAAAAGGCCAAGGTCCAAAAAAATAGGTCTTACAAAATTAGTTCATAGTAAGCTAAGGGGGGGTTCTGTATCGGAAATAGATCACTTTTGAAGAACAAAGAATTTTTTTTTTCACAAAATTTTTTTTTTTAATGTTAAATGTAAAAAAAAAATTTTCGTAATCGTTTCGGTTTCGTGCTAGGAACAAAAAAGTCTTCCAACACGTATATCTCTTTCTTTCAGAAATTGTGAAAAACCACAATTTTAGTTTTATTAGTATGGAATAGAAAGAATTTAATTTTTTTTACCAACTTACACGTGTTACATCATAATGTTCATGAAGACTTTTTTGTTACTGTTATGAAACTGAATCGATTAGGTTATAAAAATCATCCACCTTTTTTTTAATTAAATACCTACATAAAAAATTTTTTTACTTAAAAAAAGCCCAAGGTCCAAAAATGTTTATATAGGTTTTACTCCCTATATGATACAGAACCCCCCCTTAGCGTACTATGAACTAATTTTGAAAGACCTTATATAAATATGTATTATATTTACTTATCGTTAACATAAAGTATACATGTTTATATAAGTACTGTAGATATATAAGTATTCAGGTCTGAAATATGACATGAATAAAATACAATAAACAAATAAATATGAGTATCGATAACAGTGTCGATTGTTTATTGATCGCCGTAGTCAATCCCTAACAAGGTCGTATTCGTGCCCCGCGGATTCCGATGTCTGGTTATGAGCAGACATCGGAATCCGCGGGGCACGAATACGACCTTGTTAGGGATTGACTACGGCGATCAATAAACAATCGACACTGTTATCGATACTCATATTTATTTGTTTATTGTATTTTATTCATGTCATATTTCAGACCTGAATACTTATATACCTACAGTACCTATATAAACATGTATACTTTATGTTAACGATTAAGTAAATATAATACATATTTATATAAGGTCTTTCAAAATTAGTTCATAGTACGCTAAGGGGGGGGTTCTGTATCATATAGGGAGTAAAACCCATGTAAAAATTTTTGGACCTTGGGCTTTTTTTAAGTAAAAATTTTTTTTATGTAGGTATTTAAATAAAAAAATAGGTGGTTGATTTTTATAACATAATCGATTCAGTTTCATAACAGTAACAAAAAAGTCTTCATGACCATTATGATGTAACACGTGTAAGTTGGTAAAAAAAATTAAATTCTTTCTATTCCATACTAATAAAACTAAAATTGTGGTTTTTCACAATTTCTGAAAGAAAGAGATATACATGTTGGAAGACTTTTTTGTTCCTAGCACGAAACCGAAACGATTAAGAAGATTTATTTTTTAATTTAACATAAAAAAAAAAAATTTTGTGAAAAAAAAAAGTTCTTTGTTCTTCAAAAGTGATCTATTTCCGATACAGAACCCTCCCTTAGCTTACTATGAACTAATTTTGTAAGACCTATTTTTTTGGACCTTGGCCCTTTTTTTTTATATGTAAAATATTACATATAAAAAAAATCATATAAAAAGATTTATGATAAAAATCAACCACCTATTTTTTTATTTAAACACATAAAAAAATAGGTGGTTGATTTTTATAGCCTAATCGATTCAGTTTCATAACAGTAACAAAAAAGTCTTTAATATCATTATGATGTAACACGTGTAAGTTGGTAAAAAAAATCTAATTCTTTCTATTCCATACTAATAAAACTAATATTGTGGTTTGAACAGATTTGTATTGTACCTACAAAGTAAATACAACATTTGTTTATTATATCTTATTTTCTATAGAAATACTCTTAGTTTTAATAATCGACATTATTTAATATTATTCTAAAATAACGATCGATTTTCGATATTTGTGGATACATTGTCCCATCACTAAACAACCTTGAATCATTCGTGCCCCGCGGATTCCGATGTATGGTTATGAGGCAGCTTTTGATGCGATTCTTGATGACTGCTGTACATGAAGTCACACACACCGTTATGTCAAATCATCGGTGACCAACTCTTGAGCGTTTTACTATATCTATCTATTTAAATCTTTGTTGTAAGGTTAAATCTGATTAATATGAATAAACACTAGCATGCAATGAATGCAAGCTTGAAGCCTTTTCCAAGCTTCAACCGCTGCTGGGCTATTGCTGGGTGGGTCACTACGTCTCGTAGTTAAACCAGACAGCGGTATGTATGCCTATTCCATAAATGAGTTAAGTTCTACGAAGCTGGTGTACATAATTACGTGAAGTAATTTCATATTACAAGCTGCTCTGCTCAAAAACCGGTTTTTGCTACATCACCTAGATACGAGTACTGTACTGCTAATCGTTGCAAAACACTTCCCTGGTTATAATAAAAACACCATCGAAAACACCCAAAACTATATTATCATTATCATCAGTCATCCATCACCCAGTGTGTTCAGTGAAAACCTATAAAAAAATCTTTTTTACTCCTGAATGGACAAGTATGTATTATTATACGTATATTATAGTTTATATATTTTAGCAATTTATATGTATTCACACAAGTATATCTTTTATTTAACTACCATGTACGTACACATACTTACCTACATGTATTATTATTAGTTATCTCCAATTCTCACAATCAACTCTTTTGCTTGCTTACATTTCACTAATTAATCAATCTTTTTTTTATTATGTAAACTAACATGGGTGGTGTCGAGGGACCAATGGCACAGTCGACAGAGCCAAAAACCCCTCTTCTCGCGAAACCACGCTCAGTGAGTCGCCATGCCAGCAGATTTGCGGACTGTTGCTAGGCTGTCTAGCCCGTTGATACGACGTTTGAAGACACCCAGTTTGTTGCAACTCCTGTAATTTATTGTTTTTTTTTTCGTGTACTGTTCTTCTTTCAATTGTGTGCAGTTTCTGTTCTATTCTAAAATCAGAAGAACCTTGAATGAAATGGGCTGAAAGCGCGGCTGACGGAGTAAGGCCCGCGTCACACGTTGGATTGCATCCGGAAACGAACTACGGCGACGTTAATCATCTGCCTTCAGATGTGTGGCGTGTCGTGCGTGCACCAGTTCGTGCGTGGCCGACCGGGCGTCATATATACGCCCGGATTACCTATATTATACGATATATTTTCCGCATGGCGACGTTCTGGAATGCGTTCTCAGTAACGCCAACGGCGGCGGCGCGGCGGCGGCGTAGCGCGTAGTAGTTTTCATAAGGGGGTTTTTTCACAAATTGCGATCCTTCGCATTAGAACTTTGAAAAGCGTGTGATCGATAGTTATAACAAGTGGCGTAATTTTGCTATAAACATTCCATTCAAATTCTCTTTAGTTTCTGAGATCAAGTCTTCAAAGTTCACGCGGAAGCAAGCGCGGAAGAAAAAGTCGACATTAGGTTACCGTATAGTTTGTACAGAAAATGATAAAATTTTACAACCAAAAACGTGTGATCGATAGACAAGGAAGTTCTATATTTTGCAGTAGTTTTTAGCCTTTATATTGGTCTAGTTTTCACGGGCTACTTCTTCAAAAATCCACATTTGGCGTTACTAGGCGCCTTAAGAGCAGACATAGGTTAGTCACGTGATTATTTTTCTCCATACAAAATCGTCTTTCGGGGCTTATGTTTTCCCAGCCCCTAAACTTTGACCGATTTTTATAATTTCGTTTTTCTTATAATAAGGACAGTCTAATCTACGTGCCTGTGGTTTTTGTTTAGATCTTTACGACGCTAGAGTAAAAAAAAAGTTTTAACAAAAAAAATGTTTTTTATTTGTTGATAAAAATTAAGAAAGATCAAGGAAAATTCTGTTTTTTTTAAACATAGTATAAAAATGGAGTTGTTATGCGATTTAGAACAAATAAAAAGACAAGTCCAAAAATATTTTCAAACACGGTTTTTTGGGCTTGGCGGTCAACGTGCTTAAGGGCTAGCACGCACTGCGAATAAAAATCCGCTCGGTTTTGTCATATTCTACAATCTTTTTTTTTTTTATGCAATCTGACACGGTTGGCTACATCACCTACAACGTCCGTGATGTCAGCCCATAACACCGGGTGAACTAGGTGCCATGTCAGTGCTTCCCCCTTTGATCGTGCCGGCTACACTGAACTGGTCGGAAAACACAAACTATTTACATAGCCGTTTAGACAGACGTTTCATTCAGTGCGGTGGTATCAACCCGGGCGGGTTAAACCCTACCACCAAGTAAGATTAGGAGGGAAGGGACCTACAGTTTTACGAGGAATCCGAACCTCGGTCAGCCTCCAACGGTCAGCGGTCACCCATCCAAGTACTGGCCGCACCCAGCGTTGCTTAACATTCAATAGCGACAGTTGACTGTCTGCACCACTTAGCTATCGAGGCTGACAGAATCAATGCGAAGGATCGCAATCTACACCATCAGTGCACAGAAAATCCGCTCAGCATCGCATTGTTCGCAGTTGTAGAAGTTGCAGAAACCTCGTCCCCGCGCGCCGCCGCGCCCGCCGCCCCGTCGCCGCGCTGAAATTAAACCGCAGCGCGTGTGTACGTTCATATAATTAACTAGCTCTTGCCCGCGACTTCGCTCGCGTGAAATTCGTATTTAAAAAGAAGAAAGTAAGTAAGCCCACTACCGTACCTTTATTTCGGCGCGCGGAACAATTCGGTTTGTATGAGAGCCTCATATTAGCGTAATCGGAACCGGAACTGAATTTTATTTAGCCTATCCTGTGTCCTGTGTGAGCGAAGTTTCGTCGTCGAATTCGGATGATCGGTTTAAGAGCTATGGAGGAACATACATACATACAGAAAAGATTTCTAAAAATCGTCAATTTTGTTTTAGTATCATACATAGAGTCTACAAACACAATATCTGATAAATCAAAGTAACTTACTCCATGACCATCCCTTACATATTTATTATTAGTACTGATGAAATAATAATTTTGTCAGCTTCGCTCGGTACTTCAGTGCTCGCGATCGTTCGACTGACGTTCGTGATCATAAGCACACCTGACCGCGTGGAAGCGATTCGTGTGAACAAAGTGACTGCGCTGCTCCGCTGCCGCGCCAGTGCGGTCTCAACTTTAGAGATCCTCAATGATTCGTCTTTTCTTGTGGTTTTCGGCCGGATCAATGAAGATGCTGATTAGTTTCCGGCTATTTGCGCCGTATCATCTGGTCTTACGCTTCCAAAGCCTTGCCACATTAGAGCGCTCGCCAGTGCCGGACTTGTACTGTTCTTAAGTATAGGCCACTTTACTTTCGCCGCCCGCGCAAAACACAAATAACATTGGATAGGAGTATTACTAAGTCGCAATGGGGACTTAAAACCTTTACCCAAATTATATTTAGCATTTAATAAATCGAAAACTCTATCCACAAGTGACTTGCTTTAGTATTCAGATAGGAGTATTACTAAGTCGCAATGGGGACTTAAAACCTTTACCCAAATTATATTCAGCATTTAATAAATCGAAAACTCTATGCACAAGTGACTTGCTTGAGTATTCAGATAGGAGTATTGCTAAGTCGCAATGGGGACTTAAAACCTTTACCCAAATTATATTTAGCATTTAATAAATCGAAAACTCTATCCACAAGTGACTTGCTTGATTATTCAGATAGGAGTATTACTAAGTCGCAATGGGGACTTAAAACCTTTACCCAAATTATATTTAGCATTTAATAAATCGAAAACTCTATGCACAAGTGACTTGCTTGAGTATTCATGAGCGTCCATAATCGCGCGCGAACTTGACGCCTTACACAAACATACCAAAACGCAAGTGTTACTTGTAATATTCTTTAGTGCCTTCGGAAATCTGCCGCCCCCTGAAGTTTGCCGCCCCTAGGCCGCGGCCTATACGGCCTAATGGGAAATCCAGGACTGGCGCTCGCCGCTTATTACGTCTGCCAGAATCTCGGACCCGCTACGGATTTAATGCGGCTTGTCGGAGAGCTACTAGATTTCGGACGGCTCAGCGCCACCGCCCCGCAGCCGCGCCGGTCGGCCAGAGTTCGTCGAACGAGCGGTGCGGGACGACGGCGGCGGGCGGCGTCTGTCGCTTGTATAATATAATTGGATTAGCGCAATAATCGGTGGATTTATGTACCGTGTACAATGTACCGTGTGGGGTCGGTACTTAAAAAGAATAGCCCCACTGCATCTCTCCCCGTCGCATGTCGTAAAAGTCGACTAAGGGATAAGAAAATTCGTCAGCCTCGGTAGCTCAGTGGCGCGGTTGGTTAGTCAACTGTTATTAAGCAACGCTGAGCGCGGTCAGTGATTGGATGGGTGACCGCTCGACCGCTGGAGGCTGACCGTGGTTCGGATTCCACGTTAAACTGTAGGTCCCTTCCCTTCTTACCTTACTAGGTGGTAGGGTTTATCCTGGCCGGGTTGGTACCACCGCACTGAACGAAACGTCGGTCGAAACGGCTATGTAAATAGTTCGTGTTTTCCGTCCAGTTTAGTGTAGCCGACATGAAATGAAGGGAAGCACTGACGTGGCACCTAGTTCACCCTGTGTTATGGGCTGACATCACGGATGTTGTAGGTGATGTAGCCAACCGTGACAGGTTCCATAAAAAAAAAAAAATTATAATAGGTGGATTTATAATCGGATGACTTCTTTTGTGGCCGATCTGATTGATTCTCGGTCTCGGGAGCGCTTCTGCCTGGGCTTCGGCCGACCGGGGCACCTATGGACCGCTGCAAAACTCACGATTGCACTCACCTGATCCCCTGCAGTCAGCCGAGGATCTGCAGAGCCGTGATCCTAGTGCACTAGAATTTTCCCTTCCTCACAGAGGGGACCCATGGTCTCTATGGCGAAAGGGATATTTGATTTTATTCAGGAAACTAGCTGTGCCCGCGGCTCCGCCCGCTCTCATATTTGACTTCTCTGCTAATCTCATAAGCTATTTAGCGTGATAGTAAGTCAAAGTCAATCATTTTTATTTCATTGAGCATTTTTTTTTGTCCTTATGGATCCAATGCTATCGAAATCGTCAAATTGGTTTATTAGATAATCAACATCTCATTTATATATAAATATATAGAGTGTAACAATAATAAACATCCTTCCTTACCTATAATAAAATCCAACGTCTGCTTTCTGTCTGAGTGTCTGAGTGTCTGTCTGTCCGCTTATAACTCGAGAACAACTGAACCGATTTTAATAAAAAAAAAATCTACGGATAGCTTGATTCTTCCCATCAACTATAGGCTACTTGCTATCACGCTAAATGGCCTATGAGGTTAGCAGTGAAGTGAAATATGAGAGCGGGCGGAGCCGCGGGCACAGCTTGTAAAATTATATAAATTAACATACAGAATGTAATGTAAGCCGTCAGTTTTTATCCAATGTCCAATTTAAGTAAGTAGTAGTATCCAAATAAGTAGCCTATAGTTGATGGGAAGAATCAAGCTATCCGTAGATTTTTTTAAAATTAAAATCGGTTCAGTGGTTTTCGAGTTATAAGCGGACAGACAGACGGAGAGACAGAAAGCAGACGTTGGATTTTATTAAAGACAAGCTGTGCCCGCGGCTCCGCCCGCTCTCATATTTCACTTCACTGCTAGCCTCATAAGCTATTTAGCGTGATAGTAAGTAGCCTATAGTTGATGGGAAGAATCAAGCTATCCGTAGAATTTTGTTTTATTAAAATCGGTTCAGTGGTTCTCGAGTTATAAGCGGACAGACAGACACTCAGACATACAGAAAGCAGACGTTGGATTTTATTATAGGTAAGGAAGGATAAGGACAATGAGTACGCTATATATAAGGTCTTTCAAAATTAGTTCAGAGTACGCTAAGGGGGGGTTCTGTATAATATAGGGAGTAAAACCTATATAACATTTTTTGGACCTTGGGCTTTTTTTTTATGTATTTTAATAAAAAAATAGGTGGTTGATTTTTATAGCCTAATCGATTCAGTTTCATAACAGTAACAAAAAAGTCTTCATCACCATTATGATCTAACACGTGTAAGTTGGTAAAAAAATCAAATTCTTTCTATTCCATACTAATAAAACTAAAATTGTGGTTTTTCACAATTTCTGAAAGAAAGAGATCTATGTGTTGGAAGACTTTTTTGTTCCTGGCATGAAACTGAAACGCACGGCACGAATCGCATTTTTACATTTTAAATAAAAAAAAATTTTTTTGTAAAAAAAAAATTCTTTGTTCTTCAAAAGTGATCTATTTCCGATACAGAACCCCCCCTTAGCGTACTCTGAACTAATTTTGAAAGACCTTATATAATAAATAAAAGACAATAAAAAATTATTCGTAGACCGATATAGTTTCCACAAGTGATGAACTTTTTTGGCGTGAACTCGGTTTACGGTTGTATCAACCTAGTCGGCTACAATTTGAGCCTACCACCTAGTAGTAAGTAAGAGGCAAGGGAAGTGTCCTACAGGTTTACACAGGTAGGCATGCACGTAAATTTTTCCGTCATAAAAAACGATTTATTAGTATCGGCCGGATTCGAATCTCGGACGTTGGCGGCAAGAGTCCGAGCCAAGAGCGCGCTGCTGCTTGAAAACTCTAGCGAATAGGCATTATGCAAGTTAAGTGTGAAATATGGTGTAACCGAGTGATGCAATGCATAATGCAGGTGAATACTTTAAGAATCTGACCACTCTGCCTATACATACATACATATCACACACGCTGAATCCCGACAATCGGGGTAAGCAGAGTAATCGGTGTTGTGCTGCAAAAACTCTGGTAAATTTACTATTTACACTAATTATACATCTAGTGAACATACATAGCGTTTTTGGATTTTTTTATGTAATCCGATATGGTTGGCTGAGTCGGAGGGGCCAAAGCACATGCTCCGACCAGCCAATATCACCTCCGAGAAGGTATGTGCCATACCGGAGACTTCCCTGGATTGCTGAATATACTGGACTAGAGGAGAACACAACCGAGGCTGCTATGCGGAATCCTTGTCCACTCACAAAAACTACCAGCGCAGCAGGTAGTCTGCTGAAGACATGGATCTTGCTCATCCATGGCTGAAGACATTTAACTTTTTTTTTAATGAAAACTGACACGGTTGGCTACATAACCTACAACATCCGTGATGTCAGCCCATAACACCGGGTGAACTTGGTGCCATGTCAGTGCTTCCCTTGGTTGGTGCCGGCTACACTGAACTGGACGGAAAACACAAACTATTTATGTAGCCGTTTCAACCGACGTTTCATTCAGTGCGGTGGTACCAACCCGGGCGGGTTGAACCCTACCACCGAGTAAGGTAGGAAGGGAAGAGTCCTAAAGTTTTACGAGGAATCCGAACCACGATCAGCCTCCAACGGTCGAGCGGTCACCCATCCAAGGACTGACCGCGCCCAGCGTTGCTTAACAATCAATAGCAACAGTCGACTGTCTGCACCACAGGGCTATCGAGGCTGACGAGACATGGATGATCTGAAGAGCCCGAGCGCTTCACGACACACAGCGGACGGATCGCATGTTGCGAGGACTAGGGAGGGAGATTTTTACGATGCAATAGCTCATATGAAGGGATTTTATATAGCGCAACTAATCTTCATTATACGCTCGCACCTTGCGTTGTAGTTCGCGAATGAAGTATTGTATTGTATTGTATTGTTTATTGATCATTCATACGGCAGTTAGATTGCACTCGAACTTGTCACAATAATTTGTTCTATCCGGTTCGATTGCTCGATTGATTGGTGCTCGTGAACGGGCGCTGTTTGTGGAGACTGGCTTGCTTCATGTGGCAGTGTGGTTAGGCCTGCCACCCCTCCGGGTTTGACCCGGAGTCTACGCGTTTGAATGGTGTATATCCGGGCTACGGGTTAACATCGTATTTCTCCGGGTCAGACCAGCGGGCGGTGTGTGGAACGCACGCACGTCGTCGTCGTCGCGAGCGTCAATGAAAGCCGGCTTTCGCCCGCCCCGCTCGAGTCGAACCGAGCGGTGAATTCGGCTTGACTGACTGAATCACTGGACTGAATGATCGGAGCGGAGTGGGTGGACATCGGACGAATCGGACGCGCCATGCATTCATTAACGAAACCTCTGAAAATTTTAAAGTTTTTTGCGTAGTTTTAGGCCAGTCACATCTGACACTAAAAATCGCTAAAATCGCAAACTAACGGCTAGTTCTGATTTTTTTTTGTATGTTAGGACCACTACCAGTAGTGTATATTCAAGTTTGCAGCTTCGAAAGACCTGTGCTAACTTCGCAGCACTCGAAAAACCGCGAAATTTTCGCACTTTTTTGGTATTTTCAATATAAGTCCTAAACTATGCGTTTTTTATAAAATGTTTTCTATACGTTTTTAAATTTTAGATCAGAACCAACTCTGTAGGTTCAATACTTACCGAGATACAGCTCTCCAAAGATTGACAATTTTTTCCAAAAAAAAATTTTGGAAAAAATTGTCCTACAAAGCTGGTTCTGATATCAAATTGTAGCAATTTGAATCAATATTAATAGTTTAATACATATTTCTTGTGGATGTACATGGTTTTTCCTTTCAAACCATTGTGAGAACTAAATAGAGCAAATTTGCCAAAAAAGGTAGTTTTTCCATTTTTTTTATTTTTAAGATTTGTGAGTAAACTACTCGGTAAACTATAAGGTCTACAGACGTCGTTATTTGCTTAAATTAAAGCTAATTACATTTGCTACAACATCTTTTGTTATAATTTTATCCGTAAATGAGTATTTTCCCCGATATCGGGGTCGAAAATTGACGAAATGTTAAAATTTAACTTTTTTGGAAAAAAATATCACTTTTTGGAGAGCTGTACCTCGGTAAGTATTGAACCTACAGAGCTGGTTCTGATCTCAAATTGTAGCAATTTTAGTCTACTTTATAGCGCATAGAAATTTTTATAAAAAATGCATAGTTTAAGACTTATATTGCAAATACCAAAAAAAAAATGCGAAAATTTCGCGGTTTTTCGAGTGCTGCAAAGGTCTTTAGCACAGGTATTTCGAAGCTGCAAACTTAGATCTATATTACTGGTAGTGGTCCTGACAACATTTTAAAAAATCAGAACTAGCCGTTAGTTTGCGATTTTAATGTTAGATATGTATGACTGGCCTATTTCGAGGAAAAAAAACATTTTCCCATACAAAATTAATTTTTCATACAAAAGATTTTTTTTTAAAGCACCAAAACATTGGTTTTGAATATAAATGTATGTAAAAACAAGGGAAGTGGTATGGGTGAATGTTTTGGTGGTTTAAAAAAAATAACCAGGTTTAATTTATAACCTAACCTCATGTTGAGGCGGCGCATGTCGTTTTTGCATAAATTCCTATTAAAAATATTTTTTTTGGTGCATTTAAAAAAAAAATCGAAAATTTTATTTACATTAAATATAATTTTTTCATTTTTTTTTTCTCCGAAACTACGCATTTCCGGCAAACAATTCTTTCACTATAATTCATCTTTTATCTAGGCCGACACAATAAGCATACCAGCAATGTTCGATCTATTTCCCGCTAATCAAATACTCACCCAAATTTTGAATTTCCTGAATACTCCGGGTCTGCAATTTTTTAAAGGTGGCAGCCCTAAGTGTGGTGGGTATATCCTTACCTATAATAAAATCCAACGTCTGCTTTCTGTATGTCTGAGTGTCTGTCTGTCCGCTTATAACTCGAGAACCACTGAACCGATTTTAATAAAACAAAATTCTACGGATAGCTTGATTCTTCCCATCAACTATAGGCTACTTACTATCACGCTAAATAGCTTATGAGGTTAGCAGTGAAGTGAAATATGAGAGCGGGCGGAGCCGCGGGCACAGCTAGTAACTTCATAAAATTTCATAGTAAAAATGTTTTCACTTTGTCATGAATTGCTGCATCTGTCACAAATCAGCACATGCGTATCTAGGCAGTGGCAAACATTTTTGTAAAGCAGACTAAGTGTACATTGAAAAAAAATTCAGTGAAGTTTCTTGTCAGTTCTTCTTCGCTGTGATAATCGAACTGGCGGAATGTTACAATGTAAATATGACAAATCTGAGCGCAGTGTACTGCCAATAGATGCTAAATAAACAATAAACAATTACACCCAAGAAGAAGAACCGACAAGAAACTTCGCAGGGTATTTTTTGTACATATTTTTACAAGTATTTAGTGACTAGCTACATAACACCGCCCATAGTCTATCGAAAGCAAAATTAACAATTTTACTGAGAGTTCTGACTTCAAAGACTTATTTAAAGTGAATGAGGTGTAAAGAATATAACAGGTGGGCCAAAAGTAATCACCCTATTGGACGACGCTATAACTTTTCAAAATGGCGGCAAATGTAAATTCTGTTTTGACATTTGTGAAGTAAACAGATGCAGAATACACGTCAATAAGCCATGTAACGCTATTCTCCTCAAGAGCGCGGAATAATTGAATCCATTTTTTTGCGCAATAATTCGTCTGTGGTATTGACGCAGCGTGAATTTCGTCGAAGATTTCCGACTTCGGCCAGATTACCCGATTTGACCGCTCCAGACTATTTTTTGTGGAGTTACTTAAAGGCCAGGGTTTATGTAAACAATCCTCGGACTCTTGAAGCACTTAAAGAACCTATCGCCGGAAGTTCTGACACAAGTGATGAAAAATGCCATAAAACGAGCCCGTATGGTCATTAATTCTGACGGCGGGCACTTGACCGATATAATTTTCTCGATTTAATGAAAAATATTCTAATTCATTAAATAAACATAATCCATAAGGAGAACCAATGTTTTCCTTTTAAAAAAAAATTACAGCCAAAGAACATCAGGTGATTACTTTTGGCCCATCTTGTACATGTAAAGTGATAGTGGAAGCAGTTGCTGATTTCCTCGCCCACAGACCTATCTGTCAGACAGAGATGTAAAGTTTAAATTAAAAAGTATAGGTAAAACAGTTACAGTGGTTCATAACTTTATATCCTTGTTTTTTCCAAGAACCAACAACAACGGCGACTCATCCTTTACTCCAAAATGATATTTTTCGGCTCGAACCTGCCCCTCCCCCTACCCGTTCCGTAGGCTCAATCCAGGCAGACTGTGCGGCCTTATAGCACTAAACTACGCTTCACATAAAAAATACTCACCCGACGTGCTAGCTCGGTACTGCGCAGCGTAAACAGAACTATAAAAGACATCCAAACCTGAAACCAAATAGTCGTTTCAGTGGAACAATGGCAGTTGATGCCACAGAACATAAAGCCGATCACAGACGGTAGCTATAGTATAATATATTATACAACGTGTCCCAAACTCAACGTCAAACGGGACCAGGAAGTAGGCCAGTTTATGACTACCCAGGGAAAAATAAGAAAAAAAATCGGAGTCATTTGTTTTTTAAGATATGAGCATTTTTTTTAAAACGTTGAAAATTTACATCTCGTATAACATTTTAGGTACTACGACTACAAATTTGCAAATATAATTGTTAAAATTTTTATATTGGAAGCCTAAATAACACTGCTATTGATAGGTAACTATCCCAAATAAAACCAAAAAAAAAAAAATATTCAGTTCAAATTTTTTCTAAAAAAATAATTGACTCAGATTTTTTTTTCTTATTTTTCCCTGGGTAGTCATAAACTGGCCTACTCCCTGGTTCCCGCTTGACGTTGAGTTTTGGGACACGTTGTATACTGAGCTATATATTATGTTATAGCAAGCTGCCACAGACGACGGTAGCTATGCTATAATATGTATTTTTGCACGCATTAGCTCTGCGGTCGGGGCGTACCGTAATATATCGTGCTATCCTGTCTATATATTTTGATGACGTAATAAAAATATATGTTATAGCCTTTGAGGAAATATTATATAGAGTTCTCGCTCCGAAGAAATATACAGAGAAGCGGTGTTCGAGCGGCTGAGGTTTGGGGTAAGGTAGCGGGGAGGCGGAGCGCAGAGTCGAGCGGTAGAGGGGAGCGCGCGCGGGGCCGGAAGCGTGTGGGAGACGGTCTGTCGGCCGGTGTGGGGGGCTCGCGCGGGGCGGGAAGCGTGCGGCAGAGAGGCAAGGGGTAAGGAGAACGATCGCACTCGTGCGTCGGTATCGTGTCACGTGTGCATATTGTCTTTTCATTCTAACACTTCATCTCCAGATTCGCCATCGCACCTTCGCATCGACGAAGATGTGTAAATGTATTAGTTTAAAGTAGGCTAGACGCGATCGCAGCAGGCAGGCGACGACTGCGCGCTGCGGCCTCTCGCGCTCGACTAAGAGACTTGAGGATCGTGAACCGCAATACCGGGTGGCTAAGCTCAAGTGGCAGTCGGCTGGACACGTCAGCCGAAGCGACGACGACCGTTGGAGTAACCGTGTCCTACACTGGCGGCCGTGGACAGGAAAACGGAGTGTGGGAAGACCACAGGTGGGACAACGACATCAAGTGCATCGACGGAAAGCAGTGGTTTCGTACCGCTGAAGGCCGAGAGGACTGGATGTAAATTGGATAGGCGTATGCCCAGCAGTGGACGCTTACACGCTGACTGACTGACTGACACGCTGTGGCTAGAGTTCGCCACAATTAAAATTAAAAGTAAAAGCACAGATTACTTAATAGTTTGGTAAAAGTAAAAAGTTTGTATTAATAATTTTTAAAATATTACAATTCACGGTAGATTCCTCTTAATCAAACTAGTTAGACAGTTTGACCACAAGGAAAATTATTTCTGTCGGACAAACTAGTTACACCAAAAAGTTTGACCGCCAGGAAAAACCGGGGTTTTCACAGATTTTTCACAGTATTTATAACATGTTTTAGAAAGACAGATATCACTCACACCTAAACTGGCCATTGATGGCTGTACCACAGATTACTTAATAGTTACTTCGTAACAGATAAATCACTCCATAGAAAACGTTCCATACCTTCGGCTATAATAGCCTACTGTTTCACGTCGCCAATCTCTGCGTGCGAAAATGTACCTAAACGATCGAGTGTAAAGTGATTATTGATTTGCAGCTGCGCGCAGTTGCGTGGGCGAGCGTGTAGGTATGCTTCGCGCGGCTGACGAATTTCCACTGAATTAGACCGCCGCGCCGCCGGCGGCGGCGTGGCCCGCTGAGCGGTAGGTAGTTAGCGCGCGCAAGTACATACATAGAGTGCGTGAGGCCTGGCTGTACTATAGGTGGTTGATCAATATACATATTATGTACTTCTACCGAGTAACAAGAACATCTCACCACACATCTACCCTCAAACTCGTCCAGCCTCGGTAGCTCAGTGGTGCGGTCGGTCGACTGCTGTTAAGCACACCTGGGCGCGGTCAGTATTTGGATGGGTGACCGCTCGACCGTTGGAGGCTGACCGTGGTTCGGATTCCACCTAAAACTGTAGGTCCCTTCGCTTCTAAACCCACTAGGCGGTAGGGTTTATCCCGCCCGAGTTGGTACCACCACACAGAATCAAACGTCGTCGGTCGAAACGACGTTGTAAATAGTTCGTGTTTTTCGTTCAGTTCAGTGTAGCCGACATGAAATGAAGGGAAGCACTGATATGACACCTAGTTCACCCGGTGTTATGGGCTGACATCACGGATGTTGTAGATGATGTAGCCAACTCTGTCAGTTTCCATAAAAAAAAAAAAAAAAAGAAAGTTATAATTTACCTTCAAGACCACTTATAGACAAATCATTTGTGCGACTATAGTTGTTAGGGTTCGGTAGCCAGCGACTCATAGGAACAAAGGAATCCAGTCGGTTATCGAGGGCTAGAATTCCGTACCCGGAAAAACATGTAGGAATACGAGCACAGTCGATTATCTAAAATCTAGGGCATGCCAACACAAACATATCAATTTCGATTGCCATGAAAAAATGGGACGGAGACAGCGAGGTTCTGTTGAAAAGTTGCAAAGAGATCTTCCCGCGTTGGAGATACCCGCAGAGATGAGGGAAGAAAGGCTAGATGCGACGTGATCATGAATTTGACGTCTCCGTCGTCGCTGCCGTCTCGGTCGCTGCGGAGTTGTACGTAACCTCCTCCTTTTGGGAAGTCGGTTGAAAATAAAATATATGATGAACCATTTGGTTTGATTGGTAATAATCCCCGCCCGGGAACCGACGTCGTGGTACTCGTGGTACAACCGCGTTGTACGATCAGTTTAGTTGGTCGGAGTGGAAAGCCCATTCTGCGCAACCAGTTGGTCGATTCAGTTGGTCGGAGTACCCGTTTATCCAGTTGTTTTGTTAGGAATAAAATTTTACCAAATTAAATATCTGATCAGCTAGTTGATTTGATCGGAATAGATGCCTTCATCGAGCTCCATTCTGCACAACTAGTATGTCAGTTTAGTCGGTCAGAGTGGAAAGCCTGGTGAGGTTATGTTCGTCCTCACTGGATGTCGGCGTTCATTCGCCCTCTCACTGGATGTTACATGTATCGTCGTGTGTCGGCCAAATAACGCGCGTGTACTGTGCGCGCCATTTATGAGGCAATCCGCCGACGCACTAGAGAAGTCGACATTGAATACCGGGTGGGTAAGCTCAAGTGGCGGTGGGCTGGGCACGTCAGTCGAAGAGACGGCGGCCGTTATTGGAGTAACCGTTCGACCGAAAACATTGTATATTTTATGTCATGACATGAAGTTTAAGCTTTATTGAGTCAATCACTTTAGTTAGATATTAAAAAATAAAAAGACAGGAACGTAGATTCGACTGTCCTTATTACAACAAAAGAAAGAATTGTAAAAATCGGATAAGGTTTAGGTGGGTAAAAACATAAATGCCGAAATTATTTTGTAGGGGGGGGGGGGGGGGGTACTAGGCAAAACATCACATCATATTATCCTAACTACAGCCATATTTCAATAGATATAACTATAATTTATATGCTTATAGTTAGGTAAAGATTCAAGGTATAACGTGTGATAGATTATTGTAATTCAGTGAAAAAACATTTATTCTGTAAACGTTTGAATTTATTTAGATGATCTTAGTCTTATTGACTCTAAGGTCAATGAAGCATTTTTCGTTTTAGATGTATTTGTAAAAAATGGCGAGGGAAATAGTAAAGGCATTTTTGAACGATTTTACCACTTTTCAACCACACATTTTTACGGGTATATTTTATAACAATAAATTAAAAATAATGTATTCACATTATACCTTGAATCTTTACCTAACTATAGGCATATAAATTATAGTTAAATCACTTGAAATATGGGTATGGTTATATTAGGGAAATACGAAGTGCTTTTGCATAGTACCCCCCCTTAAGTTGAATCGGAAACATTTTGGCGACACGTACTTCCGCAGAAATCGCTCGCTCAATCTAGCCTCTGTGTCCTCGTCTGCGGGGACACCGGTGTTGTCGTTAGATTTTATTCAGAGCCTAGGAATAGGCGAACCTGTGCTCCCCTCCATTTGTACAAGCTCATATTTCAGCCAAGTTATGCGATATCTTTATAGTATTTGCGTGTTTGTGATCACGGGGTGTGCCGTGTCGCCCAGTTTACGTTCCTTTTTTTTATGGAAACTGACACGGTTGGCTACATCACCTACGACATCCGTGATATCAGCCTATAACACCGGGTGAACTAGGTGCCATGTCAGCGCTTCGCTTCATTTCATGTCGGCTACACTGAACTGGACGGAAAACACAAATTATTTACATAGCCGTTTGGACCGACCATTCATTCAGTGCGGTGGTGCCAACCCGGGCGGGTTGAACCCTTTCACCGAGTAAGGTAGGAAGAGAAGGGACCTACAGTTTTACGTGGAATCCGAACCAGTCTCCAACGGTCGAGCGGTCACCCATCCAAGAACTGACCGCGCCCAGCGTTGCTTAACAATCAATAGCTCAACAGTCGACTGTCTGCACCACTGAGGTTTATCCCGCCCGGACCGGATATGGCGAGTGCTTTCACTAATTGCATGTTTTTTTGTTTCAGTGTACGAAGCGTGATGCACAAATACATGGAGAAGAAGAATGAAGTACATTTCGACAAAATATTCAATCAAGTATTAGGTGAGTATTTTTCTTACAACATTCTTACACGAAGGAACAATCGTTTCTCTACCGTGAATGAATACAACGTAATTCTAAGCTCCAAAAATATCGCGACGACTCGCAAGCAGCGCCCATTACAGACCTCGGAAGTCATCCTTTGAGGAATAAATAGCTCTAGATGCTCGTAATTGTCGTGGAGCATCCTGAATAGCTGGAGTCCTCGCCCTCCCGCCCTGAGGGGTGACGCAGCGATCCGCGAGCGATGTAACAAACCGTTAAAAAGTCTTTACGCAAACCTCAGCGAGTGTGCCGACATCAAACGGAGCGAATCAAAGAACGATTCTAGTTTACATACAGACAGGAGAACCCCTCACGGCTCACGCACGCACGGCGGCGCACTATGGGGCTTTAGAGGAATTAAGTCCATTTAACAAAGTTCGTGATATATAGTAGATATATATATATAATAATAACTATATAAACACTACATTGAAATCCTGACTATGGTTCTGTTTTGACACATACTTTTTTTTTCTACAGAGTCGCAAAGTCAGGGAAGGCCGTTGTTGCGCAACTGATTGCATTCACGTGCAAGAAATTGCCAATTTTTATTTTCAGGATCCGTTGTCTAGATATCTATGGTAATTTTTTTTCTCAAAGCAAATCTTATGCTCAATAAATACACGTAAATCAAATATGAATATAATTGTTGAGTTTTCAAAAATAATTTTTTTTTGTTACATAGTCGAAATTCCATATGTTTTTTAGAACTCTTGGACGTATATTTTTGCCGCCATTTGCCTCCAAGTGCTCATGCATACTGACGTTATCCTGAGTATGTACTTTAATAGATAAAAGCAAATCCAGCTGCAAATACCTGCAAATGCATCATTTACAACACTTCAAACTTACACATTTCGAACAAACAACTCGAACAAATTCGGCGCATATATTGCCTCGAGACGGCAAAGAAGTTCGTGTCCCTGTATGAATGGTACAATATGCCATCCACGGTGCACAAAATACTCATACATGGAGAGGCCATTGTGGAGAACTGCATTTTTCCTGTCGGTTCTCAGTCGGAGGAAGCACAAGAATCCCGAAACAAGGACTACAAGAAATATCGCTTGCGACACTCCAGAAAGTGCAGCAGAGTGGCTACTAATGAGGATGTCATGAACCTTATGATGACGTCATCAGACCCTGTGATGGCACACCTTAGGCCCATTTTCAAAAAAGTAAAAGATAGAAATATAGGTGATGATGTAAGCGCACTTTTAGAGGACTAAGTTTTTAATTTTATATTACTGTATGTATATTCTTATGACTAGAATTTGTTGACAAGGTCTCAGTTTGAGGCCGCTTGACAGTATTTGAGATAAATGTGTTATTTTTACACCACATATTATCTACAAAATGCATTAAGTGGAATCGAACGCTCTTGACTGAAGTCAATTTTCATATATATTTTCAGTTTTCTGTGGCAACACCGTATTTGATGTCATATGAAGCGGCTATAGGAAACATTAATTTCACAGAAAAAAAAAATTGAATATCTCAAATACTTTAGAAGTTATGGGCTTTTTTCCGCGCTTCCATACAAGAAGCCCATAGTGCGGCGTTCGTTTTTCGAACGCGACGTTCGATTTTCGAACGCAGCGGGAATTGTCTCGTGCTCATCGTGTCGAAGTGGTCGTCTAATGACGCGATAGTGCCACGAGAGCATCCTTAATCTGCGTTCCAAGTTTGAAATTATTTTGGAATGGTGCATTTTTGCAAGCAATCGATTAACCACAACCGCTAGATTTGGTATAGTGGCGCAAATACTTGTACACATAAAGCGGAACGGTTAGTTCGTGTAGTCCGCTCACACACATGAGAAGGGGATGCTTATATAGTTAGCATTAGGTGTCATAATTCTTCCAAAAGAGCAACTCGAGTTTTCCACATTTTCATACTTTTGTCTTTATGAATGTGTTCAACTTTTGTATGCAAATCCAAATGTTTATTTGTGTAAAAAAAATAATTGTAACGTGCTTAGTATGGGGGTCACATATCTAGTGTTGTGGTTGTTCGATCTTCATTAGATAGATGCAAAGCCGAAGTGAAGAGAAAAAAAAAAACCTCCTGATCAGGATTCGAACAGAACCGCCAACGAGTTAGTTACCAATTTCGCCAACGTGTCGATTTTTTTATTTTTTTTATTTAAACCAGCATGGGTGGCTGTGCCGAGAGACCAATGGTGCAGTCGACAGAGCCAAAATCACCTCTCCTCGCGAAACCACGCTCAGTTAGGTGCCATGCCAGCTGAATTGCGGACTGTTGCTAGGCTGTCTAGCCCGTTACTACGACGCTTGAAGACAACCAGGTTAAAGGATTCAGGAAATACACTCGCCGGAAGACAGTTCCACACTCTAGCGGTGCGACAAAGAAACGATTTAGAGAACCGATGGGTTCTCAAAAGCCCAATGTCAACAACAAAAGGGTGCTGAGTCTCTCTGCGACGAGTCATGCGGAGATAGGACGGGTATTTTCGAACAGTTGCATCTTGTCTATATATATCTAATAGTGTGACTCAAGCTTCTGCGTTCTGTCAACTTGCACGATTCCTTACTGAATATTATATCTTATTTCAATTAATTCATGCATAGCATACCCAAAGAGCGTACCAAACTAGATAGACGCGGTGCTCGATAAGTATTTTCTCGACAATCATGCTCCAAAAAAGTGCCGTGTGGGGCCGGTACGTAAAAAGAATAGCCCCACTGCATCTCTCCCCGTGCATGTCGTAAAAGGCGACTAAGGGATAAGGACAAGATGCCGCGCTAAAGGGCGACAGGCTCGCCACCTCTCACCTTGGCACGGTACTTCCACCGAGTCATGCAGCAGGTGGGTCTTCGTGCATTACTTGCTGCTTGATCTATTGAATCTTGTCCGAATACTTTGCGAAACGTGGTGGTCGGTGTTGTGCTGTAATTTACCAGAGTTCTTGCAGCACAACACCGATTACTCTGCTTACCCCGATTCTCGGGATTCAGCGTGTGTGTATGTCATGCTCCAAAACTCCGGCATCACCTCTCCCTTGGTTGCAATACCGACAATCCTCGTAGAGCGGAGAAAGACGGCGAGAAAACTGTTTGTCTCTTTTTAACACATTATGCATCCTTTCCTCTCACCGCTTGCTTGTGTGCGCTATATAGGCCAATCATATTCCTTTATAAGTTCATATTCCTTCTGGCGGAGCAAGGGCAGAGTCTCAGCACCGCGTCTATCTGGTTTGGTATCTACGATCTTTGTGTATAAATAAATTTGACCACTTTTCATGATGGTTGTATGACTTCAAATCGTCAGATTTTTTACTTCAATCTCATGTCTATGGTGATGTGATCCGAGTCAAAATGTCCGCGTTTTCACGCCACGAGCGAGACGATAGCGTCGACGCAGTATGGAGGGCCGCCCACTCAATCGAATCGGTTGTGTTTGCTATGTACTTTTGTTTTGTTCTCGTTGCAATCGTAAACGCCCTATTGTTATCCTTTGTGCCGTCTTCGTTACGCACGTGCTGTGCGTGAAGTGTTTTATTTATTATCATTGCCTGTTACGGGACACGCGGCTGAGAGAGGTGTTTGGCAAGGCTATAGATACATACATACCACACACGCTGTATCCCGACAATCAGGGTAAGCAGAGTAATCGGTGTTGTGCTGCAAGAACTCTGGAAAATTGCAACACATTATCACACCACGTTTAGCAAAGTATTCGGACAAGATCAATTCCCTTACTAGGTAGTAGGCTCAAATTGTAGCCGACTGGGTTGGTACCACCGTACTGGATGTAAGATGGCCGCATAGCAGCCTCGGCTTTGTTCTCCTCTAGTCCAGTATAGCCAGAAATCCAGAGAAGTCTCCGGTATGGCACCTACCTTCTCGGAGGTGATATTGGCTGGTCGGAGCATGCGCTTTAGCCCCTCCAACCCAGCCACCCGTACCGGATAACATAAAAAAAAAAAAAGTAGCAAGTAAGGCACAAAGACCCACCTGCTGCACGACTCGTTGGAAGGACCGTGCCATGGTGAGAGGTGGCTAACCTGTCGCCCTATAGCACGGCATCTCGTCCTTATCCCTTAGTCGCCTTTTACGACTTGCACGCGGAGAGACGCAGTGGGGCTATTCTTTTTTAAAGTACCGGCCTCACACTGTCTGTACAAGTACAGTAGATAGTGGAATCTGGTTACAGCGAAAACTATTGAAATGAAAATGAAATGAAATGATTTAAAATGAAATGAAATGATTTATTATAAAAAAACATGCAAAGCGGTTCAAATATACATTAGCTCTTACACTAGATTTTCATCTGTCACGCAAGAGCCGTTTGTATAGGCAGATTTGTATAGTTTAGGCAGAGTTTAGGTTGTACCAGATGGTAAAATAAGTGAGTTTGATATAAAATAGGTGATTAGAGCATTGTTTAGATTTCACTTTGCGTCATTTCTTTGTTTATTTATTAGACACGTATTACTAGTCGCAAGAATAAAACTGGAAAGCGAAGAGGTAACCTTGTAACGCAGTTTGCAAAAGCTTTTGAACATTTGGCATTTGCTTTTCATAGAAGTATCTCATCTGTGGCGCAAGTACTGTTAGCGCGCACGTTCGTGGCCTCTGCGGGCGGAGGCCGATAGATCTTTAAACTATTATCCCTGTTTTGTCTTCGTACTTCAACCACGTAATAAAACCTTATTAGATAAATAATTTAATGCCATAAATAAAAAAGAGGTTTCGTAAATGTCGTTACTTTCAGAGCGTGATTCACAACACTATACATTCCATTCTCGCTTTCCTGCCGGAGGCCACGAACGTACGCGCTGACTTGTACAAACTTTATTGCAAGCCAACGTCAGTTCGGACGTCCGAAGCGCTCGTGTGCTGTGATTGGCTCTTTCCGATTTCCTACCCCACCCCAACCCCCCCAAACAACCCCCGCCGGCTGTGATGCGATTAGTATACGGCGATATTATCCTTATCTATCACTCAAATCGAAATTCCTTTTTTTTACAAAAATGTACAATTATAATAAAAACTCGATGGACAGTGAGTCTGGAGAGATTTGGCAACAGTGGTGTCTAGGTCTAGGGAGTGCAATGACCTAGTCCAGTCTCCTCTTTTTTATCTTTTGACGTCATTTACCTTTCGGTGTTTGGAATTTACCTACATGCAGTTCAATTCTACTAGGTATACGCAACCCCCGGCTGCGCTCAACGTCGCGTAGGATTAACCGTCCACCGAATCTAGAGGAAAAAATTTTCATGAAAAACTATTATAAAATGGCCGAATCTGGAAAAAAGTTTCCGAGCTTTTTATCTTCAAATATGGACCCCTTTCGAACCCTGAACTTACGAAACCCTATCCTGAAACACCTTGTATATAACATTTTTATTTTATTTTTGTTCCCATTGGTCTATCTACATAGATACTGCGCTATTGATTCATTCATTATGTATGCATAATTTATTAATGACCTCTTCACTATAATTATGACCAATGATAGATATACTATCACTATCACCTACGTGTGTCTATAAACAAACAAAGAAATGACGCAAAACCTAATCCAAACAACACTCTAACCACATATTTTCACAAGACACATTCCCACGGACATCGATTCAGGTTGAAGCTCATTAGGGCGTTATTGTTTAATCACGGTTTAATCACGACGACCCCATTTGCGGGTTGACGTCAGAACAGTCGTATGTTTGTCGTCGTGTGAAAAGTGATAGACGATACCTTAATAATATGTATTTAAACAATTCAAATAATTGTAATAGATTAAACGGCTATGTAAATAGTTTGTGTTTTCCGACCAGTTCAGTGTAGCCGGCACGATCAAAGGGGGAAGCACTGACATGGCACCTAGTTCACCCGGTGTTATGGGCTGACATCACGGACGTTGTAGGTGATGTAGCCAACCGTGTCAGTTTCCATAAAAAAAAATAAAAAAAAAACATTTTTAACTGCTTTATTCACGACCGACGACGACGACGGTCGTCTGCGAGCTGTGTGTCTCGACGTTTCGGGCCAAACCGAGGGCCAATCGAAAGGTCAGTTGTAGCGGCTATGTAAATAGTTCGTGTTTTCCGTCCAGGCCAGTGTAGCCGGCACGACCGAAGGGAAGCACTAGGCATCTAGTTCACCCTCGAGTTCACCCGGTGTTATGGGCTGACATCACGGGTGTAGTGGATGATGTAGCCAATCGTGTCAGTTTACATAAAAACCGGCCAAGTACGAGTCGAACTCGCGCACCGATGGTTCCGTATCGCCATGTCATGATCAGCGCCACTCACGCCATCTATGTAATTAGTTGAAATGCGTCGTACTCTTTTCGGTATATGTGGCGCATACACTTTTTAGTTTCTTGTATGGGGACCCCCGTAATTTTTTTACTTTTTCTTATTTATTAGGACATAATAAGTAATAAATAACACAAGTATTATGTGAAAATTTCAACGGGCTACCTATTAAGGTTCAAGATATACAGCCCTCGGACAGACCGACATACAGACAGACGGCGTAGGCTTAGTAATAGGGTCCCGTACGACAGATACGGAACCTTAAAAATAAATAAAAAGATACAAAAAGAGAAGAGAGAGTAGCAGAGCAGTAGCGTAGTATTAGGGTCATTCTTGAGCCCCTCGATTTTCACTGTCCTGAAGCAAAATTGCTACTTATTACAAAAATTTGCACATGAAGTATTTTTTTCCTTGAAATTTTAACTATAAACTAACTGGGCAAATACTGAAATAGCGTAAAATATAAAATTAAATAAGGCAAAAAAATTATCAAACCCCCAAAAATTGATCTCACTGGCGCGTCCACGGCCCAGATTGTTACACAAAACCATCTATATTTTTTTTTCTGTGCAATTAACTGATATGATATTATTTACCGTGCAAGGTGATTAGTTGTTCATTTCCTAAAAAAGGTTTTATAAAGCGTATTTTATATATATTTTATTTTATTTAGTTTTAAAATTTTGTCCGAGACCTAACAATGATTTCACTGGCGCATCACAAAATCGCGCGTACATCACTAGCGGAACGGTTAAAAGACGCGTGATCGACCCTTTGCCGAAGAACGTCAGTCGTGTTTAGTGTTGTAAATTGACCGTCAATGACCATAAAGTCCCGTCAATGACCACTAAAAGAGCGGTCAATGACCGTCAACGTCCTAAAAAGTCGTCGTCTCGGCGTCGTCGAGCGACGTTGCCGGTTGTCATCAAGACGTTGTCCGCTACCGACGCCGAAATTGAAACGTTGCCGCACTGCTGCTCGGGCAACGTCCATCGACAACTTCTGAGAACAAAATACGTTGTGGAGTCGCAATATTTTAGCGCGCGTTTAAAAATATAAAATAAGTGTGCTGTATGTAGTTGTATCATTTTATTATTATACTCAACATAGATTAATGTGAATATAAAATTACTTAAGAAA
The DNA here is from genome assembly GCA_946902875.1 of Nematopogon swammerdamellus. Taxonomy (NCBI): domain Eukaryota; kingdom Metazoa; phylum Arthropoda; class Insecta; order Lepidoptera; family Adelidae; genus Nematopogon; species Nematopogon swammerdamellus. The sequence continues at coordinate 21,880,391 of OX336347.1, read as the reverse complement.
TACAAATAGGTAGTGTTATAAAATAAAACTTTAATTAAACAAGACTTATAACTATTTTTTAAAGTTAATGTTAGGAAGTGTAAATATCTACTTTGCAGTATTATAAAATGCCCACCTAATAAAATTAATTAACCTTTTAACTAAGAACCTACACTAATAGTATGCAATATACTGGATAAGACAGGTGATTTAAATCCTCATAGCATATAATAAATAATTATTAAATGAAAACTATTTGAAATCGGAAAAACAAAACTACTCGTAGGTACCTTGGAAAAAAATTTTTATTTTAAATTGTATCTAGCAACTCCATGGATGACCAACTCTCATTCCGTTTTCGTGTTCGTTTGAGCGAGCGAGCGGCGTCCATGACGCGAACAGTTCAGACGGACAAGTTGACATGCAAGCAAGTGTGCAAGTTACGTGCAGCATGCATGTTACATTATCTTGTTTGATACTTGCATACAATGCGTTTAGCAACATTTTGAATTTTTCCTATCATATCATATCACATTTGAACATAATTTTTTCTTCATTGCACTACCGCAATGGAAAGGATACCGCATACTTGGTGGTAGGGTTTAACCCGCCCGGGTTGGTACCACCGCACTGAATGAAATGTCGGTCGAAACGGCTATGTAAATAGTTTGTGTTTTCCGACCAGTTCAGTGTGGCCGGCACGATCAAAGGGGGAAGCACAGACATGGCACCTAGTTCACCCGGTGTTATGGGCTGACATCACGGACGTTGTAGGTGATGTAGCCAACCGTGTCAGTTTCCATAAAAAAAAGGAACTTGGGTCAAATTGGGCTCATAGTCCAACAGAGATGAGTCATATATCATTGTAAAGGGTTCGATTAGTACTTCAAGTTTTACTAAGGGCATTAAGTTCAAATCAATTGCAAAAAAAAAGATATACATGAAAATAGCTTATTCAGAAAATGATTAATATTTTTGGTTATTGTGGCAATAAAAACAATTTTTAAAATTAAAATATACTCTTATTTATATATTGCTTATAAAAATAAATATATGTATAAATTGCTTAGTAATTAATAGTATTAATAGCTTTATTGTGTTTGTTAATAATCAGCTTTATTCTCGACGACGAGCTACACGAGCGACGGGGAGCAGCGCAGGCGACGCGTCGACGCGTTCCCGTTACTCTCCACCGCCCCCTCACCCCTTAATTATTATATTTAATACACCTTATACTAAAAATTTCATATAATCGTCCCTCCAATGGTAAACTATCGAAACTGACATTTTCGCCATTTTCAATTTTAAACTCCAAAAAATTGACTTTAGGTAAATACATACCATGGTAAAGTCTCATAACTGTAGCCCCAATACTTCCAAAGTTATGACGTTTTTTCTCTTGGTTGAATCTGCACTCATTAAAAACTGACCATTTTATTTCATCAAAAGTGGTAGTTCAGTGTAATTGCTATGGTAAGAAAAAAATTTATAAATAAATCCCACTATTGTAAACTCTCGCATGTAGTAGATAGTTTAGTTTACCATAGCCAAGTTGTGTTAATGTTCGAAAGTCGACTAAACTCAATTAGAGTATCTGGTAGATTCGATATTTTACCGTGGCTGTTTATAATAAAATAAAAATTATCAACTAATGGTTTTTAACCTATGTGGCATATTCACTACATGAGCATGGCTTGTCAGAAAAAAAATCAGTTTATCTACTATAGTAAAGTTAAATAACTGGCAGATTGCCTAATTTACTGTAGCAACATTAGACAAATTTTGGCGAATAATCAGTTGGTAACACTGCTTGTAGTGTCAGTTGACAGTTTGCGGTTTGCGCTCGTGCGTGTTGTTAACCTATAAACTCGTAAAAGTTTCAAATAAGTAGATACAAGTTTTTCGCGAATCATTCTTTAGATGAATGTGATGTGTTGTATGCAAGCATCTGTACGCGTGTTGTAATTGATGACCAAGTAAGTCCAACAATTTTTATATTCTTTATTTGACAACTTCTTGTCTTTTATTGTAGCTACATAGTTGTGAGAAGCGAGGTTAAAAGTTATTTTGTTTATATTCTGAATGGTGATTCCCTTGAGTGTTTGTACCAATGACATTGGCCTTTCTCAGCGTTTCTCAGCCCTTCAAACGAATTCGACTATTTTACTTTTAGGTTATGTTCCTTTTAAACCTCTTGTATCATGCCGAGATCGTCCGAGGCGAGAGCGTCTTGTGTAGGTATAATACTTTCTCGTTCTGTCTCGGATCGCTCTCGTTAAGCGTGTACAAATGGTGTACAAGCACAATTATGTGAAAAAACAATCGGATCGGGGGTATGAGTTAGTATAGCGCGGCATTATTAGAAGATTTCTGGTATCTGGGACTGGTAGACGAGGGTCTAAGAAGCTAATAGCAAAACAAATTATAATTCCGCGGAGACTTATACTTCGAAGAAAAAAAAAATTATAATTTTTTTTTTTTTCGTTTTTGTAACTTTGTCACACTCACTCGCTTGCTGTACACATACGCCACTTACTACAACTACCTACATGTGAGAAGGTACCACACAGGATGCGGGTGAGAGTGACAAGGTCCATTGATTTCGGTTTTGCTTTCCCCACTTTCCCTCCTCCTCTTCCGCGGGGGGGGGGGGGGGGGGGACCACCCCCAAACGAACCCTCCCCCCTCCCTGCATGCCGAGCTATACTAACTCTCACCCTCTATCGGAAAGGCATAACTTCGCACAAGCGATACAAAGTGAGAGCGATCAGTACTTATAAATAGTAAGCTTGTGCTTGCTCGGTCAGTTAGTTCAGAGTTGAGGGACAGTTTTATAGCCATAATTAAAAATTATTTTTAAAGGCTCACCGGTGCGAATGTTGACGAGCCACCATTCGCACCAGTAAGTCGCTAAAAATAATCTTTAATTATGAGTGACGGACTTAGAACTACTTTAGTTTATAACCATTTTTTTTTTCAGAAAATGTATCCTCGCAGACTTCGTTCACGGACCATAGATTTAATGAGGATAGCTAACATTGAAAGCAGTTCTGATGAGTCACTTTTCCCTGGAGACGATTCTGATGGATCGGAATATCGACCGCCACCACCTCGTGATAGAAAAAGTTCATCAGAGCATTCTGATGTATCACATTATGCTTCTTTGGACCCTGCTCTAGTCACTGATGCCGACCAGCCGCACCTTGCTACCTCTATGGAGCCTACTCTCGACGTGGATTATGGACAGCCGCTCCCTGCTACCTCTATGGAGCCTACTCTCGACGTGGACCATGGACAGCCGCTCCCTGCTACCTCTATGGAGCCTACTCTCGACGTGGACCATGGACAGCCGCTCCCTGCTACCTCTATGGAGCCTACTCTCGACGTGGACTATGGACAGCCGCTCCGTGCTACCTCTATGGAGCCTACTCTCGACGTGGACCATGGACAGCCGCTCCCTGCTACCTCTATGGAGCCTACTCTCGACGTGGACCATGGACAGCCGCTCCCTGCTACCTCTATGGAGCCTACTCTCGACGTGGACCATGGACAGCCGCTCCCTGCTACCTCTATGGAGCCTACTCTCGACGTGGACTATGGACAGCCGCTCGCTACTATCTCTACGGAGCCTCCTCTCGAGGTGGACTATAGACAGCCGCTACCTGCTACCTCTATGGAGCCTACTCTCGACGTGGAACATGGACAGCCGCTCCCTGCTACCTCTATGGAGCCTACTCTCGACGTGGACCATGGACAGCCGCTTCCTGCTACCTCTATGGAGCCTACTCTCGACATGGACTATGGACAGCCGCTCGCTACTACCTCTACGGAGCCTCCTCTCGAGGTGGACTATAGACAGCCGCTCACTGCTACCTCTATGGAGCCTTGTCTCGACTTGGACTATGGACAGCCGCTCGCTACTACCCCTACGGAGCCTACTCTCGACGTGGACTATGGACAGCCGCTCGCTACTACCTCTATGGAGCCTTGCCTCGACGTAGACTATGGACAGCCGCTCCCTGCTACCTCTATGGTGCCTACTTCCGACGTGGACTATGGACAGCCGGTCGCTGCTACATCTATGGAGCCTACTCTCGGCGTGGTCTATGAACAGCCGCTCCCTGCTACCTCTATGCAAACTACTCTCGACGTGGAGTATGGACAGCCGCTCGCTACTACATCTATGGAGCCTACTCTGGACGTGGACTATGGACAGCCGCTCTCTGCTACCCCTAGGGCGCCTACTCTCGAAGTGAACTATGGACAGCCGCTACCTGCTACCTCTATGCAGCCTTCTCTCAACGTGGACTATGGACAGCCGCTCACCGCTACCTCTATGGAGCCTACTCTCGACGTGGAATATGGACAGCCGATCGCTTCTACCTCTATGGAGCCTTCTCTCGACGTGGACTATGGACAGCCGCTCGCTTCTACCTTTATGGAGCCCACTCTCGAAGTTAACTATGGACAGCCGCTGCCTGCTACTTCTATGCAGCCTTCTCTCGATGTGGACTATGGACAGCCGCTCTCCGCTACCTCTATGGAGCCTACTCTCGACGTGGACTATGGACAGCCGCTCGCTTCTACCTCTATGGAGCCTTCTCCCGACATGGACTATGGACAGGTTCTCCCTTCTACCTCTGTGGAATCAACTCTGGATGTCGATCCAGGGCAGCTCTCTGGTTCCTCTGTTAATGAAAATGCCTCGCAGTTGCCTCGTAAAAGAAAGATTTCCAATCCGGCTCTGTGGAACATAAATATCCAAAAACAAAAACGCCTGAGAGGCGAACCATACAAAACCAAAAAAGGAAAAGACATGCCGGAAAAACAAGTAATTCAGCCACGTTGCATTAATATTCCAAAACACAAATGTAATACACTAGTACCACAAGAAGCAAGGTTAGAAATTTTCAAGGAATTCCGTAATTTGTCTAACTTAGAACAGCAGAGAGAATTCCTTATTCGCCATGTAGAAAAAAAGGAAAAAAATCGTAAAACTACTACAGCACCATCCCGCAGAACTAACACGTTGCAGTACAACTTTACCGTCAATGGAGAAAAAAAAAAAGTATGTCGAGATTTCTTTTTGAAAACGCTTAATATAACAGATGCACTTGTTCGTGGGGCATTCAATAAGTTGTCACCTCAGGGAATTGTTCTTCCAGAACTGAGAGGAAAGAAGATTCCTCCAAATAAATTGATACCTGAAGACGACATGTTCATCAGAGAACACATTCTCTCTTTTCCGGCAGTAGAGTCACATTACTGTCGGAAAAAGAGTGATTACAAATATCTAGATGCTACATTAAATATAACAACAATGTATGCAGAGTATGAGAAGAAAACACAGGAAATGAATAGTAAAAAATGCTGCCTTGAGACGTACCGAAAAATATTCAGAGAGTATAAATTAAAATTCCACAAACCAAAAAAAGACATGTGCAAAAGCTGCATAGCTTTCAATAACATGAGCCCTGAACAAAAACAATTACATGAAGAAGAACACAATAAACATCTATCACGTAAAACAGAGGCAAGAGCATGCAGAGATGCTGATAAAGAGGCAGCAGCAGCAGAAGGTAATAAAGTTCTTTCGTTCAACTTCGATTTGGAGGCAGTCTTAAGCACTCCAAAAGGAGCAGCTGGGCCATTTTTTTACGTAAGAAAACTGGCCGTTTATAATTTAACCGTGTATGACTTGGGAACACAAGACGTTATCTGTTACCTATGGGATGAAACTGAAGGCAAAAGAGGGAGTATTGAAATTTCTACATGCATTTACACATTTATAACGGCAAAGAGAAACATTGAACATGTACGAATGATGTCGGATAGTTGCGGAGGGCAACAAAAAAACTTTCATTTTTGCTCAATGTTGTTAGAAATAGTAAAGAATCACTCAACCATTCAGAAAATTGACCACAAGTTTTTTGAATCCGGACATTCTCAAATGGAATGCGATTCCATTCACGGCAAGATAGAAAGAAAGTCCAAAAATGTGCCAGTTTACACGACGGAAGAATGGGCTCAACTCATCAGATTGGCACGAAAGAACCCACGGCCAATGGAAGTATGTTTATTGAAACATGATGACTTCAAAGAATTTGGAAATCAGCAATTCCCTCCAGTGAAAGTACTGGTGGAAACTGGTGATCAGCAAACGAACACTCCTGTTGGGATTACTGACGCAGTTTGGATTCAATACAGGAAAACAGACACCGACGCGGTTTTCTTTTCAAAAACCTACGATGGACAATTCATCAGAGTACCCATTAAGAAAACCAGAACAAAAATAAGAACAGTTTTCCCAAAAACGAAATACAACGAAAGAATCTGTATATCAGCAGCAAAAAAGAAAGATCTGCTGCAGCTTTGCAAAGATTTGCAAATTCCAAGGGCCTACCACAATTTTTACCAAAACCTACCGTCTTCAGATGACATAAGAGATGCCTTACCAGAACCCGATATGGACGAGGAATAGTAATTAGTAGTCTAGAACTTGTGTGTGTGATCAAAAAAAATTCGAGAAAATACTTATTTTTATTTAATAGACGTAAGATAAAATAGCAAATTGGTAAGATAAATTGTATTCAAATAAATACCTATTTACGAAATTATAAAATTAAAAACTAATACATTTAAAACTAAACACTTTTAAAATGAACTTAAATACAAATTAAAACTACCTACAAATAAAACATATCGTTGAAATCTGCCGGAGTTGCGGTACCGGAGCAAGTGCCAAAGACGCTCGCAGCGTTTACCCCTTTGATAAATCTGTTTTAATTAATTTACCATGTTATTATTGTTGCCTTTATTATTCAACAAACCAAGCTGAGTAGCAAATGTGGTAGATTCCTAAATTTACTTTGGTAACAATACATTTAGATGTTGGAAAAAGATACAGAGGTAAACTCTCGAATGTGGTAGATTCCTAAATTTACTTTGGTGAGTACATTGACATTCTGGAAAAAATGACAGAGGTAAATTCTCGAATGTGCATTATCTCGTAAACCACGCATGCTAGGCTTTATCTCAATCAGGAGTATGTTATACAATCATGTAATGACCTAGAAAAACTTTACTTTAAATTTTTTACTTTAATAATAAAAAATTTAGACAGTTTTTTGTCTCTCCTGTAAAGTTGTCTAAAATCAGTTTCGATAGTTTACTATTGGAGGGACGATATGTCGTAAATCAGAATCTAAAATACATGTATAAACCGCATAAAAATTCATGAATTCTGCCCAGATAAAAGTTTATATTTTTATATAAAAAAAAATTTATAACTTAATAACCCCGATGGGTCAAAAATTATTTGATATATATATATATTTATGGTGGAACAAATATATTAACAGTTATCTCATCTCTGTTGGTGGGTGAGCCCAGGCTTCATACATTTTTGCCCATCCCCCTTTCATAAGAAGATAAGTATTGGTGAGTAACAAATGTACTTAAAACAAAAAAAAACATTCTAAATATTGTAAGCGTAATAAATAAGATCGACGAAGCAATAAACAATATTTTGATAGCAGTCCAGCAAGATAGCTTTCTACTTGCCTTCTCTGTCCACTGGTAGGTATTATGCCAGCAGAACATGCCAGTGGAATGTTTCCTCGGCGTTGTCGACCGCGCGCGCCGCCGCCGCACGCGACGACGACGTTGCCGTTTCGCCGTGACGTCGCTCGCACTCACTCGGTCGGACTCGGACTTAAGTAGCCGTTTGCTGCGCACGCACGCTTAGCGTTTGCATTGCACCATTTGCACCACGTGTTAGTCAGCGACTTGTTAGTTGTGTGTGTGTATTCTGTTAGTTCGAAAAAATGCCTGCTTTTGGAGGCAAAAAGCAGGCATTTTTTCGAACTAACAGAATACGATTAATTAAAAAAACTAATTAATTATCAAACTTTTAATATGGAGTGTTTTTAAAATAACGTTACATACCTACTTTTACTTTTGCTAATAAAGTAGGTACCTACCTACCTATGTGAAATTTTTTGTTTGTTTCTGTTTTAACTTTAAGAGAAAACGAGAAAATAAATTTTCCCCGTATTATAAACAACTTTTGCCAAGAAACTATGCATCTATTCGTAATGGTTTCCAAGAAAATAATTATTATAAAATTAATAAGGACGGAGCTGCGCGGCGGCGCGGCGCAGAGGTGGGCGCGGGGGCAGGCGGCGCGGGAGCTGCGCGCGAATCTGCCGCGCGCCGCCTCCGCTCCCCCGCGCCCATCTCCGCGCCGCGCCGCTCCTTCCGTCCTTATTATTTATAATAATATAGTTCATTTTTTAAACAATTTGTCGCCATCGCCAACGATTTGCTTTTAACCCTAACCACAGATCCCTAACTATACTCATTTGTTTCACTCGTTTGCAATTATTACAGGTAAAAGAGAGACAGCGCACAGCGTACTGCCTGGCGTGATAGCGTGTCGCGCGCGCGGCCGCTGCAGCACAGACATCAAAGAGACGCCGCTGGGGCGGCGGCCCTTTGATATCTTTGCGCCGCGCAGCTGCCTACCTACTTAGCTCATGTGTTGCTTGCATGCGTTGCGTCCAATACAGTGCGTAAATAAGTAGGTAAACATCGACATTTTCGTCGTCGTTCAAGGTCGCACGTTGCACACACACGCACGCGCGATGTGTGTTGTGCAGCGCAATATAGTAGGTACCTACCTACAAACGTTGGTTACCTACAACTACGATTCAAATAATCAACCTACCTAAACACTAAATAAAAGGAGATAGGTACAAAGTTTACGCCGCCACTCTGTTCAATTGTCAATCTAGCTAGAGTCTAGAGTATTCCATTGCAAGTCCTTTCGGGTTGGGTTGGTTAGGTTAGTTTTAAAATAAATTTAATTTAATAATTCCAAGAAATACGTGTAGGGTAGACTATTCGCACCGCACTCATGCATGCCCACGAGTGAAATTCCGTGTTATAGGTATGTTGTTAGTGATTGAGTGCTACCTACCGTGTTAGCGCTGGAAAAAGTTCGAGGCAGGTAGGGTAGGTATGATTGATTATATTATATACATTGATGTTATATATATAAGTTATTGGAGTTGATCGATTGAATCTTGTTCGAATACTTTGCGAAATGTGGTGTTCAGTGTTGTGCTCTAATTTACCAGAGGTCTTGTAGCACAACACCGATTACTCTGCTTGCCCCGATTGTAGGGATTCAGCGTGTGTGTTATATATATAGTTATTGGAGTGTAACCCGCTCTATTTTTTTCAACATAGAATATTACGATTTCTTTTATAGTTTTTTATTTAATCACCTAGGTAGATACCTACATTATATCAAGAAAAACTAATAAAAATTTAAAATAAGATCCATCCTTCTGCACACGCGCGGCGCGTCAAGAACGCCTGGCTCACTCCTTATGGAAGGCGTCGCGCGGCGTCGTCGTGCCGAGCTTGCGGCGTCGCATAAAAGCCGTCAATGACCGGTCATTGACGGACGTTTTCCATTTTTTGGAAGTTTTCCGTTTGGTCAACGTCGGTAATTGACGGCCTTTGCATCACTAGTCGTGTTTCAAGCTGCGGGGAGTGGTTGAGCGACTCCTCGCTGCGTTCCCGAAATACGAAGGTAAGAAATTGATTCCACTGGCTTGGTTCTGGTACATCGTTGATTACTCTGGCTGAATTTTATTTATAGTGGCTTGTTCCAAAATCAATTAAATGATCTATATACAATACTCAATGTAGCCATTATCTACTGTGTTAACCTCATTACTCTGATTTTAGTACATTCGCGGTAAATGACAAATTTTCATTAAAAAATGATTCCCTTGGCATTGATTCCACTGGTTTTATAGCCTGGGTAATCAATATTTGCTTAGTTTATCCCAGAAAAAACGTTTGAATTGTGCGGAAAGGCATCTATTACAATTCATTATTATTTTAAAGCAATGTCTATAATCTGACATATATTTATTTATTAAAATTCTTTATTTTTACACCAATACACGGGACAAAAAGGTGAGCTTAACGCTAAACAGCATTTTATTTTAGCCAACCTATGGGTATGATGAAGGTATTGTAGGTGTACAGCAGTGATAGTGCAATGGGCTTGTATGTACAATACAGTTATATTACGTAAATATAATATGAATACATGAGTACTGTCACATCACACATTACATACACATCAAGGAATCCACTTTTTGCGTCGCATATATAAGGTGCTTCGTTATTCATGTCAAAAACTTCGGGAGGGCTACACACACACTCAAACAAACACGTTACGCAAAAAAAAATGTCTTTAGCATTACTTTTCGGGAAATTTAACAAAACATGTTTGCTACCTAAACATTAAATAGATCAACCTGTATGTACTAGTAGGTAACTTACAATGTACGGGGTCAATGACCGTACTATGTTCAAACGCAAAACAGCTGTTTGTTGTGTTTTTGAATGGGTGTGCGTGTGTCAGTGTGAGTATGTGCTGGTGAGTACCCACACATACTTACAATGACACACTTCACTTACACTAGTCTAGTAGTTAGGAACTTACATTTTTGTTTTTTTATTTTTTTTATATAGAAAGCGCGACATGTGACATAGATGATAGAACACACTTAGGGAGCCGACGTCCCTACGGAGTTGCAGCGGTTCTAAGTCGCGGGACACCACAGGGTCATCCACAAGTCGCACGGCACAACGCAAGCTGGTATTTAGCTGAGCCATTCCACAGGCGCGAGCAGTACTCCAAGCAAGACCTAACCTGCGTATTATACAACGTCAGTTTTTGGCTCGCCGTGAAGTACCGCTTCACCTTGTTGAGTACACCCAGCTTTTTTGAGGCCAGCTTGGCCTTGCCCTCAATGTGACGTCGGAAGTTTAAGTCGTGCGGCAGTTCGACACCGAAGACCCCGAGGTGGTCGCTTAATTTCAGCGACGTGTTTTGGAAGGAAGGAGCTGGTGTGAACGCCGTTCTTTTCGCACTAAAAGCGCACACTTGTGTCTTCGATGCGTTGAACACGACCAAGTTGCTCCGGCCCCATTCGGCAATCGACTTTTTTTTTTTATATAATCCGGTATGGGTGGCTGAGTTGGAGGGGCTAAAGCGCATGTCCCGACCAGCCAATATCACCTCCGAGAAGGTAGATGCCGGAGACTTCCCTGGATTGCTGGCTATACTGGACTAGAGGAGAACACAACCGAGGCTGCTATGCGGCCATCTTACATCCAGTACGATGGTACCAACCCAGTCGGCCACAATTTGAGCCTACCACCTAGTAAGGGGCAAGGGAAGGGACCTACAGTTTTACACCGGTTCCGAACGGTGAAGCAGCAGGTGTAGGTATGCACGTAATTTTTTCGTCAGAAAAAACTCATTGGTACACGCCGACGGGATTAGAACCGCGGACCTCTTGCATGAGAAGCCGATGCTCAAACCACTCGGCCACCCGCCTCTAAAAGGCTAAAACCCGACTCGAGGGTTTGCTCGAGTTCGGACACAAGTGTTCGCCTCTTCTCGTCCACATCACTCCGTCTGGCTGAAAGGTGACTAGTGTAGGATCCATGCGCCGTACTGTCGTCTGCATAAAAATGTATGTTGCCGAGTGGCAGCATATCATTGATATTCAGAAGAAACAGTGTGGGAGACAACACAGATCCCTGTGGTACACCGGCATTCACTGACATGGCGTTCGACGAGCATCCGTCCACGAGGACCTGAATTTTACGCCCATGTAGGAAGTCGATTGCCCAGTCACAAAGGCCAGAAGGAATTCCGTACGCCGGCAGCTTACCCAAAAGCGCCTTATGCCAGACCCGGTCAAATGCCTTGGCAATATCAAGTCCAATTGCCAAGGATTTACCATACCCTTCAAGCGCTTCCCCCCAAAGGTGAGTAACGTACGCTAGGAGATCACCAGCTGACCGGTTTGGCCGGAAGCCGTATTGCCGATCGCTGATGAGATTATTCGTCTCCAGGTACGTCATGAGCTGCGTATTGATAACGCGCTCAATCACCTTGCAGAGGAGGGAGGTAATTGCTATGGGTCGGTAGTTTGACGGGTCAGAGCGATCGCTTTTCTTTCCTGACGTCTAGGGCAAGAAGCTCCTTCCGCACAGTTCTCTGTCGGAACTATACTTCGGGCATGGAGTTCTCAACTTCTCACACCGGATTGGGGAGAACCTCCCCCATCATCCAGGTGGGAGTTCTCCCCAAAAAGAGATACCAGAAGGTCGGCTTTATAATAATAATAATAATAAGGCGACGCGCGCGCGAAGATTAAGACTTCAAAGAGCTGCGCGACGATGTCGCCGTGCAGTCCGGGGGATACGGAGCTCTCCGAGATGGGGGTGGTGGTGGCCTACGTGTCTAGTACCACCACCTATCGCTCGTAGCTTGCCTCGCGTCGTCTCGGAGAGCTCCGTAGCCACGGCCTGCACCCGCCGGTGTGCTTGGAGGCCTGCCTCCCGCCGCCGGCGGAAATTACCGTTTTTATTTACATTATATTAATTTTGTGTATTTTTATTACTTTTTGTAAAATTTATGTAAAATTAATGTAATATATTATAAGAACGTGAATAAAGAAACATTTACATAATAATAATAACTCGACTCGACGATCGTTGTGCCCATAGTCGTATCAGCGCATGGGCTGATAGCGAAGAGCCTCGATGACCACCTTAAGAGGCTCTCGCTGAGTGGTTGGGTCAAGGGCCAGATCCAGAAGGCAGCCCTGCTCGACACTGCACGCATCGTCCGGAGGTTCCTCTCTTTGGGACCCGACCATCGGTAGCCTGGGCTCGCCCCGCCGCCGGTGGTGGAAACTCCGTTTGTTTTTATATTAATTTTAGGTTTTAATTTAAAAAAAAAATGTAAAATTTCTATAAAAAGAAATGTGGAAATAAATGGATAAAATAATAATAATAAAATTCTTTATTCAGGCAAAAAAACCCACACTTCACAATACATACACAATACACAATAAAAAATAAAAAAATAACAGCAAACATTTCATACCCCGTTGGGTGTAGTCATAATTTTTTCCCAGTGGGCAAACATTCCGCCGCACAGGCTTTGTGAAAGCCCTGCGAGAATCTCGTTCGAGCTCATCACGAGTCTCTGTCGGAATCCGGATACCCTGGAGCGCATAATGGCGTAAAAGTCCTGCACTCTTGCATCTGCAAACATGCCCGATGCACTGCAATGTCTGGGCAACTGCATGAGCTGCCTGAAGATGTTGTTATACTGGACTCTTACACCATTATACACCCCTTTTGTGTACGTCGTCCACAGTTGGCACGTGTAGATATCTTTTGCGGAGTGAGTCAGTGATCCTCTAGTGCGCTGCAGAGGTGGAAGTGAGGAGCGGCAGAAATTCGACTCGACAGATTTGGCGAGACACCAGAACTCACGCTCCCAGTTGGGTACCGGTTCAGCCTATCGCCAATTCTGCCCATATGCTCGAATTTAGCCCTATAGGGCTTACCTACATTTAGGTACTTACCTACATTTACAAAAATTGCTGGAAATAGCCACCTTGCACTCGGATGCAAAGAGTGGCCTTCCTCACGATGCTCTGATTCACACGAACTAGAGTGTCACTGTCGTAATACCGAATGTGTTTACGATCTGAACACGCAACTCTTCTTCATTCTCCACGGTGGTGTGACCATGCTGGCCATAAACTAGGTCCTTGGCCCGTCTGCAGAGTCCCCACACATGAAAATCTAGCGGCCGTACATACGTCATAGTATCTTGCTCATACATCGTCACACACAGCAGCAACTAAGTTCCAGTTTGAGTCTCGGTAACCGGTATTTTGAAATTGCTTGCTATTTTCCTGTAATCGTTTCAAAGATAGTTTATTCATTTCAGGCAATCATCGCACCTCGAAAAAAACAGACTCGGGAAGAGAGACTAGAAAAAAAAGGAATAGCTGAGCGTCTCTACGTGATTGTTATGAGAGTGTGTCGTTTTTAATAATTCTTTAATTTCTTTTTAAATGATTTAATGTTAATGTTGTTATAGCAATGCGCATAAAAAAATAAAATGAGGAGAAGACAGGTAATTATTGTTTTAATCAACCTACAAGTAGGTAATTATTACTAGTGAGTGAGAATCAGCGTTTAAGTGCATTATTGAATATTTGAATTGTGTTAACATGTTCGAAAAGATTTGTTGGAGGCGATTATTTGCTAAAAATGAAAGCCAAACAATTAAAAATTAACTTTTTTTGATTCCCTTGTCACTCTGTATTGATTCCCCTGGACATGAAATTTTCATATCAAATATCTTTGCATACACACGTTAGAATTTGGTGCCTAATCGAAATTTATGTTTCTTATGCATCTAACTTTAATGTTTGATCACAGGTTTTATAAAATTTTAAGATTTAAAAACTGCCAGTGGAATCAACTGAATACGCCCAATCTCAAGAATGACCCATTATAGTATTATAGCTCTGACAGGTGCAAGGTGTACGGTCATCATCACGTGTTTGTTCTGGAGCGACTGGTATCGCGCTCAGTCGCGACTCGCGGTCGGCCGCACGGCGCGGCAGCCTGAAATGAGGCCGTGTCTGAAGGACTAGCTAACTAGAAGCTTGACATGTACGAAGGTGCGACTCCAGCACTGCGCCTGACGAACTGACGCAGGATAAGAACACAGCCGAATGTTTGTGTTGGTCAATGGGCGAGACTCGCTGGCCTTCTCGAGTCTCGCCTTATAACCAAATTTTTAAAACTGTGCACTTCGAGCTGTCAGAGTCGTTAGGTTCTCAGCACTGAATGCACCCTCCCCACTTAATTCTTCACCTCACCGCTGACGCCTATCAGTACGGTCTGCACTCCGTACTGATTAGCGTCGGCGGCGAGGTGAGGAAGTAAGCGGGGGCGTGGATTCAGTGCTGAGAACCTAACGACTTTGACAGCTCGAAGTGCACAGTTTAAAAAACTGGGTTACATACACCCAATGAATTGAAGTATTCGACGTACTAACTGTGTACTAACTTATATCTTATCTGTGGTATTAGTATTGTATTGTATTGTATATATTTATTGCACGCAAATAGCATATGGGCAAAAGGACACTTTTTTTTTCTTTCAAAGCGTGACATATGGCACCGTTTCACTTACGAGTAGGTGACTCACGATGCCCATGGACATTCTGTGATGCACGGGGATTGCGAATGCCATGCCGGCCTGACGGGAGCCTTTTCACGCCCCTTTTGAAAAACCCCAGGCTGTACTTGGGAGGAAATATATGAGCAGGGAGTGCGTTCCACATTTTCCCGGGTCTGTGAATGAAAGACCTACAGAACCGGTTGGTGCGCATCCTCGGAAGGTCGATTGTATAGGATCTAAGATCCCCTGCCCAGTACGCGTAGTGCGGAGGTGGAATGGGGACGACGGAATCGCATTAAACAGCTCCTCCGAACACTCCCCGTGAAATAGACGATAGAACACACTTAGGGAGCCGACTTCCCTACGGAGTTTCAGCGGTAACACTTAATGCCTCTAGGCATTTTCTAACAGAAAAGTACCTAGTATCCATGAAATTCGTATTTAAAAAGAAGAAAGTAAGTAAGCCCGCTACCGTACCTTTATTTCGGCGCGCGTAACAATTCGGTTTAGTATGTGAGTCACATCTTAGGCCCACTTGCACCAACACGAATTTAACGATATAAACCAGTTTAACTCGTTAAGCTAGCACCCGTTGACTGTGGGAACCGCGTTTAAATCCATAACTCGCTACTTAACTCTAAACTCGTGTTGGTGCAAGTGGGCCTTAGAGTAATCGGAACTGAATTTTATTACCGGAACGATTTTTAGAAATATTTTCTCTATGTATGTATAGAAATATTTTCTGTATGTTCGTCCATAACTCTTAAACTGATCTTCCGAATTTGATCAAACTTGCACAAGCACATTTAGCTACGTGAGACACAGGATAGGCTAAATAATATGCAGTTACGGTTAGGTTAAGATGTGGCTCTCATACAAACCGAATTGTTCCGCGCGCCGAAATAATGGTAACGCAGTATCGCAGCCTGACAGGTGCTTATTCACGCATCTCTTGAAGGTCTTAATGATATACTTTTTGCCGTGTGGGTTCGGTACTTAAAAAGAATAGCCCCACTGCATCTCTCCCCGTCGCATGTCGTAAAAGTCGACTAAGGAATAAGAAAATTCGTCAGCCTCGGTAGCTCAGTGGCGCGGTTGGTTAGTCAACTGTTATTAAGCAACGCTGAGCGCGGTCAGTGATTGGATGGGTGACCGCTCGACCGTTGGAGGCTGACCGTGGTTCGGATTCCACGTTAAACTGTAGGTCCCTTCCCTTCTTACCTTACTAGGTGGTAGGGTTTATCCCGGCCGGGTTGGTACCACCGCACTCAACGAAACGTCGGTCGAAACGGCTATGTAAATAGTTCGTGTTTTCCGTCCAGTTTAGTGTAGCCGACATGAAATGAAGGGAAGCACTGACATGGCACCTAGTTCACCCTGTGTTATGGGCTGACATCACGGATGTTGTAGGTGATGTAGCCAACCGTGTCAGGTTCCATAAAAAAAAAAATACTTAGCTAAAAATGTGCAAAGCATTATCGTCCCCCATTTTCTCCTAGGTTTCTAAAGCAAAAATGTTGACTTTCATAGGTTAGTAGATATTAAGCCATAGATTACAGGAACCGTGTGGGGCCGGTACTTAAAAAGAATAGCCCCACTGCATCTCTCCCCGTGCATGTCGTAAGAGGCGACTAAGGGACAAGGACAAGATACTGCGCTAAAGGGCGACAGGCTAGCCACTTCTCACCTTGGCGCAGTCCTTCCACCTAGTCATGCAGCAGGTGGGTTCTTCGTGTCTTACTTGCTGCTTGATCGTTGTCTTGTCCGTATACTGTGCTAAACGTGGTGGTCGGTGTTGTGCTGTAATTTACCAGAGTCCATATAGCACAACACCGATTACTCTGCTTACCCTGATTGTCGGGATACAGCGTGTGTTATGTATGTATGTATTACAGGAAAACTGCAGGTTTTTTACGACAATTTAATATTTTTGGGGAAAAAAAATTTTTTGTTTTAGTACGGAACCATGAGTCCCGTGCGGTTACGCAACCCTAATAATGTTTGGGGAGCTCGCTATATTGGTTGTAAGGTGAATTGGTTGTTAGATGAATCTTTTTTCACAGGAATAACGCGCCCGATCGATGCGGTAAATACAGATAAGGATGACTGGAGACAGCAGCGTGTCATGTCGGACCTCACACGTCACACATGGCCGTATCTTATGTTGAGTGTTGACGCTATCAGTAAATGTCTCACGCATGACTTAGCAACTGTTTATATTATTCTAGAAAGAAACTGTTTATATTATTTGTACCGTGTGGGGCCGGTACTTTAAAAGAATAGCCCCACTGCATCTCTCCCCGTGTATGTCGTAAAAGGCGACTAAGGGATATGACTCCCTTCTTATATTACTAGGTGGTAGGGTATAACCCGCCCGGATTGGTACCACCGCACTGAATCGCGGGTTAATAGCCTTTCCCCAGCAACATTAGTCCACCTCCAAGCCGGACTGGGACCTCCTCGGCGGTGAAATTGGCTGCGCCTGAGGTTGCGACCTCGGGCAGAGCCACCCAGTTCGGTAGTAATAAAAAAAAAATTAAAGGTCGGTCGAAACGGTTATGCAAATAGTTCGCGTTTTCCGTCCAGTTCAGTGTAGCCGACACGACCGAAGGGAAGCACTGACGTGGCACCAAGTTCACCCGCTGTTATGGGCTGACATCACGGATGTTGTAGGTGATGTAGCCAACCGTGTCAGTTTCCATAAAAACAAATATTGCGCTTGGAAACTTTTCCAAGAGTCCTACATAAAGTCGTTGCCCCCTCCCTCGCCCCCCCCCCCCCCCCCCCCCCCCCCCCCACCTCACCTGGCACGTGGGTAACATGCCAGGTAAGGCTCAGACGACACGTGAGTGACGGGAAACCTGGCTGGCGCTCGGCGCACCCTGTAGTCGCATAATTGTATTAAACTCCAGTGTCCTCCCTAGTGTCCGACCGAATATTCGGTTTCGGCTTTCGGCCCTTCGGCCAATATTTGCAACATTCGGCAAACTTACGGTTTCGGCCGAAAGTAGTGGTCACTTTCGGCCCAACCGAAAGTTGTTAGACAGACAAACCGACCGACCGCGCGCACGCGACGCGACGCGAACGCCGCGACGCGATTACGCGATTGGCGGATTTAGCGGCCGGCGCGCAGGCACACACTGCCTTAATACTTAAATACCATACATACTTTCGGCTACGGCTTTCGGTTTCGGCTTTCGGCTTCGGCTTTCGGCTTTGTGCCGAAAGTAGAATTTTGCCGAAATTCGGCTACGGCTTTCGGCCGAAAGTGAAAGTACACTTTCGGTCGGACACTAGTCCTCCCTCCCTCGCACCCACTACCCTTATCAAATTAAGAGAATGGCGTGCGAGCGCATCCTTGGAGCGTGTTCGAGCTCACAACCAAAAAGCCGGTGGAAGACCCTGAGCTACTGAAATTCAGTAGCTCAGGGTCTTCCACCGGCTTTTCAGTAACTGAATTCAAAACATCAAGCAAAGAACGGTAATATACAGTACCGAGCATATTAATTGAATCAAGTGCAAACTTTTCGCATTCCAAAACACCCCGAAAAAAAAAGTTTTGGGGTTGTTTTTCGTACCATGGTGTAGGGCCTCTCGTTCCCGTCGAAAGGATGATGAAAAGCGACCAGTACGAAAAAATTATGACTGAAAGAATGAAACCAGAGCTTGAGAAAAGATATCCATCCGGAAATGGCATATTTCAACAAGACTTGGCTCCATGCCACACAACAACAACAAACAACTTATGCAAGGTTGACTGGGCGAAATCCCTGTAAGGGATAAGTCCGCCTTTGCCCCTCATCTACATTACTTATTGTCTGATTAAGGGCCAATTGCGCCAACACGAATTTAACGATATAAATCAGTTTAACTCGTTAAGCTAGTACCCGTTGACTGTGGGAACCGCGTTTAAATCCATAACTCGCTACTTAACTCTAAATTCGTGTTGGCGCAATTGGGCCTAAGTAAAATGTTTTTTGGAGCAATAAAGTATTTCTATCTAATACATTAATAATATTCAATCCCCTATGCCTTTGATATTCGAGTCGCGATCTCGCCGAGGAGAATCTCCCTTTGCTCGTCCGTCGACGTCGCAAATAGGATGTTCAGAAATTATACGACGACGTTAGCACGAAATAGAAGAGGCACCGATAACACTTGCGCCTATGTGAAGTATTATGTTTACAGTGTGGCCCGTTGCGCCCTCCGCTCCGCCAGCGTCGCTATTTATAGTGCGCCGAGAGTGTTCTGTTCGCGACTCGGGAGTACCACCACCACCGCTCTCAGAAACCGACCGCTTACACTTCCTTTGTGTCGGCGGCGGCCGGCGGTAGGCTTGCCATATCAGATGTTAGCCTTCCCGGGACATATCTTACTACTGCAGTCCTTCATGAATAAGGCGGAGAAAGGAGATACCAATATTTCTCTGTTATAATTTTTACGGCGTTTTTTTAAAATCGAACAACTTTATTAGGCGGTTCTGCAGTGGATGATGGATGTTTACGGAGGCGAGAGTGGGGCCACAATAAGGAAGAGGGTGGCCAGTTTGGCAGATTGTGTTTTAAAAACCGATAATTGTACTGTTCAGTCAGCGGTAAGGGGTGGATGTGGGAGAATGTTTCAATACTGGTCCCACATACACTCCTCGCCTTGTCTGTAATGTTTCTTTTCTTGTGTATTTTTATTTAGTTATTTTGTGTCTATTTTTGTGTTGTGATGTTATGTTGTGTTTTTATGGGCAGATTTGTCAGAAATAAAGAAGTTATTATATTATTATTATTTATTATGCAACACTGCACTAAAATGAAAGAAGAAAGTCGCTGATTCGTGCACTTCATCAGCATCTGGACTTCGAGAGGAAGGTTACGGGTTCGCACTCATATCGGATTGCATTTTATCTGCATCGACCGATTCCACTCAGCGCCGACTTTTTTGCTCGGCGTGGCGTCAAGTCGTATGTACACACGTATTTTTCTTCCCGGGACAAATGGCACTTTCCGGGACAAAATGACCCTTCGCCCGGAACACGGGAAATTGGCGCCTAGCCCGGGACATTCCCGGAAATCCCAGACACCTGGCAAGCCTAGTCGGCGGCCACTTGCGCTATTCGGAACGAAGCGTTCGTCCGATTGCGAGATTGGCGAGACGAAATCCGATACACGTGAACGGACAGATACAATATTCTGTGCAGGTACAGGCACCGGCTAACGGCACGGATAGGGTTGCCATAAAGGTGCAGGTACTGACCGGGACACTATATGAAAACCTAAGAAAAGTTGGTTGTCTTTGAGCGGGGAAATGCAGCACCTGTTCTTTGAATATTAAATTACATTTTAGATGGTAAGTATATTTTACATTTAAGGATAGATTATGCATACATTCTATTAGATAATTAGGTAGGCAATGATTTTAAATGTCGAAAAGTTTAAATGATGAAAAGTGTCCGATTCAGAACGATCCACGCAGCACTGTAAGCTCACAGATAGTTAGCCAAAAGTATCCACTGATGTATACACATAATTGACATATGCGACTGAAATCTGCGGTCTTATGATGCCTAAAACGCTCTGTAAGGAGTGTTAGGAAATATGTAAGAAGAAACTTGAACCCTTTTAAGATTTTTTTTATAATACATATTAGTATGTAAAAAACTAACTGGTTTTTGGTTCGCGACCGGGACATTTGGTGGTCAGGCGGGACGACCGGGACTGAGATCTTCAACCGGTGACAAGTCCCAGTGTACCGGGACGAATGGCATGGCAACCCTAATCTAGATCAGCCGTTCCCAAATATTGGTACGCGAGAAGGCGTATTTTTATGGAAACTGACCTACAACATCCGTGATGTCAGCCCGTAACACCGGGTGAACTAGGTGCCATGTCTGTGCTTCCCTTCGGTTGTGCCGGCTACGCTGAACTGGACGGCAAACACGAACTATTTACATAGCCGTTTCGACCGACTAGAAGTCATAGACGTCTTATTCAGTGCGGTGCCGGTGGTACAACCCGGGCGGGATAAACCCTACCACCTAGTAAGGTAAGAAGGGAAGGGGCCTACAGCTCTACGTGGTACGCACATAGGGTAAACATAGTAGAGCAATACTCATAAACGGAAATATTTATTATTGTCTGAAATCACCTGCTCAGACGCATCATGTTTATTTGCTGTTGCCGCGCCGCCGCCACGTGTGTCTGTTTTACCCATGGATACTACAATCAACCTAGATAGGCAAAGTGATCTGCGAGCGAGACCCCCATAAAGTGTGTGAATGTCGCACACCCGCACTCGGTAGGCGTCAGTCGCCTCGCCGACGTCCGCCATCATGACGCATGTCACGTGTGAAAATGTGTGTGCGTGCAGTCAACGAGAGGGGATAACCGGCAGCAGAATAACATATTGTTGTATTCGAAAGGACAAAACCGATATCCAGAACGAAATAAATATGGAAAAACATACATAATAATCAGGGATCGGAATAGGTAGAGTATAATTACCTAATGTTGGCGAGAAGACAACATGGAGTGGTTAAAACCACTTCTTTCGGGAATTCTGAAAAAATCCTGGGAATTCCGGAAAACAATTATGGAATGGAAGTGATTTTGATTTGAAAATATTTTTTGATATTTTTAATAAGGTATTCATACAATGCAGCATGTTACAAGTTTCTATATCACTACTAGGATATATTTCTCAAATCCCGAATTTCCCGGTAATTTTTCAGAATTCCCGAAAGAGGTGATTTTAAACACTCCGTCTTTTCTATTCTGTGACTCCGTGTTATGGTACTCTACCTATTCAGTTCCATGATAATAACACAGAATAGAAAAGATAATAATTCATAACGTACATATACGTATATGATAACGTAGGACTAGGTATTATAAGTCAGTTTGTTAGGTATTTGAAAAGTTTAAAATCAGAAACAAACATAAATTTGATGTTTGCTGTAAAAAAAATTAGTTTTCTTAAATAAATAGGAAACAAAAAATATCTAAACATATTTTTAGTTTCCAATTTTTTTTTAGCTACACCTAAATTCTTCCAAGAATGTTGAATTCAGAAAAATTTCGATGATCCAAAAAATAGTTTTTTGGCCTGCCGTAAACACGACTTTGGCCGGATTAAGTGCCGATCCGGTATCCGGCTCGCGGGCCGTAGTTTGCGACGCGCATACTTGCGAGATCCCTGCAGCACTAGATAGCAGTAAGATGCCGTCTCTATAGTATTTTACCTCTTTGGATTTACCCACATATTTACGTTCACCTACGTATTACGTATTACCTACCTACTGTATCGTTATAGCTGGAAGTAACATTCGGCGCGATTGATGCTGAAGGCGTCAATACGGTCTGACTAATAGTTAATACATTGAACCTCCAATTCCTGAAACTTTTTTCAAATGTAATGCTTCCGATTGTGCTCCTCGACCCCTATAAGTGATATGATAACGTATAACGTGATGTCACGTACGTTTTTAAGGGTCGGATACAGGCTAGCTCGCTGAAAGAGCATATACGTAAAACAGAAAATGTATTTATTAAATAAAATAAAATAAAGTAAAAGGAATATTGAAAAAATCGCTCTTTGAGATTGCAACCTCTACCTACACGTATATGTCATTCTAGAATTCAAATATTTCCAAGAACAAACATAGCGGTATGTTATTTAGCCAGATGATGTTAGTTGAACTGCAACCACACAGCCAGCGCTTGAGAGTTAAGACTATGTAATACCTCACATTGCTTCGCAAGATCCTTTATTATATCAACCATACTGCAACAATCACTCTGTAATTAATAAATCAATCTATATTGTAAAGTTGAGTACTAATTCTATGTATGTTTGGCGAAAACGACGAATACTTGATTCCATTAAATTTCCTCGATAGAAAAAAATTATAATTGCTAAGTTACCTCCAAATTTTTAGGTTTCTTAAGTTACCTAAAAACTTTAATTTAGTTAGATCATGAAACTTTCCATAATATAATAAGAGCGTTTTACCTACCATTAAAACGCTTATTAATATACTTACCTTTCCTGTATACTGGCAACACATGAGAGCGACGTTCCTTCCCTTTCCCACTCACGGTTCGTATATAGCTATACTCCTCGCACCTTTACTTCCTTCCCCCACCACCAGGTATCCGGTGGCGCTCTAAAGTATGGGCCGTGCCGCCATCTTGCTCATTGCGACGAATGTTTTGCAAAATATCACCCAGGCAGAGTTTACTCTGCCAGTATACAGGAAAGGTAAGTATATTAATAAGCGTTTTAATGGTAGGTAAAACGCTCTTATTAATTTCCTGTACCTTTCCTGTATACTGGCAACACATGAGAAGTGTTTGTTATCGCCTGGTGGTGGAGGACGCCAAGGTGAACCATAGAAATGTTTTCAATGTGGACCCACGGAGTCCCATGGCGCATGAATTATGGGGTCGTTTAGGTAACTGTGCCCATTTTTAATAATTTTTTACCTGTAAGGCCTGTCAGGTGCGAGGTAAGTAGGTGTAAGAAACTAAATATTTATAGAAATAATAAGCCGTAAGCCATCATCAGCTTAGAAAAATTAATTAAGTAATAATTAATTTATGAAATATGAAAGCTAGTCCTACTTTAAGGAATCAAGTTCAGTGAAGACATTCTAACAGGTTAAATTCACTGATAAAAATGTAAGTATGTGATGGATTAAGAATGTCAATATCCAGCGAGTATAAACACAAATTTTTATTTAAACATAAACATGAATAAAAACAACCATCTCTTATCTCAGTACCTAATTCAGAAATATATGAAAAACTTCGCAGTTATGTATGACTACGACTATACATCAATTATATTGATACAATCATGAGGGAAATCATGACTAAATCATAGCAAGGGAGATTTATCATCGTAACTAAGTTCAGGTTCTTTATGTATACTGCAATCAATTATACCATAACAATTTTAAATGTATGGTACGTGCGTACCATCCAAAGTACCATGTAAGAACAAAAACATCATACCATGTAGGTACACCATAAAGTACACAAAAACAAAATTGGTAGAGTAATATCTTAGAGCGAAATAATAGAATACTAGTAGGTTGTATCTAGCTAGTAGTACGCACGTACGGGCCTACGATCCGTGTGCTGTGTGTTAACTCAGAGGTTCCCAAACTTTTTTAAGTTGCGACTCCCAAAACATATTATACATTTTACGCGCCTCCCCTGACTAATACTCAGGACGGAAATTATTTAAATACCTATAGTAGTATCGCGTCGACTGCGACGCGGAGCGACGCCCTAGGTACCGAGTCGCGACGCCCCAGGGCGTCGCGACGCACTGTTTGGGAAAGACTGTGTTAACTGTTACTAGGTACCATGGGGAAACAAGTATTTTAAAAGCAAATGTATTTTAATTGATAAGCTTATCGTACATACGCTATTGTGTGACGTTCATTGAAGCCGGAATAATTTTTCGGCAGTAGAATTTTTTTAATGTGTTAGGAGATTTCCAATTTCCTCTAGCAAGAATCTTATCAATAGGGCAGTTATCTACCCAATTCCTGGACGCAACGGCTGCTCGTACGCTCCCTGGGGTTGCTGAGATGCCTGCATCTTTAAGTATAGATCTGACCCACCCAGCGATTACAGTGCGGGAAGCGGGTTTCGGTTGCCCTGTCCTAGACAGGAATAAGCTGTCACTGTTTGCGGAGTCTCGTCTTTCTTTGGACAATTCCATAACCTGCTTTGTCCAAAAGACAGGATCGAGGGCCATTTGTTTTGTATTTGATCTAAGGCTCCATCCTGACTGCCTATATTTGGCCGAATCGGTTTTTGAACCGAAAGTGGGTCATAGAATGATCTCAAACTCGTTAATGGAACAGTGCTGAAAATCGACTCTAAGTAGTGTGAGTGAGATCGTGAACCCGCCTGCCTGAACACAACATTAGAAGTGTAGCTGTGTGTCTAGATACCTCGTAAAAGCTGTCGAGGGGGACCGAAGTTCTTGAAAGATATGTACACACAATAGTTGTATCCCAAATAGGTGGCTGAGTAACTTTAAGATAGCTGGCTTTTAAAATTTGTTTCACAATCAATGATTCGGATAAATCAGTATTGCAAAAAGTAGTTACTACTGAATTGTATTGTACTAGAATAGTGCTATATTATGAAATACCTTCTTTTTGATGGAGACCCGTTAAATATCTACCTAAATCTAGGTGAAGAGGGACATACATTATGATGGTTAGTCCATTTGAACCAATGAGCCCATGCTGGCTTATATGTTTTTAACGTAGAGGATCTCCATCCAGATAGTAGTAACTTCTTTTGACCCTCTGACAAATTGACTAGATTTTCAGACCACCCCCACACTTTCAAACCTCTAGAGTCATTTGATCGACATTCGGGGGTGGGTAACCGGTCGATACATATATTAGTGCTTGAGCCAGATTCTTGATTGTGAATGGGGGCTGCCAAGACTCTGCTTTTTAGGTCCGGTCTCCAGAATACTCGATCCCACCTCGGAACGACAAGTAGGTAGGTGCCCCGTGCCTGATTTAAGTGGCAGAGTACTCGTGGAATTAAACAGGGTGGAGGAAATACCCACGCGAGAGGATCATTCCATCTCATTGAGAGTGCGCCGTGAAATGCCGCTTGGTGATCCTTCAGATCTAGTGTGGCAAACTCCGGTACAACGTGGGCTCTCCTCGAAGCAAATAGGTCTATGATTGGGACGCCCCACTTCGAAAAAACTACCTGAGTTGCAACTGGCTGTAAGTACCATTTCGGAGGAGTGAGATGACGGGACAGGCGATCCGCTTCTACATTGAACTTCCCTGGAATGTGATGAACGGTAAGATGAATGCGGTTCACATCTAGTAGATGGGATAAATCGAACACTATGTTCGTCAATGCGTCGGATTTGGTCTCGCCTTCGTTGGGAATATAAGACACTACAGTACGGTTGTCGGTTTGGAGTAGTACTGACGATAATTTCAGGAGTCGAGCGTTGGAAGACTTTTAGGATCGCCAACATTTCTTTTTGATTGCAATGCAGATTCTTCTCCTTCTCGCCCCAGGTACCCGATAGGTTGAAAATGTTTAATCGAGTCCCCCATGCTATGTCTGACGCATCTGTCGTTAAGAACTGCGTTGGTGCTGGGTAATGGATTGGGTACCAGCTCTGACATTCTATTAGCCACCACTTTAACTCCTGTAGTGTCAACGTTGGGATGGGCAGGCGCGTGAATTTGAGCATCCGATTGCTGTGATTCAGTAATGCTCGAAAATTCAGTCTGCCTCTTGGTACGACGAAGCTCGCAAAATTTATGAGACCGATCACACTTTGAATTTCTCTCAGGTTGGTCTTGCCCTGTTGTATTAATGTTGATACTTTTTAGCGCACCGAATTGCATTTCTTCTGTGGAAGATATTTTCTGTTTTCCCATGGATCCCACATTATTCCCAGATACTCTAACGATGTCTGGGGTTCGAATACGGACTTTTCGAAATTTATCGTCCAACCTAGGTATTCGAGTGTTTGTACTACAGTCCTCACGTATGATTTGAGAATGCGGATGTTCTGGTTTACGATTAAAAAGTCGTCTAGATATACCAGTATGCGGATCCCTTGATCGCGAAGACTTTGAGCGACCCAATTCGTTAGAACTGCGAATGTTTTTGGCGCGCTGTTGAGTCCGATTGGTAAGCATGTCATCTCAAAGACTTCGTCCTCGTAAACTAGACGCAGAAAACACCTGTGTGCCTTGGCTACCAGCAGGTGGAAATATGCCTGTGACAGATCTATCTTTGTCATCCAGTCGCCTGGTTGGAGAAAGTCCGAAACACGAAACATGTTTATAAGACGAAATTTGCTTGCGTGAACATAGACATTCAAAGCCTTTAGATTGAAAATCGGGCGAGACGTCCCGTCGCTCTTTGGTACTAGGAAGAGAGTAGCGAGAAAACTGGGAGTTGCTTTGGCCTTCTCGAGGACACCCTGCAGTTCATTGTACGTATTACCTCTGACATCTCCTTGGAGGGCTGAGTGTGAAACCTTCGATCTTGCCTCTGAGGCATGCACAGTGGGGGTTTTATTTTGAACAGTAAACGGTAACCTTTTATTATTTTTAACAAAAAACTGGGAGCTCGTAAATCCTTCCAATGATCGTAATATTTTGCTAACTGTCCTGCGTGGAACAATATCCAGTCAGAATCTACGCCTTTTATTGCTTGACTCGCTTCTTTCTGATTTGCGTTTGTTTCCTGAGAACTGACCACGATCGCGAAAGGAGTGCGATGGTAGTGGCTTATTTGGCTCGAAATTATTCCGCCAGGGACCCTGCGCGGGCGCGCAGAACCTGGTTTGTGAGGCCTGAGCACCTTGCGCAGATGCCTGATAGTGTACGCGTGTATTTCCTTGCGCAGGAAATCGGTAGGAGTAGTTTGTACCAACCTGTACCTTGATAACCACGTTTGTTGTAATGCGTGGGTAAATTATCACCTTGCGCAGGTCTACGACTTTTATAAGATGATCCCTGCGTAGGATTTATCTTCGGTTCACTTCGCTTTGCTGAGGATGGAGGCGCAGAGGCAGAGAGCCAAAACGCCTTTCCTATACTACCTATCTTATCTAGCGTTTTAGTAAGAGCTTCCGATTCGAACAAATTGGCGCAAGAAGGCGGGATTTTTCGCAAAGCATTTTTGATTAGGGGATCTTTTGCATGATTGATAATGGAATCCCTCCTCTTCTGCACCATATCAGCCCTGTGGCCGCAAATAAGTTGCAACACGTCATTAGATTTTTTGCAGAACTGACCGTCCAGAAAGATTTCGTTGACCTTATTATTTACTGTGTCAAAATCAAGACTCTCCGAGCTACGCGCCCAAGTTAAAAACGCTTTAACGTCTTTCTCCGCATAAGTTAGCGCAGCAAAGGATTTTTCGTGATACGATAAATCAGTACGAGCGTCAAACTACTTTAACTCATCATTAGCTTCTAACTCTACAAAACCGGGCGAACGGCAGTACATTTTTTGAACTTGGGAGAATCTAACCTCAGTCCAGTCACTAGATTCGAAATGCTGCAGGTCATTCAACATACGTAGCATGTGTTCGGGTGTTTTCGGGACAGTTGGAACCTTGAGGGTAGTTTTCAAATTTACATTGAATTCTGTATCAGTGAGGTTTTCCTTACTAGCAGTTTTTTCGTTACTACCTACAATCGGAATACGATCATCGTATTCTTCGCCAGGATAATCATCTGCGCAGAGACTGAAGTAGTCCTGATCGTTTTCACCGTGTGGTGGAAGCATCTGTATTTGTTCCAACAGGTGCATTTTTAGCTGGCTGACCACTCTTTCAGATATAGCAGACATTAATCTAGCCTCCCGTTTACGTTTTCTTTCGCGGCGCCGCCGATTACGGCGTCGCGTCGCTTATTTGTATGGGACTCACTTGATTCGGAAGAAGGCGAGCTGAACTAGGCACTTCTGGCCCCTCTGGTTCCAGTATCTGCTCGCCTTGCTGCACTGGAGTCTGTTCAGCCATCTTGATCTAGCTATATACACAAATTAATTTCAAAAGAAAATAATATTAAATTTTATAACGAACGGTAACACCGTTAAATTGGGCGGCTTAATATTAAATACGTGAGTGTAATGTAATTGTAAGGCGTTTCCGTAGGAGCGGTCGGTAATATAAAATAAAAAATCGAACCAAAACCGTTGCGCTGAACTGGCAGGCAGGAGCAAACGGATCACCGACCACGACGGAGGAAAGGACGCCAATGAGCAAGATGGCGGCACGGCCCATACTTTAGAGCGCCACCGGATACCTGGTGGTGGGGGAAGGAAGTAAAGGTGCGAGGAGTATAGCTATATACGAACCGTGAGTGGGAAAGGGAAGGAACGTCGCTCTCATGTGTTGCCAGTATACAGGAAAGGTACAGGAAATTAATAACTGATCTCAATAATGTTTTTAATTTAAGTACATTAAAAAAATTTTTTTTTTTTAATTCAAACAACCAAAGACTTATGATGAAATTGTCGAGTACATCTATCCCTTTCGTTCTCTCACAGATATCGCTCTATAATCGCGCCCTTTTTAATAAAATGCGCAGTTGAACAATATATTTAGAAACGCAATTAAATTTTGACTAACTTCTCGCGAGAAAACCTGTTGGGAGATAAATTCAGTCGGAGGAGATATTTGCACCAAAACTGCTGCGAACTCCACTAAATTGCAGCAGGCGAGTTGAAAACGAAGTTTGACAACTCCGTCTGCGTACTCCGCTTCTTCCTAAATGCGGATAGCGGCGGCGCACTGCCAAAGTATACTTCGGATGAACGCGCGTGTGATGAAGTTGTGTTAGGGTTAGCTTTGTGTGTGACGAAATGTTTATGGAGGTACCTGTTGTGCATATAGTGAAAGAAATTTGAGCGATACCAACATACGTCGCACGTAATTTATCAGTGATAGCGATATTCGAAGCTGGCATAAGATTGATGACGAAAAATCGAATGGTGTCATTCGAAGCAGTCTTCAACGCTGCGCAATCTAAAGTTAAGAGCAATATTTTCACAAGCATTTCAAACGACCAAACTCGAGAGGTTTTTTCTACCTTTGTTTTTTTCCAAAAACAAATCTGCGTTCGCTTGTTGTTTGTTGTCAATAACAGAACCTTCTTCTCGGAACATTGAGTGTTTTGTATAGTATATTTTTGCCTCATCTAATTAACATTTATTTATGGGTCCTCTTTCTGCCACTTGTAGTATTTTCAGGCCGACTGTTATATTTCTGGTCCTTCAGCATCCACATAACATTTGTGGTTGCCAGCCACCTCTTAATATAACGTTTGCATTGCCATAGTAATAAGTACATATCATTCAGTTCGCATTGCAAGTTCGCGTTTTCAAGAAATCACTTAAAGTGATAAGTTCACCTTTGCACGCTATTGTTCTCTTGTTTATGTGTTAAATATTGTAAATTTCTATTGCTCTTCTGTATGTTATCTTCTGTCTTGTGTATCTTTGTTAGTGTTCTTGTGTGCAATAAAGTATTTCTATTATATTCTATTTTCCATTTTAAGTTACGCTCTTACCATGCATAGTTTGTCAAGACGCCACCCCAACCAACTGCCGTTTCCCGTTCGCTATTTAAACAGCTTGATTTCGCCGTAAGAGCGTAAGTTAGGAGGCAATCTGCTGCAGTTTGCCAACTTGTCAATTGGAGGTTCATTTGTACTAGTTAATTTCACAAGTCGAAGATGTCATCAGGAACTGCAACTTGTGCGAGAATTAGACGGCGACTCTTATTTATTCTCTTTATATTCGGCTTTGGATTTATTTAATCAAACCATTGTCGAATGATTTTCGAAAGCTCGACCGAGGCAACGCAATCGCGTTCCAAGTATTACCTATTGCCTCCCAAGTCGGTCAAACGTCGGTCAAAAACGGCTATGTAAATAGTTTGTGTTTTCAGACCAGTTCAGTGTAGCCGGCACGATCAAAGGGAGAAGCACTGACATGGCACCTAGTTCACCCGGTGTTATGGGCTGACATCACGGACGTTGTAGGTGATGTAGCCAACCGTGTCAGTTTCCATAAAAAAAAAGAAAGTATACCCTGAGGTTTTTCAAAAGGGGCGTGAAAAGACTCCTGTCATGCCGGCATGATATTCCCAATCCCTGTTCATCACAGAATGTCCATGAGCATCGTTAGACACCTACTTACAGGTGAAACGATGCCACATGTCGCGATATGCACAAAAAAAAGTCCGGCTACTGACGCCCCTAAATCAGAGGTAATATAGGGGGCAGTGCTGGTGAGGATAAGATCAGGAGTTACTTACTCTGCACACGTACTATGTACCGTGTGCGGCCGGTACTTTAAAAGAATAGCCCCACTGCATCTCTCCCCGTGTATGTCGTAAAAGGCGACTAAGGGATATGACTCCCTTCTTATATTACTAGGTGGTAGGGTTTAACCCGCCCGGGTTGGTACCACCGCACTGAATGAAAGGTCGGTCGAAACGACTAAGTAAATAGTTTGTGTTTTCCGTCCAGTTCAGTGTAGCCGGCACGACCGAAGGGAAGCACTGACGTGGCACCAAGTTCACCCGGTGTTATGGGCTGACATCACGGATGTTGTAGGTGATGAAGCCAACCGTGTAAGTCTCCATAAAAAAAATAAAAAAAAACGTATCGCGCGGCGAAATCTCCACGATTTCGCTTGGCTTGGCACGTAGCGATTCACACCCGCCGAACGGCCGATCCCAAATCGACCCTGAATTGCGTGGGTCCGCGCATCCCGAATTCAATAACAATAATTACTGTGCCGATTTCCCTACATCCAGGGCGCTCTCCACCATTGCTCCCGATATTGCCTCTGATTTCAGGGACGACGCGAGTGGGGCGCTGGAGCAGTCGCAAGCAAAAGCGCCTCTCCAATTTTCCCCCAGTCCTCCCCGGGTTTTAGGTGGTACGGAACCACTGCTTTTTATACCACAGAACGAAGATCGGCACAGCTAAACGTCAAAGCTCTGTGGCTCTTACGCACTTCAAAGTTTTTTTTTTTATTATACAGTAGGTATAAATTTTTTGTCGTTTTGGGTTTTTTTTATGGAAACTGACACGGTTGGCTACATCACCTACAACATCCGTGATGTCATAACACCGGGTGAACTAGGTGCCATGTCAGTGCTTCCCTTCGATCGTGCCGGCTACACTAAACTGGACGGAAAACACAAACTATTTACATAGCCTTTTCGACCGACGTTTCATTCAGTGCGGTGGTACCAAACCGGGCGGGTTGAACCCAACCACCTGGTTTTTCTTGCCCCGGTCCATAAATTTAAAGTCGCTATGGTCGCGAAATATGGAAAGGGTAAGTTTTTTTTAAGTCAATGGATGTAGCCAACCATGTTGTTGATGATTGAAGAAAAAGTAAAAAAAAAATCAATGTTTAAAAAAATTCTGTATTCTGTATTCTTGAATCAGTGACATTCAATTTGATTTGAACATAGAATATTGTTTATTTATTTTTTCTTAAATCATCAACAACCTGGTTGGCTACATCGTCAATGGCTACAACAGCACACCCGAGACGTCAGCCCATCAAACCTAGGTGTACTAGCATCATCTCAGTGCTCCCCTTGGGTTGTGCCGGCTACACTAAACTTGACGGAAGCACGAACTAATAGTAATAATAATCGATAGTTTTTATAATGTTTTATATTCAGTAAGAATGAAATTTCTAGTAAATGCATACCCTACAGACAGATGAGATGATAGGCGCATAGGCATACTGTTTATTTTTAGTCTGTCTGGCTTTTCAGCGTCCATACTCTTCAGTTTAAAATGTTTGAAACGCGCCGCTCGGCATTGAACCTCAAGTGATTCAACATTTCAAGTATTCTATTGGCAGAGCTCCTAAACGCTTTCTATGCACGCACACCCTGGTAGTAGAGTCTAGTCTAGTTGGCTGGATGGTGTGTTACGTGGTGATTCAGCGCATAAGAGGTTTTTCAGTTTATAGATAGACTAACACTAAACGTAAGAATTGAAATGAATTAAATAGAATGAATGAAATAAAATGGTACTTTATTGTTCACTATTATGTAAAAGGGTCACGTCGAGGTCGGGTCAAGGCGAGTTTAATGCCTTACGGCATTCTTCGCGAACTAACCTTTGGCATGTGGAAAACGCGTACGGGCCGACAATGCAGGGAAAGTAAAATAGTATGAAATGCAAATGAAAACTTTTATGGATGACTAAATTGTACAATTGTACTACTAGAATAACAAATCAAATAAACATTTCTAATAAGTAATAAATAATAAAGTAATAATAAAGTAATAATAACACATGTAAGAAAAACACAAAATTAATAACTACACTACACTACACTACACTGCACTGCACTGCACTGCACTACACTACACTACACTATACTGCACTACACTACACTACAATACACTACACAACCACCACAAAACATTACGCTACACCACACTACATTACACAACACTACACTGCATTGACACTCACTACGTACACACACACACACACACACGTTGATCCCACTAACTAAACTATAGCCTAATCAGGGAAACAAAAAATGGCAAGACGTCAATGTATGTACAATTTATGCTTTATCTGTTTGTCATTAGGCTGTCTGTTTTCTAATAAATAAATAAATAAATAAGAATTCAGCTAATTGGGATGGGGGGGGGGGGGGGGGCAGTGTTTTGAACAACAAAGAGCACACTGGAATCTCAGGTATATATTTAGATACGTGCTTATGTTGGGCGTATGATATGGTGCGTAACGAGGCAATCCGCCGGCGCACCAAAGTAGTCGATATTGGATACCGGGTGGCTAAGCTCAAGTGGCAATGGGCTGGGCACGTCAGCCGAAGAGACGACGACCGCTGGAGTAACCGTGTCCTACACTGGCGGCCGTGGACAGGAAAACGGAGTGTGGGACGACCACCCGCCAGGTGGGACGACGACATCAAGTACGTCGGCGGAAAGCAGTGGTTCCGTACCGCTGAAGGCCGGGAGGACTGGAGGAAAATTGGAGAGGCGTATGTCCAGCAGTGGACGCTTACACGCTGACTGACTGACTGACTGACTTATGTTGGGCGCGTGTGTGGTGTGATGTGTGAGGATGTGTGTGGGTGTGAGTGTTGGTGGGGGGAGGGGGCAGTGTTTTGGACAACAAAGCATCGTGTATCGGATTACGGCAGCCAGACCTTGCGCGTAAATCACCATTGCCACAATTGACGTCAGGAGAGCCGCGTACGTGCATTTCAATTTTAATTGCTACCGGTGTGTGCCGCTGACTGATTTCCATATTCGGACACACCAAGGACACTAACTAAGCGGCTTCGTCGTCTGCGGTAGGCGCTCAGCTATCGGGCTCATGTATAAAGACGTACCGTATACCGCGCCGACCACCCAGCCAACGTGAGTGTTCCACCAGGAGTCCAGGACATTTGCAGTATTTTTTTTTATGGATACTGACACGGTTGGCTACATCACCTACAACATCCGTGATGTAAGCCCATAACACCGGGTGAACTTGGTGCCACGTCAGTGCTTCCCTTCGTTCGTGCCGACTACACTGAACTGGACGGAAAACACGAACTATTTACATAGCCGTTTCGACCGACCTTTCATTCAGTGCGGTGGTACCAACCCGGGCGGGTTAAACCTTACCACCTAGTGATATAAGAAGGGAGTCATATCCCTTAGTCGCCTTTTACGACATACACGGGGAGAGATGCAGTGGGGCTATTCTTTTAAAGTACCGGCCCCACACGATACAAAAGATCTAAATGAAATTCTCTCAGAAGACCGGTTTCATACAAAATTCGAAAACACTACAGACTTAACCTAATGCGTTATACATAACATGTATTTATGCTAATTCCTTATTTAAGTATATGACTATTATATTATATAGCTCTTGTATTTATTCAAACTATTGCTAAATAGGTCGAACTCTGGTTCTGTCGAGTTAATTTTATTTATTATATTTATAGATCTATTCAGAGGAGAATACAACTGCAAGTTGGTCCTCGAGGGAATTGGTTGCATTCGGTCGTGGGTTCTGGCTAAGTAATTGTCTGGTGAGTAAAGCTTAAATCTCTGTAAAAATTCTGGGTTGCTTATTTTGCCATTCAGTATGTCGACGATGCCGAGCATGTGCAACTCTATAACAAACAGAAGAAGAAATAACGATCGAGTGATATCACAAGTTCGTTGGAATCTACGAAAGACATTGTTGTTGTTATTGTTATTGTATAGACGGGACGTTGACTCTGGTTTGCGCCGGCGCAGATTGTTGTTACTCAGATCGTGGCGTCGCGTCGCGTCCCTGGTGATAATAATGAGCTATCAGTGGTTGCGCCACGTTGGACTCACGTCGTGGTCGCACTGATATTGACCCGCTAGCCAAAGATATCAAGTGTAGAAATGCCATTGTCGCGAATTTCCTGCAATTTACTTTACATCGTTTCTCAAAATGGATCCACTGTAGCATCGCTAGGGTGTCCACCGGCGAGTCAAAGAGCGTACCAAACTAGATAGACGCGGTGCTCGATAAGTATTTTTAGACATCATGCTCCAAAACTCCGGCATTGGTTGCAATACCACAGATTACTTGCAACACCGACAATCCTTGTAGAGCGATATGGATATGACCCTTATATTACTAGGTGGTAGGGTTTAACCCGCCCGGGTTGGTACCACCGCACTGAATGAAAGGTCGGTCGAAACGGTTATGTAAATAGTTTGTGTTTTCCGTCCAGTTCAGTGTAGCCGGCACGACCGAAGGGAAGCACTGACGTGGCACCAAGTACACCCGGTGTTATGGGCTGATATCAGTATATGTCGTCGTCGACATATAAGACGTCGAGAAAACTATTTGTCTCTTTTTAACCGACTTCCCAAAAGGAGAACGTTCTCAATTCGACTGTATGTTTTTTTTGTATGTTTGTTACGCGATTACTCCGTCAATTGTGAAAATTCTTTTTTTGTTTGAAAGGGTATAATAACCCTGAGGTGGTCCCACTTTAATTTGGTCAAGATCGGATTGTAAAGCGGGGCGGAATCGCGAGGGCGAAGGCCGAGCCATTCCGCCGAGTACATTAATAGCAAAAAATTACTAAAAAACTGTGAAATAAAAAACGATTTAAAAAAATATAAAAACCGCCTTCAAAAATGTATGAAATAAAAAAATTCGAACCCTAGAGTTGAAGGCGGTGCTGAAGCAAGCAAAAATACTTCATGAAAGAAAACAAGATTGGATTATATCCTTTGTGATTCCTTCAGAGGGTTCGATTTTTTTTTTATTTCATACATTTTTGAAGGCGGTTTTTATATTTTTTTATTAACACTTTAGGACCTTATGTGTGCCATTAGACACGCCGGCACGCTATCTGCTCCGACAACTCAAAATCATCACTCAGCCCGTAGCCTACATCATGGTGCTAGCAAAATTTGTAAGGCGAAACCCACACCTGTTCCATCTAGGTCAATGGGGTCAGTCACAACTAGGGCTGCCATCTCTAAAATCATTAAGCTAGGACAAAAAAAAGTAAAACCCCGGATTTTCATATAAAAACCCGGACATTGCTTTTTTTATTATAAAATGACAATTATTTTATTTTAAACTTTTTAACAAAATGAAAATTTCGTATATATTATTAAAATATTTAACGGCATTACTCACGGTTGTCTCCAAGCTATGGCTCGACGTTTAGCGTCTATCATAGAGTTATGCAGCGGGCGGGATTTTTGAATTTCGTGTAACCCGGACTACTTTAAAAAATCCCCCCGGACGCCCCCGGACGCCTTCAAAAAGAGGACAAATCCGGGGAAACCCGGACGGATGGCAGCCCTAGTCACAACTATTCCACTTGATCCCGCAACCAATAACGCCGTGTAGAACACAGACTCACCAAGAGCGAGAAGTCGGTGTTTGTGATTGGCCCCACGATCTACAACAGATTGACAATGTCAATTCGAGAGGCCGCTTCGGACGGAATATTTGTTTCCAGACTCGAGGGGTTTCTGGTTGGTAAAGCGTACTACTCCCTAGGCTAGGTGAGTACTTGACGGATGTTGATTGGTTGACCGATACTGATTGATTTTTTTTTTTTTTTTTTATGGAAACTGACACGGTTGGCTACATCACCTACAACATCCGTGATGTCAGCCCATAACACCGGGTGAACTAGGTGCTATGTCAGTGCTTCCCTTCGCGTCGGCTACACTGAACTGGACGGAAAACACTCGGGAAAACACGAACTATTTACATAGCCGTTTCGACCGACGTTTCGCTCAGTGCGGTGGTACCAACCCGGCCGGGATAAACCCTACCACCCAGTAAGGTAAGAAGGGAAGGGACCTACAGTTTAACGTGGAATCCGAACCACGGTCAGCCTCCAACGGTCGGGCGGTCACCCATCCAATAACTGACCGCACCACTGAGCTGCCGAGGCTGGCGATCCCTTAGTCGACTTTTACGACATGCGACGGGGAGAGATGCAGTGGGGCTATTCTTTTTAAGTACCGACCCCACACGGTACAAATGATGATGCCAGAATATGTTTTTTTTATGTAAACCAGCATGGGTGGCTGCACCGAGAGACCAATGGTGCAGCCGACAGAGCCAAAATCACATCTCCTCGCGAAACCACGCTCAGTTAGGTTAGGTTAGGTTAGGTTAGGTTAGGTTAGGTTAGGTTAGGTTAGGTTAGGTTAGGATAGGTTAAAATTAAATATAGATAAATCATATTCTATACTCGATATGAAATATTATTACGAAGAAATAATTTGATTTTATGCATCGCTTGCTCTGTAGGTAGGTGATGCGGCCAACTGTGTCAGTTACCATAAAAAACAATATTGACAGGAGATAACTTTCGGCTACATTGTAGCCGAATGTGACGAATTCGGCCGATGGGAGCATTACTTAGTCACAGGTGGGTTAGAGGAGGTTCGCATCGCGCAAGCTGGCGCAGGCTATGTATGTAGGTCGCTGCCGTTGACCGCGACAACCTCCGCGCCGCCGCCTCCGCCCACATCTTCCGAACCCCCCCCGAGGGCGCGGGAAACTAGAACGAATCGTCGCGCGACGCCTTCGCAGCATCGCGCGGTACGCGAAGAGCTTTTTGAAGTAATACTTCTATAGGCGCGTTATGAAAATATTACAGGATTTTTTTTTATTGACAGCGCGACATTTGGCGCCGAGCCACCCATAAGGTGTGTAACGACGCCCATGGACATTCGGTCGCA
The DNA here is from genome assembly GCA_946902875.1 of Nematopogon swammerdamellus. Classification (NCBI taxonomy): domain Eukaryota; kingdom Metazoa; phylum Arthropoda; class Insecta; order Lepidoptera; family Adelidae; genus Nematopogon; species Nematopogon swammerdamellus. Next base: position 21,842,526 of record OX336347.1, on the reverse strand, counting down.
TGCGGGGGTTGCGAGTGCCATGCCGGCCTGACAGGTGCCCATTCACGCCCCTCTTGAAGGACCCGAGACTGTACTTGGGGGGAAATATATGGGCAGGGAGAGCGTTCCAGAGTTTACCGGTTCTGTAGACGAAAGATCTGCAGAATCGATTGGTACGCATCCGCGGTAAGTCCAGCGTGTAGGGATTCAATCCCTGCCCAGTGCGCGTGGTGCGGAGGTGAAAAGGAGACGGCGGGATCGCATTAAACAGCTCCTCCGAGTACTCCCCAGGAATAAGCGATAAAACACACTTAGGGAGCCGACATCCCTACGGTGTTGCAGTGGTTCTAGAGAGCAAGAGGACAAGAATATGGGGAGCAAACTCAGCAAAAACGTCATCGTCATCGTCACCGCATGATTAATTGTATGATTTGAAATGATTTGTATGTGGGTATTGTGCGGTGCTGTCAGATATATCTACAACCGAACGGAGGGAGGTAAATAATTTAATCACGCCTTTAGAAGTATAACTTCTAAGGCCCGTGTAACAATAATATGTATGCGATGACGATGACGTCTTTAGGTTTCCGTCCCCGCACGGAAGCCTACTAAGCCTGCAACGTCTGTCTGTCCTGTCCGTTCGTTCGCCCATCCGAGGTATGCGAATATAACAAATAATACAAAATTCAAATGTGAAAATTAAGGAGGGGGGGGGGGGGGGGGGGGGTCCCCATACAAGAAACGTGTTTTTTCAACGTTTTCATTTTTGTGGTGCGGAAAACTCGTTGCGCGAGTCCCACTCGCACTTGGCCGGTTTTAATAGTTCTCAGTTTAATCCCCATTTTCATAACGCGCCTAGAAGTATAACTTCAAAAAATATGTCGAGCCCTAGGCCACACTGGCCCGCATCGCTGCGCTCTCAGGGAGATGACTATATCCTGCATGAATAATGAGCTCCGACCTCGCGCCGCGCCTCCGCCGTCGCCGCCACCGCCTCTCGGAGGGCCGGCCAGCCCTTGTGGGCTGATTACACGTACCGAGTGAACGGGCGAGACACTCCGAGTGCTCGGTTAGTAGAGTGTTTTCATTTTACGGAGGCACGAGGGGTATCTACGAGGTAGGAAGCTGTGCGAGAGGCGACAGCGCGGAGCTCAGTAGAGAACGAACTCGGTTCCCGGTCGGTACGCACGTTTTACACGTCTCCGCGTTGCTCCGTCGAACCGAGTCGTTCCCTACTGAGCTCCGCGCGGTCTCACACCACTTCCTACCTCATACCCCTCGTGCCTTCGTAAAATGAAAACACTCTACGAGCACAGATTACTTAATGGTACGAGTACGAACACGTTAGCGAGTGCTGGGCCGAACGATCGGCCCATAGTTTCCATACCGAAAACATCCCTTTGGATTGCTGGCTATACTGGACTACAGGAGAACACAGCCGAGGCCGCTATGCGGCCATCTTACGTCCACTACCTACGGCGGTACCAATGCAGTCGGCTACAATTTGAGCCTACCAAGTACCACACGGCACACCACCTAGTAAGGGGCAAGGAGGGAAGGGACCTACAGTTTTACACCGGTTCCGAACGGTGAAGCAGCATGTGTAGGCCAGTGCGTCCATCTTACGTCCACTACCTACGGCGGTACCAATACAGTCGGCTACAATTTGAGCCTACCAAGTACCACACGGCACACCACCTAATAAGGGGCAAGGGAAGGGACCTACAGTTTTACACCGGTTCTGAACGGTGAAGCAGCATGTGTAGGCCAGTGCGTAAATTCTTTCGTAACTGAATTCGGCGTGCGTGCCACCCACAATGACAACTGGAATATTTTTCATTGTAATGACTGCGGACTGTCTGCAAAAGACATTAAGCAATTTAATGATCTCATATGCGCTGGGGTATCTTTACCCGACCACAGCAGAGCAAAGAATACGCAATTGGTAATGCGTTGGCGGCTCGCGACGGAGGTCCAGGTTCGAATCGCGGTCGGGACGTATTTTTACCCGACTACGGGCGAAGCCAAAAGGAAGGGTTATAATTTAGCAGTCTATGTATGTATGTATGTCTGTGGGTTTTTACGTATGTTCCACCGTGGCGCCTAAAATACTCATCCGATTTTGATGAATGTGGTGTTTTGTTTACTTCTTATTTTCGATTCGTTGCACATCTATCTTATGAAGAAGTAGAAATATATTATGTTTTGAATAAAAAAAAACATGAAAAATATAAATTTATTTTAATGAAATGCTGGCCTCTACTCTACATTGCATAGAATTGGAAATTGGAGAGGCGTATGTCCAGCAGTGGACATTATTTTGAACACCTATATAAAATATTTTCTAGAGAAGATGAAACTCCAACTCCATCGTTGTTTTTCGTCATCCACTACGTAGTCGGGTGTTTAGAAATCTAGCAAGTCTAGTTCACGGTGACGTCAGCCGGTCGCGTCATTAGGCGGCGCGGTCCGGTCCGACTCAACTGTAAACTATTTCTAGATCAGTAAAGCAGAAACAATTTGAAAATGTGTGGGCCGATCTAAAACTTCCGTAACAATAAAAGTTCATTCATGCATTTTTATTCTTGTAGTTTGAGAATGTATTTCAGCTTTTTAGGTTTCCGCACCCCGTACGGAAGCCTATTACTAAGCCTACGACGACTGTCTGTCCGTCTTTCTGTCTGTCTGTCCGTCCGTCCGATGTCTGTATCTTTGGAACCGTGATAGGGTGTAGCCAGTTGAAATTCTCACAGAATGTCTTATTTTGGCGGATATAACTACAAATAATTAAAAAAATAATAAAAGTGATACTAGCCCACAAGAAACGTGTTTTTCCAACGTTTTTGTTTTGTGGCGCGGAAACCTCGGTGCGCGACTCCGGTTCGCACTTGGCCTGTTTTTTAGGGTTCCGCATCCGTCGTATGGGACCCTATTACTAAGCTAACGCCGTCTGTCTGTCTGTCTGTCTGTCTGTCTGTCTGTCCGAGAGCTGTATCTCTTGAGCCGTAATAGGTAGCCCGTTGAAATTTTCACAGAATATGTGTTATTATTGCCGATAAGTATAACAAATAATAAAAATAAGAAAAAGTAAAAAAAAATCACGTGACCAGAAACTAAAAAGTATGCGCGCCATCTACTGAAAACAGTATCAAGCATTTTAACTAATCGTGAATTTGAACTAATATGAAGCATTTCATAAAACAATGGCGTGAGTGGCGTTGACCATGACATGGCGATACGGAACCCTCGATGCGCGAGTTCGACTCGCACTTGGCCGGTTTTTTTGTTGTTTTGTTATTACGACGCTTGAAGACGACAGGTTGAGAGTTCGGAGAACGCACAACTTTTCTATTGTGTTGTTGACTTGATGTAATGGCTACATATCGCTTGTCACACTTGATGAACTAGGTGCCATGTGCAACACTGAACTGGGCTAAAACATGAACCATTCACATAGTATCTTAACCGATGACCTTTCAGTGTGGTGGTATAAACCCGGACGGATTAAACCCTGCCATCTAGTGAGGCAAGGGAAGGGATCTACAGTTTTAAATTGGAATCCGAACCACAATCAGCCTCAACTGTCGAACGGTCACCCACCAAAGTTCACGATAGATAGCAATACCGAGTTTTTTTTATGGAAGCTGACACCGTTGTTGCCTACATCACCTACAACATCCGTGATGTCAGCCCATAACACCTTTGTGAACTAGGCGCCATCTCGGTGCTTGGTCGTGCCGGTTACAATGAATTGAACGGAAAACACGAACCCGAGGATGACAAATTACAGAGTTACCGTCGTCGTGGACAAAATTGTATAGGCAGAAGCGACTTTGAGGTCATACCTCATACTATCGCGAACTACATACATTGAGCCAGATTTCCTGTCTCGACTTTTCCACAATGGGCAACCGGTGCCGACACAGGAAAGTTTCTGCCCGCGCGCCACTATTTCTCCAGACCGGTTCCCACTGCAGCGGCCCTATTCACTGCCAACCAAATCGAACGTCGTATATGCGTAATTCGAGTTCCATTATTACAATGAGATTCCATAGCGACGTTTACATCGAGAAAAGGTGTTTTTTTTATTGCTTCGGAACTGGGTGGCTGTGCTCGAGATTGAGCCTCAGGCGCAGCCAATTTCACCCCCGAGGAGGTACCGGTCCGGCTTGGAGGCGGACTAATGTCGCTGGGGAAAGGCGATATGAAGATCCGTGGATTGTAGAAGTGGGGAATGATATTCCCCGGAAGCGCGTCCCTTTCCAGTGCGACTGGGAAGTCTAAGGATAGCCCAATCTACAAATAGCGCTTTTATATTTTATTATTAACCCGTACGAATACGGTACCATAAAACAATGAAGAATGAAAATACATTTTACTCGAAGTAAGTAGCTAGGCACTCGATTTTCGACATTGCGCTACTGAGTTCGCCCCTGTACATTATTCCTATGTACAGTCGAGTACATAGCGGTGATACGAGTGGGATACATAGTGTGCGTATCGGAGACGCATGTCCGGTGTCGATAAACTTATTTATTGCTTGGACCTCGCACTCCAGTAGTGTAGACTGTAGAGAGCCTGCAACATTACCTCGGAGTCGTCCGCGCTGCAAGTCTCCACACGCAAACACGGAAGTGTGTGCAAAGATGACTGGGCCCAAGCCGGACTCTTGATTTCGAAATTCGAGTTTCGTATCCGGCTGACGCGACGTGCACAAATGAGTTTTACTAATTGAAAATTTTACGTGCATACTTTCTTACGTTCATACGTTGCTTCACCGTTTGGAACCGGTGTGAAACTGCACATACAATCCCTTGCCCCTTACTGGGTGGAAGGCTCAAATTGTAGCCGACTGGATTGATACCACCCTACTGAATGTAAGATCTATGCATGTCAGCCTCAGCTGTGTTCTCTAGTAGGTACGGTGTAGCTAGAATCCAAAGACGCGTTCTTGGAATCATATTGGCTGGTTGGACGGAGCCGAGCGTGTGTCTTTGGGGGTCTACCGGCGTAAACGCACTCGCTAACTCACACATATTTCAACCAATTGCCGGGCTGGATGCCTCACCGAACGCATTCTGATTGGTTGAGTGAGATCGTTTCTCCTCACATCGGCGAGTTTGTACCGCGCCGGTATAGCATGGACGGCCGAACCTGAGGCGAACACACGTACGCACACAAATGCATTTCTCTAATACAAATGCTTGACATGCATCTATACATGGTCCGAGCATTACTACACTCGCAGAATTTTATGCTCACCGCCATGCGTGAATGTATTTGTACGCCTCAGGTTAGAACGAACGACCTATACAGGGCTGCTGTTCCCTGTGCTATGAGTATGACTCAGCCACCAATACTGGAATTGCACAAGACAATTCGTTTCAGCTCTTCACAGATAGATAGATAGATAGATAGATAGATAGAAATACTTTATTGCTTCAAAAAACATTTAACATAAACACACAATAAGAAATTTACATGAGGGGCAAAGGCGGACTTATCCCTTACAGGGATTTCTCCCAGTCAACCTTTGGATGTTTGAGAGTCGTATGTTGCGAGATATAAGTAGGTAGTAGCAAAAGACTTGAGTGTGGGAATGTAAAATATAATATAAGGAAAATAACTATAATATACTATAATATACACTACATATAAGTACATACTAGTTAATTAAACGTATAAATTACTATTTATAGATTAAATTAAATACATATGAATTACAATTTATATAATACATAATACCTAAATATATACGTACATACTTGTCCATTCTGAATTAAAGGATTTTTTAGCTTTTGACTTCACACTGACGGAGATAGTGCCGCACTCACATTCACAGCTAAGTATTGCGAAGCTATTTTCGCACACATTGTGTAGAAAACTGTCTTAATCGCATTGAAGCGCGCCCTCAAAGCCGCAGATCTCGGCTCCCAACAAAGTTTCACCCATTGTTCTATCTGCGCACTTTCCGTCAGTTTATAGCGCCGGAAACGGATCGGCGGCGCGGCGCCGGTCGTGACGGACTCGAAAATAATAAAATTTTACTGCCGACAAACTATCGAGGTTACCGGGTGAGACTTGGGGTTGCGGGGGAGGGGGGGGGGGGGGGGGAGGTGAGGGGTGGCTGTGACATCTGCAGCCCCGATGTGGCCCCCCGGTGGTGGTGGTGTGGTGACAATGTGACCAGCTTTGGTAGCGACGAGGTCAAATTTTATCTACCTACCGCCGGCTTTTTCTCGAAGTTCACCCCCCACTGGGATTTTGTTTATAAACAGACGACGGAAGATGAGTCACAGCCAATAACCCCACCCCTCGCGAGACCACGCTCGCAGAGGCGTCGGCTCAGCTAAAGGCGGACAAAAAGGTCGTCGTGTAACCCTTTGAATATCTCCAGGTTATAAGGAAGGTGATGGGGAACACGCTCTGCGGAAGACCTTTTTTTTTAATAGAAACTGACACGGTTGGCTATATCACCTACAAAATCCGTGATGTCAGCCCATAACACCGGGTGAACTAGGTGCCATGTCAGTGCTTCTTTTCATTTCACGTCGGCTACACTGAACTGGACGGAAAAGACGAACTATTTACATAGCCGTTTCGACCGAAGAAGCGACCCCTCCCTTTGGGACCTTTTTTTTATTTTTATTTTTAGCTCGACATATGGCGCCGAGGCACCCTTGAGGTGTCTAACGGCGCCCATGGACATTCGGTCGTATTCGGGGGTTGCGAATGCCATGCCGGCCTGACAGGTGCCTATTCACGCCCCTCTTGAAGGACCCGAGACTGTACTTGGGGGGAAATATATGAGCAGGGAGAGCGTTCCAGAGTTTACCGGTTCTGTAAAGGAAAGATCTGCAGAATCGATTGGTACGCATACGCGGTAAGTCCAGCGTATAGGGATGCAATCCCTGCCCAGTGCGCGTGGTGCGGAGGTGGAAAGGGGACGGCGGGATCGCGTTAAACAGCTCCTCCGAGCACTCCCCATGGAATAAGCGATAGAACACACTTAGGGAGTCGACATCCCTACGGTGTTACAGTGGTTCTAAATCGCGGGACACTTCGGGGTCATCCACTAGTCGCACGGCTCGACGCTGGATTGAGTCCAGAGGCGCAATCTGGTATTTGGCAGAGCCATCCCACGGGTGCGAGCAGTACTCCAAGCAAGAGCTGATCTGAGATTTATGCAGGAGCAGCTTTTGGTCAGCCGTGAAGTACCGTCGCACCTTATTGAGTACGCCCAGCTTTTTAGAAGCCAGCTTGGCTTTCCCCTCGATGTGGCGACGAAAGTTCAGGTCGTGCGACAGTTCGACTCCGAGGGCCCCGAGGTGTTAGCTTAATTTGAGCGACGTGCCTTGGAATGAAGGAGCCGGTGTGAACGCCGCTCTCTTCGCACTGAACGCGCAAACTACGTGGAATCCGAACTACGGTCAGCCTCCAACGGTCGAGCGGTCACTCATCCAAGTACTGACCGCGCTCAGGGTTGCTTAACAACAGTCGATCGACCGCACCACTAAGCTACCGAGGCTGACCTACCTTTATAAAGGGTTGTGTATATTTTGAACCGTAATATGTATCTGGTTGAAATGTTCACACATACATAATGTGCTATTATGGCTGATATCGTAACAGCCTAACAATATAAAAACAGAAAAAGTAAAAAAATTCAGTGGTTCCCATACAATAAACTTGTTTTTTCGGCGCTTTTGGTTTTTGCTCTATCGAAAAAACGAAAAAACTATCAAACTGAAAAAATGTTTGTGTCACAAAACATGTGATTATAGTGTAAACTCTAATGTATAACAAGTAATAATCAAAACCGGCCAATTACGTGGTGGTACCGTGGTATGGAAACGTAGATACACGAATCCGACTCGCATTTGGCCGGTTTTTTGTAGAGGCACTTACAAATAAAATGAAAATAGAAAAACTAAATTGAACCTTGAGGAAATTGTAGGAATTAGTCAAAGAGTATGTATTACGTCGCTGCGCAGCGACGACCTAGGTAATACAAACTCTTTGGAAATAGTATGGATATAGGAATGGAAATAGTACCGTGTGGGGTCGGTACTTAAAAAGAATAGCCCCACTGCATCTCTCCCCGTCGCATGTCGTAAAAGTCGACTAAGGGATCGTCAGCCTCGGCAGCTTAATGGTGCGGTCAGTTATTGGATGGATGACCGCCCGACTGTTGGAGGCTGACCGTGGTTCGGATTCCACGTTAAACTGTAGGTCCCTTCCCTTCTTACCTTACTAGGTGGTAGGGTTTATCCCGGCCGGGTTGGTACCACCGCACTGAGCGAAACGTCGGTCGAAACGGCTATGTAAATAGTTCGTGTTTTCCGTCCAGTTCAGTGTAGCCAGCGCGAAATGAAGGGAAGCACTGACATGGCACCTAGTTCACCCGGTGTTATGGGCTGACATCACGGATGTTGTAGGTGATGTAAGGTGGTGTAGCCAACCGTGTCAAGTTTCCATAAAAAAAAAAAAAGTATATCGTTGAAATGGCTTTTCAACGATATGCAAAAAAAAATGTATAATACAAATAATTTCTTTTATATACATTTACATAAGTGCAGAAACTAAATATAGTCTAAAAAAAGCTCTATAAAGCTATCTTACCCGGTTCTTCCTTAAAGAGCAATGCTGACCGGGATATGAAAAAAAAAAATTATGACGAGCCATTCATATTCAATGCACATTCAGGTGCATATGTCTCGATGAAATATTGTCTATGATGTGTGGTCTTTATGGTGAAATAAATATCTGAATCTGAAATCTCTGTGTTTTCAGTGTTCTAGTCTAGTGAGGGGGCGGCGCGGAGGCGGGCTGCCCAGTCATGCTTGATTTACACACACCGCTCGAATTTAATAAAGTTTATCCCTTGCTCGGCAGTTCTCGATCAATGACTGCTCATTTAGTATTTCTTTGAAGTTGCCGAAGGCCGCGCGGCCGAGGAGTCCTCCTTGACCGACACAGAACACGACGGGCAGGCAATAACACCACCTAATAATTGTGTGCTACATAGTGTATACACGTTTTATTTTACTTTATGGAAAGTGACACGGTTGGCTACATCACCTACCTACAACATTCTTGATGTCAGCCCATAACACCGGGTGAACTAGGTGCCATGTTAGTGCTTCCCTTAATTTCGGCTACACTGAACTGGACGGAAAACACGAACTGCATTGCCGAAGTTTCATTCAGTGCGGTGGTGGTACGAACACGGGCGGGATAAACCCTACCACCTAGTAAGGTAAGAAGAGAAGGGACCTACAGTTTTACGTGGAATCCGAATCACGGTCAGCCTCCAACGGCCGAGCGGTCACCTATCCAAGTACTGACCGCGCCCAGGTGTGCTTAACAACAGTCGACCGCATCATTGAGCTACCGACAGCTGAGATAATACTATAATATTTTTAACAAAAAATAAATAAGACATTTTTATTCCAAAACACGAGCGAAGCCAGCGTGTAAAAAGCTAGATAATGAACGGAATACATCTACGGATTGAAACAGATTGCGTCAACAGTGTTCTGCCCACACCATCTACTGTTACTTGTCACGCTATTCTTTCGTCCGCGCTTATACCAGCGCAAGGTTAGGAGCACGACACTATACAATAGAGGAGCTGTATAGAGTGTTTGCGTTGTACTGGACTAGGGGTTGTAGACGGGGCGCGGCGGAGAAGTCGGCGGCGGCGTTTTGAGGCGGACGAGTGATTGGAAACGCGGCGGCTATGTAACGAGGAAGCGGCGGCTTCGACCAGCGAGACACACTCGACCCGGCATCACACGACGACACGTGATCTGACGCGTAGCATGTATTTGTTTTGAGGCGGACGAGTGATTGGAAACGCGGCGGCTATGTAACGAGGAAGCGGCGGCTTCGACCAGCGAGACACACTCGACCCGGCATCACACGACGACACGTGATCTGACGCGTAGCATGTATTTGTTTTGAGGCGGACGAGTGATTGGAAACGCGGCGGCTATGTAACGAGGAAGCGGCGGCTTCGACCAGCGAGACACACTCGACCCGGCATCACACGACGACACGTGATCTGACGCGTAGCATGTATTTGCACACCTGTGACCAGCCAGACACAGGATACGGAAAACTAAGCGGAAAGCTGTGTGGCTTGTGTCGGTGCGGTCAGGACAAGTCCTAGAGAACACGACACGGCGAAAATATGGAACGGTCTTCCGGTGAGTGTATTCCCCACCACCTATGACCTGGGAATCTTGAAAAGGCGTGTCAATAAATTAGACAACCACCTTTTTGTCCGCCTCATAGCAGGCATGGCGCCTCTCTGAGTGTGGTTTCGCGAGAAATGGTGTTATTGGCTGTGTCTGATCTTCCGTTGAAGTACAGACACCCGCGCCGGATGTGTTTTTTTGTCAGATTAGCATTAGCATCTTCAGGGGTATGATGCGGAGGCAAGCTTTCTAACTTTGGAAGTTTAGATCCTTGAGAACGTTCTAAGAACATTGGAACAGCTCTACAAGGGCGCAAGTGAACGGTCCTAGAGAATCTACGAAACTGCGGAACCAATCGGGAATATGAGAACGTTCGCAAGCGCTGAAACAGCTCTACATCTGATATCAGCGGGCCTAGAGAAACTACGAAACTGCGAAACGAGTTGGAAACATGAGAACTTTCGGGAACGCAGCTCTACATCTGATGTGAGCGAGCCTGGAGAACTAAAAACCGCACGCGTTGGGAGCGTGAGAACGTTCGGAAGCGTTGAAGCAGCTCTACATCTGATGTAAGCTAACCTAGACAATGTTCGTAACAGAGTGTTAAGGTGTTGCGTGAGACGAGTGTGTCCCTGGTCGGGCCCCAATAGTCGGATGAAATGAGGGGGTGACAGGCCGACGCCCGGTGCGGGTGGGCGCTTCGAACACCAGCGGGGTTCTCCGTCGTACGAGCGCCCCTAGGGTCGCTTCATGATTTTATGACTCGGCCACTTCGCTAATTTTGTTTCACTTGCATACCTACACCTGCTGCTTCACCTTTGCCTGAGAGCCCTCTACCTACACTCTCACCTGAGCCTGACTAAAGCGTTTTCGATCAACTTTCCTTTCACCATCTCCTCCCTACAATCTATCTTGTTTTATTTATGGAAACTGACACGGTTGGCTACATCACCTAATACATCCATGATGTCAGCCCATACAACCTTGGTGAACTAGGTGCCATGTCAGCGCTTCCCTACTGTCGTGTCCGCTACACTGAACTGCACGGAAAACACGAAATATTTACATAGCCGTTTCAAGCGGCCTTTCTTTCCGTGCGGTGTTATCAACCCGGGCGTCTTAAACCCTACCCCCTATTTTTTTATGTAATCTGGTATGGGTGGCTGAGTCAGAGGAGCCAAAGCACATGCTCTGACTAACCAATATCACCTCCGAGACGGTAGGTGCCATACCGGAGACTCCCTGGATTGCTGGCTATACTGGACTAGAGGAGAACACAACCGATACGGCTATGCGGCCATCTTACATCCAGTACGGTGGTACCAACCCAGTCGGTTACAATTTGAGCCTACCACCTAGTAAGGGGCAAGGGAAGGAACCTACAGTTTTACACCGGTTCCGAACGGTGTAGCAGCAGGTGTAGGTATGCACGTAAATTTTTTCGTCAGAAAAAACCTCAGAAAAAACTCATTGGTACACGGCGACCGGATTCCATCCTCGGACCATGAGAAGCCGATGCCCAAACCACTCGGCCACCCGCCGCTTATCTTACTGCTGCAGGAGGGTCCGACGGAAGTGAGCGCAGTCTCTGAATTATGTAGGTATGTTTATAGTTTTGCTCTGCTGTGGTTGGGTAAAGATACCCAGCGGTTGGGTTCTTCTTGCATCTTCATGTTGCGTCGCGTCTCGGCCTGAGTTGACCCTAATGTGTACTAATTGCCACGGTGGAAGCGTTCCGGAAAAATCTTTGAGAGAACTCTAATGAGTAGTTCGATGGCGCCGCGCGGCCTCTCGAGCTTATTCTTGCATCTTCATGTCGCGTCGCGTCTCGGTCTGAATTGACCCTAATGTTTACTAATTGCCACGGTGGAAGCGTTGCCTAAAATCTTTGAGAGAACTCTAATGAGTAGTTCGATGGCGCCGCGCGGCCTCTCGAGCTTATTCTTGCATCTTCATGTCGCGTCGCGTCTCGGTCTGAATTGACCCTAATGTTTACTAATTGCCACGGTGGAAGCGTTGCCTAAAATCTTTGAGAGAACTCTAATGAGTAGTTCGATGGCGCCGCGCGGCCTCTCGAGCTTATTCTTGCATCTTCATGTCGCGTCGCGTCTCGGTCTGAATTGACCCTAATGTTTACTAATTGCCACGGTGGAAGCGTTGCCTAAAATCTTTGAGAGAACCCTAATGAATAGTTCGATGGCGTCGCGCGGCCTCTCGAGCTTATTCTTGCATCTTCATGTCGCGTCGCGTCTCGGTCTGAATTGACCCTAATGTTTACTAATTGCCACGGTGGAAGCGTTCCCGAAAAATCTTTGAGAGAACTCTAATGAATAGTTCGATGGCGCCGCGCGGCCTCTCGAGCTTATTCTTGCATCTTCATGTCGCGTCGCGTCTCGGTCTGAATTGACCCTAATGTTTACTAATTGCCACGGTGGAAGCGTTCCCGAAAAATCTTTGAGAGAACTCTAATGAATAGTTCGATGGCGCCGCGCGGCCTCTCGAGCTTATTCTTGCATCTTCATGTCGCGTCGCGTCTCGGTCTGAATTGACCCTAATGTTTACTAATTGCCACGGTGGAAGCGTTCCCGAAAAATCTTTGAGAGAACTCTAATGAATAGTTCGATGGCGCCGCGCGGCCTCTCGAGCTTATTCTTGCATCTTCATGTCGCGTCGCGTCTCGGTCTGAATTGACCCTAATGTTTACTAATTGCCACGGTGGAAGCGTTCCCGAAAAAACTTTCTCAGAGAAATTTATAATGAGAAGGATCGATATTAACTGTGTTGCGTTTTGTTTGTTCCAGGTTACCTGTTATTAACTGTCTTTCGTTTTGTTTGTTCCAGGTTACCTGTTATTTAAAGAATTCTGCGAGCAGACGTGCGAAGAGCCGGTGCCTCAATTAAAATTTTACGAAGAGGTACGTCCATTAGCGCTTTAGTTGGCCTCATTTGCTGTTACCCTTAAGAGCACACTGCGCGCCCCGGCTGCCGTACTAACGTACCTATTAGAGCGATCGCTTTTTTTTTATGGATACTGATACAGTTGGCTACATCACCTACAACATCCGTGATGTCTGCCCATAGCACCGGGTGAACTAGGTGCCATGTCAGTGCTTCCCTTAATTTATTATCGGCTACACTGAATTGGACGGAAAACACGAACTATTTACATAGTCGTTTCGACCGACGTTTGGAGAAATTATTTGCACCTATTTTGCATCGACTTCTACTAAAAATCTTTCTCGGTAGGATAAATTTTATCAAAATAATTTGAGAAAATACTTGATAAATGATATAAAAAATAATAAATAATAAAAAGTTTAAACCTCCGCCGTTGTTGTCGCCTTTCCACCCCCGTACCGCGCGCACCGGACAGGGATTGCATCCCTACACGCTGGACTTACCGCGGATGCGTAGAAATCAGTACTGCAGATCTTTCCTCTACAGAACCGGCAAAATCTCGCTGCTCATATACAGTGGGTCGCCAAATTATTAGACTCACCACACTTAATGTCATAGTTATCAATACAAATTTGCTCTTGAGAAAAAAAATTCCACCTCCTAAACCTTTGAACCTAAACTATTGCAACTAGGTATTTTTTATTACTGATATATTTGCCATAAACCTACATTTACACCTTAATCCATTGAAAGTCGGCTTAACTTGGAGACAAATTTATAAATACCGATTATTTATTTTCATATCATTTAAATAATTTATGTATAGAATTAAAACATTTCGATTTTCTACTTTGTCTCTAAGTTAAGTCGATGTTCATAGGTTGAAAATGGTAACGTAGGTGTATGCCAAATATATCAGTAATAAAAAATACCTAGTTGCAATAGTTTAGGTTCAAAGGTTTAGGAGGTGGAATTTTTTTTCTCAAGAGCAAATTTGTATTGATAACTATGACATTAAGTGTGGTGAGTCTAATAATTTGGCCACCCACTGTATATTCCCCCCCCCCCCCAAGTAAATTCTCGGATCCTTCAAGAGCAGCGTGAATAGGCACCGGTCAGGTCGGCATGGCATTTGCAACCACCGCATACGCGCGAATGTCCATGGGCATCGTTAGACACCTTACGGGCGGTTCGTCGCGCTGTCAATAAAAAAAAAATTGCTTAATATTAAAATTTGTTCCTACAGAAGAGGCACAGATATTGAGTACCTAGATTTTTTTTTTTTTTTTGGAAACTGACACGGTTGGCTACATCACCTACAACGTCCGTGATGTCAGCCCATAACACCGGGTGAACTAGGTGCCTTGTCAGTGCTTCCCCCTTTGATCGTGCCGGCTACACTGAACTGGTCGGAAACACAAACTATTTACATAGCCGTTTAGACCGACGTTTCATTCAGTGCGGTGGTACCAACCCGGGCGGGTTAAACCCTACCACCAAGTAAGATTAGGAGGGAAGGGACCTACAGTTTTACGAGGAATCCGAACCTCGGTCAGCCTCCAACGGTCAGCGGTCACCCATCCAAGTACTGACCGCACCCAGCGTTGCTTAACATTCAATAGCGACAGTTGACTGTCTGCACCACTGAGCTATCAAGGCTGACAAGTATATGAGATACGAGTATAAAGTAAAAATTGTACCCTGTGCCAAATAGTTTTGATATAATTTTTCGATTGCGTTAGTATGGGAAACCGAGGCGTGCAGAGTAATCTTAATATCCCGTTTCGTGTAATATCCTCTGAATCCGCGTTGCTTGTTATCACGAATACCGCTTCCGTACGTGTAGGCGAATTTTATATATTATTTTTTTGAGGAAAAAATTTATAATAAATAAAACGCAGATATTTTTTCCTCAACCTCGATTGGAATATTTTTGATAATTCGAACGAGAATGTCTCTCGTAACACTACTGGTATTCACTGGATAATTAGTTGTTTCTAAATATAACATGGACAACAGCGCCGAAGGCCGGACGGAGGACTTGAGGAAAATTGAAGAGGCGTATGCCCAGCAGTGTACGCTTGCAAGCTGACATTTACCCCGGCGGCGGCGACGCGGCGGTGGCCATCTTTTGTTTGCTTCATTATTTTATCATATCACATAAAGCGCGTCACACACGTTGAAAATACTAAAATATTTATTTATGTATAATACCTATTTATATTTATCTTAATCCCCTTCGCATCCCAGAAAACTGAAGCCATGACTTTGTTGGTCGACAAACCGACCTTAGCCTTCTTCGGAGTGGGTGATCCAGATCTTTTCCACTGCTTCTTTTCTTGTTTCGATTCAGGAGTATGGTGGTGAACCCAGCTTTCATCCGCGGTAACGAAATGGGACAAAAAATCCTCGGGATCTGCCTCAAAAAGTTCCAAACAATCGCGGGAAATTGTGAAGCGGACTCGTTTTTGTTCAGCTGAAAGCAATCTTGGGACCCAATGAGCAGAAACCTTATGGAACCCTAATTCTTCCGACATAATGTTTTGTACCCGGCCATAACTAATGCCTGTGATCTCTCAGCCATCTTATTGATGATCAATCTTCGGTCACTCAGTATCAGATCACATATTTTATTGACGTTTTCCTTCGTGGTAGACGTCGAAGGCCTTCAGCTCCTAGGGTCATCTTGAATGCCCTTCCGACCCCGCTTAAACTCAGCTATACCCACTTTTTGACACTGGAATACGATGGAGCAGACTCCCCCATCATTTGATGGATATTTTTTGGTGACATGCCTTTTTTATGGAGGTACTTCATCACTGCTCGGTGTTCAATTTTCTCCATTATTGATAATATTGTCAGATAGCGTTATGCCGGCACTTCACTTGCCTTAGCGTATTCGTGTTTGTTGCAAACATTTTAGTTTTATCTCGCTCTAAACAAGCCATTAAAGGGAGACGAAACGGAATTTTTTGCCAAATACACGAATACGCTAAGCCAAGTGAAGTGCCGGTGTTTAATACCATAGGTTGATCTGGAAGACTGCCAGATGTCGTGAATGCAGAGTGAGTTTTCAGGACAAGCAAGTAGATCGGACTCACCTGTTCTTCCTTTGCTCTCAGCCAACGCACACATAAACTCGCGCCTAGCAGCTCTTTCTTTTGCAATTAACAAGGAATGGAAACACGGAGAGCCGGCTCGATAGGGGCGGAACACAGCGGGTTGTTATAGGTTCGAACTGCTTCGCGTGTGGCGTTTGATTTTAATGGGAGAGCGAGAAAAAAAACGACGTGGAGACTACGTGGGAACAATATTTTTTAAATCGAACAAGAAGATAAACAATTTCAGTAAGGAGTATTTACACACAAATATAAAAAACAGTGAGAGTGCAGTTCGGTAGCACTAGTAGCGCCATCTGTTTACTTGCAAATAAACCAGTCCGAACATCCTGCCGGCCCTGAATCCACGTATTCAGCAAAAAATAAACAAATTTGAGTTGTGAATACAGGGGACAAATACAAACAAAATAATATTAGTATACATGTATGCATAAATTACAAATAGAATATACACATACAATATAACAAGTGTAAATATTAATTAGCGTAGGGCAATGGGGCGACCTTAACTACAGGTCGCTTGTACACACCAGTAGAGGTGCGCACTTCGACGACTCTGACAATATTGTCAGGTCCAGCAATTGTAGAGACAATACGACCAAGCGGCCAGGACAGTGGAGGTAAGTTATCCTCCTTGAGAACGACGAGCATGCCTTCCGAAAGGTTGTCGGAAGCTTTATGCCACTTGGGTCGAGATTGCAAAGAACTCAAGTACTCTTTGTGCCACCTAGCCCAGAATGACTGATGCAGATTCTGGACTAGTTGCCATCTCTTTAGAGTTCCAATCTTCAGTTCTGTAAAATTTGACTCTGGAACTGCAGCCAACGGTTCCATAGTCAAAAAGTGTCCGGGGGTGAGAGCAGATAATTCTCTTGGGTCTGAACTCATTGCCGTGATTGGCCGTGAATTTAGACATGCCTCAACCTTGGTGAGAACTGTGTATAATTCTTCGAATGTGAGGATCTGTTGTCCTATGACACGTGATAAATGAGTTTTTACCGACTTGACGAGCGCTTCCCATAAGCCCCCGAAGTGGGGTGCATGTGGAGGAATGAAGTGAAATGAGATATTTTGAGAGCTACAATAATCGGCTATTGCAGGGTCTCTATTTTGAGATTTGATAATTTGACGGAGTTCTCTATCAGCTCCAACAAAGTTGGTTCCGTGGTCGCTGTACAAATCTGAACATCGACCACGACGCGATACGAAACGCTGTAGAGCGGCAAGAAATGCGTGAGTAGTCAGCTCACTGACCAACTCCAGATGGCATGCCTTGGTGCTCATACAGACGAAGACGGAGATATAGCATTTTGATTTTGGGGCCCTTTTTAAATTTGACGTCTTAACATATAGGGGACCTGCAAAATCAAGTCCGGTCTTCGCGAAAGGTTTGATCTGCTGCACACGGGCCTCTGGGAGCTGGCCCATGATTGGAGTGTGCAAACGAGGACGGAGTCTGTAACAATTGGAGCATCGGAAAACAATAGTGCGAACGACTCGCCGACCAGAAAGAACCCAAAACTTTCTTTGCAAAAGTGACAATAAGGCATTCGGTCCGGGGTGACCAAAATTGACATGGAAATGTTTGACAAGTAGATATGTCAATCGACTGTTACTCGGCAAGAGCACTGGGTGACGCTGCTCTGAACTGAGTTGAGACGCTTGAAGACGTCCACCGACTCTTAAAATATTAAATTCATCATTGAAAGGAGACAGCTTTCGAAGAGAATTAGACGGTTGTTTGTTTGCCTGTACGAGGTAGATATCGTTTGCGAAGTACTGAGCTTGAGTTAATTTTATCCAGATGGCCAAAGCATTGTCTAATTCAACAACTGTGAGAGCGGGGGAACCTTTCATTATGGCTCGATATTTGGGAGAACCGAAACGTAAACAATATGCTGTGACGCGTTTGAGTTTATTCAGAGACGACACTCTGTCTAACAAATTGGGCTCACCTTCAGTTAATAAAAGTGTCTGTGGTTGAGGGGTCGACTTCGTCTCTAGAATTTTGTCGTCAGGATCGAGGGGCAGGGGTGGTTCGGCAAAATTCCACTCACCATTGGGCTGATACAAAAATGTTGGGCCGTTCCACCATGGTGAATAAGCAACGAGTTGTGAGGGTGTTAGACCACGGCTTGCGCAATCACTCGGATTTTCCTCTGAGCGAACGTGCCGCCAGACGTCTGGAGAAGTGTTGTCGTGGATCAGGCTGACTCTATTGCTTACATACATTTTCCAGCGACTAGGATGAGAGCGAATCCAATGCAAAGTTATAGTAGAGTCAGACCAGCACTGGATTTTATCAATTTTTATTTTTGTAGTGTACAATTTGATTGTGTATGACATAAGCTGAGAGAGCATTACAGCTGCACATAACTCGAGTCGAGGAAGTGAGATGGGTTTAAGCGGGGCTACCTTGGACTTTGCCATCAACAAGTGGGTAGAGATGGTGCCATTTTTAATAACACGCAGATAGACGACTGCTGCAAAGCCAGAGAGGGAACTATCTGAGAAGCCGTGAAGCTCTCGCACAGCCTCTTCTGTTGAAGAAAAATGTCGAGGTATAGAGATACGGGTGAGCAGATTGAGTTCATTCTTTATAGAGTTCCACTGGTTCAGTAAGTCATGTGGAATGGGGTCATCCCATCCAATCTTCAATGACCACAATTTCTGTATAATAATCTTGGAGAGGAACACGAGGGGCGTTATCCAACCCATAGGGTCATAAATACGTGCAATGTCTGAGAGAATGCCACGTTTTGTGGGAACTAGATTTGTGTAGTGAGTTTTATATGAGAAACTATCCGAGGCTGGGTCCCACTGGACTCCGAGAACCTTTAAATACGTGTGATCATCACCATTGAATGAAAAATTTGTGGGTTGTTTATTTTCACTCGGTACACCATCAAGACATTCAGGACGATTACTGGCCCATTTTCTGAGTTCGAATCCGCCAGCGTTTAGCAATGAGTTTAAATCGACAACGAGCTTACGAGCATTACCGACGGAGTCCGAACCAGCGAGGACATCATCGATGTAGGTTGAGTCGAGTAAAACGGGAGCGGCCAGAGGATACTTGTCCTTTTCGTCAATAGCCAGCTGAATCAGTGTACGAATGGCTAGATATGGGGAGCTAGTCACACCGAATGTGACAGTGGTCAGAGTGTAGTCACCAATGGGCTCATTTTCATTAGCACGCCAGAGAATTTTTTGGTATTTTTGGTGGCTTTCCTGAATATTAATCTGTAAAAACATTTGCCGTATGTCGGCAATGAGAGCGATTTCATTCAAACGAAAGAGAGCTATGACATCCACAATATTTTTTTGTAATTTGGGGCCAGAGAGTAGGCAATCGTTCAGAGAATTTCCATTGTCGCTTCGGCATGAGGCGTCGAAGACGACACGATGTTTTGTGGTTGTGCTGTCTTTCAAAACAGCATGGTGAGGCAGATAGTACGAAGAGAGTGAGGTGTCTGCACAGAGAGACATGTAGCCATTTTTCAAGTAATTTTCCATAAACTCTACATAATCTTGCTTATAGACTGCGTTCGCTTTAAATTTGCGTTCGAGTGAATGAAAACGTTTGAGAGCAACTTCGCGAGAGTTACCTAAATTTGGGGGACTATTTTTAAAAGGCAAAGCGACTGAATACCTTCCAGTGCTGTCACGTACAGTATGCTCTGTGAAATATTTTTCACACTTTACATCGTTGGGATGGGGCAAATTTTTCTCTGGCGGCTCCTCGACCTTCCAGAACTGCTGGACTATACTGTCGAGGGACACGTGAAAGGAGTGAACGTTATGTGTCTGTGCAGGCACGGTAGTATCGAAAGTAGGGCCCATCAAGGCCCATCCAAATATGGTTTCGAGCCCCATGGGCGTACTGGGAGGGCCGGTTTTGACGCCACCCAGTAGGATTTGTTGTAAGATGTCTGATCCTAAAAGAATCGAAATCGGTGCGGGAATTCCAAAGCTGGGATCAGCTAGCGGAAGTCCAATTATGTGGTTCCATAGAGAAACTGGGAGAGGAGTATGGGGCAATTCACTGGTGATTTTTTGTATGCACATAGCCGATATCTTCAGCACGGGATGGCCGGAACGGGGCGAGATGGCTATGTCCACGGCGCCTCCGTCCACCTGGAGAGACAAGTTCGAGAGACCGTGGATGGAAGTGAAGCCAGGTCGACGTTTCAATTTTAATTTGTCAGCAAAATCATTTACTACGAACGAGCACTGGCTGCCAGTATCCAGCAGTGCCCTTGCGTCGTGATAGTGACCTTGACCGTCACGTACACGTAGGAGGACAGTAGCCAAAAGCACATGTGGGGAAGTTAAGACAGTCCTCCTGACCTGGGTAGAAAGCGAGCTAATCGATGGAGATTCCTTTGGGGCAGCGCTAGCGCTGGAAGGAGTGCTTGGGACAACAGTTGGGGGAGAACGATTATTTTCGACCTTTTCAAAGTGGAGCAAGCTGTGGTGCATTCTCGAGTTGCACGATCTACACGAATAAGTAGAGGTACAATTTTTAATACTGTGTTGGGTGGCGAGGCAGTTGAAGCACACACGAAGCTGCTTGGCCTTGTCGTACCTTTCATTTGGACTCATCTCTAAAAAAGCTGGGCACTTTGACAGAGAATGAGCTTGACTACATGCCGGGCAGGCACGAGTCGGCTGAGTGTTCAGCATGGTGACGGCACCGAGCGAGTGTGAGTTCCGTGCGCTCCAGGACTGAGGTGTCTTGCGAGCGGCGCCGGATTGATAGTTCGAGGGGGTAGAAGCGGCCTGGCGCACGGGGTGTGCAGCCGGGCGTACGGGAGGTGCCGCTGTCTCGAGGGCTTGAGCACGTTTACGCAAAAATTCAATAAGTTCGCTGTAAGTGGGTATGTCACTCTGATTTAATAATTCAAATTGACGACGAGTTTGAATGTCCAGTTTATCGAGGATTATATTGAGGAGGAGGAATGACCACTCCTTTGTGGGGAAATTCAGTGCCTTTAGAGCGTTGACACTGTCAGATATCGATGAGATAAATGTTGAAAGACTCTGCGGGGTCGCGTTTTCAATCGAAGAGTTCGCTATGCGTCTGTAATGTGTTGTTGCTATATGTCTCATGTTCGCATAGCGTAACTTCAGCTCTGACCAAGCGACTTCAAAATTGTTAGCGGTGAGGGGCAAGTGTTGTATCATTTGAAGCGCTTCTCCGCTTAGGGACGAGCGCAAATAGTGAAGTCTTTTCACATCGCAAAGGGTTTTGTTGTCGATCACGAGTGATTTGAATATCGACTCGTAGCCGACCCAGGCGGTCACATCTTCACCAGAAAAGTGGGGTAATGCAATGGAAGGCAACTTAATATTAATTTTCTCAGTGGTTGTTTCATCGGTTTTAATATTTAAATTCGCATCTGAACCCATTTTTTCTTTCAGTGAAAATATATTGGAGCGGTAGGTATCGAACCATTTTTCCACTTCGACCAACTCTGGAGGCGTATCAGACGAACTGCTACTCAAGTTTGTACACAACTGGAAGAACAAATCCTCAGTTCTCTCAAATCTAGAAATCTCGTGTCTTACTTCTAAAGAACGAGATACAGTATAAGAGGTTAGTGAGTTTAGATGGCTCACCAGTTTACATATTCTACGAAATTTATTGTAACTTGCTGCTGTTTCACTAGGTAACGGCGGCATATTGGCATTCAATAATTATTGAAACTGGCAAAACAAAATATTCAATATTTATATATAACTGGTACAATGAAATAAACAAATAGGGATTCGGAAATTATAAATAAATTGAGTATGAGTAGAGAGTACTATGTGTGTGGGGTATTTTAAATGTCGAGAATTCAAAATAATTTACGAAAGTGTGATTTCATGAGATAATAAAACAAACGAGAACAAATTTTCAATAATAAAAAATGTGGGTAGAAAAAAAATATTTTTTGCTGAATAATTCACGAATCTAACAATCTTCCAAATGAACTAAGGTGAATTCCTAGGTCTTGATAATCATCCTAGGCTCTGAAGGACCATGTTTAATACCATAGGTTGATCTGGAAGACTGCCAGATGTCGTGAATGCAGAGTGAGTTTTCAGGACAAGCAAGTAGATCGGACTCACCTGTTCTTCCTTTGCTCTCAGCCAACGCACACATAAACTCGCGCCTAGCAGCTCTTTCTTTTGCAATTAACAAGGAATGGAAACACGGAGAGCCGGCTCGATAGGGGCGGAACACAGCGGGTTGTTATAGGTTCGAACTGCTTCGCGTGTGGCGTTTGATTTTAATGGGAGAGCGAGAAAAAAAACGACGTGGAGACTACGTGGGAACAATATTTTTTAAATCGAACAAGAAGATAAACAATTTCAGTAAGGAGTATTTACACACAAATATAAAAAACAGTGAGAGTGCAGTTCGGTAGCACTAGTAGCGCCATCTGTTTACTTGCAAATAAACCAGTCCGAACAGCCGGCATTAAACAAATAATCACAAAAAAAATATGGCTTGCAGTATAGTGCCCGGGACGGATCTCGGCGTGTCGTCGTCGCCGCAGCGGGCGACCCGCCACGCGAATAAACTATACAAGTACGGTGCGGGTGCGAGGGAGAATACTGACGAACCGCTGCGGCGGCGACACGCCGACATCCGCCCCGCGCATTATATCAGAACCAAACTTCGCACATTTATTACTGAAGAATCCATTGAGCTGTATGTACGTTGTACAACGTACATACAGCTCAATGGAAGAATCGTACTAACAAAAAATGAGGGTAGATTTAAAAAAATGTCATATGGCTCTTTCTATGTTAGGCCACGAACTTTTGGAACGACCCTGGAAGAAATCAAAAAAGTGTATGCGCGCGCGCCGTCTACCGTATAGAGCGTGAAGCATTTTAACTAATCATTTCATAACACGCCATAGATGGCGTGAGTGGCGCTAACCATGACATGGCGATAAGGAACCCTCGGTGCGCGAGTTCGACTCGCACTTGGCCGATTTTTTTTTAAATTGTGATTTGATTTGAGAAGCCGATGCCCAAACCACTCTGCCACCCCAACCCCACCCCGCTTAGGTTAATTAAAGTTGTTATGTAAACGTGTGCGTGGTGTGTGTGCGTGTGCGCAGATAAAGCTGTACGAGAAGCAGGAGAGCCTGGAGGAGCGGCAGCGGATCGCGCGGGAGGTGTACGACAACTTCATCATGAAGGAGCTCCTCGCGCACTCGCACGTAAGTCGCTGCTTCACCGATTATTCTAACCTTTTTAGAATAGAATAGAATAGAAAATTCTTTATTGCTCCACAAATATTTCACAAGAATAATACAATGAATACAGTTACACGAGGTGCAAAGGCGGACTTATCCCTTAAAGAGATTTCTTACAGCCAACCTTTAGGTGTGAGAAATGTGTAAAAAATGGAATGTAGGTAGTAGCAAAGATAAGATGTGACAATTTTTTATTTAAAAATACATAATAAGGATTTATGAAAGCTAGAAAAATATAATTATATTTATATAAGTAATACTACGTAAGAATAAATAGGAATTAAGAGACATTAATTATGTTAAGATCGAGATAAGAAGTTAGGTGATGTAAATTATATAATATATAATAAATAATAGATATCATACTAAGGTGGTTATAATATTGTGGGAGTAGTTTTTTTAAGCCCTGGATACACATGTTAGTTGCTCGCACAAAAGCATGCCAGTACCCTTATCACGAGATTTAACCTACACCGCGTACGCCCCGTGTTCTCCGCATCATTTTGTTGTTATATCGGCCATAATAACACATATTCTGTGAAAATTTCAACGGGCTACCTATTACGGTTCAAGAGATTTTTTTTTTATGGAAACTGACACGCTTGACAAAATCACCTACCACATCCGTGATGTCAGCAACGACATTAATTCGTTGGATGTCAGCCCATAACACCGGGTGAACTTGGTGCCACGTCAGTGCTTCCCTTCGGTCGTGCCGGCTACTGGCAGGAAAACACAAACATTTACATAGCCGTTTCGACCGACCTTTCATTCCGTGCGGTGGTATCAACCCGGGCGGGTTAAACCCTACCACCTAGTAATATAAGAAGGGAGTCATCCCTTAGAAGCCTTTTACGACATACACGGGGAGAGATGCAGTGGGGCTATTCTTTTAAAGTTGAATGCACCACACGGTACAGCCTTCGGACAAACGGACGGACGGACGGACGGACAGACAGACAGATAGACAGCGTAGGCTTAGTAATAGGGTCCCGTACCGGATACGGAACCCTAAAAACGATATGGGATAGATACAAGATGCCGTGCTAAAGGCCGTAGGCTAGCCACCTCTCACCTTGGCGCGGTCCGTCCACCGAATCATGCAGCAGGTGGGTCTTCGTGCCTTACTTGCTGCTTGATGGTTACGAGTATCTTATCCGAATACTTTGCTAAACGTGGTGCTCGGTGCTGTAATTTACAAGGAATCCTTGCAGCACACCACCGATTACTCTGCTGACCCCGCTTGTCGGAATACAGCGTGCGGTATGTGTGTATCCTTATCCTTACCTTTAATAAAATCCAACGTCTGCTTTCTGTCTGTATGTATGTCTGTCTGTCCGCTTATAACTTGAGAACCACTGAAGCGATTTTATTTTAATACAGTTTGCTTCTACGGATAGCTTGGTTCTTCCCATCAATTATAGGCTACTTTTCATCACGTTAAATGGCTTATGATATGAGGTAAGCAGAAAAGTCAAATATGAGAGCGGGCGGAGCCGCGGGCACTGCTAGTGTATGTATATCACCGGCTTGCGGATTGTGCTGGCGGTATTGTCGGAGACGTACCGAAACGCGAGCGGGTGCGATTCGCGGAGTGATTTTGACAGACGCTATCTAGATCGCACGACACCTGCACACAGCTCGCTCCCGCACTCATTGTTTCCACCCTCGTGCATTGTTCCTCCCTTGTACCTACTCCGCCCACGCGGCTCCGACCGAAGCGAAGACCCTTTCCCATTTCTTGCTTGGGCCCTTTGATAGATACATAGAAAACTATTTAACAAAATATAAAAACCGCCTTCAAAAATGTATGAAATAAAAAAAAATCTAACCCTAGAGTTGAAGGCGGTCGGTGATTTTTGCTTTAAATTACACCGCCTTCAACTCTAGGGTTAGATTTTTTTTTATTTCATAAATTTTTTAAGGCGGTTTTTTTTTATTTATTTTTTTTTTTTTTTATGGAAACTGACACGGTTGGCTACATCACCTAGAACGTCCGTGTTGTCAGCCCATAACACCGGGTGAACTAGGTGCCATGTCAGTGCTTCCCCCTTTGATCGTGCCGGCTACACTGAACTGGTCGGAAAACACAAACTATTTGCATAGCCGTTTCGACCGACGTTTCATTCAGTGCGGTGGTACCAACCCGGGCGGGTTAAACCCTACCACCAAGTAAGATTAGGAGGGAAGGGACCTACAGTTTTACGAGGAATCCGAACCTCGGTCAGCCTCCAACGGTCAGCGGTCACCCATCCAAGTACTGACCGCACCCAGCGTTGCTTAACATTCAATAGCGACAGTTGACTGTCTGCACCACTGAGCTATCGAGGCTGACAAAAATGTACATATTTTATATTTTGGTAAATAGTTTTTTATTTCACAGTTTTTTTTAGTTATTTTTGCTATTAATGGCCTCGCTTTCCAATCCGATCTTGACCAAATGAAAATGGGACCACACGGGAAGCACCAGCTTTCAGATAAAAAAATTATTTTCAAAATCGGTTCACCCAGCCGAAAGTTATGAGAGGACAAACATAAAAAAAAAACAGTCGTATTAAGAACCTCCTCCTTTTTTTGAAGTCGGATAAAAATGCTTGATTGCTCCAAGAGACAGCAAAATAATGTATGTATTGACTTATAGGTAAGTTAGATCATTTATTTATTTAAAATATATAGAGTTTGTATAGGTACATATAGCACAAACAACATGTAATTAACAGGAATTACAAGGAAGGAAAAAAACTTAGATAGATATATAGAAAATTCTTTATTGCTCCAGTAAACATTAAACAGTAACAAATACATTGGAAAATTTACATAAGGTGCAAAGGCGGACTTATCCCTTACAGAGATTTCTTACAGTCAACCTTTGGATGTTTGAGATTCGATAATATAGTGGAATGTAAGTAGGTAGTAGCAAAAGAGTTGCGTGACAATTGGAGATAAATTTAATAATAAGAATACTTATTAATACATACATATAATTACATGCTAGTAAAATATAAGCCATACATGTTTAATACATATAAATTACTAAATATATAGAATATTATATACAAATAAATATACATACATACATACTTGTCCATCCAGGTAAGTATGAAAAAAAAACTTGTTTTTAACTATAAAAAATTTAAAAAAGACGAGAGGTGTGAGTGAACACCCGGTTGGAACGAAGTTTCTTTCGCTATTATTTATTATGAAAAATAAAAAAATAAAAAATGACGTCTATATACTGCAGTAATATACCTATACATAGACATACGCTTGTAAACACACATAATTACAGCAAAAGTGTCGTGACGGTCGAAGTGTTACACTTTTTTCGGCCTAGCTCTCTTTCGCCAAGCGTAACGTGCGATAAGTGACTTCGTTCCTGGCATGGTGGCTGTGCCCAGAAGTGCATCGGAAAATCAGACACAGCCAATAACACCACTCCACGCGACACCACGCCCGCGGAGGTGCCAGGTGCCAGGAGCAGCGAGGCAGACAAAAAAAAAAAAGGCCAAGTGCGAGTCGGACTTAGAGCACCGAGGCTAGTAATATATATTCGGTGACCGAGGTTTCCGCACCACAAAAAAACATTGAAAAAAAACACGTTTTTTGTAAGGGGGTTCCCCTTAATTTTTTTATTATTTGTTGTTATATCCGCCATAATAACACAAGTTCTATGAAAATTTCAATGGGCTGCCTATTACGGTTCAAGAGATACAGCCCTCGCACAGACAGACAGACAGACAGACAGGCAGACAGACAGACAGACAGACGGACGGACGGACAGACAGACAGACAAACAGACGGCGTAGGCTTAGTAATGTGCTTCCGTACGGGATACGGAAACCTAAAAATTGTCGTTGAATTTATTTAAACGTCTTTTGAAGACCCCCAGTTCATAGCAGCTGAACGTTCACTGAAATACCATTCCACATTTTCGCCGTACGACACAGGAACGATTGTGAAAAACGACGAAGATGGGTGTCTACGGCATATGGATGTTCCGAGGGGTTCTAAGCATCTCCGGCAAATGCGGCGGATATGGATAGGGGCAGGAGGGATGAGGGATGCCAATTCCTCAGAGCAGAGTCAGAGCTGTCCAAAAGTATAAGTGACGAGTCGCCTGGGCGTCGACTTCTCTTGTGAGGGATCCGGGGTTCGAATCCGGTCGGCTTGTACCAATGAGTTTTTTCTGAAGGAAAAATGTACGTGCATACCTACACCTGCTGCTTCACCGTTCGGAACCGGTGTAAAACTGTAGGTCCCTTCCCTTGCCCCTTACTAGATACATACATGCATAGCATCACGCCTGTTTCCCGGTGGGGTATGCAGAGACAACGGATCTCTTCGCGCCACGATCCTGACACACCTCTGCCGCCTCTTCCACTCTCATAATACTAGGCTCTGATTGCAGCCGACTGGGTTGGTACCACCGTACTGGATGTAAGATGGCCGCATAAGCCTCGGCTGTGTTCTCCTCTAGTCCAGGTATAGCCAGCAATCCAAAAGGGAAGCCTCCGGTATGGCACCTACCTTCTCGGTGGTGATATTGGCTGGTCGGAGCATGTGCTTTGGCTCCTCTGACTCAGCGATCCTTACCGGATTTTTTTTTATTTTTTTTTTATGGAAACTGACACGGGTAGCTACATCACCTACAACATCCGTAATGTCAGCCCATAACACCGGGTGAACTTGGTGCCACGTCAGTGCTTCCCTTCGGTCGTGCCGGCTACACTGAACTGGACGGAAAACACAAACTATTTACATAGCCGTTTCGACCGACCTTTCATTCAGTGCGGTGGTACCAACCCGGGCGGGTTAAACCCTACCACCTAGTGATATAAGAAGGGAGTCATATCCCTTAGTCGCCTTTTACGACATACACGGGGAGAGATGCAGTGGGGCTATTCTTTTAAGTACCGTACAAAAAAATCGTACGCTATCGTATGTCTGGCCGAGTTTTGATGGCTGTTTCGATGGTGATTACGGCGATATTTGGCACCGTTCCGAGCACAGTTTTGCCTGATGGTAAGTGGCTAATGGTGCCGTATTATTCGGTTTGCCGATATGAGCTCCATTGCTATGTCAGCTGGATTTTTTTTTTTATGGAAACTGACACGGTTGGCTACATCACTTACAACGTCCGTGATGTCAGCCCATAACACCGGGTGAACTAGGTGCCATGTCAGTGCTTCCCCCTTTGATCGTGCCGGCTACACTGAACTGGTCGGAAAACACAAACTATTTGCATAGCCGTTTCGACCGACGTTTCATTCAGTGCGGTGGTACCAACCCGGGCGGGTTAAACCCTACCACCAAGTAAGATTAGGAGGGAAGGGACCTACAGTTTTACGAGGAATCCGAACTTCGGTCAGCCTCCAACGGTCAGCGGTCACCCATCCAAGTACTGACCGCACCCAGCGTTGCTTAACATTCAATAGCGACAGTTGACTGTCTGCACCACTGAGCTATCGAGGCTGACGCCTGAGGATAAGCGCTTCTTGTACTTGTCTTGAAAGAGGTCATGCTTTTGGGGAAAGCGTGTGAATATAATTTGTTGTTATCTATGTCAGTTAATTAAAGACCAATACATGACATATTTTTTTTACAGATTTTTTATCTTTACCAATAGCTCAAGAATTTCGTTTAAAGTTGACCTTTTGAGTCTTATTTGCGCCTTAAATAAAATCGTAAGTGTGCCAGCTCCCGTCCGCGTCTTCCCCGGTTGCATATTTCCAAAGTCTAGTATGCGAGTTGCTCTGATTGATGGAGAGACGAGTCTGGCTCCGCCTCCGGCACCCCCAGCGACCCTGCTGACTCCGATATTCGTTTGGTCATTTATACTTTGGTGGCTCAGTGGTAGAGTGTAGGGTTTTTATTTTTTCGATCTCGGCCATCATGGGTTCGTGTCCCTTTTGCCAAAATTTGTTTTGTTTTACTTTTTTTAAGCAATGTTAGGGTGTTAAAATTAGTTAATGGTTATTTTTTTATAACCACCTAAGAAAACTTTATTTTCGGAAATACTTCCGAAATTTATATTTCCCGCTAAAGTTCCTACCTCACTGAGAACAACCAATCAGAGCAACTCGCATACTAGACTTTGGAAATATGCTTCCCGGTTGGAACACTCGGCAGTCGGCTACCACTTGGCATCCTCCGGCGAGTGTTTTATGAACGGCTCGTCTCGAACGTGCTCTGTTTACTTCCGCTGCTGTGTATTCAATTTGCGATCTTGTACACAACATTCACTGAGCTTAGGCCGCCCGCCTGCGCTGCTGGTGGACTAGCTGTGATTGTCTCACCTACTACCGCTACGTGGACGCAGCGCGCTGAATGTTGAGTGCGACAACTTGTCGGAAGTATCTAGATTTCCGAAGTAGGGGCTCTCTTTGCGGTCACATAGTATCTTGGGTTAATCATCCACCTCCGTACAACGCGCGCTGGGCAGGGATTGCATCCCTATACCAGCTATACGCTGGACTTACCGCGGATGCGTACTAATCGGTTCTGCAGATCCTTCCTCCATATAGAACCGGTAAACTCTGGAACGCTCTCCCTGCCCACATTTTTTAATTTTTTTTTATGTAATCCGGTATGGTTGGCTGAGTCGGAGGAGCCAAAGCGCATGCTCCGACCAGCCAATATCACCTCCGAGAAGGTAGGTGCCATACCGGAGACTTCCCTGGATTGCTGGCTATACCTGGACTAGAGGAGAACACAGCCGAGGCTGCTATGCGGCCATCTTACATCCAGTGCGGTGGTACCAACCCAGTCGGCTACAATTTGAGCCTACCACCTAAGGTAAGGGGCAAGGGAATATTTCCCCCCAAGTATAGTCTTGGGTCCATCAAGAGAGGCGTGAATGGGCACCTGTCAGGCCGGCATGGCATTCGCAACTCCCGCATGCGACCGAATGGCCATGGGCGTCGCTAGACACCTTATGGGTGGCTCGGCGCCACATGTCGCGCTTACTATAAAAAAAAGAGCTTTTTAGGGTTCCGTATTGCTGAGCCCACGCCGTCCGTCATACATACCTACCTTCTTGTCCATTCAGGTATGAAAAAAGGTGTAGTGTTTAATTTAATACTTTATTTCAAATGAAATAATTAAATCTTGTACCGTGTGGGGCCGGTACTTTAAAATAATAGCCCCACTGCATCTCTCCCCGTGTATGTCGTAAAAGGCGACTAAGGGATATAACTCCCTTTTTATATTACTAGGTGGTAGGGTTTAGCCCGCCCGGGTTGGTACCACCGCACTGAATGAAAGGTCGGTCGAAACGGCTATGTAAATAGTTTGTGTTTTCCGTCCAGTTCAGTGTAGCCGGCACGACCGAAGGGAAGCACTGACGTGGCACCAAGTTCACCCGGTGTTATGGGTTGACATCACGCATGTTGTAGGTGATGTAGCCAACCGTGTCAGTTTCCATAAAAAAAAAAAAAAAAATTTAGACCTAAAAAAAATCTAAATTACATAACTATAAAATAAATCTAACTATAAATAAACATCATCGTACATAGGGACCATTAGCATGGTCCACGTGACTGAAGCCCGCGCCGGCCGGTGTAGTCATGCACGTAAAATTTTCCGTCAGGAAAAAATACTCATGAGTACGCCATGTCGATCGTATTCGAAGCTCGGACCTCTCGCAAGAGAAGCCGAAGCGCAGACCACTCGGCCACGATCACGTAACGTAGTTACGTCTCTAGGTCGCGCCGTTATGCCGCTTCAGGCCGCGGCGCGCCGCCTCGCCCGAGCAGCCTCTATATCCGCTCTTCAGAATCCACAGAGCTGTTAGTCGCCGGGGTTGATTGCGTTTCCTAGCGCTGTAGATTTATAAACTATCGTTCGGTTGCTTCTAGATCTAGCGCTGTTTCTTTAGGGTTGCTTATCCATACGGAAGCCTATTACTAATCCTGCGCCGTCTGTCTGTCCGTCCGTCCTAGGGCGGTAGCTTTTGAACTGTAATAGGTAGCCGTTTGACATTTTTACAGAATACTGGTTATTAATTATTACGACGGACAAGCTGTGCCCGCGGCTCCGCCCGCTCTCATATTTCACTTCACTGCTAACCTCATAAACCATTTAGCGTGATAGTAAGTAGCCTATAGTTGATGGGAAGAATCAAGCTATCCGTAGAATTTTGTTTTATTAAAATCGGTTCAGTGGTTCTCGAGTTATAAGCGGACAGACAGACATACACTCAGACACTCAGACACTCAGACAGAAAGCAGACGTTGGATTTTATTATAGGTAAGGAAGGAAAAGGAATAAGGATATGCCAACAAATAATAAGAAAAGCAAAAAGTAAAAAAATTAATGGGTCTACAACTCTCCATACAATAAACGTGCTAAGAATAGGTTAGTACATATTCACAGTCAATAATAGATGGCGCCACAGGTTGTTTGTATCGCTGATACAGATAGATGTATATAGATTTTTACTCGGCTGCGCGAAGCAAAACGGAGGCTATTTAGCATTTCTGCTGATATTCCTTATTGTTATTACATTAATTTCTTTTTGCAGTCGGATTTTATAATAATGTTTTAATGTACATGTTGTTTTAAATGTACAGATATGGTATTCTCGCATCGGATCAGCATTCCGATTGCAGTACGATGAGACAGTAGACGCAGTGCTTCTAAAAATCCATTTGATGAGATGCGTACTATGCCGACGTGTGGACGCTTTTTTTTTATGTAAAACAACATGGTTGGCTGTGTCGAGGGACCAATGGTACAGTCGACAGAGCCAAAAACCCCTCTCCTCGCAAAACCACGCTCAGTGAGGCGCCATGCCAGCAGATTGCGGACTGTTGCTAGGCTGTCTAGCCCGTTGATACGACGTTTAAAGACACCCAGGTTAAAAGATTCGGGAAACACACTCGCCTGGAGACAGTTCCACACCCTAGCGGTGCGACAAAGAAACGATTTTGAGAACCGATGTGTTCACAAAATCCCAATGTCAAAAACAAAAGGATTCTCAGTTTCTCTGCGGCGGCGAGTGCTGCGAAGATAGGTTGGATGGCCAGGAATAAGGAAAGCAATTTTCTCCGAGCAGCGTCCATGATAGTACCTGTAAAACAGACTGAGTGATCCTACAAATCGTCTGTGACTGAGAGACTCCAGATCATCCGGACGCTTATATTAAAGGGGAAGTAGAAAGAGAAGTTCTCCTGGTTTATATTACAAAAGTCATCCCGACCGCGGGAAACAATGAGCTGGAGTAAGCGGCGATGTTACTTTACTACTCGTCTTTTTTTGACGTGATGACGTCACGTCTTATAAATTGATGAGCACCGGCTGCACGTACGAAAGCGTGTCACGTTGATATTCAAAGTTACCATGGAAACGTCTTAAGAAGTAAAACTGTCAAGATCAGACAACAGAAGTTTTGATGGCCAGTCACAAGATGATTAATCTTTCTACTGGAAATAGAAATTACTGATCTTTGATCTATGTACTACGATTATTCCACGTCATCACGTAAAACTATCGTCCGTAAACCGACTTTACAGACAACCAATTTTTTTTCTCTATGTCTTCGGTTTTCAGTTTATGTTGTTCTTTTAGAATGAACGTACCAGAATTTATCAAACACTGGAAACAATCATAGTACCTAATTTTAATATTGTAAATGGTATAAACATCAATGATACATTTTTGCATTTGTCATGCATGAAACGTAGGTACAAGGAACTGCAAGTATTCATACTTACTTGTAAAGAGAGAAGACTTGCACTGTGTAGGCAGTAGCTATATAATAAATGTAGACTAAATGGGCGTAAAAAAAAAAGTATCCAGCGAAGTTTCTTGCCAGTTGTTCTTCCGTGCGATAATCGAACTGGCTAAATGTTAAATGTTAAAATATGACTAATCCGAGTGCAGTCTACTGTCTATGAATGATGAATAAAAAATAAGAAACCATACAAATAAGATCATGGTCTAAAAGCAATCCTTGCGGAACTACATATTAGAAAATCTGAAAATATTTTTAACATATTACCAATTCAGTAATTTATTGTAGCATTTGTTGCATAAACCTAACTAAATGCACACAATAATTTAAATAAATAATAAATAACAATAAGCGTATCCAGATTACTAACTAAAATCCCCTGGTCAACCGTATCAAACGCTTCACTTAAGTCAGCGAAGTGAAGGCATGTGAGTTAGAAGTTGTGTGAGTTAGACATCGGAGCCGACGACCCTAGTAGCGAGGTTGCAGAGGTGGATAGACAGACAGGATCAGGACGATGGGACGTCCACAGGATAAGCGGCGGATCATTTGTCTTCATCTAGATTGGCTCCGTGCCCGGTCGCATCGCCGCCGCGCGCCGGGCACACGACACAACAGCCGGCTGGCGACCGGACCTTTAGGATAATTGCCAATGTAGGAACTCCAACCACCGTTTGTTGTTCATTGTGCTCGTGTGAAAATCTTTCGAAAATATCTATTATTAAGTATCAGTTCGCTTCGCTCGCGTCAAAGCGTCAGCCATTCAGCCTAGTTTTCACGGGGGCTGTAGCCGGCGGGCAATCAAATCAAATCACACCCGTGAGAACCACATCTCGCCAGTTCCTGTCGCTCGGCTACTTTTTAACATTTTGGATTTTACTGTCCACTGAGTTTGCTCCACTCCCAAATAGCAGACATTTGAGAGTACAAATGCTGGGGCAACACTCGCCCCATGCGAAAGCGAGGAAAGTGAAAAATGGTCATTCAGTCGGAGCAGATTGAAGACAGCAGTTGTCTAAAATTAAAAATTTTAAACATGCATTTATTTCCCAAATAAAGTGACAATTGTTT
Organism: Nematopogon swammerdamellus; assembly: GCA_946902875.1. Lineage (NCBI taxonomy): Eukaryota > Metazoa > Arthropoda > Insecta > Lepidoptera > Adelidae > Nematopogon > Nematopogon swammerdamellus. Next base: position 21,808,265 of record OX336347.1, on the reverse strand, counting down.
TTACAGTGGGTTGAATGAAGGCCACCGCCTAACTGAACAATCGAGTAATCAGTGAAAACAGGCTGCTGACTAACTTTGTTGTTGACATTGGTCTTTTGAGAACCCATCGGTTCTGTAAATCGTTTCTTTGTCGGACCGCTAGGACGTGGAACTGTCTTCCGGCGAGTGTGTTCCCGAATCCTTTAACCTGGTCTTCAAACGTTGTATTAACATTGGTCCCTCGACAAAGCCACCCATGTTGGATTACATAATAAAAGGTGTCGTTCTATAGATGGCGTGAGTAACAAATAGACCACTGACAGCCATATGTACATAATTTTTATTTCACTAGTAGGGAACAGACTTAATTTGATAGATAATAGAATCCGTTTTTTTTTGTTTCCGAACTAGCTGGCTGTGCCCGAGGTCGAAGCCTCAGGCGCAGCCAATATCACCCCCGAGGAGGTGCCAGTCCGGCTTGGAGGTGGACTAATGTCGCTAGGGAAAGGCTATTTACCCGCGATTTGAAGATCCGTGGATTGTAGGAGTGGGGAAAGATATTCCCCGGAAGCCCGTTCCACACCTTTGCAGTGCGGCACAAGGACGATTTAGAGAATCGTGCAGTTCGAAGTACTCTTCTGTCCACTACAAAGGGGTGTTCCGCGAGAGTATGGCGGGTTTGGCGAAGGCGAACAGGAAGAGGAGGGATAAGGGAAGCAATTTCGTCAGAGCAGCGGCCATAGTAGTACCGATAAAACAGGCTCAATGACCCAACGATACGTCTGTGCTTTAGAGGTTGAAGGTCCTTTGTGAGTACAGAATTATAAATGGAGCAGAATACTGTTTAAAAAAATGTATGCACGCTCATGATTATATTATCTGCTTTTAATACAGTATCTGCTGCTTGCATAGAGATAATGTTTTCCATGCAAATGTAATCAATAGATAGCGAATTGTTCCTATTTCGCCAAATAACAGTCCATTAAATGGTGCAGTTTGTGTCATTTTCTGTCAATAAAATCCTGGGGTGAAATTAAAGCCCAATACAAGCGGAGTTATCAAAAGCGGAGCTAACGAAGTCATTATTACATGACGTTAGTCATTGTCGTTCAGTCGTATGTAACTCCATTCGATAATGATGGCTTTCCTTCTCTCACTATCAACCCAAAATTTTCAATCGCTTTATTTATAATTGCATGTAGATTTACCAAGTCATTGCTAGCACAATCGCTGCTACATCCTATCCTTGACTATGTGGATCTATGTTACCTGGACGTTACTGAGAAACTCCTGTACTAGCTTGAGCGTCTGTAAAACATGTGTGCACGATTCGTCTTCGGACTACGCAAGTATGACCAATGACCATGTTTCAGAATATCACAGACGTCTCAAGTGCCTCCCATTCCTTTCCTCTCCGCAGAACTTCCCACATCCTTAGTCTCCTTTATACTTGTATTAACAACTCTTCTGCTCTCAAGTATCTATCTTCGCGTTTTCAGAATCTATCTTCTCACAGTGTCGCCCTTCGGTCAAGTGATGACAATATTCTAGCTGGCTTCTCTACGAACTCATCCTTTCTATGATATTTATCCTTTTTTCTACTACCTACTATCTATCTATTCTTTCTTCATTCTTCACTATATTAATCGAATCTCAAACAGCCAAAGGTTGACTGTAAGAAATCACGGTAAGAGATAAGTCCACCTTTCCACCTTATGTACATTTTCTAATGTGATTAATACTGTTGAATGTTTCTTGGAGCAATAAAGCATTTCTATCTATCTAGATTTTCATTAAGTATAAAGAAAAGTGTCCATAATTATGCCTAGGTCTCTGACATTAGTTACTTTCATAATTGGAGAGTTATTAATTGTATATTGAAATTTGCATGGTAAGGTACTTCGGGTGAATGTGATTTTCGCACGTGTACTGACATAAACGTCTATTCTGTTGCGTTCGTTCGTAGTATCCTGATAGCTGATTTAGGTTATCTTGTAGTTCCTCACAATCTTTGATCTATTTTATTACCTTGATTATGTTTTTTATTATTCGGCATACAATGAGAATATGACAGACGATAGCATAGCACCATACCTATATCAAGAATATATTCATTATAGAACAGTGGACCTAACAAAGAGCATTGGGGTACACCTGATGGTATATTAATGAATTGTGATATGCTCCAACAACTGCTCCTGGGATATATTTGATAGAAATACTTTTCCGCATTTGGCGGTTCTTCTCACCGGCACAACTATTCCTGTTTTACAAAACACAGATTAGGCCGGTGATGGAGTACTGCAGTCACATCTGGGAGGGTAGTCCCCATTATCTGCTAGCATCCTTGGACTCCATACAGCGCCGAGCCATCCGTCTTGTTGGTGACCCGAAACTTACAGATGGTCTGGAGTCCCTGAATCACAGACGATTGGGGGTTCGCTTAGTCTGTTTTACAGATACTATCACGGACGCTGCTCTGCGGAACTAGCATCCCTTATTCCCTGCCACCCGTCCTATCTCCGCATGACTCGTCGCAGAGAGACTCAGCACCCTTTTGTTGTTGACATTGGGCTTTTGAGAACCCATCGGTTCTCTAAATCGTTTCTTTGTCGCACCGCTAGAGTGTGGAACTGTCTTCCGGCGAGTGTATTTCCTGAATCCTTTAACCTGGGTGTCTTCAAACGTCGTATTAACGGGCTAGACAGCCTAGCAACAGTCCGCAAATCTGCTGGCATGGCACCTAACTAAGCGTGGTTTCGCGAGGAGAGGTGATTTTGGCTCTGTCGAGTGCACCATTGGTCCCTCGGCACAGCAACCCATGCTGGTTTACATAAAAAAAAAAGATACGACTCCACCCATCTAAGGAGATCTCCATGGATATCCAGCGTTTTAAGTTTCATGGACAGGATGATGTGATCCATGCGGTCAAAAGCTTTGTCGAAGTCAGTATAAATCGCATCGACCTGTCTACCTACTGTCTTTTTTATTATATAATTAGTGAGTAGTGTTACACTAGGTATTGTCGACCTACAATTAGTCCGGTGGAAAATACAGGGTACCCCAAAATTTTAACCAAAAAACATTTTTTTTTATTAAATAGAGTATTATGTCATTCTATAGGTATTGTTTATGCAATTTCAAAAATATATAGCGTCGGTATAATTACTAAGGCCCACTTGCACCAACACGAATTTAACGATATAAACCAGTTTAACTCGTTAAGCTAGTACCCGTTGACTGTGGGAACCGCGTTTAAATCCATAACTCGCTACTTAACTCTAAATTCGTGTTGGCGCAATTGGGCCTTAGTTTGCTTTAATAACTATTTCGTTTGGAAGTTGACAAAAACTGCAGTTGTTTCGCCGAAATATTTCCTATAATGTATGTTTGAAAATAAAAAATAAAAAAATTACAACATAGGTGTAACTATGAGTATGTTGGTCCTTTTGCTCAAAAAGTCATAAATGGGTTTGAAGTGAACGTTCGATTACGTTAGGAATGGGAAGCCCTGGCGCAGAGCAGCGTGATCTTAAGGTGACGTGAGGCTGCGTCTGACTCGAATTTTATTTAAGACAAGCTGTGCCCGCGGCTCCGCCCGCTCTCATATTTCACTTCACTGCTAACCTCATAAGCCATTTAGCGTTTTTCACTTCACTGCTAACCTCATAAGCCATTTAGCGTTATAGTAAGTAGCCTATAGTTGATGGGAAGAATCAAGCTATCCGTAGATTTTTTTTTTATTAAAATCGGTTCAGTTGTTCTTGAGTTATAAGCGGACAGACAGACACTCAGACAGAAAGCAGACGTTGGATTTTATTATAGGTAAGGAAGGAAGTGTACCACCGACAATATTACTTACCTGACAGATTCAGTTTTATATATATGTCAATCCTCACTCCTCACTCCTACAATCCACGGATCTTCGAATCGCGGGTTAATAGCCTTTCCCCAGCAACATTAGTCCACCTCCAAGCCAGACTGGCACCTCCTCGGTGGTGAAATTGGCTGCGCCTGAGGCTTCGACCCCGGGCAGAGCCACCCAGTTCGGAAGCAATAAAAAAAAATTTAAAACTTCATGTATCAGCGCAGATCGATAGCTTTTTGAAAACATGATTTGATTAACTTCACTCGATAGAAAAAAATCATGAACATGCCTCTGAATTTAGTTATAAAAAAACGTATTTAAGGCAACGTGACCAAATCAAGGCTTTGGAAAAAATAGATTTTATTTGTTGAATATATAAGGTGCTTCGTTATTCATGTCAAATGTTTCGGGAGGGTTACATACAAACTCAAATAAACACGTTACGCAAAAAAAATAAAATGTTTTTAGCATTACTTTTCGAGAAATTTAACAAAACATGTTTGCTACCTAAACATTAACCTGTGTGTAACAGTAGGTAACTTGCATTGTACGGGGTCAATGACCGTACTATGTTCAAACGCAGAACAGCTGTTTGTTGTAAGTCACAATTCCCTATGATTGGTTTTTACAGCTACTTATTTGATTTGATTTTTTTGTTAGGAGAAAAAATGCATAAAACATATGTTTTTTTCTTACGTAAAGTGTTTGTTTGAGTGCGTATGTAACCCTCCCGAAGTTGTTGACATGAATAACGAAGCACCTTATATATCTAAATCCGTAGCCTTTTCCTTTTTTGTTTCGATCCGTAGTTTTGAAATCAAAAAATAAAAACCAAATTTTTTATTGATTGTGTTGCATTGCATCCTACTCTAACCAGCGAAAGCGGCGCCTTGAAAGAGGAGTACGGGTGAATACGGGTCGACAGGGCCTTAAGTGATCCACGTCTCCTGAAAACCGCCAGCCGGTCGACTCGGCTTCAACTTTGTTCCGCCACTTGCAAGTTTAATCTCCTCTACGACGGGAGTTCGTATGGGTCGTGGGCACGGAGAAGATAAGTAGAGAGGAGTTCGCAAAGCAAACTGGGCACATCGCCACGCCCAGTGCACGTGGAGTTTTTTTTTTATGTAATCCGGCATGGGTGACTGAGTCGGAGGGGCCAAAGCGCATGCTCCGAATAGCCAATGTCACCTCCGAGAAGGTAGGTGCCATACCGGAGACTTCCCTGTATTGCTGGCTATACTGGACTAGAGGAGAACACAGCCGAGGCTGCTATGCGGCCATCTTACATCCAGTACGGTGGTACCAACCCAGTCGGCTACAATTTGAGCCTACCATCTAGTAAGGGGCAAGGGAAGGGACCAACAGTTTTCCACTGGTTCCGAACGGTAAAGCAGCAGGTGTAGCAGCACGTAAATTTTTTTCGTCAGAAAAAACTCATTGGTGCATGCCGACCGGATTCGAACCTCGGACCTCTCGCATGAGAAGCCGATGCCCAAACCACTCGGGACACCCGCCGCTTTAAAGTAACTAATATCTTATCTTTGGTTAAATTCTTTGATTCACATTGGGGCAAAGAAAGACCCAAGCCAAGTCTATATGGCGCGTCTAACGCTGCTCGAACTACAAGTTGCATTTTTTTATGAAATCGGGTATGGCTGGCTGAGTCCGAGGGGCCAGACACCAGAGCACACGCCCCTACCAGCCAATATCACCTCGGAGAAGGTAAGCGCTCTACCGGACTAAGTATAGAGGAAAACACATCCGCGGCTGCTTGCTATGCGGCTATGCGGATAAAGATAATATTAAATTATGAAATCAGCTTTGAGCTGCAGCGGTGCGCTCGCTATCATCGCACCGGTAAGCCGAGTTCATAATTTAATATATTAATGACGGTGCGGGAATAAAAAAAAAGATAATATTTTCCAACTAGGTGCCATGCCAATGCTTCCCTTCGGTCGTGCCGACTACACTGAACTGGACGGACGGAACACAAACTATTTACGTAGCCGTTTCTAACGACGCTTCATTTAGTGCGGTGGTACTAACCCGGGCGTGATAAACCCTACCACCTAGTGAGGTAAGAAGAGAAGGGAACTACAGTTTTACGTGCAATCCGAACCACGGTCAGCCTCCAACACTCGAGCGGTCACCCATCCGAGTACTGACCGCGCTCAGTTGTGCTTCACCAGTCGACCGCCCGCAGCACCATAGTTAAACCACACAAGTTAGCCGTCTTCATACAAACGCGCCGATTTCGCACTCACACAAGCGCGCGCCTGCGCACGCTGTCTGTACACAACCACTACATGCATTCTCACTGTTCCTCGCGCGTAGTCAGTGATGGTCGCCCCGCCCCCGCGCTCGGTGACGCACACCACGTGACGGCCGCTGCCTGCCGCCGCGCCGCCTGCCGCTTCCCGATTCCCGAAAGTATTATTATTCGAATTTTATTTTATTGCACTAACATAATGGCTCCGCGTTTCTGCAGTGTGTATGGCTGCATGAATAGATCAGGCTCGAATCGCGAGTTAACATTATTCTCATTACCTGCTCCCATCGAAAGGTAAGTAACATAAAAAATATTATTAAAGTATGTAGTTAAATTATGTAAGTTATTAATACGAGTAGGTACTAAGCGAAGGAATTGACTTGAGACCTGGCTCGGTAACGTCAGAGCAAAGTACCTATTAGTATTTAATTATAGTATTAATTAGTTATTAATAGGTAGGTACTAGCTGCAAAAACCATTCGCGAACCCCGGCATCGGGCGCGGCCGCGCGGCGCACGCAAAGGCTGCGCCGTGCGCGGGCCCGCGGTTGTCGACTTGTTCAGACTTGTTAGAGATACCACGCACAACGTAATTTCGCGCGGTTTTGTCTTCTATAAATGGCCACAGCTCCTACCGCGGACACTTTCATGACTGCTAGCGACCAAACAAGTTATTAAGTAATTCATTAAAATAACAAAAATAAAAATATAAGTTATTCTTATTAAGTAATAATAAAACAAAATTAATAAATACATTTTAAAATTATTTATTTGATAATTTTTTTATTAAGATTAATAATTATATTAATGTATAATTCTAAATGTATTTTCTATAATTTTTATAGTTATAAATTTTTTGCCCACTTATTAATTACCTATCTTAATCGTCCGCGACTACGAAATGGTTGTCCAAAGACGGACGTGAGTTTAAGTTGAATTTTGACATTGCATTAATTTTTGCGAGGTTAAAGTTAAAAAAAAAATTTACCCGACTGCGCGAAGCAAACATGAAGGGTTATCTTTTTAGCAATTTATGTGTGTGTATGTTTGTTTTTACGTATGTTCCACCGTAGCGCCAGAACTAAGCATCCGATTATTGAGTGGGGTATCGTTGTCAAGGGCTCAAACATCAAAATAACATCGTTCACTGTCTATCGAAAATACAGCTTTCGAAAATATACCTTAACGCCAGTATATAATAAATCTATGACAACTCATATATTCTGTTAGAGTAAAATTTTGGGAGCTGGCTCTTGGTCTATAAATAAAAAATACATAAATGTACATAATAATTTTAAAGAATAGCATTTCCACCATGATGGGCTCACTGCCTGTCAATTGTGTTAGTGTTGTGAGTTGTGACATCCCTGGAGGCTCGGCGCAGCGTAGGTAGTTATTTTAAAAATGGCCTCCAGTTATCTTACTCGTCTTCTTTTACTATGGCAGCACTGAGCTACCGATCGAGGCTGACAAAAATACACCGTAGAAGCAAAGGGACATTTTTCGCGACATTAGCCCCTTAGTGAGTCCAATCATTTAATCTGTGGTCCAATGTTTAAATGGTGCGTGATTTGTGGACTACTAAGTCGTTCCCCTCGCCACTCCTCGCACTGGCGTCACTTTTTTTTATTGCTGCCGAACTAGGTGGCTGTGCCCGAGGTCGAAGCCTCAGGCGCAGCGAATTTCACCCCCGAGGAGGTGCCAGTCCGGCTTGGAGGCGGACTAATGTCGCCGGGGAATGGCTATTCACCCGCGATTTGAAGATCCGTGGTTTGTAGGAGTGGGGATAGATATTCCCCGGAAGCCCGGTTCCACACCTTTGCAGTGCGGCGCAAAAACGATTTAGAGAATCGTGCAGTTCGAAGTGCTCTTCTGTCCACTACAAAGGGATGTTCCGCGAGAGTATGGCGGGTTTGGCGAAGGCGAACAGGATAAGGAGGGATAAGGGAAGCAATTTCGTCAGAGCAGCGGCCATAGTAGTTTTTTTTTTTTTTTTATGGAAACTGACACGGTTGGCTACATCACCTACAACGTCCGTGATGTCAGCCCATAACACCGGTATATACCGGTACATAAGTACTGTACTTGTAGAAATTAGCTGGCAACAACTTCTCTATACCTACGTTCTCCGTGGTCGTGGGGAAAGCATTACATAACTAGTGATGCAAAGGCCGTCAATTACCGACGTTGACCAAACGGAAAATTTCCAAAAAATGGAAAACGTCCGTCAATGACCGGTCATTGACGGCTCTTATGCGACGCCGCAAGCTCGGCACGACGACGCCGCGCGACGCCTTCCATAAGGAGTGAGCCAGGCGTTCTTGACGCGCCGCGCGTGTGCAGAAGGGTGGATCTTCTTTCAAATTTTTATTAGTTTTTCTTGATATAATGTAGGTACCTACCTAGGTGATTAAATAAAAAACTATAAAAGAAATCGTAATATTCTATGTTGAAAAAAATAGAGCGGGCTACACTCCAATAACTTATATATATATATATATATATATATAATCAATCATACCTACCCTACCTACCTCGGACTTTTTCCAGCGCTAACAGGGTAGGTAGCAATCACTAACAACATACCTATAACACGGAAATTCACTCGTGAGCATGCATGAGTGCGGTGCGAATAGTCTACCCTACACGTATTTCTATAAGGAAACATCGACATCTATTTTTAAGGAAATATTAAATTAAATTTATTATAAAACTAACCTAACCAAACCAACCCAACCACCCGAAAGGACTTGCAATGGAATACTCTAGACTCTAGATTGACAATTGAACAGAGTGGCGGCGTAAACTTTGTACCTATCTCCTTTTATTTAGTGTAGGTAGGTTGATTATTCGAATCGTAGTTGTAGGTAACCAACATTTGTAGGTAGGTACCTACTATATTGCGCTGCACGCACAACACACATCGCGCGTGCGTGTGTGTGCAAGTTGTACCGTGTGGGGCCGGTACTTTAAAAGAATGGCCCCACTGCATCTCTTCCCGTGTATGTCGTAAAAGGCGACTAAGGGATATGACTCCCTTCTTATATTACTAGGTGGTAGGGTTTATCCCGCCCGGGTTGGTACCACCGCACTGAATGAAAGGTCGGTCGAAACGGCTATGTAAATAGTTTGTGTTTTCCGTCCAGTTCAGTGTAGCCGGCACGACCGAAGGGAAACACTGACGTGGCACCAAGTTCAACCGGTGTTATGGGCTGACATCACGGATGTTGTAGGTGATGTAGCCAACCGTGTCAGTTTCCATAAAAAAAAAAAAAAAAAAAAAAAAAACGTGCGACCTTAAACGACGACGAAAATGTCGATGTTTACCTACTTATTTACGCACTGTATTGGACGCAAACGCAACGCATGCAAGCAACACATGAGCTAAGTAGGTAGGCAGCTGCGCGGCGCACAGACATCAAAGGGCCGCCGCCCCGGCGGCGTCGCTTTGATGTCTGTGCTGCACCGGCCGCGCGCGCGACGCGCTATCACGCCACGCAGTACGCTGTGCGCTGTCTCTCTTTTACCTGTAATAATTGCAAACGAGTGAAACAAATGAATATAGTTAGGGTTAAAAGCAAATCGTTGGCGATAGCGACAAATTGTTAAAAAAATGAACTATATTAATATATTATTGTAAATAATAAGGACGGAAGGAGCGGCGCGGCGCGGAGATAGGCGCGGGGGAGCGGAGGCGGCGCGCGGCAGATTCGAGCGCAGCTCCCGCGCCGCCCCCCCCCCCCCCCCCGCGCCCACCTCTGCGCCGCGCCGCCGCGCAGCTCCATCCTTATTAATTTTATAATAATTATTTTCTTGGAAACCATTACGAATAGATGCATAGTTTCTTGGCAAAAGTTGTTTATAATACTGCGAAAATTTATTTTCTCGTTTTCTCTTAAAGTTAAAACAGAAACAAACAAAAAATTTCACATAGTAAAAGTAGGTATGTAACGTTATTTTAAAAACACTATATTAAAAGTTTGATAATTAATTAGTTTTAACACTAATAGATCAATACACAATTAAACACTTATTTATCTATTTCCCTTTGATTTTTACAGATTATTTAGGGCAACCTACTTTATTAGCAAACGTAAAAGTAGGTATGTAACGTTATTTTAAAAACACTCCATATTAAAAGTTTGCTAATTAATTAGTTTTTTTAATTAATTATCGTATTCTGTTAGTTCGAAAAAATGCCTGCTTTTTGCCTCCAAAAGCAGGCATTTTTTCGAACTAACAGAATACACACACACAACTAACAAGTCGCTGACTAACACGTGGTGCAAATGGTGCAATGCAAATGCTAAGCGTGCGTGCGCAGCAAACGGCTACTTAAGTCCGACCGAGTGAGTGCGAGCGACGTCACGTCTCACGTGTCGACGCGAAACGGCAACGTCGTCGTCGCGTGCGTGCGGCGGCGGCGCGCGCGGTCGACAACGCCGAGGAAACATTCCACTGGCATGTTCTGCTGGCATAATACCTACCAGTGGACAGAGAAGGCAAGTAGAAAGCTATCTTGCTGGACTGCTATCAAAATATTGTTTATTGCTTCGTCGATCTTATTTATTACGCTTACAATATTTAGAATGTTTTTTAGTTTTAAGTACATTCGTTACTCACCAATACTTATCTGCTTATGAAATTTCCATTGCGGTAGTGCAATGAAGAAAAAATGATGTTCAAATGTGATATGATATGATAGGAAAAATTCAAAATGTTGCTGGCCGCATTGTATGCAAGTATCAAACAAGATAATGTAACATGCATGCTGCACGTAACTTGCACACTTGCTTGCATGTCAACTTGTCCGTCTGAACGGTTCGCGTCATGGACGCCGCTCGCTCGCTCAAACGAACACGAAAACGGAATGAGAGTTGGTCATCCATGGAGTTGCTAGATACAATTTAAAATAAAAATTTTGCTCCAAGGTACCTACGAGTAGTTTTGTTTTTCTGATTTCAAATAGTTTTCATTTAATAATTATTTATTATATGCTATGAGGATTTAAATCACCTGTCTTATCCAGTATATTGCATACTATTAGTGTAGGTTCTTAGTTAAAAGGTTAATTAATTTTATTAGGTGGGCATTTTATAATACTGCAAAGTAAATATTTACACTTCCTAACATTAAAAATAGTTATAAGTCTTGTTTAATTAAAGTTTTATTTTATAACACTACCTATTTGTATTTCTTATGTAATTTTATATTCACATTAATCTATGTTGAGTATAATAATGAAATTATACAACTACATACAGCACACTTATTTTATATTTATATACGCGCGCTAAAATATTGCGACTCCACAACGTATTTTGTTCTCAGAAGTTGTCGATGGACGTTGCCCGAGCAGCAGTGCGGCAACGTTTCAATTTCGGCGTCGGTAGCGGACAACGTCTTGATGACAACGGTCAACGTCGCTCGACGACGCCGAGGCGACGACTTTTTAGGACGTTGACGGTCATTGACCGCTCTTTTAGTGGTCATTGACGGGACTTTTTGGTCATTGACGGTCAATTTACAACACTATACATAACGTTCTTGGTTTAGATTTAGTTCAGATAGGAAGAAACAAATAAAACATGGATATACAATAGTTTATTGTTCACATTAATACGAAATAAACAAGAAATAAACATTGAGTGCACCACAGAGCATCAAATGCGCGCGCCCCTCCTAGAGGCGCCCGGAGCGCGATTTCTCTACAATGGCGTTGAAGCCTGTGGGCGTGGCCTATGATTTACATATGTGTGTTGTGCGTGTGCATTTGTTTTGTGCGTGTGCCTAACTTGCTCCTCTTTGTGTGTAGTGTCGATACTAGCACACACACACACACATACGAAGCGCTAGCAGCACTGCGTGTAGTTTTTGGGTTTCAAATATTATCGCTTAGGGCGTCTCTAGTAGGGGCCGCGCGCGGTAGGGTAGGTAATTGATGCTCTGTGGTGTGCACTCAATAACAATGAAAGTGGTCTGTTAACCAGAATACTTCGTGCTAATAAAATGGAGCCCTATTCAGCTGCTTAGCTAGACTCCCGCGCCGAGGGTTATTGTACGGTACACTTACCGTAAACAAAAAAGAGTTTTAAAAAACCTTGCACCGACTTCAAAAAACATCTAGAACTTAAAAGTGTTAAATAATATTTGTATTCATATTCGGACCCTTGCGTTGAAGGCGGTGCAAAAAGCACAAAAGGGGTCCGTGTAGGGCCGGTACTTGAAAAGAATAGCCCCACTGCATCTATCCCCATGCATGTCGTAAAAGGCGACTAAGGGATAAGGACAAGATGCCGTGCTGAAGGGCGACAGGCTCGCCACCTCTCACCTTGGCATGGTACTTCCACCGAGTCATGCAGCAGGTGGGTCTTCGTGCCTTCGTACTTGCTGCTTGATCGATTGAATCTTGTTCGAATTCTTTGCGAAACGTGGTGGTCGGTGTTGTGCTGTAATTTACCAGAGTTCTTGCAGGACAACACCGATTACTCTGCTTACCCCGATTGTCGGGATTCAGCGTGTGTGATATGTATGTATGTATGTATGGGTCCATCTATCAATTTTCAGGTGTTCTTTTGTACCGCCTTCAACTCAAGGGTTCGAATATGAATCGAAATATTACTTAACACTTTTAAGTTCTAGTTGTTTTTTGAAGTCGGTGCAATGTTTTTTTAAAACAGTTTTTTTATTTCACTCTTTTTAGTTATATCAGCCGCATAACAAGTTCTGCGTAGAATTGGGCGTTAAATCGACGCGTGTGGTGCGGTGTTATAAGTTTGGCGCCTCCGTCTGTCTGTGTGTCTGTGGCGTTGTAGCTCCCAAACGGATGGATGCATTCCGGTATGGTTGGCTGAATCGGAGGGGCCAAAGCACGTGTTCGGACCAGCCAATTACACCTCCGAGAATGTATGTGCCATACCGGAGACTTCCCTGGAAGTCATTGAAGTAATTATTATTAAGTAATAAAAAAATTACGTCTCACGGATGGACCGATTTGGGCGCGGTTTTCTTTTAAAAGCTTGAAATAAAAGTTAAGTTATTAACTCAGAGCTGCGCGGGTATTTATTTAGCGGTCCCCCGAATCCTTTAAGTAAGTAAACGGAAATTGTACCGTGTGGGGCCGGTACTTTAAAAGAATAGCCCCACTGCATCTCTCCCCGTGTATGTAGTAAAAGGCGACTAAGGGATATTATGACTCCCTTCTTATATTACTAGGTGGTAGGGTTTAACCCGCCCGGGTTGGTACCACCGCACTGAATGAAACGTCGGTCGAAACGGCTATGTAAATAGTTTGTGTTTTCCGTCCAGTTCAGTGTAGCCGGCACGACCGAAGGGATACACTGACGTGGCACCAAGTTCACCCGGTGTTATGGGCTGACATTACGGATGTTGTAGGTGATGTAGCCAACCGTGTAAGTTTTATAAAAAAAATATTTTTTTTATCGGGTGTTTTACCTGGTTTTACCCGAGGAGTAGAGGCTTAAAGCAAGGGCTCCGTGCCACCCCGCCGGAAAAACAACATTTTTATTTGTATTGTTTTATAATGTTGTCTCCAATAATGGCCATCATAATGCATTTGTGTATCTGCTAATACATCCCCCTTATATATATGTCGGAGCAGACAGGGTAGGCTTCTTGGGCGGCAAGGTTGGGCGGCAGCACAGCCTTTATTTCCGCCCTATCCTCTTCAACTAGGGTGTAGGCGCTGTAGCTCGAGCAACCCTTACACAAGACACTATGCACAATCAGGAAGACCACAGTCGCAGGTGTAAGCTGGCAAGTTCGCGGGGGCTGCGCGCGTGCGCCGCGTCACAGGCACGTCCGAGGTTAGACTGTTATTGTTCAGCCACGCGTCGCACGCGCTGGTCCTTTCCTCTCCTCGCACGCCGCACCCCTCACGACCATGCCCAGGAACCTTGTCAGACGCTCCTGAGCTCACTCATAATTCTTCTGTACGTGTATTTGTCACCTAACTCCGCCTAAACGGCTAGACCGATTTGGATGAATTTTTGTGTGGTATATTTGAGTGGGTCCCTGGATAGTTTGAAAATACAATTGAACCCGGTAGATGGCGTCGTGATAAGTCCACGCGGACGAAGTCGCGGGCACAGCTATACTATAGTTAGTAACATTTAAAATTGTCTAATTTCGTAGAAATCCAACTGAAATTTGTTACTGAAAAGTGAGGTTTACTTTTAAAAGGCGTCTCTAGAGTAGTGTTGCAAGAGTCATGCAATGGAACAAGCTCGTAGATTAAACTGCAGTGTGGTCTGTACAAATATTGTCTCAACTGCTTCGCCTGTGTGCGCAACTAGAGGCACAATGGCGCATGCCTCTGAGCGAAATATTTGCAGTGTTTTTTTCTCTTGTTGCCCGCTCGCTTCAGGCGAAATGATGATGACTCATTCCATTTGCAGTTCGGACTAAGACAATTGACATTTTGGAAGATTTTGAGTTTAGATAGATAGTGCACCGCTTGCTTCTGGTTCTCCTTGTTGCTCTTGTTATGAATAAAACCACTTTTGGACGATGCCAGGAAGGAATTAAGATGTATTCCCAGGTTGAAATAATCGTATTACATCTACATGATACGTCATTGATTACATGTACATGCTATAATTTTCACTTCTAGACCTAAACAGAAACAGTATTCTTCAAACTACCTAACATGACAGAACAAACCACGATAGCATTCGAAACAGTCGACGATTACCCTTCAAAATCCAAATATCATAGATAGACTCTATGATAAAAGTATAAAATCTTGCACTGGTCAACTACCAGTGGAATAGATAGATAGAAAATGCTTTACTGCTCCAGTAAACATTAAACAGTAATACGAGTAAATACATTAGAAAATGTACATAAGGTGAACTAGCGTTTTTTTTTTAACCTGACACGGTTGGCTACATTGCCTACAACATCCGTGATGTCAGCCCATAACACCGGGTGAACTAGGTGCCACGTCAGTGCTTCCCTTCATTTCATGTCGGCTACGCTGAACTGGACGGAAAACACGAACTATTTACATAGCCGTATCGACCGACGTTTCGCTCAGTGCGATGGTACCAACCCGGCCGGGATAAACCCTACCACCTAGTAAGGTAAGAAGGGAAGGGACCTACAGTTTAACGTGAAATCCGAACCACGGCCAGCCTCCAATTGTCGAGCGGTCACCCATCCAAGTACTGACTGCGCTCAGCGTTGCTTAACAACAGTCGACTGGCCGCACCACTGAGCTAACGAGGCTGACGAATTTCCTTATCCCTTAGTCGACTTTTACGGCATGCGACGGGGAGAGATGCAGTGGGGCTATTCTTTTTAAGTATCCACCCCACACGGTACATCTCGTCTGTAGCATCTCGAAAATTAGGGAAGCAGCAGGTGTAGGTATGCACGTACATTTTTTATAATGCCTCTTTCTTCACTTGCCCTATTTGATTTTCCTCCATCCTTTATTTATATCTATCGTTTCTGAAAAGCCGATATTTCGGAAACTCAATCAATACTAAATACGAACAAGTTGCTCAACGTACAACTTGGATGCTTCAGACTGCATACGAACAGTTGCTACGAGTGGTCGCTAGTTGTAGCAATTAGTGCGCTCGCTCTGCGCAAACAAGAGAACTTGTTCCGAGAGTTCGCAATAATGTGGTTGGGATTGCATACGGGGGAATTTGACAGTAATAATGTCACTAGTGTTGCGATATTTGAAATGGTATTGACGCAAATAGAACCAGACAATTTCTGCTCTCTAGAAATAAAACATGCGGTGTACAAATAAGTTACTCTCAGATGTTATCAGATTTCATGTGTTCTCAGATGTCATGTGTTCTCTGATGTCATGTGTTCTCAGATGCCATGTATTATTTATTATCTGATGTCATGTGTTCTCTGATGCCATGTATTCTCAGATGTCACGTGTTCTCATACGCCATGTATTACTGAGAACATCAGAGAATACATAGCATCTGAGCCCTGTATTCTGTTCACATAGTATGTCAAGTGTTCTCTGATTTCATGTGTTCTCAGATATAAAGTGTTCTCAGATGTCATGTGTTTTCAGATGTCACGTGTTCTCAGATATCAAGTGTTCTCAGATGTCATGTGTTCTGAGATATCAAGTGTTCTCTCTCAGATGTCATGTGTTCTCAGACGTCATGTATTATCCGGTTGCCAAAACCGTGATGTCAGCTCACCACAAGGAGGTGGTATGTCGGTGCGTCTATTTGGTCGTGTGACCGGAAAACACCCGACTATTAGTCTTAAACAAAGAATGCCTTAACCATTTCGACCTTCTTACAGTGCGGAGGAGGTATTATTGCTCCGAACAATATTTTTTACAATTCTTTTTTTGTTGTAATAAGGACAGTCAGTCCAATCTACGTACTTACTTTAAAAAAAAAAATTATATCAAAAGTAATGATTAAATAAAGTTTATGACCTTCGTGACATCAACAAATTAAAAATTCAATTTTTAACTCTGTCATCGTACATTTAATCTAAACGAGACATTACAGGTAGGTACGTAGATTGGACTGTCCTTATTACAACAAAAAAATATTATTTAAGGGATTAATGGAATGAAGGGAAGCACTGACATGGCACCTAGTTAATGCACCCGGTGTTATGGGCTGACATCACGGATGTTGTAGGTGATGTAGCCGACCGTCAGTTTCCATAAAAAAATGGGTTGGGAAAACATAAGCCCGTAAAGACGATTTTGTATGGAGAAAAACTAGTCACGTGACTAAACTTGCTTTTTTTTTTATGTAATCCGGTATGGGTGGGGTGGTACCAGCCAATATCACCTCCGAGAAGGTAGGTGCTATACCGGAGACTTCTCTTTTGGATTGCTGGCTATACTGGACTAGAGGAGAACACAACCGAGGCTGCTATGCGGCCATCTTACATCCAGTTGCCTGCTCTTAATACCAAGTTGTTGGCTTGTTGCAGGACTACTCCAAGGAGTGTGTAGCGCACGTACAGAAATATCTAATGAAGCACGAAGTACCGCCCAACCTGTTCGAGGTAAGTCTTTTTGAACGCATCAAATATTGTCAATATCTTATGGCTCGTACCCATACTACGTCTTATCAAAAAAGTCAAAAAAGTTTACCCACTTTTTGACCCCCCTCCCCCCTCCTTGTGACTGACCGTGACATTTTGCGAACCCCCTCCCCCCTCCTTGTGACTGACCGTGGCACTTAGCGAACCCCCTCCCCCCCTCCTTGTGGTCGGAAGACCGTGGTATTTTGCGAACCCTCTCGCCCCGTCTTGTGACTGACCGTGGTATTTTGCGAACCCCCTCGCCCCTCCTTGTGACTGACCGTGGTATTTTGCGAACCCCCTCGCCCCTTCTTGTGACTGACCGTGGTATTTTGCGAACCCCCTCCCCCTCCTTGTGACTGAACGTGGTATTTTGCGAACCCCCTCGCCCCTCCTTGTGGCTGACCGTGGTATTTTGCGAACCCCCTCGCCCCTTCTTGTGACTGACCGTGGTATTTTGCGAACCCCCTCGCCCCTCCTTGTGACTGACCCTGGTATTTTGCGAACCCCCTCGCCCCTTCTTGTGACTGACCGTGGTATTTTGCGAACCCCCTCCCCCCTCCTTGTGGCTGACCGTGGTATTTTGCGAACCCCTCCCCCCTCCTTGTGACTAACCGTGGTATTTTGCGAACCCCCTCCCCCCTCCTTATGACTGACCGTGGTATTTTGCGAACCCCTCGCCCCTCCTTGTGACTGACCGTGGTATTTTGCGAATCTCCCCCCTAAATAGGTCACGTAGTGGGTACGAGCCCTTATTATATCAACAATTTGCCTGATAACTTTGTCTGAAATACCTACCTGTTTCTTATTGCAGCCATACATAGAAGAAATTTTCCAACATCTGCGTGGTGAACCGTTTAAAAGTTTTTTAGAAAGGTAATTTTTTTTATTATGTTATTTTTTTAATGCAACTTGACTGGTTTGGCTACATCGACCACTACATCCGCAATGCCATTCCACACTTGGTGAACTGGGTGCCGTGGCAATGCTTCACTTTGGTCGCGCCGGCTACACTGCACGGAAAATACGAATTATTTCATAGCCGCTTCGACCGACCATCATTCAGTGCGGTGGTGGCAATCCCGACGGGTTAACAAACCCTAACGCCTGTGAGGTAAGCGAAGTGACTACAGTTTTACGTGGACCCGAACCACGGCCAGGCTCAACGAACGGTCGACGGGTCTAAAGTCCGATCGCGCCCGGTGTTGCTGTGCTTTACTTAGAGAGGTGAACGCCGATGCGTACAACCTACCGACCTATCGAGGCTGACAAATTATTCAAATCAATTTAAATCAAAATATCATTGTTGTACTATTAAAAATTTGCTAAACGAAGAGCTTAATCCCGTAGGCGTTCTCCTCCAGCCAACCTTTGAGTTATCTTGAATGAGTGTGTAATGAAATGAATGATGGCAGAGACTAAATCCTTATTAGATTTAGAATTTCAACAAATTCTACAACATAAATACAAATAAATAGATAAAAATATATAAATACATACAAATATTAGGTGTTTCGTTAGTCATGTCATTAACTTCGGGAGGGTTACATACACACTCAAATAAACACGTTACGCAAAAAAAAATTATATGTTTATAGTATTACTTTTCGAGAAATTTAACAAAACATGTTTGCTGCGTAAACATTAACCTGTGTGTAACAGTAGGTAACTTGCATTGTACGGGGTCAATGACCATACTATGTTCAAACGCAGAACAGCTGTTTGTTGTAAGTAAGTCACAAGGTCACTATGATTGGTTTTTATAGCTACTTATTTGATTTTATTTTTTTGTTAGGAGGAAAAAAGCTCCTATAAACATATGTTTTTTTCTTACGTAAAGTGTTTATTTGGGTGTGTACGTAATCCTCCCGAAGTTAATGACATGACTAACGAAACACCTTATAGAATAAAATATACAGAGAAATCTAACATTAGACTCAAATCCATTTATAGAGAGATCTAACAATGATTGTGACATACGGAACAATGTATGGACTCTGAAATGTGCAATTTAAATTTTCAGCGACAAATACACGAGGTTTTGCCAGTGGAAAAACTTAGAACTCAATATTCAGGTATGTTAAAGATTTTTTTTTTAATATTTACTTCAACACCTAGTATGTACGCAACTAAAAGTCAGATCACGCTTTTTTTACTATTCTCTAATACTCTTTAGTTTAAACATAGTTTTTTTTTTATGGAAACTGGCAGTGTTGACTACATCACCTTCAACATCCGTGAAGTCAGCCCATAAAACCTTGATGAACTAGCCGACATGCCAGTGCTTCGCTTTGGTCGTGCCTGCTACACTGAACTGGACGGAAAACACGAACCATTTACGTAGCCGTTTCGCCCGACAGTTTAATTAATTCCGGTGGTACCAACCCGAGCGGGTTAAACCCTACCACCTAGTAAGGTAAGAAGGGAAGGGACCTACAGTTTTTATTGACATTCGGTCGTATGCGAGGGTTGTGAATGCCATGTCGGCCTGACAGGTGCTTATTCACGCCCCTCCTGAAGGAGCCGAGACTGTACTTGGGGGAGAAATATATGGGCAGGGAGAGCGTTCCAGAGTTTACCGAAATCCGAACCACTTCAGCCTCCAACGTTCGAACGGTCACGCATCCAGTTGTGTGACTGCGCCAAGGTTTTTTTTTATGTAATGGGTGGCTGAGTCGGCGGGGCCAAAGTACATGCTCCGACCAGCCAATATCACCTCCGAGAAGGTAGGTGCCATACCGTAGACTTCCCTGGATTGCTGGCTATACTGGACTACAGGAGAACACAACCGAGGCTGCTATGCGGCCATCTTACATCCAGTACGGTGGTACCAACCCAGTCGGCTACAATATTAGAGCCTACCACCTAGTAAGGGGCAAGGGAAGGGACCTACAGTTTCACACCGGTTCCGAACGGTAAAGCAGCAGGTGTAGGTATGCACGTAAATTTTTTCGTCAGGAAAAACTCATTGGTACACGCCGACCGGATTTGAACCTCGGCCCTCTCGCATGAGAAGCCGATGCCCAAACCACTCGGCCACCCGCCGCTTATGATCACGGACGCCAGTTGAGCGATCGCACCAGTGAGCTACCGAGGCTGGCACAGGTTGAGGCAGCTGCTCGTGTCGAAGGTTACACTCATAAACTTGATGGTGTTGCAGTTAACGATGAACGACTTCAGCGTTCACCGCATCATCGGCCGAGGAGGCTTCGGCGAGGTAATCAATCATCTTGCTTACATACTATTGAAGGGCCCGAGACTGTACTTGGGTGTACTTGGTTGGGGTAGGGCGGATGTGCATAGGTTTGTGCTGATCAAAGATTATGGGTAGATAGATATACCCAGGAGACGTGTCCGCGTCACGGCAATAGGGCACATTTCACCGTATAAATAAACGATCGATGTGTTCGTGAGCGCACGTGGATGCGACGCGCTAGTGCGAATGTGTTCGTGCGATCGTATATGTTAATTTTGATTGTGTGCGTTCGGAAGAGCGTTCGTGGATGAGACGCGCTAGTGCGAATGTGTTCGTGCGTTCGTATGTGTTAATTGTGATTGTATGCGTTCGGAAGAGCGTTCGTGGATGCGATGCGCTAGTGCGAATGTGTTCGTGCGTTTGTATAAGTTAATTGTGATTGTGTGCGTTTGGAAGAGCGTTCGTGGATGAGACGCGCTAGTGCGAATGTGTTCGTGCGTTCGTATATTATGTTAATTGTCATTGTGTGCGTTCGGATGAGCGTTCGTGGATGCGACGCGCTAGTGCGAATATGTTCGTGCGTTCGGAAGAGCGTTCGTGGATGCGACGTGACAGTGCGAATGTGTTTGTGCGTTCGGAAGAGCGTTCGTGGATGCGACGCGCTAGTGCGAATGTGTTCGTGCGTTCGATAGAGCGTTCGTGGATGCGACGCGCTAGTGCGAATGTGTTCGTGCGTTCGTGGATGCGACGCTCTAGTGCGAATGTGTTCGTACGTTCGTATATGTTAATTTATGACTGTGTGCGTTCGGAAACTGGCGATAGCGGTTCCGATACGAGGGGGCGTTCTTTTCACGTTCTTTTCTCTCCTTCATAATCTTGGTGTTTGTCACGCGGATTGAAGATGGGGAATGCTGATCGTGTGTGTGTCGCGCGCAGGTGTACGGATGCAGGAAGGCGGACACGGGGAAGATGTACGCGATGAAGTGTCTCGACAAGAAGCGCATCAAGATGAAGCAGGGCGAGACTCTGGCGCTGAACGAGCGCATAATGCTCTCGCTAGTCAGCACGGGGGTGAGTGCACGGCGGGACCGCTTTCTATCTCTCTTTCGTTTCTGTAACTAAGTCTGTCCCATCTCCCCCTAGTCTATGTGTACATACTTACAGAACTTTTGTTTCTCTGTCCCATCTCCCTAGTCTATGTGTACATACTTACAGAACTTTTGTTTCTCTGTCCCATCTCCCTAGTCTATGTGTACATACTTACATAACTTTTGTTTCTCTGTCCCATCTCCCTAGTCTATGTGTACATACTTACAGAACTTTTGTTTCTCTGTCCCATCTCCCTAGTCTATGTGTACATACTTACATAACTTTTGTTTCTCTGTCCCATCTCCCTAGTCTATGTGTACATACTTACAGAACTTTTGTTTCTCTGTCCCATCTCCCTAGTCTATGTGTACATACTTACATAACTTTTGTTTCTCTGTCCCATCTCCCTAGTCTATGTGTACATACTTACATAACTTTTGTTTCTCTGTCCCATCTCCCTAGTCTATGTGTACATACTTACATAACTTTTGTTTCTCTGTCCCATCTCCCTAGTCTATGTGTACATACTTACATAACTTTTGTTTCTCTGTCCCGTATCAGATACTGATCACGTTCCCATACCCATTTTTTTCGGATATCAAATACCTACCCATCCTACTAAAATAATAGTTTATTGAACAATTATTTCATAGCATGGGTAGGTATTTGATATCGTAAATAAAATGGGTATGGGAACGTGATCAGTATCTGATACACATAGACACCCCTTAGCGTAAAGTTACCTACTAATGAAAGACCTTTATTTAAATCTCAGAAATTATAGAACCTAAAGGGGGAACCACCGAATGACCATGCACCTGTGATTTGTAAGTAGGTAATAATTCACAAATTGTCATTTTAATTGCATTAGTGTTTCCAAATAAAATACACAAATAATTAATAAAAATACTTTCGCCAACTCCCGTAGTATAGGTACTTTTGAAAATATGCGACCGGAATAACGCATTCGAATGAATGAAGTGACGACAGTAAAATATATCGAAGAAGGAATTTCCGTTGGTCTTTGAGGTTTCGCGCAAAAGCGGAAACAACTAGCAGAGTTGTGCCTCGGATAACTTCCCGGTCATGTCGAAATGTCAGCAAATACCTATATCCGGAAATAGTTGTTCCGGAATTTTACGAAGAATTCCCCGCGCGAAACATCTTGAGAATTGCTTGGATGGGAACCTGCTGCGCAGAATATTTTTACAGCGACGACGACGCCAAATGTCCTGAACTGAATCAGCACACAGTACTGAATCAACTGATATGGAAACTTTGTGGAAATTAAATTAAATACGCAGTGGATGGATGAGAGGAAGACCGCGTGTGGTGGCGTGCCTTGGGAGAGGCCTATGTCCAGCAGTGGACCGATACAGGCTGATGATGATGATGATGATGATGATTACGCAAAGAAATGGCCGCCAACCCCCCGACGGGGGGTAAAACTTATCTTTGGGTAAAACTGAGTAGACTGAAAGATTGAAACTGAAAGTTGTCTGTTTAGATGAATCCAACTTATCGCTTGTTCGGAACCATTAGATAAACCCAACTTCCAGCTTGTTCGGAACCTTTAGATAAACACAACTTCGCGCTTGTTCGGAACCTTTATTTAGAATCTAATCTACATTTTAGATGCACCTAACTTTGCGCTTGTTCGGAACCTTTGTATAAACCCAACTTCCAGCTTGTTCGGAACCTTTAGATAAACACAACTTCGCGCTTGTTCGGAACCTTTATTTAGATGAACCCAACTTTGCGCTTGTTCGGAACCATTAGATAAACCCAACTTCCAGCTTGTTCGGAACCTTTAAATAAACACAACTTCGCGCTTGTTCGGAATCTTTAGATAAACACAACTTCGAGCTTTTTCGGAATCTTTAGCTAGATGAACCCAACTTCGAGCTTGTTCGGAACCTTTAGATAAACACAACTTCGAGCTTGTTCGGAAGCTTTAAATGATCCAAACTTTGTGTTTCTTCGGAACCTTTAGATGAACCCAACTTTGCGCTTGTTCGGAAGCTTTAAATGAACCCAACTTTGCACTTGTTCGGAAGCTTTAGATAAACACAACTTCGAGCTTGTTCGGAACCTTTAGCTAGATGAACCCAACTTCGAACTTGTTCGGAACCTTTAGATAAACCCAACTTCGAGCTTGTTCGGAACCTTTAGATAAACACAACTTCGAGCTTGTTCGGAACCTTTAGATAAACACAACTTCGAGCTTGTTCGGAACCTTTAAATGAAACCAACTTATTTCTTGATTCGGAAACGGTATTTCTGGATATTCCTGCTTCTGTTCTGGTGACCTACTGGCTAAGTGGCTACTAGGGTCGAGGTGTAGCTAAGCTACTAGTGTATACACGCGAGGTGTGTCGCGCGAGGGAAGTCTGTAGCGCTAGAGCTCACGTGGATATATCTGGGGATATGATCGAGATATGATATAATATACTATTGTGGGTGAAGTAAGCCGCGATGCCATGCAGTTACGGCAAGGGCTGATATTTTATGTATAGTTTCCGCTCGCGATAAAATTGGGTTTAATAGCAAATCGGATTTAAGTGTCAATAGGATAGGAAAATGTCGATCTATAAGCTTGAATAGCTATCGCCCGCGACTTCGCACTCGTTAAATTGTAATTAAATACATACCACACGCTGAATCCCGACAATCGAGGTAAACATAGTAATCGGTTTTGTGCTGCAAGTACTCTTGTAAATTGCAACACAACACCGACCGCTACGTTTAGCAAAGTATTCGGACAAGATAACTCTCAAGCAACAAGTAATGTACGATAACTAAAATTAAAAATCAAATTAGTTTTTTTTCTAATTAAAATTATTACTTGCAGCACAACGCCGATTACTCTGCTTACTTCGATTGGCGGTCACAGCGTACGGTATGCACGTATATATGTATACAGGTTGTTTCAGGATAGGGTTTCGTAACTTCAGGGTTCGAACTTCGAAAGAGATTCGATCATTTTATAGTACTTTTTGGTGAAAATAGTTTCATCGAGATTTGGCGGACGGTAACATCCGCCTTTATTAAATAAAAATAAAATGACTAACTTACATACTTAACTAGTAGAATTAAATTACATGTAGGCAAATTCCAAATACTTAAATTTAAATGACATCAAAAGAAAAAGGGGACTTGTGAATAGGCCATTGCACTCCCTAGACCTAGTCGGCACTATTGACAAATCTTCCCATACTCACTGTCCGTCGATTGTTTATTACAATTTTCAATTTTTGTATGAAAAAAAATAAATACGGAATTCGATTTGAGTGATTTGTCTTCTAATAATGAGTACTTTCTATTCCTGAAGTTTCTCGAGCCTATCCTGAAACAACCTGTATAGATAGAGTAGACATTTAGAGTGAGACGAAACGAGCCTGCAGAGATTACTCGCGCGGATGACGCGGCGCGGCTAAGAACTAAACACCCAGAAGCGGCGCTGTGTCGTACATGGTGGCACTGTTGTACCGTGTGGGGCCGGTACTTAATATAAATCTTTGTTTTTCTATTCTTCTATTATCTAAGACTATGTTTTGTTGCACCTACCCAGGTTTTTATATGTAAAAAGGGTAGGCTGGCGGAAAATGCCATAGGCATTAAGTACTACCTTCTGTACGACTTTATGTGCAATAAACGTTTTTTGATTTGATACTTAAGAATAATCCCACTGCATCTCTCCCCGTTCACCTGCTTGCGGGTAATAAAAATGATGAGAACGGCTAAAGGCGATCGGCTCGACTTTTACCATTAGGGGTAATACAAATCACTAATGGCCAAAGCCAGCAAAGTAAAACAGGGACGTACGAGAGAGAGCAATTGATGACGAATGAGAGAGTAAGCAGTAAAAGGCTAATCCTAATCTGCGAGAATGGACTCAAATGAATGAATGAATGCATCTCTTCGCGTGTATGTCGTGAAATGCGACTAAGGGATATGTCTCCCTTCTTATATTACTAGGTGGTAGGGTTTAACCCGCCCGGGTGTTGGTACCACCACCGCACTGAATGAAAGGTCGGTCAAAACGGCTATGTAATTATTTTGCGTTTTCCGTCCAGTTCAGTGTAGCCGGCACGACCGAAGGGAAGCGCTGACTTGGCACCAAGTTCACCCGGTGTTATGGTCTGACATCACGGATGTTGTAGGTGATGCAGCCAACCGTGTCAGTTTCCATAAAAAAAAATTGGTTGTCTGTAAAGTCGGTTTACGGACGATAGTTTTACGTGATAACGTCATAAGTCAAAGTCAAAGTCAAAGTCAAATATATTTATTTCAACGAGCATCAATTTGGATACAATGTATCTATATGCTATAGAAATCGTCATTACAATTATTATTATTATTATTTTTTTTTTTACAGATCAGATTAAACACATATTCCATTACAATATTGTTGAAAAATTAATTATAACAGAGTTTCCCAATAGAATTGAAAAACAAAATAGGTTACAATACTCACATACACAAGTTCCTAAAGTCAAAGGTTTAAAAAATTAACAATAAAGAAATAAAAATAAAACTAGTCAGTCTGGCAGTAAAAACGATAAATTAAAGAATTCATTTATCTTGTAAATGGGATGTTTCGTTAAGAACATTTTAATTGTAGATTTAAACAGTTTTATGGGCATTGATTTAATTTCTGCGGGAATATGATTGTATAATTTAATTTTCATGAAATCTCCATGACGCATTGCAGATGTGAGTCTACATCGGGGGAGCTGAAGTAAACCTGCCGTCCTCGTATTATAACTATGTCGTTCGGAGAAACACAGTTAGAAAGAAACACAGTTATAAGAATTACCGTATTTTTTCGTACGGCACCCCTATCGCTGCCGTACGCCGTACATTTGTCGATTTCTAGCCTCGATTACCGTACGATACCGCAATTACCGTACGTTTGGCAACACTGCCGCTTGGGCCGATTGTGCCTCTCTATCGCTTGTTACGCGCTCTCACTTGCACGCACAGGCTCAGATGGAACGTGACACGGCTCAGATGGAACGTGACACAACGTGACACTTTTTCGTGTGTGCAGCCGGTGTTCATCAATATATTAGACGTTATCACGTCAAAAAAAATTTGGCATACATTTTACATTTTTACGAACGTTTGGCGGGCACGCACACCATTTGCACGAGACAGAAGATATTCTTAATTCTTTATTCATCCATCACAGTGTGATCGGAAAAAGCGGCGCTAATTTACCTAAAGTTGAAGGACATAGAAAAACAAAACATGGAGACTTCCTTAGTCCTTATAAATTGAAATTATATATTTTTTAACAGCCCTTTTTTTATGTCCCACTGATGGGCACGGGCCTTACCCAATGATATGACTATTCTAGGTATTAATTTCTTTGTGATCGCGGATTGAGGTCGGCAATGAGTGTTTCTATCCCGATCTAGGTCACATCTTTCTGCCGATATCTGTTTTATTTTTATTCGAATACCTACCGCACCATCACGCTGCCGCCGCCCCGCCGTGAATGCACTCGTAATTAATTCGATGAGCGCGGTGTTGTCGTTGTGGCACAGATTACTTAATAGTTACTTCGTAACAGATGAATCTCTCCATAGAAAAAGTTCAATACCTTCGGCTTTAATAGCCTAAACTTTTTTGTCGCCAGTCGCTGCGTGCGAAAATGTACCTAAACGAAAGAGCGTAAAGCCATAGTTAAACCACACAAGTTAGCCGTCTTCATACAAACGCGCCGATTTCGCACTCACACAAGCGCGCGCCTGCGCACGCTGTCTGTGCACAACCACTACATGCATTCTCACTGTCTCTCGCGCGTAGTCAGTGATGGTCGCCCCGCCCCCGCCACAGAATAGAAAAGAGTACTCCGTACCCCCGCGCTCGGTGACGCACACCACGTGACGGCCGCTGCCTGCCGCCGCGCCGCGCCGCTTCCCGATAGAAAGTATTATTATTCGAATTTTATTTTGTTGCACTAACATAATGGCTCCGCGTTTCTGCAGTGTGTACGGCTGCATGAATAGATCAGGCTCGAATCGCGAGTTAACATTATTCTCATTACCTGCTGCCATCGAAAGGTAAGTAACATAAAAAATATTATTAAAGTATGTAGTTAAATTATGTAAGTTATTAATACGAGTAGGTACTAAGCGAAGGAATTGACTTGAGACTTGCCTCGGTAACGTCGGAGCAAAGTACCTATTAGTATTTAATTATAGTATTAATTAGTTATTAATAGGTAGGTATAATGCGCGGGGCGGATCTTGGCGTGTCGCCGCCGCAGCGGTTCGTCGGTGTTCTCCCTCGCACCCGCACCGTACTTGTATAGTTTATTCGCGTGGCGGGTCGCCCGCTGCGGCGACGACACGCCGAGATCCGTCCCGGGCATTATAGGTACTAGCTGCAAAAACCATTCGCGAACCCCGGCATCGGGCGCGGCCGCGCGGCGCACACGAAGGCCGCGCGGTGCGCGGGCCCGCGGTTGTCGACTTGTTCAGACTTGTTAGAGATACCACGCACCTCGCCACGCACAACGCAATTTCGCGCGGTTTTGTCTTCTATAAATGGCCACAGCTCCTACCGCGGACACTTTCATGACTGCTAGCGACCAACCAAGTTATTAAGTAATTCATTAAAATAACAAAAATAAAAATATAAGTTATTAAGTAACAATAAAACAAAATTAATAAATACATTTTAAAATTATTTATTTGATAATTTTTTTATTAAGATTAATAATTATATTAATCTATAATTCTAAATATATTTTCTATAATTTTTATAGTTATACATTTTTTGCCCACTTATTAATTCTCTTCATCGTCCGCGACTACGAAATGGTTGTCCAAAGACGGACGTGAGTTAAAGTTGAATTTTGACATTGCATTAATTTTTGGGAGGTTAAAGTTAAAAAAAAAATTTACCCGACTGCGCGAAGCAAAAATGAAGGGTTATCTTTTTAGCAATTTATGTGTGTGTATGTTTGTTTTTACGTATGTTCCACCGTAGCGCCAGAACTAAGCATCAGATTATTGAGTGGGGTATCGTTGTCAAGGGCTCAAACATCAAAATAACATCGTTCACTGTCTATCGAAAATACAGCTTTCGAAAATATACCTTAACGCCAGTATATAATAAATCTATGACAACTCATATATTCTGTTAGAGTAAAATTTTGGGAGCTGGCTCTTGGTCTATAAATAAAAAATACATAAATGTACATAATAATTTTAAAGAATAGCATTTCCACCATGATCGGCTCACTGCCTGTCAATTGTGTTAGTGTTGTGAGTTGTGACATCCCTGGAGGCTCGGCGCAGCGTAGGTAGTTATTTTAAAAATGGCCTCCAGTTATCTTACTCGTCTTCTTTTACTATGGTAAAGCGTAAAGACGCGGGGCCTTGAGGCAAACTCGGTGACGCTAGGGCTGCTACTTTCGATAAAATATCATGCATTATATTGTAAAGAGGAAATATATGTGAATGTTTGTTCGCGAGCTGCAGCACAGATTTAAAAATGTTTTTTTACTGTTAGATAGGTACCTATCTTTATTTTGGTTTAACATATAGGCTACTACTAACTTATGCCCGCGGCTTCGCCCTCGTTAAAATATATTAGAGGAAGAAATGAGTTCAGCCCGAAAATACTTCAGGTAATCCTACCTACTACCCCTGTAATGTTATTGTTACCTGTACGTATGCTTATCTAACCGATTTTATTCGGTATAGATTAAAAATACATCTGCCAAGCGAATCCAGGCTTATTGCCGGCGGAAATTACTTCCAGTCAACCTTTACATACACCTTTCTGCTTGCCAGAAGGCGGACTTATTATATAAGGAAGCGGACGTTTGCTTTAAAGCAGATGAAAGCACGGACCGCAAGTATCGGTCTTATTAGACTGAGCGGCGGCGGCCTACCGCTACGCGCAGCTAGCACATGCCGCTAGCTTTCTTCAAAGTGTCGCGCGCCGCGCGTGCACAACTAGAATTAATATGTCATATTTTGGGATTATTCGTATTTGTAAGAATGATGTCAGTTTTGGCCAGAACCCCCCCCCCCCCCCCCCATTCTACGTCACGTGTAACGTCTGCAAACCAGACCCCCCCCCCCCCCTATTTTCAAATTTCCCCATCTTCAAGGACGTTATTTTCCGTTCCGTTGCGTCGTACGTAGTCTTAAAATTGCCTCAACAACCACAAAATGTCAGCTGTATGCACACCAATCGTAAAGTGACTGTGATAGACAAATAGACAAACAAACAGACAGATACATATATCGAACATACCGAAACTCAAGCGAAACACAACATAAACCAAAGTACCTATTTCCGTGTTCCGTACCTAAAGGGTGCCAACGGGACCCTATTACTAAGCCCCGCCGTCCGTCCGTCTGTCCGTCCGTCTGTCAACGGGCTGTATTTCTATTACCGCTTTAACAACAAATAGTAAAAATATAAAAAATAAAGTACATCGTGTTAAATCTTGTACGATGGTACGGAACCCTTCGTGTGCGAGTCCTACTCGCACTTGTCCGGTTTTTTAGAATAATTATTGCTCAAATTTTAAAAAATATTTTAGAATAATTATTTTCCATCAACAGGTAGGTAAATGGAAAAAAGAAAGATTTTTATCTCTCCTCTTGCTGGATTTATATCCATCTACTGCACATAAATAAACTGCCACTATTAACAGAAGCCATGTCAACTTGAATTAAGATATAGGTAGGTAGGTACGACGCAGTAGCGTGAGCGCGCGCTCGCGTAGAAGGTTAGCTCCGCGCCGCGCGGCTGTCGGCAGCCCAATGAATTATGGGTCGCCGGCGGCCCGGCGGGCGGTAGGTAGTTATCGCGCGCAAGTACATAGAGTGCGTGAGGCCTGCCTAAGATTTACCTTCTGCACGAATCGGTGGAAGGACCGTGCCAAGCTAAGGTAACGAGCACAAGCACATTTAACTATACGTAGGGTTGCCATTCGTCCCGGTACACCGGGACTTGTCACCGGCTTAGACTCTCAGTCCCGGTCGTCCCGCCTTACCACCAAATGTGAACTTCCGGCGCCACATTGAGGGCAAGGCCAAGCTGGCCTCAAAAAAGCTGGGCGTACTAAACAAGGTGCGGCGGTACTTCACGTCGTCGGGCCAAAAACTGACGCTGTATAAAACACAGGTTAGGTCCTGCTTGGAGTACTGCTCGCACTTGTGGGACGGCTCAGCTAAATACCAGCTTGCGCCGCTAGACTCAATCCAGCGTCGTGCCGTGCGACTGGTGGGTGACCCTGCGGTGTCCCGCGACTTAGAACCACTGCAACTCCGTAGGGACGTCGGCTTCCTAAGTGTGTTCTATCGTCTATTTCATGGGGAGTGTTCGGAGGAGCTGTTTAACGCGATTCCGCCGTCCCCATTCCACCTCCGCACCACGCGTACTGGGCAGGGGATGCACCCCTACTCAATCGACCTACCACGGATGCGCACCAACCGGTTCTGTAGATCTTTTATTCACAGAACCGGGAAAATGTGGAACGCACTCCCAGCCCATCTATTTCCTCCCAAGTACAACCTGGGGTTCTTCAAAAGGGGCGTGAAAAGGCTCCTGTCAGGCCGGCATGGCATTCGCAATCCCCGTGCATCACAGAATGTCCATGGGCATCGTTAGACACCTACTTGTAGGTGAAACGATGCCACATGTCGCGCTATCAATAAAAAAAAAAATAATTTCCCGGTCGGGAACCAAAAGCCAGTTAGTTTAATCCATACCATACTAATATTATAAAAAAAATATTCAAAGAGTTGAAGTGTTTCTTCTTATTTCCTAACACTCCTTACAGAGCGTTTCAGGCATCATAAGTCAATTTCAGTCGCAGATGTCAATTATGTGTATACATAGACAACGAACGTTCAGTGGAGACTTTTGGCTAACTATCTGTGAGCTTACAGAGCTGCGTGGATCGTTCTGAATCGGGACACTTTTCTGGGGCCTATAATTTATTGCCTATGGACATTTCAAACCATTGCCTACCTAATTATCGAATAGAATTTACGCATATCTATCCTTAAATGTAAAAGATACCTATCATCTAAGAAATAATTTAATATTCATAGATAGAACAGGTGCTGCATTTCCCCGCTCAAAGACAACCAACTTTTCTTAGGTTTTGATATAGTGTCCCGGTCAGTAGCCGCACCTTCATGGCAACCCTAACGATACGGGACACATAGGATAAATAAAATTTACTTCCGGTTACACTAAGATGTGGCTCTAATTACAAACCGAATTGTTCCGCGCGCCGAAATAAAGGTACGTTAGCGGGCTTACTTTCTTCTTTTTAAATACGAATTTCACGCGAGCGAAGCCGCGGTCAGGTCCTGAACAATAAACTGTCTAGTCCATTCTGACTGTAGTCCATGCATCACGGAGCTCGGGGCCGCGATTCCCCCGCCCCATCCCCCCTCCCCCCTTGTGCCATTTCATTTAATTCCAATGATTCCAATCGACTGGTTCCCTGTTTGCGCCCCGCCCCGCCGTAGATTGCGCGATGCTCAACGCTATATCATAAACATTAGATCACAGGCGTACACACACGCCCGCGGGCGGGTTATGAAATTCCGCGCATATGCGATGTCTTATTTTTAGTGGCAAGAATATTGATGCATACTATACCTACTCGAGTATGGACGGAATTTGGGCGAGAGCTTCACTCGGGAGGCGCACGAGGAATTTCGATCAATATAATACAAACTGAGTCAAATCTTACTCAGCTTTGTTTACAAGTCGGCGAAGTCTTTTCCGTAAGGGACCGTTCACGTGGTATGGACACGTTTTGGGCACTTTTTGACTTTTTTTTTATTTTATTTATTTTATTTATTTATATTAGAAAACATACAGCCATTCACAATATTGATACACTTATTATTTTTTTTTATGCCTAAAGTATGGCCAATTACATGTTTCCCTGATTGGTAAGACTTCCCCCTCCCCCTCCCCCTGTGAACAATTGTGAAAATTTGCGTTACCGTTCCGTTTTTTTCCTGTAACCATGTGACGCACTTTAGAGTTTAAGTTTAAAAAACCCGACATTTTTGAAGAAAGGCAAAACTTCAAGAAGAGGCATGGAGCTGAATGGATGAGAAAGTAGTACTTGGAATTTTTGTCATTAATTTAAAATGTCAATTTTGAGGGTAACATAAAAAGAAAAGCTGAGAGACATAGCGTGCTGTGTGTACCTACTCAGGCGAGCAAGCGGCTAACAGCCTATGTAGTACGCGGCGGCATTGTAAGTTTTAAAAAAATCCACGTGAACGGTCTCTGTACCCCCCGCGCACTAAAGAATCATAACTTCACTCACAAAAGTTACGTCACTTCCTTAAGGCATTTCCGCTTCATTCACAAAATTGCTGCCCAGCACACCGAGAGTACAACATAAATAAACAAAAACGCTTCGCCTCTCCAGGTGGACTGCCCGTTCATCGTGTGCATGACATACGCGTTCCACACGCCGGACAAACTCTGCTTCATCCTGGACCTCATGAACGGAGGCGACCTACACTACCACCTCAGCCAGCACGGGGTCTTCAACGAGTCCGAGATGAAGTTCTACGCCGCCGAGGTTATACTAGGTACGTCTGACACACTGCACTTTACGTGACGATTAAACCAGCAGCGTCGCTGAGGTCTAATGCCTGACACCCCTGCACTTTAGGTGACAATTAAACCAGCGTCGCTGAGGTCTAATGCTGACACCCTGCACTTTAGGTGATGATCAAACCTACGTCGCTGAGGTCTAATGCCTGACACCCTGCACTTTAGGTGACGATTAAACATGCGTCGCTGAGGTCTAATGCCTGACACCCTGCACTTTAGGTGACGATTAAACATGCGTCGTTGATGTCTATCTAATGCTGACACCCTGCACTTTATGTGACGATTAAACATGCATCGTTGAGGTCTAATGCCTGACACCCTGCACTTTTGGTGACGATTAAACCAGCGTCGCTGAGGTCTAATGCCTGACACCCTGCACTTTAGGTGACGATTAAACCAGCGCAGCTGAGATCTAATGCTGACACCCTGCACTTTAGGTGACGATTGAACATACGTTGTTGAGGTCTAATGCTGACACCCTGCACTTTAGGTGACGATTAAACATGCGTCGCTGGTTTAATCGTGGGAAAATGGTGGGATGACTCTGCCAAATACCAGCTTGCGCCTCTGGACTCGATCCAGCGTCGAACCGTGTGACTAGTGGGTGACCCCGAAGTGTCCCGCGATCTAGAACCACTGCAACTCCGTAGGGATGTCGGCTCCCTAAGTGTGTTCTATCGCTTATTCCATGGGCAGTGCTCGGAGGAGCTGTTTAACGCGATCCCGTCGTCCCCTTTCCACCTCCGCACCACGCGCACCGGCCAGGGATTGAATCCCTACACGCTAAACTTACCGCGGATACCAATCGGTTCTGCAGATCTTTCCTCTACAGAACCGGTAAACTCTGAAACGCTCTCCCTGCCCATAAATTTATAAACAGACAGACAGACGGCGTAGGCTTAGTAATAGGGTCCCGTACCTGATACGGAATCATAAAAAAGGTGCGCACCACACCATCATGCACCGCTGCCACTTGTTGTTCCACCAGCCGACCTGGCGCCCCTAGCCTGACCTGACTGAGCGCGGCGCGTGTTGTGTTGCAAGGTTAGATCACATGCACACAGAGGCGGACTAGCAGCCTTAGCCGCCCTAGGCCGTTTAGTACCAGCCGCCCCAATTCAATGCAGCCGCCCCTTTCAAGTTTACAGCATAGATACAAATGTGAAGTTGTATGAAAATCAGTATTGCGTTCGGTTCAACCTGCCAAAAATATATTAGGTATTTCTCGGCTTATTTTACATATAGTAAAAGTATTTTTTACAAGTTTTACGGCAATATTGACCTTATAGTCATAGCAAAATTATTTTTTCCGTGTAAATAGTGCGTCATCACCTCCGCCGCGCTCACCACTCCCGCACGTCGCACGCACTTGCTCCGGCCGGCACCCTTTCTATTCTGTACCTGCGCTCACTGCTTCCAGCAGCAGGTACAGATTGGCCGCCCCTAATATCTGGCCGCCCTAGGCCCGGGCCTAGTCGGCCTATATGGAAAGTCCGCCTCTGTGCACAAGCGTCACATAGTCTACCGGGACCTGAAGCCGGCGAACATCCTGCTGGACGAGCACGGCCGAGTGCGGATATCCGACCTCGGCCTCGCCTGCGACTTGTTGTTCCACCCGCCGACCTGGCCCGGCGCCCCTATAGCCTGACTGAGCGCGTCGCGTGTTGTGTGTGTTGCAGGGTTAGATCACATGCACAAGCGTCACATAGTCTACCGGGACCTGAAGCCGGCGAACATCCTGCTGGACGAGCACGGCCACGTGCGGATATCCGACCTCGGCCTCGCATGCGACTTCTCCAAGAAGAAGCCACACGCCAGCGTGTGAGTCGCTCTCTCTATCTTCTCTTCTCTTCTCTCCACACGTTATAGTTCAGCGATCCGTACGTGTACATGCACACCGCACGCTGCTGTATACCGACAGTCCGGGGTAAGCAGAGTAATCGTTGTTGTGCAGCAAGGACTCATCCTACCTCGGCCTCGCCTGCGACTTCTCCAAGAAGAAGCCCCACGCCAGCGTGTGAGTCGCTCTCTCTCTCTCTTCTCTCTCTCTCTTCTCACGTTATAGTTCGTGGATTCGTGCACAACGCAGCACGCTGTGTACCGACAGTCCGGGGTAAGCAGAGTAATCGGTGTTGTGCTGCAAGGACTCATCCGACCTAGGCCTCGCGTGCGACTTCTCCAAGAAGTGCCAGCCGCCACGCCACTTCTCCACGCCAGCGTGTGAGTCGCTCTCTCTCTCTCTTCTCTTCTCTCTCTTCTCACGTTATAGTTCGTGGATTCGTACACACCGCAGTACGCTGTGTACCGACAGTCCGGGGTAAGCAGAGTAATCGGTGTTGTGCTGCAAGGACTCATCCGACCTAGG
Source organism: Nematopogon swammerdamellus (assembly GCA_946902875.1). NCBI lineage: Eukaryota > Metazoa > Arthropoda > Insecta > Lepidoptera > Adelidae > Nematopogon > Nematopogon swammerdamellus. The sequence goes on along the minus strand of OX336347.1, from coordinate 21,772,820 downwards.
CCTCGCGTGCGACTTCTCCAAGAAGTGCCAGACGCCACGCCACTTCTCCACGCCAGCGTGTGAGTCGCTCTCTCTCTCTCTCTCTTCTCTTCTCTTCTCTTCTCACGTTATAGTTCAGCGATCCGTACGTGCTGCTGTATACTGACAGTTAGGAGTAAGCAGAGTAATCGGTGTTGTGCTACAAGGACTCATCCGACCTCGGCCTCGCATGTGACTTCTCCAAGAAGAAGCCCCGCGCCAGCGTGTGAGTCGCTCTCTCTCTTCTCTTCTCTTCTCGCGTTATAGTTCAGCGATCCGTACACACCGCACGCTGTGTGCCGACAATCGGGGTAAGCAGAATAATCGGTGTTGAGCTGCAAGGACTCATCCGACCTCGGCCTCGCATGCGACTTCTCCAAGAAGAAGCCCCACGCCAGCGTGTGAGTCGCTCTCTCTCTTCTCTTCTCTTCTCGCGTTATAGTTCAGCGATCCGTACAATCGGGGTAAGCAGAGTAATCGGTGTTGTGCTGCAAGGAGTCTGGTAAAGCACAGCACGGTGGCCTTCGGCCGTAGCCTTGCTTGTTTACACCCAATAACCTCCAAATGACGACTCTGTCTCTTTCACGCATACAAAAGTGCGAAAAAGAGAACCTTATATTAACTCTGTTCGCCGAATCGATACTCTATTCCTCCCTCTAGACCTAAACAACAACACACATCAAGCAACAGCACCATTTTCAAAAACAAGAGACACCGAAAATCAACACCCCACAACACAAAACCGCAACAACGCCACAAACAACAACACCAAAAATATCAACACCTCCAAAACAACAACATCCTGGCAGCCAACCTCCCCCCCCCCCAAACACAATGAAATGAAATTAGAGTTTATTTGTCGCCAGTTTAACAAGGAACATAACATAACATAGCACAACAAACAATGGCGACAAATTGGGCCCCAACTCAGCTGATGCAATAGGAGACGACAACGTTATATATTGCTTTGCAGTTGGACCCACTTTTTCCGAGAAGTATACAAACTTATAGGCTAGACTAGACAAGGCATCATACAAAAGAAAAAACAGAAAATATATTAAATGGCACGACTAATCTTAATACAATAACAAAAAACAATTTGTATGTACAGGGGAACTCACGGCACAGGGGAAGGCAAGGCGCCATACAAAAGAAAATTTTCACAAAAAATATATTAAATCAAATCAAAATATGTTTATTGTCTTTTAAAATTAAAAAAAAAAAAAGGTACAACTTTACGCCGTAGGCGTTCTCCTCCAGCCAACCTTCGGGTTATCACGAATTAGTGTGGAGTGGCAGAGAACATATAAGAATGATGTAGACAACAGGGTTCGTAAACGTTAGAAAAAATATCCGTGCACTGACGTTTGATAGGTTGATTTTGGTAGCGTTTGAAGACAAACGCTACAAAATCATCAGAATAGGAACCGTTTGCAAACTAACATAAAACTAACGTTAGAAATAACCCTACGCGCAAACGTTATACGGCGCCACAGCGGCGCGCGGCGCAGCGGCAGCCTACCTAACTGACTGAATTGATAGTTTAAACGTTAGTTGAATCGTTATTTTGTTTCGTTATTATCATTTCGCTATGGCAGCGGTTTTCGTGTGGGGGGGAAATAACTATCACTAATACAAACGAATAGAATAACGTTAGTTTATCGATTTTCAAACGTTTGGCGGGTAACGTTTGGTAAATTTCAAACGTTAGTTTGCATTCGTTTTTTTTTAGTGATAGTTTTTATTTTGATAGTCTCCTAAAGTTTGCGCTAAATAACGTTATTACGATCCCTGGCAATTTCAACAAATTATACAACATAAATATAAATAAATAGATAAAAATGTATACTTACGCGATAAATAGCACGACTGATCTTAATACTACATATTGTATGTACAGGGGCACTCACGGCTACATGGCCCCCGAGGTGCTGTCGAAGGGCACCGCGTACGACTCGTCGGCGGACTGGTTCAGCTTCGGCTGCATGCTGTACAAGCTGCTCAAGGGGCACTCGCCCTTCCGCCAGCACAAGACCAAGGACAAGCACGAGATTGACCGCATGACACTTACAATGGTACGTATTACATTACCACTCAATTGATTTAAACAAACTTTTCTTTTCCTTACCGAAGTAAACACATTTATACACACACACACACACACTCGCACACGCACCCTAACACACACACACACACACCCTCTTAACACACACACCCTCTCTCTCACACACACACACACACACACACACACACACACACATGGCAACGGCTGAAAAACAGCGCCAGGAAAGGACTGTCCTGCCCTGGCACACGCTGAGCCGATTGGCCAATTTTGCATAAATTAAGAATTGTATATAAAATGTAAATAGGTTAAGTTAGATATTATGCAAAATAAACGTTTATCTTATCTTATCTTATCTTATCTTATCTTATCTTATCTTATCTTATACGGCACACATATCTTGCCTTTTCTCTCTCTTATTTTTTATGTAATCCGGTATGGGTGGCTGTGTAATAATTTATTAATAATTTTAAATGACATTTGATATTTTTAATTTGTGAGACTGAGATTGTTACGTGATTTTTAACCGACTTCTTCAAAAAAATTTGCCTCACCTTATCCTTACTTATGCTTTACAGGGATTTCTCCCAGTCAACCATTGGATGTTTGAGAGTCTTATGTTGTGAGATATAAGTAGGTAGTAGCAAAAGACTTGAGTGTGGGAATGTAAAATATAATATAAGGAAAATAATTATGATATACTAGAAGGTGTGGAACTAAGCTTGCGATGGCTTCACCGAACATATCCGGGCCCATCGGCAGTAGAGGAGGGTGTTAATCGAGGTCGGGACTAGCGAGTGGCCACTCTAAATTTCCCGCGCATGCTTCACGTTTCGGCTCGCATCAAGCCCTCGTCAGTTAGGCCCACTTGCACCAACACAAGTTCAATATATAAACCAGTTCAACTCGTTAAACTAGCACCCGTTGTATGTGTGAACCGCGTTTAAATCCATAACTCGCTATTTAACTCTGAACTCGTGTTGGTGCAAGACGCGCTTTCTGCGTTGACTAGGACGCGGGGAAACTTTTCTTTTCCGACGAACCTTTGACTTGTGTGCTACCGTAAGCCGATGGTTTCGGAGATTTCGAAGCTATGTTGAAAGTATGTTTTTGTGTGTATTTCGAGGTTACATCAAAAGTATGTTGTGTGCATTTTGAGGTTACGTTAAAAGTATGTTGTGTGTATTTCGAGGTTAAGTTAATTGTATATTGTGTGTATTTGAAGGTTAGGTTAAAATTATTTACATTAAATGTATGTTGTGTGTATTTCGAGGTTACGATAAAAGTATGTTGTGTTTATTTCGAGGTTAGGTTAATTGTATATTGTGTGTATTTGAAGGTTAGGTTAAAATTAGTTACATTAAATGTATGTTGTGTGTATTTCGAGGTTACGATAAAAGTATGTTGTGTCTATTTCAGAACGTGGAGTTGCCCGAATCGTTCAGCTTGAGCCTTAAGAGCTTGCTAGAAGGGCTACTACAGCGCGACATCGACAAGCGGCTCGGATGCAAGGGCAATGGGTAAGCTTTGTGTAATACTGTCAGTCAACTGTATGAAATCTTCGATATAATAATTCACAAATCTGACACACCAAATTTATATCAGCCAAGTACATATACAGAACTGACTTGGTTTTTGCCTGACGAAATTTTTAGATTTAACATTTATATGCCATCTGGCGTTAATTTTAAAATTGTACCATTCTACATATTCCGTTTCAGTAAAAACAACTTCTGTTGAGAGTTATAAACCGGCAAACTTTCTTTGATTTTCGCCAAAAGGAGCACCCGTCATTAGCTTTTGACCAACTAAAAAAGAGGTTCTCAAGTCGACGTGTATAAAATCTTTTTTACTACGTACATAACTGCAACAATCGTGTGTAAAACTGAAAACTTTCAGTTTTACACACGATTTTTGCAGTTTTTCGAAAATTATATATATTTTAGCAAGTACCAACTTGCTAAAATATACAAAATTAAATCAACAACGATTATTAAAAGTTTATTAAAAAGAAATGTAATAAGTTATATTGTATGAGCGAGAGGCAAATAGGAATGGCGCCATTTTCAATCACTTTCTTTAAATAACCAGGTAGTGCAAATATGAACGGCGCCATTTTCAATCACTTTCTTTAAATAATCAGGTAGTGCAAATATGAACGGCGCCATTTTAAATCACTTTCTTTAAATAACCAGGTAGTGCAAATAGGAACGGCGCCATTTTCAATCACTTTCTTTAAATAACCAGGTAGTGCAAATAGGAACGGCGCCATTTTCAATCACTTTCTTTAAATGATCAGGTAGTGCAAATATGAACGGCGCCATTTTCAATCACTTTCTTTAAATAACCAGGTAGTGCAAATATGAACGGCGCCATTTTCAATCACTTTCTTTAAATAACCAGGTAGTGCAAATAGGAACGGCGCCATTTTCAATCACTTTCTTTAAATAACCAGGTAGTGCAAATAGGAACGGCGCCATTTTCAATCACTTTCTTGAAATAACCAGGTAGTGCAAATAGGAACGGCGCCATTTTCAATCACTTTCTTTAAATAACCAGGTAGTGTAGTATGTGCTATAATAAGTGTGTGACGGGAACAGGGCTGACGAGGTGAAGGAGCACCCGTTCTTCGCGGGCATCGACTGGCAGCAGGTGTACCACCAGAAGTACACGCCGCCGCTGATACCGCCGCGCGGCGAGGTCAACGCCGCCGACGCGTTCGACATCGGCAGCTTCGACGAGGAGGACACCAAGGGCATCAAGGTACATTGTGCTAACTCTACAAACGACCTTTTTTTGACGTGATAACGTCTAATAAATTGATAAAGACCGGCTGCACAAACGAAAAAGTGTCACGTTCCATCTGAGCCTTGTCATGTTCCATCTAAGCCTGTGTGTGCAAACGAGATTTCAAATTTAGAATATTCATGAAACAAGGGTTGTATGATGTTATCACGTAAAACTATCGTCCGTAAACCGACTTTACAGACAACCAACAATTTTTTTTTATTGCTACCGAACTGGGTGGCTCTGTCCGAGGTCGCAACCTCAGGCGCAGCCAATTTCACCCCCGAGGAGGTGCCAGTCCGACTTGGAGGTGGACTAATGTCGCTGGGGAAAGGCTATTAACCCGCGATTTGAAGATCCGTGGATTGTAGGAGTGGGGGAAGATATTCTCTGGGAGCCCGTTCCACACCTTTGCAGTGCGGCACCAGAACGATTTGAACGAGAACGACCTGTACCCTAATCACGAGATTTAAACTACACCGCGTACTACGCTACGCCGTGTTCTCCGCATCATTTTGTATGGAGAAACGAAGTTCGCAAATCTATCACTAGAGGCGCTGCTCCGTTTCTCCATACAAAATGATATTTCTTTAATTAGCCAGGTTATACTTCTTTTTTTTTTATAGTAAGCGCGACATGTGGCGCCGAGCCACCCATAAGGTGTCTAGCGACGCCCATGGACATTTGGTCGCATGCGGGGGCTGCGAACGCCATGCCGGTCTGACAGGTGCCCATTCACGCCTCTCTTGAATGACCCGAGACTATACTTGGGGGGAAATATGTGGGCAGAGCGTTCCAGAGTTTACCGGTTCTGTGGAGGAAGGATCTGCAGAACCGATTAGTACGCATCCGCGGTAAATCCAGCGTATAGGGATGCACTGTCTGCTCAGCGCGTTGTACGGAGGTGGAAAGGGGACGGCGGAATCGCGTCAAACAGCTCCTCCGAGCACTCCTCGTGGAATAAGCGATAGAATTTTTATTGTTTATTGTTTTTTTTTTTATGTTTATTGTATAATTTCATCCATTGGTAGGTAACCTACGCTTGGATATGTCGAAAATTCCGCCAGTTCTAAATTCAATGCGAAGAAGAACTGACAAACAAACTTCGCAAGTCACAATGTTTTAGTTAGTACCTTATAAGTATTATATTATAGTAACTTAAAAATAATTAACCCATACTACCGCTCACAAGAGCATCAATACTTACAGCATACATACATACATACATATCACACACGCTGAATCCCGACAATCGGGGTAAGCAGAGCAATCGGTGTTGTGCTGCAAGAACTCTGGCAAATTACATCACAACACCGACCACCACGTTTCGCAAAGTATTCGAACAAGATTCAATCGATCAAGCAGCAAGTAAGGCACGAAGACCCACCTGCTGCATGACTCGGTGGAAGTACCGTGCCAAGGTGAGAGGTGGCGAGCCCGTCGCCCTTTAGCACGGCATCTTGCCCTTATCCCTTAGTCGCCTTTTACGACATGCATGGGGAGAGATACAGTGGGGCTATTCTTTTTAAGTACCGACCCCACACGGTACTTACATACTTACAGCATAAACATGAATACTCAAGAATGTGACCACTCCGCCTATTTACGTTATCTATATCTGGTGAATAGTGCCATCGTCAATTTGATACTTAAATATATCAAGTCAATTAAACAACAATTAGTAACCGTTTATTACAAACTTTATGTTCTGACACCGTCTTTACAAACTTATTGCGCTGACACCCCAAAGAAGTTGCAGCGGTAAACAAATACTGAACGAATAGTTGAATTGACACTGTCGCGTCGCGTTGTGTCTCGACAGCTGACGGAGGCGGATCAGGAGCTGTACAAGAACTTCCCGCTGGTGATCTCGGAGCGCTGGCAGGGCGAGGTCGCGGAGACAGTGTTCGAGACCATCAACCAGGAGGCCGACAAGATGGAGCACAAGAAGAAATCCAAGCAGAAGCAGAAGTTCGACGCCGACGAGAAAGGTAAGCTAAGTGTTTCCTTTTTTAGGTTTCCGTATCCCAGACGGAAGCCGATTACTAAGCCTCTGTCGTCCGTCCGTCCGTCTGTCCGAGGGCTGTATCTCTTGAACCGTAATAGGTAGCCGGTTGAAACTTTCACAGAATATGTGTTACTATGGCGGATGAAACAACAAATAAGAAAAATAAGAAAAAGTTAAAAATTAACTCACAACAAACTCACAACAAACGTCCGAAAAATCGATTAGTCACACTATTGAATAATAGATGGCGCCACAGGCTTTTATACATTGCATTGTTGAAAGACAAAAGATAGGCGGATATTATTGATAGCGGATAGATACGGAAACCTCCGTGCGCGAGTAAAACTCGCACTTGGCCGGTTAAGTATTGCTGTTTATTGTTGTTAATTGATTATTGAATTGAGCGTTCTTAACCTGTTGACTCCCGTTGAATACCACATTATAATAGTAATGCTGACCATAATAATGCAAGCCATTTTTGTCGCTCGGAATTTCGCGCATAAACGGAGGTGAAGGAAACATTTCGGAAATATTTCGTAAAATTTATGAAATTACAGATAAAATGACGTAAAACAAGCGAGGGCTCACTTGTTTAGAAGCATAGACGGATTTTTTAAACTCTAGGAAATAAATAATTTGGAATTAGGAATTGGAAAGTTCTAACTGTATGTATTAATTATTACAATGTTGAAACTGAACGTGTGAACTATTGCAATGTTCTAACTGAACATATTTACTATTAAAATGTTCAAACTGAACGTATGAACTATTGGAATGTTCTAATTGAAGGTATTAACTTACTATTACAACGTTAAAACTGAATGTGTGAACTATTACAATGTTCTAACTGAACGTATTAACTTACTATTACAACGTTAAAACTGAATGTGTGAACTATTGCAATGTTCTAACTGAATGTATTCTTACTATTGCAATGTTCAAACTGAACGTGTGAACTATTGGAATGTTCTAACTGAACGTGTGAACGATTGGAACGTTCTAACTGAACGTATTGGCTATTAAAATGTTCAAACTGAATATGTGAACTATTGCAATGATTTAACTGAACGTGTGAACTATTGCAGAGTCTGACTGCATCCTGCACGGTTACATCAAGAAGCTGGGAGGTCCGTTTGCGAGCGCCTGGCAGACCCGCTACGCAAAGCTCTATCCCAACAGGTCAGTTCTTCTTCTTCATTGCTTCTTGGACGTCCTGTTGCTGCAGAAATTTGTCCGTGGCTGGCGACGCTTCGTTGGTCTTATCAAATTCAAAGATAAAAAAATAGTATCGGGTCGGGTCCTTCAAGAGAGGCGTGAATGGGCACCTGTCAGGCCGGCATGGCATTCGCAAACCACGCATACGACCGAATGCGAAACTTTATGGGTGGCTCGGCGCCATAAAATATGTCGTGCCGTCAAGAAAAAAAAAATTATGCATCTCCCCATGCACATCGTAAAAGACGACTAATGGATAGGGACGAGATACCGTGCTAAAGGGCGACAGGCTAGCCGCCTCTCACCTTCGCACGGCACTTCCACCATGTCATGCAGCAGGTGGATCTTTATGCCTTAATTGCTTCTTGATAGTGTTAGCTTGTTCGAATAATTTGCTGGGTGGTCGGTGTTGTGCTGTAATTTTACCGAGTTCTTGCAGCACAACACCGATTACTCTGCTTACCCCGATTGTCGGAATACGGCGCGCGGTACATAGTACATAGAGTGCGTGAGGTCTGGTTCTGTGCCCGCCTCTTGGGTTGTTCTGCCGTCGGCGGGTTAGCTGATGGATAGTCGCGGATGTTCGCAGGTTGGAGCTGCACCTGGAGAGCTCGACGAAGCCGGAGATGATTCTGCTGGACACTGTGGAGGAGGTCTCCGGCGACCTGGTCTCCGTGAAGGGCGAGCAGTGCATCGTGCTGCGCACCAGGAACGACACCAAGCTCGTCCTCACCAACACGGTATGCACGCTCGCTCTTTGAACGCAATTTATTTCCCGCTCGTATACAGGGTGTCCCCGGACTGGTGTAGTTCCTTTCAGGAGGCTATTCTACGCCTTGTAATAAAATCACCTGGTGAAAGAATTTTTTAAATATGTGCTTTCTTTAAAATTTTTGGATTTCCTAACAAACTAAATGCGTACTACTGTGAACCGCGCGGCGGGGCACGGGCGGTACGCGGACGGAGCAGCCGGCGGCGGCGCGGCGGGGCGCGGGCGATACGCGGGCGGAGCGAAGTATCTGTTTGCGTTCACTCGCGTCGCGTCCGTCCGTATTCCCGCTGCCCGCTGCCCCGCGCCCCGCGCGCGCCCGATTAGAGCATTACAACATTACACTAAATTAATAATTTAAAAAAATCCGGAACGGACGTACCTAGAACCCTACTTCTTCTACTAATTATGTTTGTTACAAAGCGTAGAATAGCCACCTTAAAGGAACTACACCAGTCCGGGGACACCCTGTATTATGTTCGCGTAGCAATATTCCCCGCATGGCTCGCTCCATTGCTCGCTAGGCAACTTTCAACCTTTGGACAACAGCGACTGTCGGAGTCCATGCATCCTGTACGTCATACATAACCGGGGGGACGCACTAGTCATATAATTTTGCGGTGCGATATGGTGCGTAACGAGGCAATCCGCCGACGCACAAAAGTAGTCGATATTGGACACCGGGTGGCTAAGCTCAAGTGGCAGTGGGCTGGGCACGTTAGCCGAAGAGACGACGACCGTTGGAGTAACCGTGTCTCACACTACAGGAAAACGGAGTGTGGGAAGAGCACCTCGACCGACCGCACCACCCAGCTACCGAGGAGGCTGACAAAATAAATTATGGCGAAATAAATATGTGAATCTGAATTTTTATTAATTTTTTTTTTTATGGAAACTTACATGCTTGGCTTCATCACCTACAACATCTGTGATGTCAGCCCGTAACAACGGGTGAACTTGGTGCCGCGTCAGTGCTTTCCTTCGGTCGTGCCGGCCACACTGAACTGGACGGAAAACACAAACTATTTACATAACCGTTTCGACCGACGTTTCATTCAGTGCGGTGGTACCAACCCGGGCGGGTTAAACCCTACCACTTAGTAATATAAGAAGGGCGAGTCATATCCCTTAGTCGCATTTTACGACATACACGGGGAGACATGCAGTGGGGCTATTCTTTTAAATTACCGGCCCCACACGGTACTCGTTCATGCTTGAAGTTTTTTTTTAAATTTAATTTTGACGTTTCTCATTGATACTTAAGGACACTGTAAGTAAACCTCTACACCTACATTTTTATGTGGTATCCGAACCGCGGTCAGCCTCCCAACGGTCGAGTGGTTACCCATACAAGAACTGACCGCGCCCGGGTGTACTTAACCACAGTCGACGTACCGCACCACTGAGCTACCGAGGCTGACAAACTAAATTATGGCGAAATAAATATCTGAATTTGAATGTGAATGTGTGTTGCAGGACGAGATAGGTCTGAAGGAGTGGGCGTTGTCGCTTCGCTCCGCGCACAAGTGCTCGCAGGAGCTGCTCTCGTCGATGGCGCGCAAGGCGGGCAAGATCTACGGCACGGACCCGGCGGCGCCGGCGGGCGGCGCGCCCGGCGCGCGCGCAGCGCCGCCCGCCGCGCCCGCCGCGCCCGCCGCGCACTCGCCCGCGCCCGCGCGCAGCACCAACGGCGGGAACAACTAGCAGGAGCTTCCGGCGCCCAACAAGGGCGCCAGGATGTTCCGCCGCTCCAAGAGCGCGGCGCAACTCATCAAGTAGGCGCGCAACTCATCAAGTAGGCGCGCAACTCACGTTTCGTAATGCTCAACGATGCGCACGCCGGCACAGATTACTTAATAGTTACATCGTAACAGATAAATCACTCCGTAGAAAAAAATTCCATACCTACGGCTTTAATAGCCTACTGTTTCACGTCGCCAATCGCTGCGTGCGAAAATGTACCTAAAAGATCGAGTGTAAAGAGTATTTTATTAACTTTTTTGTCTCGGAAAAACATGAAGATTGCGCTGGCGAAATTAATATACTGGCCGTTACAACACCCTGTAGAAATGCGATGTTTTTTTAACTTGCATGCTGCTTCTAGTAGCGTAAAAGATTTTAATTTTCTGGAACGGCAATGACGCTCCAGAAGAAAAGTGTGCTGCGGTAAAGACAGCGGGCATTACGAAACGTCAGTTTACGCCGCAGATCGGATAAAATAAAGTCGCTCAGAAAAATCACAGCCATAGTGCAACGGACGTATGTGACACATTTTTAAATATGGAACGGAGTCCCAATGCGACAGTGCGAAAGAGTGAAGCGTGCGGAACTGTTAAAAATTTAAAATCGGAGAATAGTGTGCGTAGAATTCCTACAAAACGAAGTGAATGTGTGATCCAATTTGTCATATGTGATAGATAACTCGGCGGGTGAGAGCGCGAGATGATACGACGCGACGCGAGATAGGAGTGAACTAGTGCCGTAGTGCTGTAGCCGACACGAGGCCAATGAGATGCGAGCGCATGGATAGCAGGTCGGACATAGATATTAGTGCTGCCAAATTACCATGTAGCACCACAGCACTTACAATATTTCACTTACGATTCAATATGACGAACTTTCTCGTTAGTAGACGTAATAATAATAACGTATATGATACTTTAGGACTGCCAATTACTAATAGTTAAAAAAGTGCGACTCGCATTATCGTTGTACGAATTAATGTAATAGGAGAAAAATTATAATAATAAAAAAAAAAAACAACCATTGTAAAAATATTTTCTTGTACGTACGGTGGATACTTGAGCGTGAATCGTAAATCTTTTGTAATCGTTTGCACCGAGTGAATTTGTATTGTGTTATTATAATATTATCCTATTATATAGTGAGGTGTCAATGTTATGTACAATATTAACATAGAAACAGTAGGTAAACGTGTAAGTTTATTTCGTATCTTGTAACTTGCTGATTATCTAGTACGTAATACATACGTGAGTCCGTTGCGATGGCCACTGAACTCTTGTTACACTAGTACGCAGGACTGGCGACTGGCGAAACATCTTGCAAAATGATAAAAGCTATTTTTGTGCCGATTTGATTCTCATTTTGGTGTCGATGGCGGTAGTGAGTATTATTTGACATTGCTCATAGCCGCTTTTGTTTTGAGTGTCTTTGTGTATTTAAATCCCTCAGGCGTCGGCGGCTCAACCGCATATGGCCACTTATCAAAATGGCCACATTAAAAGTCGCGACATTTTGGGGCGACGCTCGAGGGAATGTATGTTGTGTAGTATTTATGTTTTGCGTCCTTTCATAGTGTTTTATTTATGGATACATTTCTCTTTCAAACATGAGAATGTGCGTGTTATGAAAACGGGAGTAGAGTAAAATTTCTAAAACAAGTGAATTCACGGCTAATATCTATAAGAAAAAAAAAACCCATACTTACATTAATTCCATGGACGCTCACTACTGTTATCAGCCCCAAAATGGCGACAGTCAAAACGGCACAGAAAACAGTTGTCTAAAGCCATTCCAGCCTACTAGTATAATAGAGTTCAGTGGCGATATTACACTGAATTAGGGGGCGATGACGTCGCTACCCAACGTTGACTGTAATCCCCCGAGGACGTACGGTATCTAGGATAGTTGTTGCACTTTTGTTTTTGTGTCTCGGCCGGAGCGTGCGGACACCTACCGCTTGTCAGTTTTGATACATGGATTAAAAGTAAGGATTTCACTTTCGTTCGCACATTGATGTAAATGCGAGAACGGAAAGTGCAATACTTGTCGTGCACGGATAGTTGGGACGGTGGCGTGCACGGATAGTTGGGACGGTGGCGTGCACGGATAGTTGGGACGAGTGGACGCGCGCGACTGTCGGCTCTATCACGCTATTCTCTATGAAGCTCTCATGTTGTTTTAATTCATATTATGTAAATAGGTGTCGGCTTGTCGCATATTACGTCGAGTTCAATTAAATATTCCTATAAATGTACTTAAGCTTAATATTTTACAAAAAGTGATGCACAGAATGTTTTATAGCAACTTTGACGTTCCCCCGACGCGGTAGGAGTAATATTTAAGCATTTATTTAACGTAGAACGAACGGACTAAACCGGCGGACCGGAGGACCCCGTCCGAGTCTTTTGTCGCATTTGTGCTGGCGTTTTAAGCGCCGTATAAGTAAGACTGTAGCAATAATGCTATTTTTATGAAGGCTAATTAATTTTTGAATGAATCGTTTAAATGCGCGTAAAGTGCCATCATGAATGCAGTGACGTAGCGCCGTTGCACCGCCCCGAACCGCCGACCCCCCGCCGCCCCCGGCACGAGGGAGGAGCGGGAGGTTTAGAATTTTTGAGCTTATTTCATATTGTGATGTGAGCGCCGGACGCTTCCGTAATCTGTTTCATTCAAACTCCCACTTTTGTACGAAAAATGAAATATTTCATTACGATATACACACACAGGCTGGTACCTAATGATTTTTGTAATACCTTTTACACTAGTTTTTATATAATACCGAACGCACATTTTATATTTTCTAACGTAATATTGGGAACACGTGCGGGCGGCGCGAGGGCGGTGCGGCGAGCGGTGACTAGAAGTACCGCTAACCTAATAACTTCTTCTCCTAGCACTTAGAGTTAAAAACACCTTTATAGAAGGAGTCGATAGAGTTTTGATGTGATTAGAATACTGCGTTTAGAGTCAACTATCTATCTATACAGATAAATCAAATAAATTTTGTTTACGAGATTATTTCCGATTCCGATACATTTTTTTAAAGAAGTCATTATTACTGTAAGTTCTAAGAAAATGCAATTATTATTTAAATAAATAAAACTCTATTGGGTTATCGACTGTGAGAGGGCGCGAACGTGAGGGGCGTCGCAGTCGCCTGAGTGTCGTATTCGCACTCTGTATATTATAAAATGCAGTACGTACGTACGGCGTTAATGAAAAATTTTATTTTTGTTAAGGTAGACTTCCGAGCACAGCGACAACGACAGGCGACAGATAGAGGTGTCGCAGAGCGACAGCGGCAGTTCACATGGTTTTGTATGTGAGCTCATACGCGCACCGCAACATTCGATATGTCGCGGTTTACGTACGAGTTTCCATATGAAACCATATGAACATTATGGAAACGCACTGCGACAGTCGATATGTCACAGTGTACGTGCAAGCTCCCATTCGAAACCACATAAACTGATCCTGAGTCACTGTCGCTCCATGACTTTATCTATCGCTTTTCTTGATTAGATAGATGCAAAGCCGAAAAGTAAGAGTTAAAAAAAAATACGTCCCAACCAGGATTCGAACTTTGGCATGAGCTCCAACGCTTTATTTAGTTCGTGACCCGGTCGATGATGTATCTCTTCAAATTGCGAACAGCTGCATCTTCTACCGTGTGACGCAAGCTCCTGGGCTCTGTCAACTTGCACCATTCCATATTGAATCTTATGCTGTCGTTACAAAAGTCGTGTTTGGCTTTGGATCTAATGAAATATAAGGCGGGTACATGCTGAGTACTAATATATAAAAATAAAATATTATTTATCGCCTGTCGCTGTCGCTGTGCTCGGAACACTACCTTTAGCCTGTTCTTGAGTGTAGGCGACGTGACGCTAGACATTTGTACATACATACACACTGCACGCCGTACCCCGACGATCGTGACGAGCAGAGTAATCGGTGTTGTGCCGCAACACTCTTTTGTAAACTACAACACAACACCGACCACCACATTTAGCAAAGTATTCGGACAAGACAACTATCAATCGGGAAGTAAGGCAAAACTGCTGCATGGCTCGGTGGAAGGACCGTGCCAAGGTGAGAGGTGGCTATGCCGTCGCCCTTTAGCACGACATCTTGTCCTTGTAGAGATGCAGTGTGGGGGTATTCTTTTTAAGTACCGGCTCCGCTCGGTACATTTGTGTTTACTGTATAGTCGTTGTAATGAGCAATAAGTGGCGGAGTGTGCGTGATGGTGTATGGGGATGGCACCGCGACGCGAGTGGGTGGAGTCAAGTGAGTCGGCGCTCCCGAGATGGGAAGCGCATCGAGGCTAAATAGTTCAATTGTATCTGAATAGGATTTGTAGTTTTTCATTAGATAGATGCAGTCTAAAATAAAAGTCGACTACCTTAAACAGGTAAACTCTGGAACACTCACCCTGCTCATATATTTACCCCCAAGTACAGTCTCGCGTCCGTTAAGAGGGGCGTGAATGGGCACCTGTCACGAATGTCCATGGGTGTCTTTAGACACCTTATGGATGGCTCGGCGACGTATGTCGTGCTTTCAGTAAAAAAAAATATATATACACGGTGTTGCAACCCCAACCGTAAAACCCGAAATGGGGTGATTCTGTACGTGAAATAGAACAACTTTTGTTCTACGACTTTTTAATTTGCAGAAAAAAATTTTTTTTTCTCCATACATTTTGAGAATAGGTATTTAAAATTTTTTTTTGTTTAAAAAAAATTTTTCGGCACAGAAGTTGTTTAGTTTCAAATATAGAATAACCCCCTTATGTCAGTTAAATATATTACGGGGGCAACTGCAACACCTTAACTATATAGAAAAAAAAAATATGTATTTGAACCAGAACCGGACTGGCGTGAGCCGCCAACGCGTTACCAATATCACCACTAAGTTTTTTCCCTCAAAATTTTCGAACAGTGGCATTTTCTATTATGTTATGTGTTACGCTTGACTTCATAAAATTGTTCTATTTATTGTCGATTTTGCATCTATCTAATAAAGAATTATAAAATGTGTACATGCTTAGGGCGCCGACTTTTAGAAATCCTCGTGGGTGCTCATGCAATTTTTTTTTTATTGAACAATCATCATCATCATCAACGTGTTGCCGTCCACTGCTGGACATATGCTTCTCCAATTTTTCATTAATTCTCCCGGCACCCGGCAGCATGGATTCGCAAAACGTTCGCACAATGTTTTGCATTTCCCGCATTTACACATTCGCACGATGTACCTACGCATGTAGTGCTCCTATATTCTATTGCTTGGTATAGAATAATATAGGAGTACTATTAACATTCGCTATTCGGTCGCGCCACTAGTGCGAATGTGTAAATGCGGCCGCTCAAAGGCTTGTAAGTAAATAAGGCACTTTTATCGTAGCTTCAATCCTATTACTGATCAGTTTTTATATCTATCGTCGTGGGTGCTCCGCACCCACTACTCAACCCTCGTGGGTGCTGGAGCCCCCGAGCACCCACGTAGTCGGCGCCTATGTGCTTAGTACTAAACACACAAAAATAAAAATGACTTGTACTTGCTCGTGTAGGGGACACCTGTAGGAACCTTGCATGTGGTTAAAGCAGCGGTAAACTAGAGCTTAAAAATTGTGTAAGAAAGAATCCAGCCCGTATTGGTTCGATAATCTGAAGTGGAATCCGGTCGGCGTGTACCAATGAGTTTTTTCCGACGAAAAAATGTACGTGCATACCTACACCTGCTGCTTCACCGTTCGGAACATGTGTAAAGCTGTAGGCCCCTTCCCTTGCCCCTTACTAGGTGGTAGGCTCAAATTGTAGCCGACTGGGTTTAGCCAGCAGTCAGCAGTCCAGGAAAGTCTCCGGTACGGCACCTATCTTCTCGGAGGTGATACTGGCTGGTCGGAGCGTGCGCCTTGGCCCCTCCGACTCAGAAACTCATACTGGATTACATTAAAATAAATTCATCCCACAATGCCACAACCTTAGAATTCATGTCCACTGCTCTTCCGACAGTGCTGCCCAGCCCTCTGACATCTTCATCATCGGTCCACTGCTGGACATAGGCCTCTCCCAAGGCACGCCACGACATGCGGTCTTATCATCCATCCACTCCCGGCTGCCGTTATTAGGTCGTCTTGCCACCTAGCCGGGGGCCGTCCCACGCTGTTTGCTTGTATGTAGCCTCCATTCGAATACCCGCCTACCTTAGCGGTTATCGAGTTTGCGCCGGATGTGCCCATCCCACTGCCACTTTAGCTTGCTAATTTTCTTCGACTACATTATTTCTTTGTCGTATTTCGTCGTTACGGATTTCATCGATCGCAGGTTTCCAAAAATTATACCTCACATTTTTCAGCACTAACCAATGCTCACAATTTTCGCTAGATCGCTATATTTACAGTCTTTGCGCTATATCTGCGCTTTTATATTTTGACAATGCTACGGTTGAGAATTTCCAACCTAATTGCCGTCGTCACCAAATTTGAATTTTATGATTTATTTGTCGCCAGTGCTATTTTTCAATTTAATTTGTACGTTTTCGCTGTGGCCATAACGGGATTTTACTAAGCGTAGCTGGTGTGCGAGATTTGTTAATTGTGTATAGAAATTTTAATTGATCTGTTCCTAAAGAGCATTTTAAACGTGTCAAAGTTAGGGTATTAACTTTGCATGTGGACATCAACGATTTAAATCGATAGATAGGGCAAAGCGATTAAGAGTTTGACACCGATTGGATATAACGGTGTGTGTGACTTCATGTACAGTGGTCACCAACACATCAAAAGCTCCCTCATGTTTAAACAAAACGCTAAATAGCCCAGTAAATAGAGGAGGGTTACCTTACAAACGGTCCGGTAGTTCTGAATTTTTGATATGTTGTCTAGGATGGTTAGAAGTATTTAAAATATAAAATGCACAATTCCCCCCCCCTCCGCGCCCGCCGCCATATAGAAAAAAACAAAAAAAATCGGCGCTTTCTTCAGATTTTTGATTATAGCTTCATTTCCGTGCAGTTTAGCTATAAATGATATTACTCATTGTTGTAGATAATTAAATTTCCTATAACTAACATTTTAAATTTTGTTTCTAGGACTGATACTTACGGAGATATGAACTTTAAAAAAAAACAAATTTTCCGGAAATGTGGCAAACTTCTAACTTTAGAACGCTGTAATTAAGTTATGGCCTATTCTAGGAAAAAAGTATCAGAATAAAATTTGTAGGGAATTTAATTACCTACAAAACGCATGTAAATTTTTTTTAACCAACCCTACGGAGTGGGGGGTAAAAACAAAAGTTTAAACAACGGAATATTGCTTTTTTTGCTATTGTGATGCCATGTAATCTTGTATCTAAAAAAATCACTAATAACTTTGCAGTTTTGGCTTGAATTTGGAGTTATAACAATCCTACTTGAGTTTCTTACATGTTACAGCGCAATGCTCAAGAGGCAATTTAAATTTTGTTTCTAGGACTGATACTTACGGAGATATAAACTTTAAAAAAAAACTAATTTTCTGGAAATTTGGCAAACTTCTAACTTTAGAACGCTGTAATTAAGTTATGGCCTATTCTAGGAAAAAAGTATCTGAATAACATTTGTAGGTAATTAAATTCCCTACAAATTTTATTATGATACTTTTTTCCTAGAAAAGGCCATAACTTAATTACAGCGTTCTAAAGTTAGAAATTTGTCAATTTTCCGGAAATCAATTTTTTTTTAAAGTTCATATCTCCGTAAGTATCAGTCCTAGAAAGAAAATTTAAAATGTTAGTTATAGGAAATTTAATTATCTATAACAATGTGTAATGTCTTTTATAGCTAAAGTGTACGAAAATGAAGATAGTAGCAAAAATCTGAAGAAAGTGGCGATTTTTTTTGGTTTTTTCAATATGGCGGCGGGTGCGGAGGCGGGGGAATTGTGCATTTTATATGTTTTATACTTCTAATCATTCTAGACAACATATAAAAAATTTAGAAGTGCCGGACCGTTTGTAAGGTAACCTCTCTCTTTTGGTCTCTATATTCATTGGACTAAAGTGAAATAGTGCCTGCCTCATGAGCATTGCACTGTAACATGTAAGAAACTCAAGTAGGATTGTTATAACTCCAAATTCAAGCCAAAACTGCAAAGTTATTAGTGATTTTTTTAGAGACACGATCACATGGCATCACAATAGCAAAAAAAGCAATATTCCGTTGTTTAAACTTTTGTTTGTACCCCCCACTCCGTAGGGTTGGTTAAAAAAATGTACATGCGTTTTGTAGGTAATTAAATTCCCTACAAATTTTATTCTGATACTTTTTTCCTAGAATAGGCCATAACTTAATTACAGCGTTCTAAAGTTAGAAGTTTGCCACATTTCCGGAAAATTCCTTTTTTTTTAAAGTTCATATCTCCGTAAGTATCAGTCCTAGAAACAAAATTTAAAATGTTAGTTATAGGAAATTTAATTATCTACAACAATGAGTAATATCATTTATAGCTAAACTGCACGGAAATGAAGCTATAATCAAAAATCTGAAGAAAGCGCCGATTTTTTTTGGTTTTTTTCAATATGGCGGCGGGCGCGGAGGGGGGGGGGGGGGGGGGGGAATTGTGCATTTTATATTTTAAATACTTCTAACCATCCTAGACAACATATCAAAAATTCAGAACTACCGGACCGTTTGTAAGGTAACCCCCCTCTTTTGGTCTCTATTTATTGGGCTAAAAGGTGATATCAGACTTTTAATTTTTCCTTCATTTTCGTCTTTTATTCGGCATCTTTTACTCGAAATGAAACGTCTAAACATGGAATAAAAGTAAAGTGCCGAATGAATTAATTAATGAATCGATCCAACAATGTTGGATCGGTTCATTCGGAATGAACATTCACTCGCGGAATGAACGAAAAATGAAACGTCTGAACACGAAATGAACATTCATTCGGAGCTCTGTCATTCCGTTGCGCGTGTACTAGCGCAAGGGCGTGCGCTGTGTCAAAGATGTGAGCGAGGAGAAGAGCGAATGAACGTTCATTTCTATGCCATCTTGCCTGTGTCGTCTGAACACAGAATGAAACAATAATGAACATTCACTCCGAATGAACGTTCATCCGAGTGAACAGTCTGATATCCCCTTAACGCTCTGCACTCGCGCATCGGCGCGTTCCGTTCCGCTCCGCTCCGTGGAACGACCTCTCAACACGCGCGTGGCGCTGCGTCTGATGCGAAGTGGCCGCATGCGGCTCTTTCATTGGTGACATTGTCTGTAGTGCGCCATGTTAGACTATGGCCTATCTATCGATTTAAATCTTTGGTGGACATAATTTTTTTTATTTATTTGATTGATTTTATTTTATATTGTAACTTTTGAAAAAGTTATTGATTTATTTTACAACCATTTTGCCAATACAAATTTTATTTATCGTACAAGTTACGTATATTAACGAAACATAAAATTGGTAAGGACAATAAATATTGTATACTTAATATCAGTTTCACCTTAACTCTGTTTAGGTGTGCACATACTCGTGGTCCTCAGTTCGCGTCCGAATCTGAATAATATTTATATACCTCTGTTATATTATTATGTGTTATCTTTATTATGTGAACAATGTGTAGTAAATTGTTTATTTGAGTAAATAAGTGCTTTTCATTTATATCTTTAGTATAATACAACCATCCACAATATAGCAAGCGGCGGGTGGCCGAGTGATTTGGGCATCGGTTTCTCATGCGAGAGGTCTGAGGTTCGAATACGGTCGGCGTGCACAATTAGTTTTTTCTGACGAAAAAAAAATTGGTTGTCTGTAAAGTCGGTTTACGGGCGATAGTTTTACGTGATGACGTGGAATAATCGTAGTACATAGATCAAATATCAGTAATTTCTATTTCCAGTAGAAAGATTAATCATCTTGTGACTGGCCATCAATAAACTTCTGTTGTATGATGTTGACAGTTTTACTTCTTAACATTTTTCCATGGTAACTTTGACTATACCGATTGTGCCTCCCTATCGCTTGTTACGCGCTCTCGCTTGCACACACAGGCTCAGATGGAATGTGACACGCTTTCGTGCGTGCAGCCGGTGTTCATCAATTTATAAGACAAAATTTACGTGCAGCAGCAGGTGTAGGTACACCTGCTGCTTCACCGTTCGGAACCGGTGTAAAACTGTAGGTCCCTTCCCTTGCCCCTTACTAGGTGGTAGGCTCAAATTGCAGCGGACTGGGTTGGTACCACCGTACTGGATGTAAGATGACCGCATAGCAGCCTCGGTTGTGTTCTCCTCTAGTCCAGTATATCCAGCAATATAGGGAAGTCTCCGGTATGGCACCTACCTTCACGGAGGTGATATTGGCTGGTCGGAGCATGTGCATGTCCGACTCAGCCAACCATAACGGATTACATTAAAAGAAAAGTCATGGGACCTTAACAGGACACTGCAGACTAAACAAACACCTACACCAAATGGTCCTTAGCGACACACAGGTGTGTAGGTCCTGACAGGGTGGCCCAGTTATAGTGGTCCAACAATTTTTTTTTAGTTTCTTTTTTTGAAATTTCTTTATTTTAGTCACATTAACCGCTCTAGTTGGATATCTATTCCACAAAATCCAATAAAATTTGGTATAGAAGTAGAGGAGACATGTAGCTAGTACGTAATGAATAGTTTTTAGGTTTACTCCTAGACTGTACTGTTGCAATAGCCCTTTCAGTGAATTTTTTTCAGTTTACATTAAAACTGATAAATTTTTGAAAAATCACTGAAAAGAAAAAGTACACATACATGCCCTTAAAAACTACTTATACATATCACAATTCTCCAGATCAAAAATTTTAGTGGTGTTACAATTGTAACATATTCAAAATTAACATAATTTCTACAAAGTCACTACAATAAAAAGTGACGATTACCTTAATTTTTAAAATCTTATTTTTTTAAAACATTACTAAAATGTTTTTTATGTGTAGATTAGCGCTGTTAGAGACAGGTTTGTGAATAATGTGAAATTGTAGTTGAACTAGCGTTGTTAACTTCTAAACTATTTAGAAGTTAAACAACGCTAGTTCAACTTAACTAGTTCAACGCGGAACTAATGTTTTTTTTAAATGAGTCAACATGATGTTCTCCATCTAAAAAAAATTTTTGGACCACTATAACTGGGCCACCCTGTATAAAAGAGGATGATACTCACAGTAGAAGCACAGATTACTTAATAGTTACATCGTAACAGATAAATCACTGCACAGAAAAAGTTCCATGCCTTCGGTTTTAATAGCCTACTGTTTTACGTCGCCAATCGCTGCGTGCGAAAACGTATCTAAACGATCGAGTGTAAAGTGGTTATTGCTTTGCAGCTGCGCGCAGTTGCGTGGGCGAGCGTCTAGGTATGCTTCGCGCGGCTAACGAATTTCCACTGAATTAGATCGCCGGCCACCGAGCGGTAGGTAGTTAGCGCGCGCATGTACATAGAGTGCGCGAGGCACAGAGCATGAAATGCGCGCGCCTGGGCGGTAGGTATTTGATGCTCTGTGGCGTGAGGCCTGGTAGAAGCCGTTTTCTTGGGGGTTATATTTTTTAACCCATGCCAAATACAGGCACTCGACAAGGCAGATGGAAGCAAAAAAAATATTTTAGAAATTCCTTACGCATACACCACTACTGCTTCCCAGCGGGCCCCACGGTACCGCTTAAGTCCATGGAATTTTAATTCGATGATTACGTCTGGGTAGGTACGTCTTATACAATCTCTAAGGTGGTGTATAATTTTACCTACAGTGCGAAGTACCTACAGTAAGCAAAGCGAATTGATAAAAAAATATTGGCAGGAAAAATAAAATAATCCTTCAAACATGCATGACAATATAGGCATTATTTGACAATACACATCAAAATTATAACCTGCAGCAGTGCTGTGATTACAAAAAATTACAATGAAAATCTAAAAAAAAATATTAAAGGAAAGACAACAAAAAATTGCCGCAAATATGAATTCAGACGACATAACTTTCGTGTCGACACTTCTCTTGTGCTGCGCTGTGGGGAGCCTCTACAGACGGATCGAGAACGTGTTCACTAAGCGCGTGTACGGTACGGGTATGGGCTTCCTGGTGATCTGTCTGGTATGCGGAGCTAATGCTTACCACAGCCTGCTCATGGTGGGAGGGAACCTACTCATTATCGTATGCTGTGACAGATGGTGAGAATTGTTTTTATAAATTTTGTGGACCTTTTTCCATATAATAGAAACAAATAAAGCCTTATTGTGACTTGGAAATAAATTAAGAATGATTTAAATATTTAATAGGTTGTACCTACAGTGGGCATTGGGATTTTTTTTTCTTTTTTTTTTTTATTGAAGCTGACACCGTTGCCTACATCACCTACAACATCCGTGATGTCAGCCCATAACACCGGATGAACTTGGTGGCACGTCAGTGCTTGGAATTGTCAGATAAGTCCTACAGCTTTCGACAGGTAATTCCTTCAGTTAATACAAATTGCACTCACGGCACAGAATAAAAAAGAGTACTCCTCACGGTCCCATCCGTGTTAAATTAGTGTATGTGTTATGGGCCAAGTGATTAATGAGGGCATTATATATAATGCCCGGGCATTATGAATAATGACAAGTCAAATCGGGCCAAGTGATTAATTATTACCTAAACTTCATTATTTATCATAGTGTCTGGTCATTATGAATACTGCTACGCTATCGTCGGGCAATTTGATAATTTAGGTAGTACATTCGGCAAGGCGCGGGCGCGGGCGCGGGGATAGACCGTGTCTATGTTTAATGGACCTAGTTCGTAGGTATGAGGTTGACAGGAAAGTGGTATGGGTGAATGTTTTGGTGGTTTAAAAAAAATTAACCCTAACCTAATGTTGAGGCGGCGCAGGTTTTGACATGAGGGCTATTCGTAGGTTTCATTGTCGGACATTAAAAGAATCTTAAATAAAACACGTCTTTTTATTATCCTGCCCAATACGAGATAGACATTATTCATAATGCCCGGGCAATTTAATTATTTCAACAGTAATCATCATATTGCCCACTCATATTGGGCATTTTCAAAATGCCCGGGCATTATGTATAATGCCCTATTAATCACTTGGTCCATAACATATGCATTTGACCTGTTTTATCCAATTGAGGGCCGGTCCGGGGCAAACTCTGATGGGCGCGCCACCAGCCTGCTACCAAAATTTGCTACACGGGGTCAGTCAGGTGTACTCGTATATTGTGGTGTGAATATTCTTGTTGGGTCAATTTCAGCTTCGATAGCTCAGTGGTGCAAACAATCGACTGTAAATTTGCTATTGATTGGTAAGCAACGCTGGGTGCGGTCAGTACTTGGATGGGTGACCGCTGACCGTTGACCGTTGGGGGCTTCACCGTGGTTCGGATTCCACGTAAAACTGTAGGTCCCTTCCCTTCCTACCTTACTCGGTGGTAGGGTTCCACCCGGCCGGGTTGGTGCCACCGCACTGAATGTAACGTCGGTCGAAACGGCCATGTAAATAGTTTGTGTTTCCGTCCGGTTCAGTGTAGCCGGCACGATCGAAGGGAAGCACTGACATGGCACTTAGTTCACTCGGTGTTATGGGCTGAGATCACCGATGTTGTAGGTGATGTAGCCAACCGCGTCAGTTTCCATAAAAAAAAAAGACTTTTTATCCTGCTTTATTTGAAACATATGTACTAAAAGGTCTTTCAATAGTAGGTAACGATACGCTAAGGGGTGTATGTGTATCAGATACTGATCACGTTCCCGTATCATTTTTTTTACAATATAAAAAACGTACTTATTAAGATGAAATACGCGCACTTCACGTATTCAATTTGAGGAGTGAGTAGGTTTCTTATATCAATATCATCATCAATCATCATCATCAATATCATCATCAATCAATATCAATACTACTAATAATAAATCTGTAAGGGATGGTCATGGAGTAAGTTATTTTGTTTTATGTGATACTCAGTTTGTAGACTCTATGTATGATACTAAAACTAAATTTACGATTTTTAGAAATCATTTCTGTATGTATGTATGTTCCACCATAACTCTTAAACCGATCATCTGAATTCGATGAAACTTCGTACAAGCACATTTATCTACACGTGACACAGGATAGGCTAAACAAAATTCACTTCCGGTTACGCTAAGATGTAGCTCTCATACAAACCGAATTATTCCGCGCGGCCACACACACAATAAAGGTACACTAGAGTAGCGGGCTTACTTATTTTCTTCTTTTTAAATACGAATTTAACGCGAGCGAAGCCGCAGGCAAAAGCTAGTCGTAAATAAAATTGTTATGGGAACGTCATCAGTATCTTATACACTTACTTACACCCCTTAGCGTATTTACGACCTTTGTTGCCTGAAACGAAATGGCTTTTACGACCTTTGTTGCCGGAACCATCGATAATATATAGTTGACCTATTCCTTCTTGCCAACAGCTACATCCACGACCTCTGCCTGGTGTATTCGTGGCTCTACCTCGCTTACCTACACTTTGGTGTATCCATGTCCAAGTATGGTATAGGGCTCCACCAGATTTTGGCCCTGAGGCTCGTGGGCCTAGCTTCAGACCTTCACCTCTCGGAGTATCTGACGAAGGAGACGGCTGGGGGGATCATCAAACGCAAGTCCAAATATTACATGGACAGTGATATTATATCTCGCGAACCGGGGCCAGTTGAGATGCTTCATTATTCGTTTAGTTTCATTGGAATTCAAAAAGGTATGAGTTTGCACAGATTTTTCGAATACTTTTTTTATTTCACATACCAAAATTTTTTTAATCCGGTATGGGTGGCTTTGTCGGAGGGGCCAAGCACATGCTCCGACCAGCCAATACCACCTCCGAGAAGGTAGGTGCCATACCGGAGACTTCCTTGGATTGCTGGCTATACTGGACTAGAGGAGAACACAGCCAAGGCTGCTATGCGGCAATCTTATATCCAATACGGCGGTACCAATCCAGTCGGCTACAATTTGAGCCTACCATCTAGTAAGGGGCAAGGGAAGGGACCTACAGTTTTACATCGGTTCCGAACGGTGAAGCAGCAGGTATAGGTAGGTATGTACGTAAATTTTTTCGTCAGAAAAAACTCATTGGTACACGCCGACCGGATTCGAACCTCGGACCTCTGGCATGAGAAGCCGATGCCCAAACCACTCGGCCACCCGCCGCTTAGATAACTACTTACATACATAGCGTCACGCCTGTTTCTCAGTGGGGTAGGCAAAGAAGGCATTTTATTATTGAAATTCACCTTTTTTTTTATGGAATCTATTTATGGAATATTAAATTTTATATATATATTTATGGTGCCTAGTAATTAATAGCGAAGATTATTTCCATTCTCGACATGAAACATTTGTTACCTACAATTGTTACCTATTTATGTCAACATATGTACCTACATGCTGTATGCAGTCAAATTTATCCTGAAGTATTTCGTACTTATCTAAATTAATTTGTCGACGTAGGTCCCTACTACAGATGGAAAACCTTCCACGACCATTTCTCCCAACCATTCTCGACACTGGGCGACTGCGGGGTCGTCACCGAACGCAAATTCAAGAAAGTCGCCATGTTCGGGGTCATTTACATCTGGCTGTGTGCTGCATATCCTCTCAAGGTTCGTGTCTTCTTATTTGTATAAAAACTCGTCCTATATTTTTAGGGTTCCGTATCCGTCGTACGGGACCCTATTACTAAGCCTACCCCGTCTGTCTCTCTGTCTGTCCGAGGGCTGTATCTCTTGAACCGTAATAGGTAGCCCGTTGAAATTTTCACAGAATATGTGTTGTTATGGCCGATATTACAACAAAAAAAAAATAAAAATAGGAAAAGGTAAAAATTCAAGGGGTACATAATACAAGGGCCCCATAATACAAGAAACTAAAAAGTGTATGGGCGCCATCTACCGAAAAGAGCATGAAGCATTTTAACTAATATATAGATGGCGTGAGTGGCGCTGAACATGACATGGCGATATGGAACCCTCGGTGCGAGAGTTCGACTCGCACTTGCCCGGTTTTAAGTTCCTATAAATAACCTGTAACCTAATCACGAGATTTCACCTACTACGCTACGCTACGCTACGCTACACCGTGTTCTCCGCATCCTTTTGTATGGAGAAACGAAGTTCGCAAATCTATCACTAGAGGCGCTGCTCCGTTTCTCCATACAAAATGATGCGGAGAACACAGCGTAGCTAGCGTAGCGTAGTAGGTGAAATCTCGTACATTATGTGTCTCATTGGACGAAAGCTTTTTGTCAGTCTTCAAAAATCACTTCGCTGAGCGTGATTTTCGAACAGTGATGCTATTGTCTCTGTCCGCGGAAAAGACATATGTTAGAGAGCGTTTCAACTCGTGGTTTCAACTAAATGTTCCCTTCGCCGTTATGTTGGCTATTATTTTTTTGGAACGACCAAAGATTAAGAAGCGACTATCTTTTAGAGACGCCTCAATGAGGTCGATAGCACCTTACGGTGGGAAATTGACAGCACCTAACAATGCATGCAATGTATAAATGTCGTTTGCGTCATCTGTTATTAAATAGTGTGACTAATCTATTTTAATAAAATGTTTCTTGTATGGGGGCCCCCTTAATTTTGAACTTTTTCTTATTTTACGTATTTTGTTGTTTCACCCGCCATAGTAACGCATAGTCTGTGAAAGTTTGAACGGGCTACCTATTACGGTTCAAGAGATACAGCCCTCGGACGGACGGACGACGGAGTCTCAGTAATTCCAGACCCCATTCATTTTCATTTCATTTCCCTTCATTTCATGTCGGCTACACTGAACTGGACGGAAAACACGAACTATTTACATAGCCATTTCGACCGACGTTTCATTCAGTGCGGTGGTACCAACCCGGGCGGGATAAACCCTACCACCTAGTAAGGTAAGAAGGGAAGGGACATTTTACTGTTTTACGTGGAATCCGAACCACGGCCAGCCTCCAACGGTCGGGCGGTCACCCATCCAAGTACTGACTTCGATCAGCGTTGCTTAATTCAGCCGACCGACCGTACTTACCACTGAGCTACCGAGGCTGATAATTTAATAAGGCTGTTTGTTGTGAAAGATGAAAAGATGTTTTATGTTTATGTATGACAGACTATATAAACCTATAAACCCCACACAGGCATACAGCTCTGTGGATTTCTACCGCAAGCACGGGCCCGACTACCGCCTACTGTACAGCGTGCCTCAACTCGCGCGCTACGTCCTCGCGAGCCAGATGATAGCTCTGCTGAGCGGCGCCGTGTGTTCGGAGGCTGGCTTCGGGCTATATCCGGCCAGCTGCCAGTCGAAACCGGGCGCCGGGCCTAAGGAAAACTTGGAACCGCCGTCTTCGCCGACCGGCGGCGGTGGTCAGGCGAAAATGAGTGCCACCTCCTCCTCCGCGCTGAGTGAAAACTTGGAACCATTGGCTGCAATGTTAGTTGGCTTTTGAGACTACCGGTTGCATAAAAAAGAGGTCACGCACGCGACGCGAACACACTATTATAGATAGGCATTATTATTATTATTTTATGGAAACTGACACCGTTGTCTACATCACCTACAACATCCGTGATGTCAGCCCATAACACCGGGTGCACTTGGTGCCACGTCAGTGCTTCACTTCAGACGTGCCGGCTACACTGAACTGGACGGAAAACACAAACTAATTACATAGCCGTTTCGACTGACCTTCATTCAGTGTGGTGGTGCCACCCCGTGCGGGTTAAACCCTACCACCTAGTAAAATAATATGGGAGTCATCCATCATCCTCGTTATAGCTCTAAAAGGTTTGCAAAATGGCCGTGATGCCCGTTGAACTCACCGCGGATGTATACCAATCGGTTCTGCAGATCTTTCCTCCACAGAACTGGTAAACTCTGGAACGCATAAGTATTTCTACGAAACCTGCCCATATATTTTTTTATTTATTTATTTATATATTAGAGAATTCCACAGCTTATATTAATAACAAATTAAAAAATCAACAATATAAAAACTTATAATAGCCGAGAATACAATTTCTCCTGAAGTACAGTCTCGGGTCCTTCAAGAGGGGCGTGAATAGGCACCTGCCGGGCCGGGGTTTTTGGTTTTCTAACTATCGCTGAGGAAACCAGTTATTGTTAAGTATTCTTATGGCAGTTGGACTGCACCAGAGCATGTCACAATTTGTTCTATCCGGTTCGATTACACCCACGAAGATGAACCGGCAAGAAACTTCGCAGAGTGTTTTTTTTTCATAAACATTATTACATAAGTATTTAGTGACTATTCACATAACATCACATATCGTCTATCGAAAACAGCTTGAGAGCAAGATTAATGTATAAAGCGGCCGATATCGGCCGCTCCGTCGGAGAAGGGTAACAATATTACTGAGAAATCTGACTAACTAGATACAGAGACAAATTAATTAGTATATCAGGAGTCTTTGTCAAATTTTGACACGTAATTCAGTTGAGTTCCATAAAAAAAAAGTTGTTCTTAAAGTGACCACATATACTTTTTTTTATGTAATCCGATATGGGTAGCTGAGTAGGAGGGGCCAAAGCACATGCTCCGACCAGCCAATATCACGTCCGAGAAGGTAGGTGCCATACTTGAACCCTGGATTGCTGGTTATACTAGACAAGAGGAAAACACAACCGAGGCTGCTACGCGGCCATCTTACATCGAGTACTGTGGTACCAATCCAGTCGGCTACAGTTTGAGCCTACCACCTAGTAAGGGGCAAGGGTAGGACCCTACAATTTTACACCGGTTCCGAGCGGTGATAAGCAGCAAGTGTAGGTATGCACGTAATTTTTTTCGTCAGAAAAAAAAACTCATTGGTACCAATGAGTTTTTTTTTGCCGACCGGATTCGAACCCCGGACCTCTCGCATGAGAAGCCGATGCCCAAACCACTCGGCCACCCGCCATCTTTCTTCCAGTACGCTGGTATCAACCCAGCCGGCTACAAATTTTAGCTAGCATCTCGTGCGGGGCATGGAAAAATTATATGTTTTTTATTTACGACTAGATACGCTCTATACTACAAGCGATTTTTTCACAAATGGTTCATTTGGTTCAGCGCCAGAAGTCACGAAACTTTTCTGGTCGAAGAATACAACTTCGCCACAATAAAGGGGTTCGACAACAGCACGCTAGTGGTGTCTCCGTCCATGCGGCGCACGCTTCGCAGCTGGGACATGTCGGTGCAGTATTGGTTCTGGGCCCACGTGTACAGGAAGATCGAACATCCCAGCCGCGTTGTCAAGTGAGCATTGAGTTTTTTATTTATATATTTTTTTAAGGAAACTAATAAGGTTGGCTACATCACTTACAACATCCGCGATGTCAGCCCATAA
The DNA here is from genome assembly GCA_946902875.1 of Nematopogon swammerdamellus. Lineage (NCBI taxonomy): Eukaryota > Metazoa > Arthropoda > Insecta > Lepidoptera > Adelidae > Nematopogon > Nematopogon swammerdamellus. The sequence continues at coordinate 21,742,829 of OX336347.1, read as the reverse complement.
CACCTTCGTGAAATAGATGCCATGTCATTCCCTTCGGTCATGCCGGCTACACTAAACTGGACGGAAAACACGAACTATTTAGCTACATAGCCGTTTCGTCCGACCTTTCATTCAAGGTGGTGGTAGCAATCCGGTCGGGTTAAAGCCTTTAACCCTACCACCCAGTAAGGTAATCGAAGGGAAGGAACCTACACTTTTACCTACGTGAAATCCAAACCACGGTCGGCCTCCAACGGTAGAGCGGTCACCCGTCCAAGTTACAATCAAATCACAGATTTTAATAGTGATGTAGCCAACTGTGTCAGTTTCCATAAAAATAAAAATAAATAAAATTGCCCTGTTTCGGTGCGCACTGCGCGGTCTAGTGTCTTTTTACCCGACTACGGCGAAGCCAAAAAAGGAAGGGTTATGAGTTTGGCGTGTATGTATGTATGTATGTATGTATGTGACTATCTATATTCCACTCTACAGCCTAAAGTACTGGGCCGATTTCAATAATTCTTGTGCTATTGGATTTGTCTTATTCACGGGAGTGTCATAGGCTATATAACAATTTTCAAAACTCAAAATGGCGGACGCACGGCGTCAAAATGTCAAATTAGTTTTTAAAAATATATTGAGTGGGGTATCAAATTATACAGGTATTGTTCTGTGTTGTGGAACGTAAACAGCAAACATTACACGAACAAAAACAAACGGTCCATTGCGTTGTAAAACCTGCAAATTACAACAAAACATATAAGCCGACATAAAGGGCAGAATAATTGTATTGTATTGTATTGTTTATTGATCATTCTTATGGCAGTTAGACTGCGCTCGAACTTGTCACAATTTGTTCTATCCGCTTCGATTACACCCACGAAGAAGAACCGACAAGAAACTTCGCAGGGTATTTTTTTTAACATATTTTTACAAGTATTTAGTGACTAACCACATAATAATAACACCGCCCATAGTCCATCTAAAACACAGCTTGAGAGCAAGATTAACAATTTTGCTGAGAGTTCTGACTACAAAGACTTATTAATTAAGTGAATCAGGTGTAAAGAGCCTTTGTCAAACTTTGATACGTAATTTGTATCAACATAATTATGTTAGTGTATTAAACTACAATGTAGTGTAATTGTATTGTCAAAAATAAAAAATAAAAATATATGAATATTTAAGATACTTGAAGTATCAAGTTGTCAATGGGTCAATAAAGTTGAGGTACTAATGGTACCTAGTCAAGAGTTAATATTGTTTGTAAAAAATACAATTGTCAAAAACAAAAAATATAAATATATATGTAGGTATATATTTATGTTTATATATAATAAAATATTATCATACTTGAAGTATCAAGTTGTCAATATGGGTTAATATAATTATTGAGCTGCAAATGGTACCTAGTCAAGTATTAACTAATTATGCAGTCAGAACCTCAAGATATCAATTTATCAGCTAAGGCCTCCTTTACAGTGTAGTAGGCTTTCTTTGCAAGGGTACCAAAATCTGGGTATCAAAATTAATAATAACAAAAAAATCTGGTCCATTCGAAGACATTTTTTTTATAATCATCCGGGGCTCAGTTTCTTGAAGAGTTGCAAATGTTCATAAGTGAACCGGTATCTCAAATTGTACCATTTTTTTTTGTGAACAGATACCGCAATTGAGTTACCTAACTATTGCAAGAAATGTCATATCTGCGTTTGAAATAATTGTTTATGTATGAGTGACACTACTACCATTCTCAACACATTTCAGCATTCGAATGAGGCGTGCGAATAGAGAAATAGTGCGCGATTGATGCATCGTCAATTGGAGCTTCAATCAATCGCCCATCATTTGAAACCGCCAATCACGTAGCTACCCTTCGCCCTTTAAACACGGCACCTTGTCCTTATTTATCCCTTAGTCACCTTTTACAACATACAAGGGGAGAGATGCTGTGGGGCTATTCTTTTTAAATACCGTCCCCACACGGTCGGTACCGACACTGATCTATACGGTACGTATAGCTAGCTGAACGATAAATTATTCTGTCCAGAAACACAATAACCTTCATCGTATGGAGCTTTTGGTGCGGCCCCACCATCAACCAGCTGATCCTGGCCCCCACACTGTGGCTCTACATCAACCTGGAGGACGCGTACATAGAGTTATGCAAGAGGCACGCCGACGATAATGATTCGGTCAGTTATATTTATCGAAAAATTAAAACAGGGAGCGGGGAGGCTGAAGTAAGCGCAGCGGGAGCGGGTGGGTTGTTGTTGTTGTTTAGACTCCTTCTCCGCGCAAGCCCTGACACCTTAAGCATTGTATTGTGTGCCTTTTGCGCGTCCTACGGCCTTACTCCAACCAGCCGAGTTCTTCCAGGAGGCCGGCACAGTCTCTCTGGATCTTGGCACACCTCTCGAAGCGTAGTCGGGCCTACCAGCTCCTTTGCCCTTAATTATGCCACCACCCGGCACTCTAGCAGCACGTGTGTGGCCGTCTCGTCTGCGTGCCAGTGCAGGCATGCTCTGCACAGTTAACTGTCCGTTACAACAATTACATAGAGGTGTCTGTTAAGTGTACTGATGTAAGCAACCCTACGATTGCTCTGTGGGCAGGGGCGCCGACTTTTAGAAATCCTCGTGGGTGCTCATGCAATTTTTTTTATTGAACAGTCATCATCATCATCAACGGGTTGCCGTCTACTGCTGGACATATGCTTCTCCAATTTTTCACTAATTCTCCCGGCACCCGGCAGCATGGATTCGCAAAACATTTGCACAATGTTTTGCATTTGCCGCATTTACACATTCTCACGATGTACCTACGCATGTAGTGCTCCTATATTCTATTGCATGGTATAGAATAATATAACGTTCGCTATTCGTCGCGCCACTAGTGCGAATGTGTAAGTGTGGCCACTCAAAGGCTTATAAGTAAATAAGGCACTTTTATCGTAGCTCAAATCCTATTACTGATCGGTTTTTATACCTATCTATCGTCGTGGGTGCTCCGCACCCACTACTCACCCCTCGTGGGTGCTGGAGCCCCCGAGCACCCACGTAGTCGGCGCCTATGTCTGTGGGGACGGAGCAGCGTCTTGGTGAGACGAAGATCAGGCTTCGCCATCGCCTCCCTCGCCTGTCTGCAGTCGCTGCTCACCGCCTATGTGTCTGTTTGTCGCTTATGCGTACGTTTGTGGATCCAACTTTTCAGTTGGTTGTGTGGCAGTTGTACTAGGGCTTCGGGTTCTTTGGACACGCTGCTGGATCCACTCTTAGCGAGTTCATCCGCAGCGTTCGTTCCCCCGTGATCCGCTGTGTCACTTTATCCACTGCAGTGTTACCTTGTTTATTGTAGCAATGGCCTCCAGCGCGAGGTGACACTGCCGGATTAGACCTGAGCTCATTATACTGCCGTTCAGCGCCTCTAGTACCGAAGCGCTGTCCGACAGTAGTAGCGCTGGCCACTAATTGTAGCTGCCACGATGATCCCGACGCATTCAGCCTGGCATATTGAGTTGTGTTGTTCAAGGTATGTGTACCCGCTAATATTTAGGTCCAGAGAGTGCGCTGCAGCTCCTGTGCCCGTCTTTGTCTTGGAACCATCGGTATAGATGCGTAGCTCCTCAGACTGGACTTTTGCTTCTCCAGCCAAGTTGATGGTGTATGATATGATCTCTCTGTTACTGTTTGGGTATGCGAGCGATCACAGCAGGCCGCCAATAGTGGTAAAATTACATGACAAGATTACTTCTTCGTTCTTGCGATTAGTGCAATCAAGTTTTTCTAGGGTTATGCTTGTTTTGTCATTCACATATCAGATGAGAGGACGAGCATGGCATGACATGTCGGAGTGGTTGTGAGCCGTTGAAGGCCGGGACGATTGGAGGGAGAGGCGTATGTCCAGCAGAGTGTACCGAAACTCTAACTGGCTTGTTTTGCACAATCTGCAGCCAATCTGAATAAATTTCGTTAGCGTGATAGTGTTTTCATTTTACATGCGTATATTGATTCGGTTCGACGGAGCGATGCGGAGACTTGTAGAACGTGTGTACCGACCGGGCACCGAGTTCGTTCTCTACTGAGCTCCGCGCGGTCGCCTCTCGCACCACTTCCTACCTCGTACCCCGCGTGCCTTCGTAAAATGAAAACGCTATAATTTGTGGTATTCTTTAAAGCGGCATCTATTGGTGTGCTAGCGATCAGTTCCAAGATGCTTACAGAAATTTTGCCCCGCAGCAGTAAGTAGATGATTAATTCAGCACCCGATGTCTTCACCGAATACATCTGAAGCCCATGGCAAGAATTAGAGCAGAAGTAGTCCCATGCTCGACCGATTCAAATCAAAGTCGAATTGACGACCTAAAAAGCGTGGTACTGTTTACAAAAATGAACCTATTTCAGGAGAAAAAAGTCTTCTGGATAATGCGCATATTGTGTCGGGTTTTCAGCTACTACAAATCCATCTATTGGGCGTTCCACATAATTCTTGTGAATTGACGACCGAAATATTGTGGTACTGTGCGAACCCGTAATGATGAACCCTTTTCAGGAGAAAATCGTCTGGAACATCGGGTTCTGGATAATGCGCGTACTGTGCATGTTGTACGCAACTCCGTCCATCGCACTGAAAAGGAAGGTTTTCGGCTACTACCGCTCCATCTATTGGGCGTTCTACATAATTTCTTGTCAATTGACGACCTAAAAAGTGTGGTAATGTGCGAACCCGTAATGATTTACCGTTTTTAGAATCGTCTGGAACATCGGGTTCTGGATAAAAAAAAAGTAAAAGTAAAAAAGTTTTTTATTTGTGTCTAAAACATTACATTACAGCTTCATTGTATAAAATAATGTTTAATTACATGTTCTAGATTTAATACATTCATTAATCACTCCCACTGAAAATGCGCGTACTGTGTATGGTGCACGCAACTCCGTCCATCGCACTGAAAAGGAAGGTTTTCGGCTACTACCACTCCATCTATCCGGCGTTCCACATAATTTCTTGTGAATTGACGACCTAAAAAGTGTGGTACTGTGCGAACCCGTAATGATGAACCGTTTTTAGAATCGTCTGGAACATCGGGTTCTGGATAATGCGCGTACTGTGAATGGTGTACCCAACTGCGTCCATCGCACTGAAAAGGAAGGTTTTCGGCTACTACCACTCCATCTATCCGGCGTTCCACATAATTTATTGTGAATTGACGACCTAAAAAGTGTGCTACTGTGCGAACCCTTGATGATGAACCCTTTTCAGGAGGAATTCGTCTGGAACATCGGGTTCTGGATAATGCGCGTACTGTGCCTGGTGTACGTAACTCCGTGCCTCGCGGTGAAGAAGAAGGTTTTCGGCTACTACAACTCCATCTATTGGGCGTTCCACGTCATTCTGCTGGCGCTTGCGGCGGGCGCGGCGTCCGCTGCACCGCCGGCGCCGCCGCCGCGGACGAGCGTCATGCCATCCGCTGCGTCGAGTTCAGCCGTGAATAAGCCGCCCCGTGAAGAGCCGCCAACAATTAATGCTGCCCTGCTAGTGTAGCGTAGTAGAGCAATGGCAGACCTATCTTTGTATTTTTCATAATACTAGACAGAGAGAGATCAGTCTTCAACGGTGCATTCGTATGTTCGTTTAGATTTTTACCGCTGTTACATATTATCGTAATGTTTTCGGTTACGAGGGATACGAATCAAAGCGACTTACACTCGCCGATGTTTCGTCCCTCGCTCCGGGTACATCGTCAGGAATCGCGGTAACTGTGACGTCCTGGAGGGCGCCCGAAACGTCGTCCAGTCTGATGTCGACTGCCGGTCGTCGAAGTTACCTCTCATCGCTACAATCTACGTCGCAGCGACCGGCAGTCGACATCTGACTGGACGACGTGTCGGGCGTCCCCCAGGACGTCGGTCCAGTTGCCGCGAGTCCTGACGATGTCCCCGGAGCGAGGGACGATACGTCGTAGACGAGTAACCGAAAACATTACGATAAACTGCATTCGTAGCTCTCTGAAAAACACAGCTTTTATTGAAAATAAAATGGCGGAAATGCCATTTATATTTTTAGCTGTATTACAGTGACACCGCACCGACATTAAATGCTTATCTGACATGCATGGGTAGCAATCCGATTATATAATCTATGGTGAAGCTAGGTGCAGTAATAGTACATTTTCAACTGGAGTTGTTTCGAAGAGAGTTTTATACTTTATTTAAATGAAATGGTGCGTTTAATGCAGTATACATTTTATTAAATTTGATATTGTACTAAGTAACTAAGTACTGATGATTTGTAAATTCTTTGCATTTCTAATACTTGCAACTAATGATATTATTATAGCAAAACTAATTCAATTTTTATAATGACAACAACAAATGTAAAATTTTAAACATAAATCTCATAAACTTGATATATTTAACAAATTAAAGAAACTAGTATAAAAGTGTGTAAAATGTGCAACTTACATAAAAAATAAAACATTCTTACAAAGCTATTTTTATTGCCTTGATTAACCTCTTGGTTTCACAATTATTAAAATATGCTTACAAATGATTTGTTGTTTTGGACCCCATATTTATTTTTACGAAATAATGAACATTTTGTTCAATTCAGTAAGAATAAAATACTGATATTATAAAAGTATACTAACAGGAGGAGTACTATTCAACAAGATAATGTGGACCATCCACGGACAAATCATTGAATTGCATGTATGTTCAAGCACAAGCTTGTCACCACATATCTAATATATATAGGGTGTACAAGGTTCGGTCAGGAATATCGAAATGAACCATTGTACATAATCTTATAAACACATTAAACAAGAAAAATGGTCCTACCTAGTTTACGAAATATGAAATTTCAAAGTTTTAATTTTACTAAATCTATGCGCGCTCTAAGCGATCCGCACCGCACCACGAAGGCGCAAGCGGCGGCGCGGCGGAGGCGGCGGGGTGGGGGTAAGCCTAGCCCTGCGCGGCCGCGCGCGAGCATAGAGCGCGCTCACACTGTCGTACGCATTTACTTTGCTATCTGTTCCAAGATTCTTACAGAAATTTTGCCCCGCAGCATTTAAGTAGATGATTAATTCAGCACCCGATGTCTTCACCGAACACATCTGAAGCCCATGGCAAGACTTAGAGCAGAAGTAAGTAGTCCCATGCTCGACCGATTCAAATCAAAGTCGAATTGACGACCTAAAAAGCGTGGTACTGTTTACAAACATGAACCCTTTTCAGGAGAAAAAAGTCTTCTGGATAATGCGCATATTGTGTCGGGTTTTCAGCTACTACAAATCCATCTATTGGGCGTTCCACATAATTCTTGTGAATTGACGACCTAAAAAGTGTGGTACTGTGCGAACCCGTAATGATGAACCCTTTTCAGGAGAAAATCGTCTGGAACATCGGGTTCTGGATAATGCGCGTACTGTGCATGATGTGCGCAACTCCGTCCATCGCACTGAAAAGAACGGTTTTCGGCTACTACCACTCCATCTATCGGGCGTTCCGCATAATTTCTTGTGAATTGACGACCTAGAAAGTGTGGTACTGTGCGAACCCGTAATGATGAACCCTTTTCAGGAGAAATTCGTCTGGAACATCGGGTTCTGGATAATGCGCGTACTGTGCCTGGTGTACGTAACTCCGTGCCTCGCGGTGAAGAAGAAGGTTGTCGGCTACTACAACTCCATCTATTGGGCGTTCCACGTAATTCTGCTGGCGCTTGCGGCGGGCGCGGCGTCCGTTGCACCGCCGCCGCCTCCGCCGCGGACGGGCGCCATGTCATCCACTGTGTCGAGTGCAGCCGTGAATTATGCTGCCCTGTAAAGAGCCGTGGACAGTTAATCGCCCTGCTAGTGTAGCGTAGTAGCGCTGGAAGAGCAATGACAGACCTATATTTGTATTTTTATAATACTAGACAGAGAGAGAGATCAGTCTTCAACGGTGCATTCGTATGTTCGTTTAGATTTTTACCGCTGTTACATATTATCGTAATGTTTTCGGTTACGAGGGATACGAATCAAAGCGACTTACACTCGTCGACGTTTCGTCCCTCGCTCCGGGTACATCGTCAGGACTCGCGGTAACTGTGACATCCTGGAGTACGCCCGACACGTCGTCCAGTCAGATGTCGACTGCCGGTCGTCGAAGTTACCTCTTATCGCTACAATCTACGTCGCAGCGACCGGCAGTCGACATCTGACTGGACGACGTGTCGGGCGTCCTCCAGGTCGTTGCAGTTGCCGCGAGTTCTGACGATATCTCCGGAGCGAGGGACGAAACGTCGTCGACGAGTAACCGAAAACATTACGATAAACTGCATTCGTAGCTCTCTGAAAAACACAGCTTTTATTGAAAATAAAATGGCGGAAATGCCATTCATATTTTTGGCTGTATTACAGTGTACTGTTCGTACCGACATCAAATGCTTATCTAACACGGGTAGCAACCCGATTATATAATCTATGGTCAAGCTAGGTGCAGTAATAGTAAATTTTCAACCGGAGTTGTCTCGAAGAGAGTTTTATACTTTATTTAAATGAAATGGTGCGTTTAATGCAGTATACATTTGATTAAATAAACAATTTGATATTAACAATACATATTGTTTAGTTTTGGAAGACAACGACAATACTCACTTAACTATTATTGTACTAAGTACTGATGATTTGTAAATTCTTTGCATTTCTAATACTTGCAACTAATTATACTATTATTATAACAAAACGAATGTAATTTTTATAATGACAACAACAAATGTAAAATTTTAAACATAAATCTCATAAACTTGATAGATTTAACAAATTAAAGAAACTAGTATAAAACTGTGTAAAATGTGCAACTTACTTAAAAAATTAAACATTCTTACAAAGCTATTTTTATTGCCTTGATTAACCTCTTGGTTTCACAATTATTAAAATATGCTTACAAATGATTTGTTGTTTTGGACCCCATATTTATTTTTACGAAATAATGAACATTTTGTTCAATTCAGTAAGAATAAAATACTGATATTATAACAGTATACTAACAGGAGGAGTACTATTCAACAAGATAATGTGGGCTATCCACGGACAAATCATTGAATTGCATGTATGTTCAAGCACAAGCTTGTCACCACATATCTAATATACGGGAGCATTTTCAAATAAAGAACATGTACCGGTCGCGCGGGCACTATTGCAAATTATCCCTAATTTTGTCGATCTGTTCTGTCTCTGTGCCTAATTTTGGCCACATAGTGAATTATTTGTATGACATGTGGTATGCCGTTGGAAAGGGCGTAAACTAGCAAACTTTTTAAAAGAAAATGAAGCTATCAATTGGTGTCAGTTTTTTGTTAAATGAATTAAGAAATTAAGATTCTGTCATATTTTTACTCGTTCTCGGGACTTTGGGAGCTCATAAGACCTTTTCGTGGTATTAATTTCATCAAATAATATTTTTTTTTTTGAACAAGGATACATCGTAAAATTCAACAAATTTGATTTCGTGCTGATAAAATTATAAACAAAAAAGTTACAAGGGTTTAAAGCAGGAATTATGGTAATTTTCAAAAATAAAGAAAAAAAATCGTATCTCGATACCACGTGACATCTGACAAAAGGTGTCATGGGTCAAAACGTTGCAAATGACTCCACTTACCTACAAAAAAAAATTGTCGGTCGATGTGCAGAACACCCTGTATATAGGGTGTCGCAAGGTTCGGTCAGGAATATCGAAATGAACCATCAATCAATCAATATCAATACTAATAATAAATCTGTAAGGGATGGTCATGGAGTAAGTTACTTTGTTTTAGGAAATATTGAGTTTGTAGCCTCTATGTATGATACTAATGCTAAATTGACGATTTTTAAAAATCTTTTCTGTATGTATGTATGTATGTATGTATGTATGTTCCTCCATAACTCTTAAAGCCATAATCCGAATTTGATGAAACTTAGTACAAGCACATTTTACTATACGGGACACAGGATAGGCTTACTAAAATTCACTTCCGGCTACGCTAAGATGTGGCTCCCATACAAATCGAATTGTTCCAAGCGCCGAAATAATGGGCGGCGCGGCGCGGCGGGGGTTAGTAGCGCGTCTCGCGGAGACTGGCAGCCCGGCGGCGGCGAAGGCGCGGGACGCGGCGCGGGGCGTGCGGTCTGGCGGAGCGCGGTGTGTGTGTGTATGCATTGTCTCGGCAGAGTTTCTTATATTTTAATTCGATTCATATCATAATATTATGTAGGTTAACTTCGTTAGGTATCTATTTGATTAATTTTAGGTGCAAACCTATGTAAAAGTGTTATTGCGAGTCGATGTTAGCGGATTTTTATTTAACTGAAGTTCCTATTTGATTTAAGTTAATTGATCGTATGTTTATTATATTGTACGTAGTGTAGTATGCGCGGTATATTAGCGAAGAGATTCTTATTTTTACCCGATTACGGCAAAGCGAAAAGGAGAGTTATGTTTTTGACCGGTATGTATGTATGTATGTATGTTCAACTGTTCCCTCATATTAACTTCGAAACTACTTATCATAATTTGACAAATGAGGTATCGTTGGATGCGTCTTGACCGTACGCTGGTCGTCAAGACGCATCCAACGTCTATAGGCTATAGGATATGGCGCCCTATAGAGGACATAAGTAATGATAAAAAATTGCCCGCGGCTTCGCTCGCGTGAAATTCGTATTTCAAAGGAAGAAAGTAAGTAACTAAGGGCGAGCTGGGTTCAGGTAAACGATAAACCGTCTCGAAGAAAGTGAGTAACTTTTTGAGGCCGAAGGCGAAGTTGCGTTCAGAAAGACGATAAACCTTCTCGAAGACAGTAAGTAACTATGGGCGAGGCCGAAGGCCGAGCTGCGTTCAGGAAGAGGATAAACCATCTTTAAGAAAGTAAGTAACAAAGGGCGAGGCCGAAGGCCGAGCTGCGTTCAGGAAGAGGATAACCTTTTCGAAGAAAGTAAGTAATTATGGGCGAGGCCGAAGGGCAAGCTGCGTTCAGGATGAGGGTAAACTTTTCGAAGAAAGTAAGTAACAGAGGGCGAGGCTGATGGCGGAGCTGCGTTCAGGAAAACGATAAACCTTCTCGAAGACAGTAAGTAACTATGGGCGAGGCCGAAGGCCGAGCTGCGTTCAGGAAGAGGATAACCTTTTCGAAGAAAGTAAGTAAGTATGGGCGAGGCCGAAGGCCGAGCTGCGTTCAGGAAAACGATAAACCTTCTCGAAGACAGTAAGTAACTATGGGCGAGGCCGAAGGCCGAGCTGCGTTCAGGAAGAGGATGACCTGTTCGAAGAAAGTAAGTAACAGAGGGCGAGGCCGAAGGCCGAGCTTCGTTCAGGAAGACGATAAACCTTTTCGAAGACAGTAAGTAACTATAGGCGAGGCCGAAGGCCGAGCTGCGTTCAGGAAGACGATAAATTCTCGAAGACAGTAAGTAACTATGGGCAAGGCCGAAGGCCGAGATGTGTTCAGGAAGAGGATAAACCTTTTCGAAGAAAGTAAGTAACAAAGAAGTTACTTTCTTCGAGAAGATTTATGGTCTTCCTGAACGCAGCTCGGCCTTCGGACTCGCCCTCGGTTACTTACATTCTTCGAAAAGGTTATCCTCTTCCTGAACGCAGCTCGGCCTTCGGCCTCGCCCTTTGTTACTTATTTCTTAAAGATGGTTTATCCTCTTCCTGAACGCAGCTCGGCCTTCGGCCTCGCCCATAGTTACTTACTGTCTTCGAAAAGGTTTATCGTCTTCCTGAACGCAGCTCGGCCTTCGGCCTCGCCCTCTGTTACTTACTTTCTTAGAAAATGTTATCCTCTTCCTGAACGCAGCTCGGCCTTCGGCCTCGCCCATAGTCACTTACTGTCTTCGAGAAGGTTCAGTTTTCCTGAACGCAGGTCGGCCTTCGGCCTCGCCCTCTGTTACTTACTTTCTTCGAAAAGTTTACCCTCATCCTGAACGAAGCTCGGCCTTCGGCCTCGCCCATGGTTACTTACTTTCTTCGAAAAGGTTATCCTCTTCCTGAACGCAGCTCGGCCTTCGGCCTCGCCCTTTGTTACTTACTTTCTTATAGATGGTTTGTCCTCTTCCTGAACGCAGCTCGGCCTTCGGCCTCGCCCATAGTTACTTACTGTCTTCGAGAAGGTTTATCGTCTTCCTGAACGCAACTCCGCCTTCGGCCTCAAAAAGTTACTCACTTTCTTCGAGACGGTTTATCGTTTACCTGAACCCAGCTCGCCCTTAGTTACTTACTTTCTTCCTTTGAAATACAAATTTCACGCGAGCGAAGCCGCGGGCAAAAGCTAGTTGTATATAATCTTATAAACACATTAAACAAGAAAAATGGTCCTACCTAGTTTTCGAAATATGAAATTTCAAAGTTTTAATTTTACTAAAATATGCGTGCTCTAAGCGATCCGCACCGCACCACGAAGGCGCAAGCGGCGGCGCGGAGGAGGCGGCGGGGTGGGGTAAGCCTAGCCACAGCATATACAGGGTGGTCCAAAAATCGTGGACCAAACGAAACAGGGAGGTAGAGGGGGTTATTTGCAGTAAAAAATCCCTCCATGACAGGGTCCTATCTTGAACTCCTTAAAAGTTTTGACTATTTTAGTCTTTTTTTAATAAAATTCCATAATTCATAATAATAAGGCAATTAAAAAAAAAAGTCAATAAAAAATGAAAAAATTAATGGTCATTAATTGGTTCTAGAGGATGTATCATCACTACAAAAATGTTTTTATAATAGTGAATATCATGATTTATGAATAATGGAATTTTATTCAATATTATTTAAGTGTTATGAAAAATTATTTCTATCTTTAGAACCTTACTGTGAAAAAAAAATGTACTACTAAAACATGACCCCGTATGAAAATAACTTGCCTATTTAATGGCGATTAAAATAAGGTATAACAACACTGCTGTTTGTAGCAAAATTATTTTTTTATGTATTTTTTTTTCATAGCAAAGACTAAATTAAGGTAAATCAGAGTATAGTAAAAAATTTTACTGTGATGTTTTATTTCACATCAGCTCTTCGTAAAACGTTTTTCGATCGAATTTTAGAAAGAAAGAGATTATCTGTCTCTTTTTCACACTAAGGAACTGAATGCGAAATTAACAATAACTCACTCGCTTGCTGCGTGGAATGCTTTTGTTTTTTCATCTTTTGTTTGCGTGCACCACAGTCGGCCGGCGGCGGCGGATGTCGCTTACCAACCGGTTTAGTTACTCGCTATCTGCCTGTTACACCACACGTGATCTCTGTTACTCTACCCGACGAATTTCGCTATTACTTGGACCTTGTGTTGTGATCTACCAATTTGTGACCCACGCTTGCTATTACGGACTCTGTGATTTATTGCCTACCTGTGTGTGACCTGTGCTTCTTACCCATTTGGACTTTGTGTTGCTTGCTACCGGACTTGGCTGGATATGGCCGATGTAAGACGAGTGGAGTATACCCAGCGTGAGTATGCAGAAATGCATTACCTGTATGGCTTTTGCGATGGAAATGCTCGGGCTGCTGCCAGAGTATATCGCCGACGTTACCCGAACCGTGACCGCTTTCCCGACCACAGGATTTTTGTCAGCGTTCACGCTGCTTACACGGGAGGTTACTTACCTGGTCAACATCATGCAGAAGATGGTCGTGGTCGGCCAGCGATTCATGATGATCAAGAAGAAGAACAAATACTCCGTGCACTAGAAATGGACCCCACCACGAGCCAGTGTCGCATATCCCGAAACTTGGGTATTCCTAAGTCGGTAGTTCAACGTTACGTAAAGAGAAATCATTTACATGCGTACCACGTACAACGAATCCAAGCGTTATTACCAGCAGACTTTGAAAACAGAGTGCAGTTTTGCAGAGAAATGCTACGACGTCATAGAGCTGACCCACAATTTTTCAACAAAATTTTGTGGTCTGACGAATCAAGTTTTAGAAGAATTGGAATCTTTAACATTCATAACTTGCACTATTACGCTGTCGTTAATCCACACATAGTTAGAAATGACAAGTTCCAACACCAGTTTGGCGTCAACATGTGGGCTGGGATCATTGGCGGACACCTTGTAACATTCGAATTGCCACCAAGATTGAATGGTGCTCTGTATTTAGAATTTCTACAAAATAACTTGCACGAAATACTGCGCCAAGCTGAAATTCCAGAGGATTTGGTTAATAACATGTGGCTGCAACAAGATGGCGCGCCACCACACTACGCTCGGGCAGTCCGACAATATTTAAACGCCCAGTATCCAAATCGTTGGATTGGTCGAGGTGGAACAATCCAATGGCCAGCGAGATCTCCGGATCTAAACCCCATTGATTTTTTTTGTGGGGATATTTGAAAGAGGTGGTGTACGAAAAAGAGAACCGGACAGAACAAGAATTAAGAAATAAAATAGAGATAGCGACAGAAAATGTTAAACTCAACAGAAACGCATTTCGTAAATTGCGAAATAATTTTATTAGACGATGTCGTGCATGTATTGCCGCTAGAGGAAGGAATTTCGAACAATTTTTGTAGATATGTGTTATTTCTATCTAATAAAAAAAATTATAATTCGATAATTGTTTTTTTTTACTATCCTCTGATTTACCTTAATTTAGTCTTTGCTATGAAAAAAAATACATAAAAAAATTATTTTGCTAGAAACAGCAGTGTGTTATACCTCATTTTAATCGCCATTAAATAGGCAAGTTATTTTCATACGGGGTCATGTTTTAGTAGTACATTTTTTTTTCACAGTAAGGTTCTAAAGATAGAAATAATTTTTCATAACACTTAAATAATATTGAATAAAATTCCATTATTCATAAATCATGATATTCACTATTATAAAAACATTTTTGTAGTGATGATACATCCTCTAGAACCAATTAATGACCATTAATTTTTTCATTTTTTATTGACTTTTTTTTTAATTGCCTTATTATTACGAATTATGGAATTTTATTAAAAAAAGACTAAAATAGTCAAAACTTTTAAGGAGTTCAAGATAGGACCCTGTCATGGAGGGATTTTTTACTGCAAATAACCCCCTCTACCTCCCTGTTTCGTTTGGTCCACGATTTTTGGACCACCCTGTATATGGCTAAAGCAGTATGGAAACTAGGCCTATTTGTTAAAATAAGTACCTACGCTCCATTGGAGCGTTAGGGATGTTAATCAAATTTTTTTGTAAAATTGTAAAATTATTATTTACTAGCTTTTGCCCGCGGCTTCGCTCGCGTGAAATTTGTATTTCAAAGGAAGAAAGTAAGTAACTAAGGGCGAGCTGGGTTCAGGTAAACGATAAACCGTCTCGAAGAAAGTGAGTAACTTTTTGAGGCCGAAGGCGGAGTTGCGTTCAGGAAGACGATAAACCTTCTCGAAGACAGTAAGTAACTATGGGCGAGGCCGAAGGCCGAGCTGCGTTCAGGAAGAGGACAAACCATCTATAAGAAAGTAAGTAACAAAGGGCGAGGCCGAAGGCCGAGCTGCGTTCAGGAAGAGGATAACCTTTTCGAAGAAAGTAAGTAACCATGGGCGAGGCCGAAGGCCGAGCTTCGTTCAGGATGAGGGTAAACTTTTCGATGAAAGTAAGTAACAGAGGGCGAGGCCGAAGGCCGACCTGCGTTCAGGAAAACTGAACCTTCTCGAAGACAGTAAGTGACTATGGGCGAGGCCGAAGGCCGAGCTGCGTTCAGGAAGAGGATAACATTTTCTAAGAAAGTAAGTAACAGAGGGCGAGGCCGAAGGCCGAGCTGCGTTCAGGAAGACGATAAACCTTTTCGAAGACAGTAAGTAACTATGGGCGAGGCCGAAGGCCGAGCTGCGTTCAGGAAGAGGATAAACCATCTTTAAGAAATAAGTAACAAAGGGCGAGGCCGAAGGCCGAGCTGCGTTCAGGAAGAGGATAACCTTTTCGAAGAATGTAAGTAACCGAGGGCGAGTCCGAAGGCCGAGCTGCGTTCAGGAAGACCATAAATCTTCTCGAAGAAAGTAACTTCTTTGTTACTTACTTTCTTCGAAAAGGTTTATCCTCTTCCTGAACACATCTCGGCCTTCGGCCTTGCCCATAGTTACTTACTGTCTTCGAGAATTTATCGTCTTCCTGAACGCAGCTCGGCCTTCGGCCTCGCCTATAGTTACTTACTGTCTTCGAAAAGGTTTATCGTCTTCCTGAACGAAGCTCGGCCTTCGGCCTCGCCCTCTGTTACTTACTTTCTTCGAACAGGTCATCCTCTTCCTGAACGCAGCTCGGCCTTCGGCCTCGCCCATAGTTACTTACTGTCTTCGAGAAGGTTTATCGTTTTCCTGAACGCAGCTCGGCCTTCGGCCTCGCCCATACTTACTTACTTTCTTCGAAAAGGTTATCCTCTTCCTGAACGCAGCTCGGCCTTCGGCCTCGCCCATAGTTACTTACTGTCTTTGAGAAGGTTTATCGTTTTCCTGAACGCAGCTCCGCCATCAGCCTCGCCCTCTGTTACTTACTTTCTTCGAAAAGTTTACCCTCATCCTGAACGCAGCTTGCCCTTCGGCCTCGCCCATAATTACTTACTTTCTTCGAAAAGGTTATCCTCTTCCTGAACGCAGCTCGGCCTTCGGCCTCGCCCTTTGTTACTTACTTTCTTAAAGATGGTTTATCCTCTTCCTGAACGCAGCTCGGCCTTCGGCCTCGCCCATAGTTACTTACTGTCTTCGAGAAGGTTTATCGTCTTCCTGAACGCAACTTCGCCTTCGGCCTCAAAAAGTTACTCACTTTCTTCGAGACGGTTTATCGTTTACCTGAACCCAGCTCGCCCTTAGTTACTTACTTTCTTCCTTTGAAATACGAATTTCACGCGAGCGAAGCCGCGGGCAATTTTTTATCATTACTTATGTCCTCTATAGGGCGCCATATCCTATAGCCTATAGACGTTGGATGCGTCTTGACGACCAGCGTACGGTCAAGACGCATCCAACGATACCTCATTTGTCAAATTATGATAAGTAGTTTCGAAGTTAATATGAGGGAACAGTTGAACATACATACATACATACATACCGGTCAAAAACATAACTCTCCTTTTCGCTTTGCCGTAATCGGGTAAAAATAAGAATCTCTTCGCTAATATACCGCGCATACTACACTACGTACAATATAATAAACATACGATCAATTAACTTAAATCAAATAGGAACTTCAGTTAAATAAAAATCCGCTAACATCGACTCGCAATAACACTTTTACATAGGTTTGCACCTAAAATTAATCAAATAGATACCTAACGAAGTTAACCTACATAATATTATGATATGAATCGAATTAAAATATAAGAAACTCTGCCGAGACAATGCATACACACACACACCGCGCTCCGCCAGACCGCACGCCCCGCGCCGCGTCCCGCGCCTTCGCCGCCGCCGGGCTGCCAGTCTCCGCGAGACGCGCTACTAACCCCCGCCGCGCCGCGCCGCCCATTATTTCGGCGCTTGGAACAATTCGATTTGTATGGGAGCCACATCTTAGCGTAGCCGGAAGTGAATTTTAGTAAGCCTATCCTGTGTCCCGTATAGTAAAATGTGCTTGTACTAAGTTTCATCAAATTCGGATTATGGCTTTAAGAGTTATGGAGGAACATACATACATACATACATACATACATACAGAAAAGATTTTTAAAAATCGTCAATTTAGCATTAGTATCATACATAGAGGCTACAAACTCAATATTTCCTAAAACAAAGTAACTTACTCCATGACCATCCCTTACAGATTTATTATTAGTATATTGATTGATTAAAACAT
This sequence comes from Nematopogon swammerdamellus, assembly GCA_946902875.1. Taxonomy (NCBI): domain Eukaryota; kingdom Metazoa; phylum Arthropoda; class Insecta; order Lepidoptera; family Adelidae; genus Nematopogon; species Nematopogon swammerdamellus. The sequence continues at coordinate 21,725,074 of OX336347.1, read as the reverse complement.
TTATTTAGGTTCTGTAATGTAATGATCAAATAATCAATATAATCAATCATCAATAATAAGTTCAAAACGTGGTTGCTATAAATATGAATTGATATAACTTTTCTCGACTTTTGTCAACTTTTATTAACTTTGTAAATTGTTAACAACTTTTGTCAGCTGTCGTCAACCATTGTAAATGTTTGTCAACTTTTCTCATCTTTTGCCAATTTCAGTCATCTTTTGTCAACTTTTATTGACTGTTGTCAAGTCTTGTCAATGTGTGTCAACCTTGGTAAACTTTTGTGAGCTTTCGTCAACATTTGTCATCTTTTGTCAACTTTCATCGACTGTTGTCAACTCTTGTCAATGTTTGTCAACCTTGGTCAACTTTTGTCAACTTTCGTCAACATTTGTCATCTTTTGTCATCTTTTGTCAACTTTTATCGACTGTTGTCAACTCTTGTCAATCTTTGTCAACCTTGGTTACTTTTGTCAACTTTTGTCAACATTTGTCGACTTTTGTCATCTTTTGTCAACGTTTGTCAACTTTTGTCTATTTTTCTCGATTTTTGTGAAATTATAGCCATTTTCGTTCTCTTTTATCAACTTTTCTCATCTTTTGCCAACTTCTGTCACCTTTTGTGAACTTTTATCGACTGTTGTCAACTCTTGTCAAGTTTTGTAAACTTTTGAGAACTTTTATCAACTCTCGGCAACTTATGTCAACTTATGTCAACTCTTGTCAACTTTTGTCAACATTTGTCAACTTTCGTCAACATTTGTCAACTTTTGTCAACTTTCGTCAACGTTTGTCTACTTTTATGGCTTTTGTCGACTTTTGTTAACTTATAGCCACTTTTGTCATCTTTTGTCAATTTTTGCCCACTTCTATCAGCTTTTGTAAAATTTTAACGACTGTTGTCAACTTTCGGAAATTTTTGTCAACTTTTGCCAACTTCTGTCACTTTTATGAACTTAGGCCAGCTTCCGTCAAATTTTCTCAACTTTCGTCATCTTTTGTCAACTTTTACTAACTTCTGTCAACTTTTAACCACTATTGTCAACTTTTGCCAAGTTCTGTCACTTTTATGGACTTTTGTCAGCTTTCGTGAACTTTTTTCAACTCTTGTCAACGTTTGTCAACTTTCGTCAACTATTGTTAATTAATGTCAACTAAGTATTGTCAACTTTTTTCATATTTTGTCTACGTTTGTCAACTTATGTCAGCTGTTTGTCAACTTGTTGACAACAGTGGTTAAAATATGATAAAAGCTGACAAAAGCTGAGAGAAGTTGGCAAAAGTTGACAAAAGATGACGAAAGTGGCTGTAAGTTCACAAAAGTCGAGAAAAGTATACAAAAGTTGACAAAAGATGACAAAATGTTGACGAAAGTTGACTAAGGTTGACAAACAACCACAAGAGTTGACAACAGTCGATAAAAGTTGACAAAGATGACAAATGTTGACGAAAGTTGACAAAAGTTGACCAAGGTTAGGTTGACATTGACACGAGTTGACAACAGTCGATAAAAGTTGACACAGGTCGATAAAAGTTGACAAAAGATGACAAAAGTAGACAAAAGCCGACGAAGGTTAACAAAAATTGTCAAGAGTTGACAACAGTCGATAAAAGTTGACAAAAGATGACAAAAGTTGACAAATGTTGACGAAAGTTGACAAAAGTTGACCAAGGTTGACAAACATTGACAAGAGTTGACAACAGTCGATAAAAGTTGACAAAAGATGACAAAAGTTGACAAATATTGACGAAAGTTGACAAAAGTTGACCAAGGTTGACAAACATTGACAAGAGTTGACAACAGTCGATAAAAGTTGAAAAAATATGACAAAAGTTGACAAATGTTGACGAAAGTTGACAATAGTTGACAAAGGTTGATAAACATTGACAACAGTCGATAAAAGTTGACAAAAGATGACAAAAGTTGACAAATATTGACGAAAGTTGACAAAAGTTGACCAAGGTTGACAAACATTGACAAGAGTTGACAGCAGTCGATAAAAGTTGACAAAAGGTGACAGAAGTTGGCAAAATATAAGAAAAGTTGACAAAAGTTGACAAGAGTTGACATAAGTTACCGAGAGTTGGCAAAAGTTTTCAAAAGTTTACAAAACTTGACAACAGTCGACAAAAGGTGACAGAAGTGGGCAAAAGATGAGAAAAGTTGACAAAAGTTGACAAGAGTTGACATAAGTTACCGACAGTTGACAAAAGTTCTCAAAAGTGTACAAACTTGACAAGAGTTGACAACAGTCGATAAAAGTTAACAAAAGGTGACAGAAGTTGGCAAAAGATAAGAAAAGTTGACAAAAGTTGACAAGAGTTGACATAAGTTACCGAGAGTTAGCAAAAGTTCTCAAAAGTTTACAAAACTTGACAAGAGTTGACAACAATCGATAAAAGTTGACAAAAGGTGACAGAAGTTGGCAAAAGATGAGAAAAGTTGACAAAAGTTGACAAGAGTTGACATAAGTTACCGAGAGTTGACAAAAGTTCTCAAAAGTTTACAAAACTTGACAAGAGTTGACAACAGTCGATAAAAGTTGACAAAAGGTGACAGAAGTTGGCAAAAGATAAGAAAAGTTTACAAGAGTTGACAACAGTCGATAAAACTTGACAAAATGTGACAGAAGTTGGCAAAAGATGAGAAAAGTTGACAAAAGTTGTCAACATTTGTCAAAAGTTAATATAAAGTGACAACAGTCGAAAAACGTTTGTAAACATTTTTTTGCATTCTAAAAGATCGCGGACTGTCCGTGGCGCATGCAACAAAAACAAACACGACCACTCGGACGCGGCACCCGCGACTGATTGTTTGCGACATTCGCTTCGGGGCCTTGTTGAGGCGTGCGTGTGTGTGAGTGCGTCGTTTCGATCGTTTTGTACGTAGTTTCCATACTGCTTTAGCTATATATATGCTGTGGCCTAGCCCTGCGCGGCCGCGCGCGAGCATAGAGCGCGCTCACACTGTCGTACGCATTTACTTTGTTAGAAAATGGTAAAATTGGAATTAATTCAGATAAAAAAAAAAATCTTTCATCACAGCACTATACACACGATACATATCACGGTTCGACGGAACGACGCGGAGACGTGTAGAACGTGTGTACCGACCGGGCACACTTCTCTACTGAGCTCCGCGCGGTTGCCTCTCGCACCACTTCCTACCTCGTACCCCGCGTGCCTTCGTAAAATGAAAACACTATAATTTGTGGTATTCTTTAAAGCGGCATCTATCGGTGTGCTATTGCTATCTGTTCTAAGATTCTTACAGAAATTTTGCCCCGCAGCATTTAAGTAGATGATTTATTCAGCACCCGATGTCTTCACCGAACACATCTGAAGCCCATGGCAAGACCTAGAGCAGAAGTAGTCCCATGCTCGACCGATTCAAATCAAAGTCGAATTGACGACCTAAACTAAAAAGCGTGGTACTGTTTACAAACATGAACCCTTTTCAGGAGAAAAAAGTCTTCTGGTTAATGCGCATATTGTGCCGGGTTTTCAGCTACTACAAATCCATCTATTGGGCGTTCCACATAATTCTTGTGAATTGACGACCTAAAAAGTGTGCTACTGTGCGAACCCTTGATGATGTACCCTTTTCAGGAGAAAATCGTCTGGAACATTGGGTTCTGGATAATGCGTGTACTGTGCATGGTGTACGCAACTCCATCCATCGCACTGAAAAGGAAGGTTTTCGGCTACTACCACTCCATCTATCGGGCGTTCCACATAATTTCTTGTGAATTGACGACCTAAAAAGTGTGGTACTGTGCGAACCCGTAATGATGAACCCTTTTCAGAAGAAATTCGTCTGGAACATCGGGTTCTGGATAATGCGCGTACTGTGCCTGGTGTACGTAACTCCGTGCCTCGCGGTGAAGAAGGTTTTCGGCTACTACAACTCCATCTATTGGGCGTTCCACGTAATTTTGCTGGCGCTTGCGGCGGGCGCGGCGTCTGTTGCACCGCCGCCGCGTCTGCCGCGGACGGGCGCCATGTCATCCGCTGTGTCGAGTGCAGCCATGAATATGCCGCCCGTACGTAAAGAGCCGCCAACAGTTAATGCTGCCCTGCTAGTGTAGCGTAGTAGCGCTGGAAGAGCAATGGCAGACCTATATTTGTATTTTTCATAATACTGGACAGAGAGAGATCAGTCTTCAACGGTGCATTCGTATGTTCGTTTAGGTTTTTACCGCTGTTACATATTATCGTAATGTTTTCGGTTACAAGGGATACGAATCAAAGCGACTTACACTCGTCGATGTTTCGTCCCTCGCTCCGTGGACATCGTCAGAACTCGCGGTAACTGCGACGTCCTGGAGGACGCCCGACACGTCGTCCAGTCAGATGTCGACTGCCGGTCGTCGAAGTACCATCTCATCGCTAGAATATACGTCAGCGGCGCCCATCAGTCGACATCTGACTGGACGACGTGTCGGGCGTCCTCCAGGACATCGCAGTTCCGCGAGTTCTGACGATATCTCCCGAGCGAGGGCGAACCGTCGTAGACGAGTAACCGAAAACATTACGATAAACTGCATTCGTAGCTCTCTGAAAAACACAGCTTTTATTGAAAATAAAATGGCGGAAATGCCATTTATATTTTTAGCTGTATTACAGTGACACCGCACCGACATTAAATGCTTATCTGACACCACGGGTAGCAATCCGATTATATAATCTATGGTCAAGCTAGGTGCAGTAATAGTAAATTTTCAACCGGAGTTGTCTCGAAGACAGTTTTACACTTTATTTAAATGAAATGGTGCGTTTAATGCAGTATACATTTTATTAAATAAACAATTTGATATTAACAATACATACCTATTGTTTAGTTTTTGGAAGACAACGGCAGTAGGTACTCACTTAACTATTATTGTACTAAGTAACTAAGTACTGATGATTTGTAAATTCTTTGCATTTCTAATACTTGCAACTAATGATATTATTATAGCAAAACTAATTCAATTTTTATAATGACAACAACAAATGTAAAATTTTAAACATAAATCTCATAAACTCGATATATTTAACAAATTAAAGAAACTAGTATAAAAGTGTGTAAAATGTGCAACTTACATAAAAAATAAAACATTCTTACAAAGCTATTTTTATTGTCTTGATTAACCTCTTGGTTTCACAATTATTAAAATATGCTTACAAATGATTTGTTGTTTTGGACCCTATATTTATTTTTACGAAATAATGAACATTTTGTTCAATTCAGTAAGAATAAAATACTGATATTATAACAGTATACTAACAGGAGGAGTACTATTCAACGAGATAATGTGGGCCATCCACGGACAAATCATTGCATTGCATGTATGTTCAAGCACAAGATTGTCACCACATGTCTAATATATATAGGGCGTCCAAGGTTCGGTCAGGAATATCGAAATGAACCATTGTATATAATCTTATAAACACATTAAACAAGAAAAATGGTCCTACCTAGTTTTCGAAATGTGAAATTTCAAAGTTTTAATTTTACTAAATCTATGCGCGCTCTAAGCGATCCGCACCGCACCACGAAGGCGCAAGCGGCGGCGCGGCGGAGGCGGCGGGGTGGGGTAAGCCTAGCCCTGCGCGGCCGCGCGCGAGCATAGAGCGCGCTCACACTGTCGTACGCATTTACTTTGTTAGAAAATGGTAAAATTGGAATTAATTCCTTTACAGAACCGGTAAACTCTGGAACGCTCTCCCTGCTCATATTTTCCCCCCAAGTACAGTCTCGGGTCCTTCAAGAGGGGCGTGAATGGGCACCTGTCAGGCCGGCATGGCATTCGCAACCCCCGAATACGACAGAATGTCCATGGGTGCCTCGGCGCCATATGTCGAGCTAACAATAAAAAAAAAATATATATATTCACCCAAAAAAAAAATACTTTTATCATTGCACTATACACACGATACATATCACTATCCTTCCATATTCCTGACCCAACCTTGGACACCCTGTATTAATAATATATTTCATGTTTAATATTTTCTAAAACATCTTGTAAAGTGCGGCCGCACTAGGTACGAGGCTATATGGAATACACGTGGAATGTTTTAATGCACCGCGTCACGGCGCATTCAAATATTCTTTGTATGGAATTACATACATACATATTACATACATACCCCACGCTCTATGCCAAAGTCGGTGTTGTTCTGCAAGTGCTCTTGTAAATTACAGCACAACTCCTACCACCACGTTTAGCAAAGTATTAGGACCAAGATAACTATCAAGCAGCAAGAAAGGCGCGAAGACCCATCTGCTGCATTACTCGGTGGAAGGACCGCGCCAAGGTGAGATGTGGCTAGCCAATCACCTTTATGCACGGAATTTTGTCCTTATCCCTTAGTCGCCTTTTATGACTCGCACTGCGCGGCGCGGCAAGCGTTTCGTATGAACAAATTCGTGCGCACGTGCTGCGTCGCTACCGCAGAGTGCGGTCGCACTCTCAAAAGCATATTCATTAAATCACATTAACCACATATTCCTAAATATATCGTCGGTATACTGGTAAAACCCATTAAATGTAGACAGGAGAGTTTGGAGATAAATGGATTTGAAAGTTTAATGGCTATAAAGTATTGGTAAAGGTGTAAATGTATAAGAAATGTGTCCATAGTTTTGTAGTATATCTAGTTAAGGTTTAATCAAAGATACAAATCCTCCTTAGAAGTTCAGTATTTTTGTAAAATTTCATAAACCATAAAATGGGACTGTGCTTAATGGGTTTTAATTGTACACATATTTTTAAAATACTGCAATATTCATGGTACACTTACTTAGCTTATAGGATTTTGCTTGTATGGTATTTGGGCCACGAGAGGACCTTCACTTAAATAATGTCAGTAGATTTAAAATACTTTAAAGGCTTCTTACGGAACCAAATTTATAAAATATTTCATTAGATGGTTTTAATTGGTTTTACTTGCGTATTCTAAGGAAAACTTGAGAGATTACCTGGTATTTACACAACCTAACTTCAAAACTAAACGTCGTATCAATAAACGGGTTTTCCCAGAAGAAAGAGCATGAAAAAATATGTAGAACTGCATTATTAACTCATTTTACCTAAAAATTGCATTTAACGGGTTTTACCAGTATACCAACGATATGCAAACTTCAACTGTATCTATAACGTAAACATCTGAAGATGTGAGCAAACTATAAACATACATAGTACAGATATTCTATCTCACGAAGTCAGTTTGGCTATGAATGTTGTCAGGTTTGCACATGCACATTGTTTCAGTGTGCTTAACCTCGAGAGCGCTCAGTCACGATCGCGACGCGCTCCACACAACACACACAAGCGAGCTTACCAGTACACGCCACTACTACAACCAGAGCCAAACGGACTTCGTGAGATATAGTCTATTTTTTTGGAAGACGGAGTAAATTGACATTTGACTGACATTAGAGTGTTGCACGCTTTGCACCACTAGTGATTGTAGTCGATGAAAATTGTATCGACTTTTACACGACACGAACACGACACGACACACCTTCACACATATGCGCTACCTGTGGCGCTGCCTTAAACTTAACATTTTTCTAGCTAGATTTAGCTTAATATGTTGTCAATTAAATCCACAATTAGGTAAATATTTGAGTTCACCGCATTTCATTAGTTAATCAATCGATAAAAGTAACGATAGCAACTACGTGCCTATTTAAAATTTGCCAGAAACTGGCAACACTCCAAACGTCAATTTCCTCCGTCTTCCAAAAAAAAAAAAAACAGACTATAGAACATCTGTAACTATAGACTGTAGAGATAGCATTTTTGCTCTGCTGGTTTCAGCAAACAATTTAGAATAGCACTAACCTTTCTATTTACTGTTCACTAAAAACTCGAATAAGATAGGTTCGACCCACACGTACACACACCACGATACACACGCTGCAATCGGCGTGTCGCAAGATTGTCGCAAGTGTGAACGCTAGGTTTCCAAACTGACACGCAAGAACATTTAATAGGTAAGGACGTCGGACCTTCCCCGCGCCAGCGTAACACTACGCTTGTATAAACGTACAAATGCCATTCGTTACCAACCAATCAGAGCGCGATACCACCCGATACCACCCAATCAGAGCGCGCGCCGCCCCCTCCGCTACCCGCGGAGCTCGACGACGCTGTTTCTCTTATAAGCATTGGACAGTCCGACGTCCATACCTATTTAAATGTTCTTGCTGACACGGTTGGCTACATCGCCTACTACATCCGTGATAGCCCATAACACCGGGTGAACTAGGTGCCACGTCAGTGCTTTCCTTCGGTCGTGCCGGCTACAATGAACTGGCCGGAAAACACGAACTATTTACATAGCCGTTTCAACCGACCATTCATTCAGTGCAATGGTACCACCCCGGGCGGGTTAAACCCTACCACCTAGTAAGGCAAGAAGGGAAGGGGCATACAAGTTTTACGTGGAATCCGAACCACGGTCAGTCTCCAACGGTCGAGCGGTCACCCACCCATGCACTGCATGTGCCCAGGTGTGCTATGATCCGACGGAGTCGACCGACCGCACCACTGAGCTACCGAGGCTGACAAAAGACGCCGACATTTTTGTCGTTGCGGTGCGGTTGTAATGTCGTACGTGTGAGTCGAGCCTTAGTGTGGGCAAGTCGTCGGCCATAGAGTATTTATAGAGTATTTAACCTTACACTATTGTAATATTGAGTAACTCGGGTTGAGGCCGGAGTCTCACACACCCAGCCAATTTCACCCCCAAAGAGATGCCAGACCATCTTTCCAGACTTAAGCCTCTGGGGAAGGCCCATTTCATAGCAATTTATTAATTTCCAAAGTATTAAAGCTAAAATGGAACGACATAAGAGTTGTAATAAGGACCTTAACAGGACACTGCAGACTAAACAAACACCTACACCGAATGGGCCTTAGCGACACACCGGTGTGCAGGTTCTGTATAAAAGAGGATGAATGAAACGCCCATACACATCCTTTGTGAATGTGAAGTGCTCATTCACAGTAAAAGCTTTATTCTTGGGGGTTAAATTTTTGTGCACACCCATGCCAAATAAAGGCATTCAACTCCAAGAATATAACTCGGTTCATAGCGGAAATCGGACTTGGGGGCGAGTTATCAAACTTAACAAGTACTGCAACTTAGTAGACCGGATTGTGAGAAACGGATTCAAGACTGATCTCTTCGCTGTGGAAGTCGGAGCAAGAGGACTACCAGCGAAGTCGCTCTACAGTCTCTTCAAGAATCTAGGGCTCCCAAGATCGACGCTAAGCTCATATATGGAGAGAGCTTCGAAAACGTCACTGGAAGCATCCTACAGAATATGGATAGGTAGAGAGAGGGAGGTCGAGAGCGGGACTGGTGGTTTCCCCGCGTCCTAGTCAACGCAGACTAGCTGACGAGGGCTTGAAGCGAGCCGAAACGTGAAGCATGCGCGGGAAATTTAGAGTGGCCACTCGCTAGTCCCGGCCTCGATTAATACCCTCCTCTACTGCCGATGGGCCCGGATATGTTCGGTGAAGCCATCGCAAGCTTAGATCCACACCTTCCTTTTAAGAGATCACAATAGATCTTCCTAGGCCGCAGTGACAACAAGGCTCAGGGGCCCTAACTCTCACACTTTAAATCATAATTGTATTAATGGGGCCGTAGTAATTTCGTTGAGTTCAACGCTTCCAAGACACAAGTTTGCGCGTTCAGTGCGAAGAGAGCGGCGTTCATACCGGCCTTTCAAGGCACGTCACTTAAATGAAGCGAACACCTCGGGATCCTCGGAGTCGAACTGTGGAACGACCTAAACTTTCGTCATATCGAGGGCAAGGCCAAGCTGGCTTCTAAAAATCTGGGCGTAATCAATAAGGTGCATACTGGCCTATAATTTTCGACCTTTTGTCTCGACCCGCTTTTGTGAATCGGGACGATAAATGCCTCCTTCCATTTGGAAGGAAATACTCCTTCTTTCAATGAGCGTTGAAAAATTATAGATAGCGGATATGCTAAACCTGGGGCACAGCTCTTAACTAAAATTGATGGTAATTCATCGCTTCCTGGACCTTTACTTGGGTCGATACGATTAAGATAACGATAGATGATTTTTGGCGATAGGTCAACGGAACTAATGACATCTAACGGAGGTGTGTCAGACGATGTGTCCGCTCGAATATCCGATGTGGGCATGCGGTGGCTCGGTACAGCGGTTACGGTGTTCGGGGATGCCGGGGAGTCGAACTGTGGAACGACCTAAACTTTCGTCGTCATATCGAGGGCAAGGCCAAGCTGGCTTCTAAAAATCTGGGCGTAATGAATAAGGTGCGACGGTACTTCACGCCGGACCAAAAGCTGCTTTTGTATAAATCGCAGATCAGTTCCTGCTTGGAATACTGCTCGCACATACGGTATGGCTCCGCCAAATACCTGAGAAGCATTACCAGATGCCTTCTGAAATCTGTACCACAATATTAAGACCGGATATACTCATATTCACAAAAGCGACAAAGCATATGTAGTACTTGTTGAACTTACAGTTCCATGGGAAAGCAACATACCGAAGGACCACAACATCAAACCTAACAAGTACTGCAACTTAGTAGACCGGATTGTGAGAAACGGATTGTGAGAAACAGATTCAAGACTGATCTCTTAGCTGTGGAAGTCGGAGCAAGAGGACTACCAGCGAATTCGTCTACAGTCTCTCCAAGAATCTAGGGCTGCCAAGATCGACGCTAAGCTCATACATGGAGAGAGCTTCGAAAACGTCACTGGAAGCATCCTACAGAATATGGATAGGTAGAGAGCGGGACTGGTGTTTCTCCGCGTCCTAGTCAACGCAGACTAGCTGACGAGGGCTTGATGCGAGCCGAAACGTGAAGCATGCGCGGGAAATTTAGAGTGGCCACTCGCTAGTCCCGACCTCGATTAATACCCTCCTCTACTGCCGATGGGCCCGGATATGTTCGGTGAAGCCATCGCAAGCTTAGATCCACACCTTCCTTCTTACAACACAGACAACGGTTGTTTGTTTGCTAATGAGCAATCGCCATGCAAGACTTGACTCCATACTCACCCACTGATAAATGTTGGCAAGCCAGACGGCCATATAAAAAAATTAATAAAAAAATAAATCTAAAAAAAAATTCCAGTGTACTAGAATGTAAAAGTTCAACGGTTTGGTATTTTACAGTTGTGTTACATGAGTTCAGCTCGGATGGAGATCTCCGGATGCTCGATGGCTCGCTTGTTGTGTATGAGCCGCAACTCCAGCAGTCGCGGGGCCAGCTTCCCTGTCGCCTGCTTTTCTGTAAAATAGCCAATCGATCGCATTCAGTAAAGACTACTTTGTGTAAAATTTAAACACCCATATATATTTAAGCGGCGGGTGGCCGCGAAAGGTCCGCGGTTCGAATCCGGTTGGCGTGTACCAATGAGTTTTTTCTGACGAAAAAATTTACGTGCATACCTACACCTGCTGCTTCACCGTTCGGAACCGGTGTAAAACTGTTGGTCCCTTCCCTTGCCCCTTACTAGGTGGTAGACTCAAATTGTAGCCGACTGGGTTGGGTTAGGTTAGGTTAGGTTAGGTTACCACCGTACTGGATGTAAGATGGCCGCATAGCAGCCTCGGTTGTGTTCTCCTCTAGTCCAGTATAGGCAGCAATCCAGGGAAGTCTCCGGTATGGCACCTACCTTCTCGAAGGTGTTATTGGCTGGTCGGAGCATGCGCTTTGGCCACTCCGAATCAGCCACCCATATGGGATTACATAAAAAAATAAATATATATATATATATATGACCAGTGTGTCCTCCCGGTTATGACCAGACATCGGAATCCGCGGGGCACGAATACGACCTTGTTAGGGATTGACTACGGCGATCAATAAACAATCGACACTGTTATCGATACTCATATTTATTTGTTTATTGTATTTTATTCATGTCATATTTCAGACCTGAATACTTATATACCTACAGTACTTATATAAACATGTATACTTTATGTTAACGATTAAGTAAATATATAGTACATATTTATATAAGGTCTTTGAAAATTAGTTCATAGTACGCTAAGGGGGGGTTCTGTATCATATAGGGAGTAAAACCTATATAAAAATGTTTGGACCTTGGGCTTTTTTTAAGTAAAAAAATTTTTTATTTAGGTATTTAAATAAAAAAATAGGTGGTTGATTTTTATAACCTAATCGATTCAGTTTCATAACAGTAACAAAAAAGTCTTCGTGACCATTATGACGTAACACGTGTAAGTTGGTAAAAAAAATTCAATTCTTCCTATTCCATACTAATAAAACTAAAATTGTGGTTTTTCACAATTTCTGAAAGAAAGAGATATACGTGTTGGAAGACTTTTTTGTTCCTAGCACGAAACCGAAACGATGAAGAAAAATTTTTTTTTTACATTTAAAATAAAAAAAAAAAAATTTGTGAAAAGAAAATATTCTTTGTTCTTCAAAAGTGATCTATTTCCGATACAGAACCCCCCCTTAGCTTACTATGAACTAATTTTGTAATACCTATTTTTTTGGACCTTGGCCTTTTTTTATGTAAAATATTTTTTTATGTGTTTAAATAAAAAAATAGGTAGTTGATTTTTATAGCCTAATCGATTCAGTTTCATAACAGTAACAAAAAAGTCTTCAATATCATTATGATGTAACACGTGTAAGTTGGTAAAAAAAATCTAATTCTTTCTATTCCATACTAATAAAACTAATATTGTGGTTTGAACAGATTTGTATTGTACCTACAAAGTAAATACAACATTTGTTTATTATATCTTATTTTCTATAGAAATACTCTTAGTTTTAATAATCGACATTATTTCATATTATTCTAAAATAACGATCGATTTTCGATATTTGTGGATACATTGTCCCATCACTAAACAACCTTGAATCATTCGTGCCCCGCGGATTCCGATGTATGGTTATGACGTACGGGTGTGAAACGTGGACTCTGACACTGTTGCCTAAAGGTTGAAAGTTGCCTAGCGAGCAATGGAGCGAGCCATGCGGAGAATATCGCTACGTGACATGGTGCGTAACGAGGCAATCCGCCGACGTACCAAAGTAGTCGATATTGGACACCGGGTGGCTAAGGCTGGATACGTCAGCCGAAGGAATCACGACCGTTGGAGTAACCGTGTCCTACACTGGCGGCCGTGAACAGGAAAACAGAGTGTGGGGAGACCACCCGCCAGGTGGGACGACGACACCAAGTGAGTCGGCGGAAAGCAGTGGTTATGTACCGCTGAAGGCCGAGAGGACTGGAGGAAAGTTGGAGAGGCGTATGTCCAGCAGTGGACGCTTACACGCTGACTGACTGACTGACTGACTACCTTGTGTAGTTTTCTGCCTTCTGTTTGTAATAAAACAGCGAGTTAGACTCGCACTTGGCCAGAGTCGAGGTTTCCGAATAAAAAATTTTTTTTTTTAAAGAATTGAATAGAATAGAAACGTAAAAAAGGGAAATGAAGGGAAGCACTGACATGGCACCTAGTTCACCCGGTGTTATGGGCTGACATCACGGATGTTGTAGGTCATGTAGTCGACCGTGTCAGTTTCCATAAAAAAAAAAGAAACTATTTCACACAATGAAAAGAAGAACATTACACGATATTGATAGAATGATAGAGTAAGTGTGAAGAGTACGGATGTACTCTTACGCTGTATGCATTGACCCTCCTTTAAAATGTGATATTTCTTATCTTAGTGAACATACTGCACCTCCGTGGGTATATGTATTTGGTTTCTTACTATCAAACACACAATAAAGTATATTCTAAGGCTTCTAAAGACAGATAAGTAATATGAATGGCCATTAGATCATTGTTAATTGAGTACAGAGTTAGTTTTAGATAACATATCTTAACGACTTTCGTCGGCCTCGGTAGCTCAGTGGTGCGGTCGATCGAATGGAATGTCGTTCTTGATCATAAGCACACCCGGAGTACTTGAATGGGTGACCGCTCGACCGTTAAAGGCCGCCCGTGTGGTTCGGATTCCACGTAAAACTGTAGGTCCCTTCCCTTCCTAATTTACTCGGTGGTAGGGTTCAACCCGCCAGGGATGATACCACCGCATTGAATGAAACGTCGGTCGAAACAGCTGTTTTTTTAATTTATTTTTTTATGGAAACTGACACGGTTGGCTACAACACCTACAACATCAGTGATGTCAGCCCATTACACCGGATGAACTTGGTGCCACGTGAGTGATTCCCTTCGGTCGTGCTGGCTACACTGAACTGGACGGAAAACACAATGTAAATAGTTTGTGTTTTTCTGTCCAGTTCAGTGTAGCCGGCACGACCGAAGGGAAGCACTGACACGGCACCAAGTTCACCCGGTGTTATGGGCTGACATCACGAATGTTGCAGGTGATAGCAAAATGTGTCAGTTTCCATAAAAAAAAAAATTATAATATGTGAACGCAGCTTTAAGAGTGTGAATCTACCGACCTCTAGCGCGGCTGTAGGTGTCCCGCACGATGGTCTGCATGACCGCGATGGTGTTCTCGAGGCTCAGCTTGATGTCGCCGGCGGTGCGGTGCGACCACGCGAGGAACAGCGCCGCGAACAGGTCCCCCGTGCCCGTGAACGTCGACTCCAGACGAGGGATCATGATCTTGTAGCATTTACCTGCGCAACGTGCGTGTGTATGACATTCGTACGTATGCGGTTTGGTGGGCATATTATCAACCGTTTGGGCACCACTGGTATACATCATCCATACCAGGCCTCACGCACTCTATGTACTTGCGCGCGCTAACTACCTACCGCCCGGTGGACCGCCGGCGGTCTAATTCAGTAGAAATTCGTCAGCCGCGCGAAACATACCTACACGCTCGCCCACGCAACTGCGCGCAGCTGCAAAGCAATAATGCACTTTACACTCGATCGTTTAGGTACATTTTCGCACGCAGCGATTGGCGACGTGAAGAAGTAGGCTATTAAAGCCGAAGGTATGGAACTTTTTCTATGGAGTGATTTATCTGTTACGAAGTAACTATTACGTAATCTGTGTTCATATGTAGTGCGTTATACCACCATGCACATAGGTTCGTGCAAAGCAAAGGTGCACCCACCATGCAAAGATTCCATAGGTAGCGCAAAAGCTGTAAAAATGGTCCTTTTAAATTTTTCTTAACCGTCTTTATAGTTTTCACAGTTTTTCAGAATTTTATGCTGCAAAGATCGAAAAAAAGATCACCGCGTCGGCAATGTCTATGTCTTATGTCATATCTATGTGTTGCCGACCGATCAAGAGTGCGACTCCACTTCGGCCCGAGGCCGTTGCTTTTTTTTTTTATGGAAACTGACACGGTTGGCTACATCACCTAGAACATCCGTGATGTCAGCCCATAACACCGGGTGAACTTGGTGCCGCGTCAGTGCTTCCCTTCGGTCCTGCCGGCTACACTGAACTGGACGGAAAACACAAACTATTTACATAGCCGTTTCGACCTTTCAGTCAGTGCGGTGGTACCACCCCGGACGGGTTAAACCCTACCACCTAGTAATATAAGAAGGGAGTCATATCCCTTAGTCGCCTTTTACGACATATACGTTGCTAATTGAAAGGAGAAACTGTGAAAAAAAAATACCAACCATTAGAGCTAGCGAGCCCGACCATATTCTCGCTATCCCCCAGCTCCGTGCTTGACAGTACGACCGTCTTCACCCCCTTATCGTGCAGCGCCTGTATCACGCGGCACGCCTCTTCCTGGCTAGACATCTTGAGGCCAGTGATGAGCTCCGCCTCGAACTGGTTGGGCGTGAGGATGTCCGCGAGCGGCACCACCACGTCGCGGTACACCGGCAAGATCTCTTCGGGCACGTACATCTTGCCGTTGTCGCCCATCACGGGGTCGCACACTGCAGTCAGGACTTTTAATTCAACACGATTTATCATTTGAAGTTGAGAGTTAGGACACCTGAGCCCTAGCTAGCTCTAGCCTTGATTTGAGTATCGGCCCCACACGGTACTCAAAACACATAATACAATGACATGTGTTCACACCATGAGATGGTCATCTATCGATTGTAGACAGTTCAGGGAAGCAGTGCCAGCATCAGAGTCAGACGTAACAAGACAACTTCTGCAGCTTCGGAGACAGCAGTTTCGAACGCTGGTGGGCCTACTCACGGGCCACTGGTGACTTAACAAGCACATGTAACTACACAATCGGGGTCACAGACAGTCCCCTCTACAGGGTTGGAGGCAGAGGAGACACCGACTCAGTCATGGAATTTATCTTCAGCTCTGAAACGGGTGACCGACAAACGTGGAAGAATCCCAAAGGGCTGCAAATGTTTTGTATAAAAACAAAAAATCCAGTCTCACCATAAACCAAACTAGGATTGTTCTCCCTCAGTTTCTGCACAATGCTCGCTATCTGCTTCAAGGAGTCGGGCGAGCGTGAGTAGCCGGTGATTAGGTGCGAGTACTGGTCCACCTGGTTCAGCCGCAGCCCCTCCATCAGCTCCGTCATCTCGGCGTCTTGGAGCACGGTCCCTTTCACGTGAGAGTACGCGGTGTGCGTTGAGAACTGCACCGTGTTGATGAAGTCCACTTCGAAGCCCAGCACCTGCGGGAACGGTTGGGACGGTGAAGGCTCGTCAGTAACGGTGATTCGGTTGTGTTGCACGGTATTCGATCCTCGATGTAATGCAGTTTGCAGACTGGTTTTTATTTTTTATGGAAACTGACACGGTTGGCTACGTCTACCTACAACATCCGTGATGTCAGCCCATAATACCTTGATGAACTAGGTGCCATGTAAGTGCTTAAATTTGGTCGTGCCGGCTATACCGAACTGGACGGAAAACACAAACTATTTACATGGCCGTTTCGAACGACCTTTGAGAGTGGTGGTATCAACCTGGGTGATTAAACCCTACCAACTAGTGAAGTGAGAAGGGAAGGGACCTACAGTTTTTCGTGGAATCCGAACCACAGTCAGCCTCCAACGGTCGAGCGGTCACCCATCCATCCACCGACCGCGTCCAGGTGTGCTTATGATCCGATCGACAGTCGAACAAACCGCGCCACTGAGCTATCGATGCCGATACTAAATCCCTCGGATTAAATAAGAATCTTATAATAGTACTTGGTTTTATAGTCTGGAATAATACTGCACCAATTTTTTATAACTTATTACAAAAAAGGAAAAAAATCTACATAAGTAATAAAGGTTCCTTACCAGGAACCAACCAGGAAAGATTCTCAAACCGGTGTAACCTAACTTCTTCCTTTATCTAGATTCTAGACTATTATTTAATAATAGTCAATCAAAAGTTATACCATAGGTAATTTTTAAAAATGAGATAAGCCAAATTGTACCAACCTGTAGGGGGAACACGGCGCTCTTATTGCCCACATGACCGTGCACCACATGGCTTTGTATGGAGAGCACTCGTGGACACTCCCCGGCGGACATTTTCATCGGTTTTAGTTTAGCAGAGAAAACACTAACAAGTAACACTTGCGCCGTTCTCACTACTCTGCGTGGACGATTCACACACACTGTGAGATGAGCAGGAAACCACAATGCGGTGCGCACAGAGCAGTGCATGCAGGAAATCTCTTATCAGCTGTTCTGCTTGATTATTTTCTATCGTTTCATTGGTGCTGCCCTCCCTCTCACGGGCCGACAATCCAGCAAGCAAACCCACAATAATTCGATTTGATTAGAATGATTGACCTGATAACCTCCCTCACTACTGACAGCACGATAAGACGTTAATCAACTTTGAAAAAAAAATTAGGTTGTTAAAAAAAATGTCTTAAAGTGATGGCGCTTCGGTATATTTTTGTGAGGCACATAATTGGCGGAAAAAGTGACAGCACTCATTGAAAATACAAGACACATCATTTCGGTAGACCATAATTGAGTCAATCTTATATAATGTCGTTGAGCGAACACCTGCAGTCTGCTCTCTGCTTGGTCGTATTTTTTCATCATGGAAAATGTTATTTATGATAAAATTCTGTCTTGTTTTTATATTTTTTTCAAACAATGAATACACATTGGCACTGGCTTACTTATAAGTATATAACTAGGTCGCAGCGTAAGGACTGGCCCATAAGATTAATTAAATGTACCTACATACTTACCACACGCTGTATCTGTATCCCGACAATCGGGGTAAGCAGAGTAATCGGTGTTGTGCTGCAAGTACTCTTGTAAATTACGAGGTAAATTATAACACCGACCACCACGTTTAGCAATGTATTAGGACAAGATAACTTATCAAGCAGCAAGTGAGGCACGAAGACCACCTGCTGTACGATTCGAAAAGAAAATTTGTATGAAAGATCCTTACTTTTGCATTGCTAGCTTAACCCATTGATTGCCACCACATCTTTAATACACTACACCTATATGCCTCTACATTTTAATGATGATTTAGATCAATTATTACTTATATAAAATTGATTTTTTTAATATATACAAAATTTAATAATAATAAATACCCTGAAAATGGTATTTATTATTAGGTAGGTAGGTAGGTGAAGTATTTTTCATCGGAGTGTCATTCAACGCACCATTTGCGTTCAACTGCAACTACTTCTTAATCTTTTTTTATTTACTGTGGCAACCAGGGAACTTGCGTCGTTCATTATTAGTCGTCTGGTTCCAGTATGCCACCGCTGACGGTTATGACGTAACAGCTATCGGTACCGTCGACAAAAAAGTCGGATAGACGAATACTCCCGCCACCAGGTGTTAAACTGAACTGTCGTTACTTCGTATTTCAGGCATAGAATTAATATGTACTACCGTGTAATAATAATTCTACGTAATTAAGTGACATGACTAGTGAAGCTAGCGCACACTTCATAGTCATATTACTATTCCTTTTTTACTCGTATTGGCATTTGAACACAACAAATGTTAGTAATAAAACAAATAACACAAAAAAAAAACAAAATTCGTACACGCGCGAGGGGTAGGTAGCTCAATTACACATATAATACGGGCGTGGCTACGCGGTATTATATTCTTTGGCTACGCGACAGCGATACTAACGCTACTGAGCTAGGCGTCAGCGGGTGTGGCGTGAGGCGCGATATGCGGAAGCGCGGGCTGAGGTAGCAGCAAACCAGCAATAGACAAGTAATACTTCTTAATTTAAAAAAAAAAAAAATGTTTAACCCATACATTTTGAGAATAGGTATTTAAAAATTGTATATAAGTAAAACATTTTTTTTTTCGCCGCAGAAGTGGTTATGATGTCAGTTAAAAATATTGTGGGGGCAATTGCAACACCGTGTATAAATTTCTTCAAAAAAGATTATACCTAAAATCATTTATTCATCAATGCATAAAACCATCCAACAAGGATTTAAGGAAGGTGTGGATCTAAGCTTACGATGGCTTCACCGAACATATCCGGGCCCATCGGCAGTAGAGGAGGGTATTAATCGAGGCCGAGACTAGCGAGTGGCCACTCTAAATTTCCCGCGCATGCTTCACGTTTCGGCTCGCATCAAGCCCTCGTCAGCTAGTCTGCGTTGACTAGGACGCGGGGAAACCACCAGTCCCGCTCTCGACCTCCCTCTCTCTACCTATCCATATTCTGTAGGATGCTTTCAGTGACATTTTCGAAGCTCTCTCCATATATGAGCTTAGCGTCGATCTTGGGAGCCCTAGATTCTTGAAGAGACTGTAGAGCGACTTCGCTGGTAGTCCTCTTGCTCCGACTTCCACAGCGAAGAGATCAGTCTTGAATCCGTTTCTCACAATCCGGTCTACTAAGTTGCAGTACTTGTTAAGCTTGATGTTGTGGTCCTTCGGTATGTTACTTTCCCATGGAACTGTAAGTTCAACAAGTACTACATGCTTTGTCGCTTTTGAGAATATGAGTATATCTGGCCTTAATGCTGTGGTACAGATTTCCGAAGGCATTTGGTAATGCTTCTCATGTGTGTCCATCAACAATTCCCAATCCTTTGCTGCTCCCAAAATTGAAGAAGGTTTAGTCCTATCTTTGGGCAGCTTATTGGCTCCAGGTTTCACAAAGTTGACCTTCTGGAAGCCGCTACTGGTTTGCCCTTTCCTGGTCCGTGCAATTGACAGGTTGATGGCCTCTCTGATGATTTGGAGGACTCTAACATGACGGTAGGAATACTGGCCTCGCTCAAGTAGTATTTTGCATCCGCATAACAAGTGTTTGGCCGTGCCTACGAACTCCTTACATGACGGGCATAGTCTATTTGTAGATTTCCCCCATCTAACTAGGTTACTCGGGTCGGGGAGAGTAAGCTGGAATGCATTTAAGTAGAACTTAAGCAGCTCAGGGGACCAGTTGTATATTATGGATTTCCACTTCAATGCAGGAGGGATGCAGAAGTCACCCACTGTTAGCCAATCATTCTGCATTTCTAGGTTTAAGGCGTGAAGTTTGAAGCCTTGTTCCATGCCAGTGATCGCACCGTATGCGTGCATATCGTTTTATTCTATGATTATTATACAATGAAACAATAAAAATTATTGTGTAAAACGAAGAATGTTGCTCACCAATTACTTCCCATAAATTTGTATAATGGACACCAGTGTATTTCTTGATTTATTTGATAATAAAAAGTAGCGCAATTCAAGCCCAACGTTTTTCCAACTGACGAAACGAAACTGACAGCGCGCACCTAAAACCGACAGTGTTTTTACATGTAAAAACTATTTCCCTTAGCCTGTGTTGCCAGAAATTTAACCAAATTAGTCTATTTTTTGGGGGCGGACTAACACCACCATAAATAGGCAAGCTCCACTTGAACGCACACGGTGCGTTGGTGGCACCAAATTGAAATCTCGTTCAACGCGGGTTAACAACATCAATCTCCATAAACATATATCTGTCATCGCAAGGACTTACAAATAAAACGAACACCCAACTCTTATAATAATGCATTATTTAAATTATCTTGACAATTTTATTAACTTTGATGTATTTATTAATATTAACTATTGATTTGCGGAACTCGTAGTGGGCTGTTCTTGCGTGGCTTTGTACGCCGCCTCCAGAGTGTCCGTGATAATCTTCATGTCGTTCTCGATGCTGCGTGCCCAGTTCTCGACGTCGCCTATCTCCTTCAACGCGCTGCTGAAGTTCTCGACTAGAGCGAGCCACTGTTGAGTCTGCTTGGCGAAGTTGATCGAGCCCTGGTGCAGTAACTTTGCTTCTGCGTCTAATTTCTTCTGGTTGAGGTACGCTTGAGCCACACTGAAAAGCAATATACAAAATGAAATTTTATCTATTAATTGAGTCGTATAGTTCCAGAATCCGCCAACTCCGTTTAAGAAGAGTTTACAGCAAGACGAAAAAACTATACCTCCCTTATTATATAAACAGATGTAATGAGACAAAAATTGATCTTCTGAGAATGATCCATAAATAGCCGCCCAATCAAACTACAAAGAAGCTGGAACAAATGTTAATTTTTATTTACGATTCACTCTGGATTGGACTGTCTTAGGAACATAATGTCTTAACAGATAAGTGACACATTTAATACTTTATTCGAAACAGTTCATAACAAATTTTTTTAGAGAAATGGATTTGCTGAGTTCTGGAACTATACGACTCAATTATTTTAATTTCACAAACTTCAAAATTGTTTGAAATTTGATCACCTACAATCACACCTATAAGATCTAGGTACCGTGTCAGTGCTTTTCTTTCATTTTGTTCTCTTCATTATGTGTGTTTTGTTTATTTATGTTGTATTTATTTACAATAATTTTGTATACATATTATGCCCTGTGTGTGTATGTGGGCTGGGCACGTCAGCCAAAGAGACGACGACCATTGGAGTAACCGTGTCCTACACTGGCGGCCGTGGACTGGAAAGCAGAGTGTGGGAAGACCACCCGCCAAGTGGGACGGGACGGAATCAAGTATGTCGGCGGAAAGCAGTGGTTCCGTACCGCCGAAGGCCGGGAGGACTGGAGGAAAATTGGAGAGGCGCATGATCAGCAGTGGATGCTTACACGCTGACTGACTGACTGACATGCCTTGTATATAAATACAACATACATACATAGCGTCATGCCTGTTTCCCGGTGGGGTAGGCAGAGACAACGGATCTCCACGTGCCATGATCCTGACACACCTCTGCCGCCTCTTCCACTCCCATAATGTTCTTCATGCATGCTCGTCGGTTACGGGTACTACGCACTTGCCCCTTTTTGAGCACATGCCCGATCTGTTCCAGGTAAGTGCGTCTAGGGCGACCCCTCCCGACTCTTCCACTCACATTTGCTTCATAAATTTCTTTCGTTAGTCTCCTATCATCCATTCTTCCAACATGACCGAACCACCGAAGCATCCCTTTCTCAATCCTCGTCACTATATCTTCTTTCAGCCCACAGCGCTCTCGCACTACACTATTTCTCAATCTATCTTTCATTGTAACTCCACACATACTCCTCAACACAGCATTAATCCTGCTTTCATGCTTCTTCTGCCATGCCCAACTTTCACTCCCGTACATAAGTGTAGGGGCCAGCACTCCACCATGGACAGCCAAATACAAATACAATAAATGGTTGTTGTTTATTAATACTGTGTGATAATAAAAATTATTGAAATCAAATTGTTTACCAACCCCACATTCAAGTGATCGACGAGCGCCTGGGTCAGATTATTGGCGGCGGCAACCGCCTCCTTCCTCTTTTGCTCTGAAACATAATTTAAAATAAATCTAAATACATAACATAAATTGAATCTAAAAGTACCTACTCATAACACTAATAATCTTGCTTGAGCGGTCGGAAGCTTATGAATTAGTTGATCGCTCAAGGAGACTACTAACTTTTAAATAAGTAATTTTTTACGGCGTCAAGTTTGCAGTCGCTGAACACAGACCGATGGCCTGAATGGATAGAACCAAAACCGAAACTTGAAGATCTTTTGTCAAACACACAATTTTAATTACATTTATACGATTCCATTAAAAACTCTATATATTTTTATTATCTTTATATTTTACATACCTAAAGATAATAAACCAAAATTAAGATGGTACCTATCCAAAGACATGGCATCCAGAGCCGTAATTTTGTTATAATAAAAAAAATACAACCATTCCAAAAATTCGCATGCGGGATGCGGTCAGCCGGCGGGCGCAAGGTATTGAATTTTTTCACCTGCAAAGCTGACGCGGTCGGCTAGTAAACGGCTGAATGCATAGATTATATTTTCGAACACAAAGGTTACCTACACAAGTATAAAATAATAAAAACCTTGGATCACTCTTTTGGCCGCCTGTTGCGCCTGATGCTCCCGCACCAGCGACGATAACATTATAACGCAATAACTTACTATCTCCTTCCCTCAAACGAAATTATTTTATAATGTTGTTAGGTACACACATTGAAAATAAAATAACAAACACTGTTTTCAATTCATTGTAAATTGGCGACTTAGCTTCTCTTGTTTTTATTTTGCAAACAAGCGAACGAGCTTCGATAATGCCAAGTCCATCCAGTGACGAAAGGCAACAATCGTAAATTACAATCAGTGATTACAACAATCTTTGCGATAATCTCAAACCGTGCTCAAACCAAGCTCAATCAAACACAGACTCTTGAGAACTGACAAATTGTCAAACTGACAACATCAACAAACACAATTTTTCGTATCCGTAGTTTGTGTGCAATCTCGCTCGACGACAGTAATTGAGACAGTCTTTCATTTTATTGTCTGCAGATAACAGCGAGTTCTCTCAAATACTGCGAACAAATTAACGGCCATAGAAATATAGCTTGTCAAGGTCGTGTCGGGTAGCTAAAATAAAAAAAAATCTAGTTTCCCGCCATAACGACGAAGATTTCAAGTCTCAATCGAAAAAAAAAACAGATTTATGATTTCAGCTACGAAGTTACAGGATAAATGCTCAGTGATCAAGATCATCGATGACTGTGACATAGTAAGACCCAGAATAATAATTAGGTACTACTTGTTACCATTGAGAAAGAGAGAGTGAGAGAGAGTTGTACCGTGTGGGGCCGGAACTTTAAAATAATAGCCCCACTGCATCTCTCCCCGTGTATGTCGTAAAAGGCGACTAAGGGATATGACTCTCTTTTTATATTACTAGGTGGTAGGGTTTAACCCGCCCGGGTTGGTACCACCGCACTGAATGAAAGGTCGGTCGAACGAAACGGTATGTAAATAGTTTGTGTTTTCCGTCCAGCAGTTGTGTAGCCGGCACGACCGAAGTGAAGCACTGACGTGGCACCAAGTTCACCCGGTGTTATGGGCTGACATCACGGATGTTATGTTGTAGGTGACGAAGCCAACCGTGTCAGTTTCCATAAAAAAAAAATTTGTTTTGCAACATTATGCTTGCTACCCTTCTTGTGTAATGAATGGTACAGATTTGAAAGCGGCGGCGGCGGGAATGCGTCTGAGGAACGAATAAGGAAGATTTATTGTTTTAATTTGCGGAGGTGATCCACGCCTCACCACATTTACTTAGGTACCTAACTACACCGGTACAGTACAGTGTACCTAAAACTGTATTACTTCCGTCAATGTGAAGTAAAAACCTAAAAAAACAAAAACCACTTTTGTTTCATACTTACCTGGATGGACAAGTATGTATGTATGTATATTTATTTGTATATAATATTCTATATATTTAGTAATTTATATGTATTAAACATGTATGGCTTATATTTTACTAGCATGTAAATTATATGTATGTATTAAATAAGTATTCTTATTATTATTTTTATCTCCAATTGTCACGCAACTCTTTTGCTACTACCTACTTACATTCCACTATATTATCGAATCTCAAACATCCAAAGGTTGACTGTAAGAAATCTCTGTAAGGGATAAGTCCGCCTTTGCACCTTTTGTAAATTTTCCAATGTATTTGTTACTGTTTAATGTTTACTGGAGCAATAAATAATTTTCTATCTATCTATCTACATCGCCTAACTATATAATATTATGTTGATATGTAATTAATGACTAGACCTACACTGACTAGGTGTTCCACCATTTTGCGACTGGGGGTGCGGGTGGAGGTGATTGTATCCACTAAGTGGATACAATCACCAATCAGTGGATTCCACTTACTTAAAATTTCTCAGTTTTGGAATAAAAGCAAATTCATATCTTGTTTTTTTTACAATCTATTGCGAGAAAACAAATTTTGGATCTGCATCGTTAAAAATATCCGAAATAATAATTGATGAGAAAAGGTTTCTGTTCTTGAGGTGGATTCCAGGTGGCGGACACCAGTGTACCCCAGGGTTGCCAGATGGTCCAGGTGAAAAAACCGAACATTTTTCATCAAAGGGCCTTCGATTTTTAAGGTACAAAATTAAATTAACCTAATGCAAATACAAAACCAAATGTTTTATGACCTTTACTTTTGAAAATGGACAGGAGAGTAACAAATAAAAGGGTTGAATCGAAGAACACAGTACTTAGATTAGTACTAAAATGTTCTGAAAAAGGTAATATTTGCATTATATGAAGAAAAAATAATACCGGACGTTTTGGTTTTTCATTATTTTGGAGACCGGACACAAGCCTCAAAAACCGGACTGTCCGGTCCAAAACCGGACATCTGGCAACTCTGGTGTACCCTCGTATCTGGATACTCGTACATACGAGTAGGGAGACTTATCTCCTTATCTTTCATTAATTTTATTTGTAGTTTTAATGTTTATTTTGTTTTAACATAGTTAATACATTTGTCTATTTATCTAATCCATAAATAATTCAACCAAAATTGAGAAAAATGTTTATAAAGAAGAAATATAAGTAAATATTATTTCCTTTTAGTGTTTCAACATGTTTCAACTAAAGTTTAAATTCGAGGTTTAATTTATGTAGCTACTGACAGAAAAACGATAGCTGTATTGTATAACAATAAATAAAAAAATTTACTTAATAATAATTTATATTATTCTTCTTTATTTCACATTTTCAACCGGAAATATTATTATTTCTCTATTATTTGAACACATTTTATGAGGAACGTAGCGTAGTAACTATAAGGTATATATTGTACCCTTATAATTATTATGTTATTCTATTGAATGCAATACAAAATAATATAATATTATGTATAAATGTCATTACAGCTAATAGGCATACTATTCTATTATTGTTTTCATAACAAACTGATTCATCTTTTGGAACGCGCCCGCCACCTCATTCATTACCAAAATAAAAAGAACATTTTCAAAAATCGAATCGCGTTCCCGTTCCCGCTCTACACACAGGCACGCCTAGACACAACACAACCCAACCCCATCCTAGTAAACCTCGTCTAATCTAAGTTGACAGTTACTTCACTAGCGTGCTATTCGTAACAATATTACTTGAGCCTTATAGACTTGACATTTCTTAGTAGATGTGACGAAGATTGTCGAAAAAGTAAGCGAGCGGTCGAGTTCACGGGCCAGGGAGCACGGGGGCAGGGGACACTTTGGCGTGGGGTAGCAAATTAGACGAAGGAACATTTAGAGAGAGCTGAAAATGTCACCAGCTGGTCACCGAAGTGAGAGCTAAATTAAACTATAGGCCTGTTGTCAGTTATTTAAAAAATCATCCGGAATATGTGATGTGGTTTTTGGGTTTATAGAAAAAAAGTGGGTGCGTGTACGCATGCGCGTTAGAAGTTATCTCTCCCCCCCCCCCTCTCCCTCTCCCCGATTATCTGTCTGGTAGCACCGCACAATAACTACATAGATACAAATAATTTGTATACATTTTTTCTTTGTTCACTCCCCCTTTTCATAACGCCGCTAAAGAACTATAACTTCAAAAACCAGTAGACTTAACGCGAATCCAAATACCTACAAACAATTTGTGAGTTTTAATACCTCCAAGTTAATTTACTACTTTCAAGACAAATTCTTTGCGCATTTATCGTTTTTTTCACTAAGAATTTATGATTATTTTTATTAGTCTTATGGTTTCCATACTAGTATGACAGGCGACAGATATGGTAGGAGATAAAGTGCGCGAAGCTTAAATAAAGGCAGCTAATTAGAGCGTCATTTTTGGTACGTACAACCACGAGTCAGTCGTACAACGCACTAGCGAGACAAAATTTATGATGGTGATGATAAACTTTACTACAATTTTACTAAGCTACGCGGTTTTTTTTTTTGTTGTCTCTAACTCGTATTATCACTGGTATAAACTGAAAATGCTACAAACATGTTCACTTGAGATTCTGACTGCATACAAATTTTGAATTTTGACAGGGTACAACCTGAACTTTAATTTATACTGCTGACGCATGCTAAATATTAATTTGACTAATTGATACATTAAGTATCAAGTTTATTTAGCACGCATACTAAAATATTACTTTGACTAATTGATACATTAAGTATCAAATTTATTTATTTTATTTTTTGACATTGTACTACAATGTGGTATGAATATTTATAACTGACATGACTTGATACGATATGTATCAACAATTTCTGACAAAGGCTCTATACACCTGATTTTATCTATACTTTTACTTTAACTTTTGATTTTATGTGGTCAGAATTATCAAGCTTAAATTATAGTTATTCTAGCTCTCAAACTATATCTTAACACTGTAAGCGGTGTCTATTGTGTAGCTAGTCACAATGTATTGTAGTTAAAAAAAGAACCCTGCGAAGTTTCTTGCCGGCTCTTCTTTGTGGGTGTAATGGAACCGGATTGTAAAAACTAACAGGACAAATTAAAGCGTAGTGTACTACCATACGAATGATGAATAAAGAATAAAGAATAAAGAATAAAGAACTGAAGTTTAGTAATCACCATCATACCTAACATTTTTCTCAGATCGCGCTTATCTACTCGTTTTTATGTTGTATGGATTACTACATCAATAATTTGTGCCATTTGTTGTGTTTTTCCTCGCTCCTATGCCATGCATGCTTATGCTTCCCAATATATTTACGTACTCTCTCTACACTTTCCTCGCTCTCTGTGCGTAGCGATGGGGGCTCACTTGTTGTGGAGGTGTTCGGCAAGGGGACGACAGTAAGGGTGCCATGGCAGGGGGGATATTCGGAGTCATTACCAAATATTCTGAAGGAAAGATTGTTTGAATGAAAGTGATAAGTTTTCGGAGAACGGTTGAATGGAAGTTTAATGCTCGTGTTTTTCTGTCTTTGAGTATTGAAGGAATTATTAATTTATTGTTTGTAAATTGGGAATTATTGTCAGAGTTTCTGCAAGTTTATTGCTTATTGTATAATTTCATCGTTAGCTAGGTAATCTACTCTTGGATAAGTCGAAAATTCGGCCATTTCTATTTAAATGCGAAGAAGAACTGACAAACAAACTTCTAAGTTTGACTTGACATGTTAGTAAGCCAACCATTTTTCCTGTTGGATCTAGGTGCGATATGTTTATTTACATTTTAGTCTTGAAGTGATCTGAAAATATGCACTGCATCATCGAAATATACCTAATTAATTACCTCCTTATTTTAATATTTGAGATTGAAATTTATAACCCCGCCTTCTTGGGATTCGCTGTACGCTGTAACTACTTGGATAAAAAAAAACCGGCCAAGTGCGAGTCGGAATCGCGCACCGAGGTTTCCGCACCACAAAAAAAATTAGAGAAAAGTACCGTGTGGGGCCGGTACTTAAAAAGAATATCCCCACTGCATCTCTCCCCATGCATGTCGTAAAAGGCGACTAAGGGATAAGGACAAGATGCCGTGCTAAAGGGCGACAGGCTCGCCACCTCTCACCTTGGCATGGTACTTCCACCGAGTCATGCAGCAGTTGGGTCTTGGTGCCATACTTGCTGCTTGATCGATTTAATCTTGTTCGAATACTTTGCGAAACGTGGTGGTCGGTGTTGTGCTGTAATTGACAAGAGTTCTTGCAGCACAACACCGATTACTCTGCTTACCCCGATTGTCGGGATTCAGCGTGTGTGATATGTATGTATGTATGTAAAAAAAATAAAAAAAAACACGTTAACACTTAACACTGTGCGTTTTAAGCAAACTGACAACTTGATAGTACTTGTATACATACATAGCGTCTGTTTCCCGGTGGTGTAGGCAGAGACAACGGATCTCCACGTGCCACGATCCTGACACATCTCTGCCGCCTCTTCCACCCTCATAATGTTCTTCATGCACGCTCGTCGGTTACGGGTACTACGCATTTGATACTTCAAGTATCTCAATATTTATATACATTTTTGATCGGTACCGTGTGGGATCGGTACTTAAAAAGAATAGCCCCTCTGTATCTCTCCCAGTTCATGTCGTAAAAGGCGACTAAGGGATAAGAACAAGAGGCTGTGCATAAGGACGACAAGATATGCACCTTTCACATTGGCAACGTCCTTATACATACAAGAGAAGATAAATATAGATATAGGTAAGCAGACGGAGTGCGGAGTGCGGAGTGCGGAGTTACAATGAAAGATAGATTGAGAAATAGTGTAGTGCGAGAGCGCTGTGGGTTGAAAGAAGATATAGTGACAAGGATTGAGAAAGGGATGCTTCGGTGGTTCGGTCATGTTGGAAGAATGGATGATAGGAGGCTAACGAAAGAAATTTATGAAGCAAATGTGAGTGGAAGAGTCGGGAAGGGTCGCCCTAGACGCACGTACCTGGACCAGATCGGGCATGTGCTCAAAAAGGGGCAAGTGCTTAGTACCCGTAACCGACGAGCATGCATGAAGAACATCATGGGAGTGGAAGAGGCGGCAGAGGTGTGTCAGGATCGTGGCACGTGGAGATCCGTTGTCTCTGCCTACCCCACCGGGAAACAGGCGTGACGCTATGTATGTATGTATGTAGGTAAGCAGACATACAAAATAAGACAAAGAGAAGTACAGAAGATAAGATAAATAATTATATAAAATACAGGAGAGATAAAATATAATAGGGAAAGAGGTAGAGTGAGAAGCTGAAAGATAAATAAATAAATATAATAGAGAAGAGAAGATATTATCAGCCTCGGTACCTCAGTGGTGCGGTCGGTCGACTGTTGTTAAGCAACCCTGAGCGCGGTCAGTACTTGGATGAGTGACCGCTCGATTGTTGGAGGCTGACCGTGGTTCGGATTCCACGTAAAACTGTAGGTCCCTTCCCTTCTTACCTTACTATGTGGTAGGGTTTATCCCGCCCTGGTTGCTACCACCGCACTGAATGAAACGTCGGTCGAAACGGCTATGTAAATAGTTCGTGTTTTTCGTCCAGTTCAGTGTAGCCGACATGAAATGAAGTGAAGCACTGGCATGGCGCCTAGTTCACCCGGTGTTATGGGCTGACATCACCGATGTTGTAGGTGATGTAGACAACCGTGTCAGTTTCCATAAAAAAAAAAAGATATATTATGCAGAGAAGAGATATGAAGAGAAAAACTGAAAGGAGTTTTACGTACCAACCAACTCTGTGTAGGTACAAATCAACCTACAATAAGTGAATAGCTCAATATTTCTAGTAGCTTTTTCCGCCTTACTTTCTACTCATACTTTGATTTCATCTCGAATCACGGATCAATTGAATCTAATCAACAAACCATCAATTATGTGTAGGCACCTACTGAGTCAGCTGGCTGGTGCGGGCTGTGTACCCCAGAGCGGCGAAGTGCGGGAGTTTGGGAGTGCGGGAGGGCGAAACACGCCGCCGCGAGCTCGACAGGTCTTTGTGTCGTGCGGGGAGGGCGCGCTGGATTGGGGGGAGCGATGGGGGGATTGCAGGGGGGGGGGGGGGGGGGGGGAGATCCAAAGGACGCGTGCGCGGAGGGTGCAGCATATGGGAGGAAGGCAGAACTATGAGAACAACTACTGGCATATGCCCAATAAATACTTTAATAGGCACGTGCGAAAAACCGTAACAGCTTAGAAACATTTTGGTGCCTAGTAAATTGAGAAGGTGTGTAGACGTTAGATTATGACATGAAATTAAATGAAGGGAAGCACTGACATGGCATCTAGTTCACTCGGTGAGCTGACATCACGGATGCTGTAGGCGCGAGGTAAACAGCGCAGGCGCAAACGCAAAGTTTAAGGTGCAATTTGGACCCTCGCGACTTCTTCACCCATACTATTCAGACCCGGCCGGGAAATTACGTTTCATTGAGTGTCTTCGCGCCGAGCGAACATTTTCTATTCAAATTGTATTTAATTTTTAATCGAATATTATGTTTTTAAATGATTTCCACACCGGGTTGGTACCACCGCACTGAATGAAACGTCGATCGAAACGGCTATGCAAACAGTTCGTTTTTTCCGTCCGATTCTGTGTAGCCGACATGTAATGAAGGAAAGCACTGACATGGCACCTAGTTCACCCGGTGTTATGGGCTGACATCACGGATGCTGTAGGTGATGTAGCCAACCGTGTCAGTTTCATTTTTATTTTTTATTTTCTTTTATGTAAACCAGCATGAGTGGCTGTGCCGAGAGACCAATGGTGCAGTCGAAAGAGCCAAAATCACCTCTTCTCGCGAAACCACGCTCAGTTAGGTGCCATGCCAGCAGATTTGCGGACTGTTGCTAGGCTCTCTAGCCCGTTAATACGACGACGCGTGAAGACACCCATTAACAAAAAAATTTTTTTTTTCATAATCATCCATTATTTTCAACTTTTCTATGCGGATAGCGCATCTGGTATTCCCGCGTATACTGTCCGCCGTAGGAGCTCGTTCGCAGGCGGCAGTCCGCGGGTCGCACAGTCCGCGCGATCGTGCCGCCCGCGCGTCGCGTCCGCATCCGAGGCCTGTCCGCATCCGCAGCCCGCGTCCGCGTCCGCACTCCGCCGCGTCCGCCATCCGCACGCCCGTCGTAGCACCTCTACGCCGTAGAACCTCCTCAGTGCAACGTAGCTGAAAAGGGTCGTGCAGTTTTTGTTTTCGACAAATTGTGTTATACAGTGGTCAACTTTGGAAGTTTGTGTGATTGAATCAACTCAAAAGTGGTTCCATTGTGTTTCGATTAGTGCAACACAGAGGCAGCCGCAAGAGGAATCGTTAGGTGAGTGAATAACACACATTTTTTTAAGCAGGATGTCAGTTGTTCGCTGATGTTTGGTGTCATTTTCAATGTCAAGGTGATTATTGATTGTGAATGCGCGCACTCTGCGACCAAGTGTACGAATCATACTTAAGTAGAGTAGTGTACCGTGTGGGGCCGGTATTTTAAAAGAATAGCCCCACTGCATCTCTCCCCGTGTATGTCGTAAAAGGCGACTAAGGGATATGACTCCCTTCTTATATTACTGGGTGGTAGGGTTTAACCCGCCCGGGTTGGTACCACCGCACTGAATGAAAGGTCGGTCGAAACGGCTATGTAAATAGTTTGCGTTTTCCGTCCAGTTCAGTGTAGCCGGCACGACCGAAGGGAAGGCTGACGTGGCACCAAGATCACCCGGTGTTATGGGCTGACATCACGGGAGTTGTAGGTGATGTAGCCAACCGTGTCAGGTTCGATAAAAAAAAAAAAAGTAGAGTGAGAGAGAGTAAGTAAGTGGGGGAATGGGGGATTCGATGAAATAACGCAAAATTCTACATGCAAATGAAAAGCATTGCAACATTGCATTGTATAAATTATAACAATAACGTTTATTTTCAGTTACAAGTCCCACACATTATATAAAACGTGTGTGTATGTATGTACATCGTTATACTATAGTCAAATAATAAAACCTTAAAACTAACATTAAAATGATATAAATCTATAATATAATATCTACATCACACGCCATATCCCGACAATCGGGGTAAGCAGAGTAATCGGTGTTGTGCTACAAGTATTCTGGTAAATTACAGCACAACACCGACCACGTTTAGCCATGTATTTGGACAGGATAACTCAGATCAAGCAGAAAGTACTGTGTGGGGCGGTACTTAATAAGAATAGCCCCACTGCATCTCTCCCCGTGCATGTCGTAAAAGTCGACTGATGAGACAAGATGCTGCGCATTAGGGCGACAGGCTAGCCACCTCTCACCTTGGCACGATGTTTCCACCGCGTCATGCAGCAGGTGGGCCTTCATGCCTTACTTTCTTACTTACTATAATATCTAAATAAGAGTTAAAACATAATCTCGCAATAAAATAAACTTCAAATGTTAATAATTACATACATACAGACCGGATTGGCACCACCGCACCGAATGGAAGTTCGGTCGAAGCGGCTTACGTAAATTGTTGGTGTTTTCCGCCGAGTTCAGTGTAACCAGCACGACAAGACTGACACGGCTCCTAGTTGACCGTTATGTTATTGATTCATATCACGGGTGTATGTTTTTATTTTTTTTTATTGGGAAAACATACAGTCATTGTAAAAATGAGTAAGTACTAACATTAATTACACAGAGACCAATAAAGTTTTCTACATAAAGTTATCCGTATTAAGTGCGTTCATGATTAATAAATTAACCTAAAAGAAAGAAAACATCAAAACTAACTAATACCAACACAAGAAAATCAACCAATTACTTAACCATCATGTAAGGTTTTATAAAGATAAAATACTCTTATTGACTAACCAATAAAGCACAGTGCCCCTGAGCAAAATTTCAGGTCTATACATAAATGGTCTAGATATCCAAATGAAGGATAACAGACAAATATATAATTTAATATATAAGTCGACTAAGGGATAAGGACAAGGTTCCGTGCTAAAGGGCGACAGGATAATCACCTATCACATTGGCACGGTCCTTCCACCGACTCGTGCAGCAGGTGGGTCTTCGTGCCTTACTTGCTGCTTGATAGTTATCTTGTCCGAATGCTTTGCTAGACGTGGTGGTCGGTGTTGTGCTATAATTAACAAAGTATTTTTTTAGGGCTTTTAACAATTATATGTTAATATCAACCCCACAGTTGTCAGCCTCGATAGCTCAGTGGTGCAGACAGTCAACTGTCGCTATTGAATGTTAAGCAACGCTGGGTGCGGTCAGTTCTTGGATGGGTGACCGCTGACCGTTGGAGGCTGACCGAGGTTCGGATTCCTCGTAAAACTGTAGGTCCCTTCCCTCCTAATCTTACTTGGTGGTAGGGTTTAACCCGCCCGGGTTGGTACCACCGCACTGAATGAAACGTCGGTCGAAACGGCTATGTAAATAGTTTGTGTTCTCCGACCAGTTCAGTGTAGCCGGCACGATCAAAGGGGGAAGCACTGACATGGCACCTAGTTCACCCGCCTATGGGCTGACATCACGGACGTTGTAGGTGATGTAGCCAACCGTGTCAGTATCCATAAAAAAATTAAATAAAAATCAACCCCACAGTACTCATCTTCTCTATCATTTAGAGGCCAGAGTCCATAAGGGATAGAGAACGCTCAACGAAATCCAACAAAATTATTAAATACCTCTACTCGCCAACCAACAGTTTATGTATATTAAAAAATAAATTGAGTCTGTCCACCCAAGTGAGGTCTGCAATTCCCTTGCAACACCGGTTACTCTGCTTACCCCGATTTTCGGAATATAGCGTTTGGTATGTAGGTATATACATATAGCGTGTTTCAGGATAGGGTTTCGTAACTTCAGGGTTCGAAATGGGGTCCATATTTGAAGACGAAAACCTGTGAAACTTTTTCCCAGATTCGATACTTTTTGGTGGAAAATCGTTTCATCGAGATATGGTGGACGGTTAACGTCGGCCTTTATTAAATAAAAATAAAATTACTTAACTTGCATACTTAACTAGTAGAATAGAACTGTATTTAGGTAAATTCCAAACACTTAAATTTTAATGACATCAAAATAAAAACGGGACTCGACTAGGTCATTGCACTTCCTAGACCTAGACAGCACTGTTGCCAAATCTCCCCATACTCACTGTCCATAGAATTTTAGTACAATTTAAAATTTTTCTCTGAAAATAATAATAATACGGAATTTCAATTTGAGTGATAAGGATTTTTTCTTCTAATAATGAGTGCTTTCTATTCCTGAAATTTCTCAAGCCTATCCTGAAACACTCTGTATATGTATAATTAGAAAATTATAATAAGGGAAATGTAATTACTAGTTAATAACTTTTATTATTAGTTAGTTCGGGTTGTTAATTAAGTAATTAATCGTGAGGTCCGGTGCTGTGATAATAACAGTCTCTTTTATGATTATGAATGTGTATTCGCTCCAAATCCTTTTTATACGCCATATAGCTGGAATGGTGCCTCTCTGAGAGTGGTTTCGCGAGGAGTGGTGTTATTGGCTGCTTCTGATGTTCTAATTGAAAAGTTCAACAATCACAGATGTCAGTTTTCTTATATACAGGGTGCATTTTAATTAACTGCGTTCCTTTCAGGGGGTTGTTCTGTATCCTAAATTGAGTAACTTTTGTTCTACAGCTTTTGGAAATTGGAAAAAAGAAAATCACTTTCTCCACACATTTAAGGGCAGACCTAACCTACAAATGTATGGGGAACGTGAATTTTTTTTTTGGAAATTCCAAAAGTTGCATATCAAAATTTGCTCAGTGATACAGAACATAACAGATACAGAACAACCCCCTAAAAGGAACGCAGTTAATTCAAATACACCCTTTATATAAAAAATATATATAAAAATTATAAAAAAAAAAAACGTATAAATAGAACATAAAAAAAATATTACTTAGAATTTATTTTTCTTTCTGATATATTTTTGCGCGAAAGCTGTTCTCCAAGTTTATCTAGATATAAGACTGTGTGGGGCAGGCACTTAAAAAGAATAGCCCCACTACATCTCTTCCCGTGCATGTCGGTGAAAAGGTGACTAAGGGATAAGGAAAAGACACCGTGCTAAAGGGCGATAGGCTAGCCACCTATCACCTTCGCACGGTCCTTGCACGAGTCATGCAGCAGGTGGATCTTCGTGCCTTACTTGCTGCTTGATAGTTATCTTTATCCGAATGTCAGTCAGTCAGTCAACGTGTAAGCGTCCACTGCTGGACATACGCCTCTCCAATTTTCCTCCAGTCCTCCCGGCCTTCAGCGATACGGAACCACTGATTTCCGCCGGCGTACTTGATGTCGTCGTCCCACCTGGCGGGTGGTCTTCCCACACTCCGTTTTCCTGTCCACGGCCGCCAGTGTAGGACGCGGTTACTCCAACAACGGTCGTCGTCTCTTCGGCTGACGTGTCCAGCCCCCTGCCACTTGAGCTTAGCCACCCGGTGTCCAATATCGACTACTTTGGTGCGTCGGTGGATTGCCTCGTTCGTTATGCACCATATCGATAGACATAGGACCTACTTGAAAGATACGAACAACGAAGAACGGAAGCAATCGTTGGGTCATTGAGCCTGTTTTATCGGTACTACTATGGCCGCTGCTCTGACGAAATTGCTTCCCTTATCCCTCCTCCTCCTGTTCGCCTTCGCCAAACCCGCCATACTCTCGCGGAACACCCCTTTGTAGTGGACAGACGAGTACTTCGAACGGCACGATTCTCTAAATCGTTCTTGTGCCGCACTGCAAAGGTGTGGAACGGGCTTCCGGGGAATATCTTTCCCCACTCCTACAATCCACGGATCTTCAAATCGCGGGTAAATAGCCTTTCCCCAGCGACATTAGTCCACCTCCAAGCCGGACTGGCACCTCCTCGGGGGTGATATTGGCTGCGCCTGAGGCTTCGACCTCGGACACAGCCAGCTAGTTCGGAAACAATAAAAAAAAAAAAAAAAAACGAATGAAAACCCGCATTAGACCATCGGGACACATCTGTTTACATTGCGCAATGTACTTAGTTAAGGAAATATTTGAATATTTGCAGGTTTGTGTGTACACTTCAACCGGAATTAGGGCCTTTGCGGAGGTATATTAGTCCGAATAACCTCGTGGAACCTTTGGGAAAGCGATATGATGAGAGATAGGTAACGTGTAGGTACTTAACAGAAAAACACAAAAGACATAATAATAAAACTCAATTTATTTTTAATAATATTTTTATGTTTATATGTTAGTACTAAGCACGTACTCGCTATATATATATTTTTAATTAGAAAAATGCAAATCGAAAATCATTGAAAAAAATACATCCCGACCAGGATTCGAACCTGGTTCTCTGGCTTGAGCCGCCAACGCGCTAACCAACTACACAACCGGGCCGTTACGTATTATCTCCAAATTTTCGTTTCTATTGCACCTTCATGATGTCGCATAATTTTTGCGAACAGTCAACACATTGAACCTTATGCTGTCGTCACCAAAGTCTACTAAACTTTTATACTACATACATAATATATTCGGGGCCTAGTCGAGTCTATCGGTCTAATCGGTAAAAGGAAGGCATTGTGTCTGATCCTATTACGTACAATAACTAAGCCAGTGCTCACAGACCACACGTTACAAAAGATTTCCGCCAACAATTTTGTGTTCGCATTCAATACACTCGCTATATTGATTTTCAATAAGTAGTCAGTGCCCCCCCCCCCCCCCCCCCCCCCTCGTTCATCCAACAGAGTTAATATACCTCAGTCCCTCACAGCTCCCACCCGTCGTCGCCGCCTGGTCGTAATGAGCTTTCGCTGTATCTCATTTTCTGATAGTAATAAGCTACGGAATGAAGAATGATGGCTGGAATACTGAATGTCTAAAAATGATTACAATCTCTCTATTGACAAACGTGCTTTGTCACCTTGAGATTTCAAAGCTTTGTATAGCTAGCGACATTAGCCGGACAACACGATGACGGTTAAAGCTAGGAGAATAGTTACCTTTTGTTTTTGACGTGGAATAAAATAATATGGTCTCAACCGCAGCACGTCAAATATGGCGAGGTATTCACGGAACTTGGGAGTAACGCAAAAACGAACACAAAAAAGAGACCCAAGTTTGGGCTAAAACGGAAAAATTGCATTTTTTTTTATGTAATCCGGTATGGGTGGCTGAATTGGAGGGGCCAAAGCACATGCTCCGACCAGCCATTATCATCTCCGAGAAGGTAGGTGCCATACCGGAAAGGAGAAAACAACCGAGGCTGCTATGCGGCCATCTTACATCCAGTACGCTATATCTCGGAAAGTATAATACCTTACTATAGAAAAAAGATGTGCAAGTAATAGACGTATGTAAAATTTAAGTATTTAATTTGTGTATGTAATTTATTGTCAAATATAAATTTTAAGATTACTAATTTGTCCCTATATGTATTTGTATACTTCTCGGCAAAGTGGTTCCAACCGCAAATCATCGCAATAGACAACGTCGTTGTCTCCTATTGAATCAGCTGAGTTGGGCCCAATTTGTAGCCAATTGTTTTCTATATGTAGGTATATGTGCCTTGTTAAACTGATGGCAAATAAACTCTGATTTTAATTTCATTTTTATTTTAAACTATCCTAATATCCTCGCCGAGATTCTTGGATCCAACTATCCATCCTCGTCTGTTAAAACGCAGGATACCACAAGACCTAGTTAGGTGCTCTTCCTAGTTAGCTTCTTCTAGTTAGTTCCGTGCTCTGTTAGTCTAACAGAGCACGGAGAACATAGTGGTATGTAAGTGAGTGACAATGGTCACTCTTTTACTAAGTTAAATCAAAAATTCGAACCAACTGTTCAATGCTCCAAACAGGTGTGTGTAATGTGTGTGTAAGTGTGTTTTATCGCTTATTACATGGGGAGGACTCGGAGGAGCCGTTTAACGCGATCCCGCCGTCCCCTTTCCACCTCCGCACCGCAGGGATTGCATCCCTGCGGTGCGGGACTTACCGCGGATGCTTACCAATCGATTCTGCAGACGGTAATCTCTGGAACGCTCTCCCTGTTCATATTACAGTACCCCCAAAGTACAGTCTCGGGTCCTTCATGAGGGGCGTGACTGGGCACCTGTCAGGCCGGCATGGCATTCGCAACCCCCGCATACGACCGAATGTCCATGGGCGCCGTTAAACACCTCATGGGTGCCTTGAGGCACCCATGAGGTGTTTAATTGTTTAATTGTTTTTTTGTTAGCTCGACATATGGCGTTGACGCCATATGTCGAGCTAACAGAAAAAAAAGGTAGCAGATCGCAGAAAGAAAGACCAAAAATTTATGTTAGTTAATCGTCGCGCACTCGGTGACACTGCGCAAAGTCAGTGAACCAATCTAGTTAATTTGATACCTTGGATATCGTTCCCTCTTCTGCAACAAACCTTACCACACTCGTGTCAAATGGCGAAGATCTGGATAAGTATTGATGTTATAACTTGGGCACACATAACACTACTGCAGTATGTCACACAGTGGTGCCGTGACCAGGATCAGCTAATAATATAATAGTGGTATAGAATATAAAAAAAAATACACTTCTTACACGACTACACATTTAAATGAAAATGTAAAATTTTTGCTATGAAATATTTTTCTTATTACTCTCGTGTCCAATTTATGTCATATTCATAAGATTCCTTGAATAAAAATTTTATATTTATATTTTTTTATTACTAACATCTGACATGTACAACTCTTAAACATCCAGAGGTTGACTGGAAGACATGTAATGCCTTGGCCCTCATGTAAATTATTATTGTGTAAAATCTTTTCGGAGCAATTAAGTATTTCTATCTACGTATGATATAAATTTTATTTTCCTTGCTTTATTTATTTTTCAGACGTATTAAGATGAAACACAGGGCCATACAACAGAGGTTTTAATTAAACGAAAAAAAAACAGGTTTTAGGATACAGTAGAAATAAATCGCATTTCTCGCTTCGCTCCGCATTCACCACTAACAAACCCCGTGATTACGTGAGCCGGTTACAAGTCGGATTAGGGATTAAAAGAAAATTATCATCAGCGGAATCATTAGCCAAGTGCAAACTAGGGCGGGAGTGGAAATGGAAATCCGCTAATTTGCCAGTCAAATCCGAGAGCTCAAAGCGGTTGGATTGGATCCCTCTTCGGTGCAAAATTGTGCCCTATTGAATAACTAGCTTTTGCCGGCGGCTTCGCGCTCATGAAATTCGAAAAGGACAAAGTAAGTCACATTTTAAGTCTAAACTAGGTTAACGGGAAGTACTCTATAGGTTTTGATTTGATTTGCCGGTAGCAAAATATGTGACTTAAATGGGCGTATCTAGTGATTCCGTTGACCTAGAAGCTTGCATTTTCTACACCTCAAAGGTTTCGTAGACCTTAGTATTTGATATTAATTTCAACTTGATACGTCTACCCGTTCCTGAGAAAAAAGGTCTTGACAGACAGACAGACAGACGGACAACAAAGTGATCCTATAAGGGTTCCGTTTTTTCCTCCTTTGAGGTACGGAACCCTAAAAAACAAAACTACGATATTACAAAAAAGTCTTTTTTTAAGATTTTTTTGTTTTATATTTGCTCTATCGTAAAAACGGTAATACATAAAAAAAAGTCTCCTGTATGGCACCTACCTCCTCAGAGGTGATTGGCTGGTCGGAGCGTGTGCTTTGGCCCCTCCCACTCAGCCACCCATTACGAATTGCATAAAAGAAAATTGTATGGATTGATTTCTCACACAATTAGAGTTACTGCTCAGTACCGCAAGCGGATAGCGTGATGATGATGATATACATCCTAAAACGATCTCAGAGAGTTTCTAAATCTAATGGAATAATGGCAATGCAATTTTTATGAGTAGTTTTTTTAGTAAATTGCGAACATAAATCTGCGGAAAGACATACAGACAGATACCACATTTTTTTTTATTTTCACTTTCTAACTAGGTACCTAAGCTTATTTTTCTTTTTCTGATTTGACTGACAATTTACTTGGCGGTCCAAACGGAAATTATTTTTGACTTTTTAAGGGTCGGGTGTTTTTTACTTCTGAATCTAGACCTTCAAACCCTTCTCCGAGCAAGGCGATTGCGTTTCCAACATTCAAATTAAATTTTAATACCGGAACAGTAATTCACCCCGCGACCCATATACGACTTCAATCTATTTCACATTATCGTTAGCCCGCTGTGCTCGGTAAGCAGTTCTTGGCACAGTCCTCTCCGGAGCCGTCGTGACCTGAATAGGCGTTCTAACGAGCAATGTTAGGATATCAGCTTATGTAATTATAGGTTATTTCTATATATACAGGTGCGTATGTACCGTGCTATTAAAACGAAAATAAAAAATATTTCTCATACATATTAGATTTTTTTTTAATGGAAACAGACGGTTGGCTACACCACCTACAACATCCGTGATGTCAGCCCATAGCATCCGGGTGAAATATGTGCCATGTCAGTGCTTCCCTTCATTTAATGTCGGCTACACTGAACTGGACGGAGAACACGAACTATTTACATAGCCGTTTCGAACGACGTTTCGTTCAGTGCGGTGGTATCAACCCGGACGGGCTAAACCCTACAACCTAGTAAGGTAAGAAGGGAATGAACCTACAGTTTTACTTGGTTTTCGAATCGCGGTCAGCACTGTTGACCGGTCGACTGTCGAGTGGTCAACAGTCGACCGACCGCACCACTGAGCTACCGAGGCTGATAGTTGGTTATATCCGCCAAAATAACACACATTCTGTGAAAACAACCGGCTAGCTATTACGGTTCCAAAGATACAGCCATCGGACGGAGACGTACGGACAGACAGACATTACAGGCTTAGTTCAGTACGGGGTACGGATACCTAAAAAGAACGGTGGCAAAATTGAATAAAAGTTCTCCATACATTTTTTGGTTAGGTATTTACCACAGAGCATGCAATACCGCGCGCTGCGCCTCCAAGAGACGCCCTGAGCGCGATTTCCCTACAACGCCGTTGAAGCCGTGGGCGTGGCCTATGACTTACATATGTGTGTTGTGCGTGTGCATTTGTTTTGTGCGTGTGCCTAACTTGCTCCTCTTTGTGTGTAGTGTCGATACTAACACACACACACACACACATACGAAGCGCTAGCAGCTCTGCGTACGATTATTGGGTTTCAAATATTATCGCTTAGGGCGTCTCTAGGAGGGGGGGCGCGCGGTATTGCATGCTCTGTGGTATTTACGAACATGTATGGAGAATTTTTTTTCTAAATTGGCCACTATTATTTTTTGGTATCTACCATTGAACGCCGCACAACCAAAGGGAAGCACTGGCATGGCACCTAGTTCCGCATTGTGTAAAGAACTGACATCGTTTAAGCAAGTGATATCATTATCAAAGATGCCAGTTTCAAGAAAAAAAAAAATGTCTACCTAAACAAGCCCCACACCCCACCGTGTGATGGCTGGGCGTGTGGAATCGAGTGATTGTCGGCCTAACAACCGTTGAGTAGTTTACATGGAAAGCGTTTATCGATTGAAAGAGCCCTCCCTTCACAACAGCCGCTCCCGAGCGCTCAAGCGACGCGTTCACTCACTCACAGCGCTCAAGGGACGCTCGCGAACGCTCAACCAACGCTTACGAACTTCGCGAACCTGTCGCCTACGAGTTCACAGTGCGAGTGCGCCCACACAAGTCGTCTATAGGTTGTCCGTCGCAGAATTTACCAAATGGGATCACTGTGAAATCCGACGTTCCACTGTGAGAAATGTATGTGAAAATGAGTTCCACTGTGTGAAATATATGGGAAAAAGAGTTCCACTGTGTGAAATATATGTGAAAAGGAGTTCCACTGTGTGAAATATATGTGAAAAGGAGTTCCACTGTGTGAAATATATGTGAAAAAGAGTTCCACTGCTTGAAATATATGTGAAAAGAAGTTCCACTGCGTGAAATATATGTGAAAAAAGAGTTCCACTGTGTGAATATATGTGAAAAGGAGTTCCACTGTGTAAAATATTTGTGAAAAGGAGTTTTACTGTGTGAAATATATGTGAAAAAAGAGTTCCATTGTGTGAATATATGTCAAAAGGAGTTCCAAGGTGTGAAATGTATGTGAAAAGGAATAATCAGTGCCATTGTATATTAAAGGAGCACTAAGGATGGGCGCCGCCGCACCGCGACCCGTCAATATATTATTAGGTTTAAGCTATTTGCATGGACAATTTTGCGCCACGTCACCGCCCCGCGCGCCCCGCTCCGCTGCCGGGTAGCGCGATCTCACAATAAAAGGTTGAAGAATACGTGGAGTAACATAGTGATCCCGCAACATCGCTAAACGCATCAGTGTCGTGTAGTAGACATTGTGTGGGGGGCGGACATTGACGTGCTCTCGTGTGGGGGGAGAGAGTAGACATACACTTCACCTGCGTACCTTAAGCCCCCCCCCCCCCCCCCCCGCGCTTAACGAGGTAAGCA
This sequence comes from Nematopogon swammerdamellus, assembly GCA_946902875.1. Classification (NCBI taxonomy): domain Eukaryota; kingdom Metazoa; phylum Arthropoda; class Insecta; order Lepidoptera; family Adelidae; genus Nematopogon; species Nematopogon swammerdamellus. Next base: position 21,681,928 of record OX336347.1, on the reverse strand, counting down.
AGCACGGTGCAAATTCCGAGGGCGCAAGCAGGATAGCGAGCCGGCCGCTTTTACGGGTGGGAGAAGGATGCAATGGTCGAAAATGTTTAGCGTAAACAAAATTATTTCGGTTTTTATTTTTTATTGCAAACTACGAATTTAAACAAAACAAATAAAATCGCTTCATACATAGATCATAATCAACAAATAAAATTTATGTTTTCCAAAACATATATTTGGTCTCGTTACGTCCAATAAGTTGTTTATGTAAATTCCGAGATATTTTCATAATTTTGTTCTATCGACCTAAGTTATAGAATTTAAATCATATTTTCAAAAAGCTACCGATATGCTCTGATAGATGAAATTTTACGAGTTCATGGCAATATTGCACTTTATGGTGAAGCGCACTTCGCAAGTATAGTAAATGAATTAGATATGTATTGTATACTGTTTATTTCTATAAAAGATTAAAATAAAATAAAATAAATAGTAGGTATGTTACGATAATAGGTAACTTAATAACTTAATTGTTTAGTCTAAATTAAGTTTAATCAGATATAGATACATATATAGGTATCAATATCAATCAATACTAATAATAAATCTGTAAGGGATGGTCATGGAGTAAGTTACTTTGTTTTATGAGATATTGCGTTTGTAGACTCTATGTATGATACTAAAACTAAATTGATGATTTTTAGATTTTTTTTCTGTATGTATGTATGTATAGCTCTTTCTTATGCTCCATAGCTCTTAAACCGATCATCCGAATTCGATGAAACTTAGTGCAAGCACATTTGATTATACGGGACACAGGATAGTTCTCATACAAACGGAATTGTTCCGAGCGCCGAAATAAAGGTACCTACGGTAGCGGACTTACTTACTCTCTTCTTTTTAAATACGAATTTCACGTGTGCGAAGCCGCGGGCAAAAGCTAGTATCCTCTATAATTTAACGATTGCCATAGGGTTACGATTCTCTTAACTCGCGTAAAAAGTCAATAAAATAGCGTCCAAGTCAAGTCGAACACGGTAGAGTTTCGATGCATGCGACTGTGAAAGGCGGTCGCAGTGGTGCCTGCATGTCGCAGTCGCACGTAATCCCACCTTGACACACGCGGTTGCATGGGGCGCACAGCTCGGGCTATACTGAGCACTCTCGAGCTTACGCACACAAAAACAATGCGAATAAGCAATCTACACTCACAACTAAAACCAAACCGCCTTCGTGAGATAAAACAACTCTACTTAATATTAAAATCCGGCCGCTGGGAGAATGCGTTCCTGACGTCTGTCAGTCGGTAACAGTGATGCCAGTCTGGATTGCCTAAAAAGTACGACAAGCTTGTCAAAATAGTACGAAACCGTATAAACCATAGAAAATGTTCATAATTACATTAGTTCGAACGTGAAGTTGCAGCAGTGAGTAATAAATACTTGTAAAAAAAAAAATTCGATGGCTAAACTGACAGACCTCAGGAACGCATTCTCTCAGCCGCCGGACTATAATGGTTAGTACTCATTAAATTCTATTAAATGTTATATTTGCACACTACTGTGAACGTAAATGAGAATTACGTGTTATAATATCCTTCTCACCTCTCGATTCTCGACCGCACTCTGCGTATTCTTGGAGAGGTGCGGTTACGGCTCACACGGTCGCGGTCGCGGAGCGACCTAAACCGCAGTCGCGGGTCGCAGTCGCGTGCGTGACGCGTCAGACAGGAACGCGATGTCTCACGCTGCGACAACGGAATAACACCTTTATAAAACGAGCGAGCGGCCATTTTGGAAAGTTTAGAAACACCTAAGTTATAATGGATCCGTTTACGACAGCCTTTGATAACAAATTTTCTGTGTTTGAGTTAGTTTTAACCTTGTTTAAGCCAATTGTGTAGAGAAGTTTCCGGGTCGGGAAAATGGAAAATACATATTATTGCGACGAAGAGTGTAAATTTGCTCATCGATCCTCTTTTATAAGTACGATAATTGAGGTTTAGCCTTGGCATTTTAATTTCCACTTAGTAACGACCGATTTGACAGCATTTGATAACTAATTTCCTGTGTTTGAGTTAGTTTTAACCATGTTTAACCTGTTCGCTTCCCAAACCCAAAGCCCAAAACCAGCTTAGTCCCCGCATGGGCGTGGCCCGCGGACGGCGCGCGCGCACATGAGCGCCGACCTCGACATAAACGCAGATATTTCGGAAACTAATAAAGTTAGATCTATAAACTCTTCTGTCCTAGAAAGCCTAGAAAATTTCCTAAAATCCATGTGAAACAGTGAGGCTTACCTTGTTTAGAAGTACCAGATATTTTAGGTAGAAAAAAAAATCCCAATTTTTTTTTGAAAAATTCATTATAAAATAAATTCAAAACATACCTTTACAATATTTATATTAGAATACTCGTAAAGAAACATACTTTTAGAAATAGTAAAGTATAATATACGTTTTCTTTACAGAAATCGGCGAAATCGGATGTTCAACATGAACATCCTGAGAGCATCAGGACAGTCCGAGATGGCACGCGCGTGATATTTTTTACCAATTTTATAAATATATTATTTGAACTAAACCTTCTTTTATTTTGCAACTGGTCGTATGTTTGTATAATAATGCGAAGAAAATTGGAAAAATAAGCTATATTTCCATGAAAAATATGCCTTCAAAGTCATTGTTTACACATTTCATACAAAAATAAACAAACATTTTTGAGCGACGAAAAATATGACTTTTGTCGCCACCCGAACTCGTAATGCATCTTCTATTGGTAGAATAACTAATAAATAACACTATTTACTAACCTTTAGCTCATAGATGCACTTGAATACACTTATAAACATTATTTTCACGGGGCGCTCTTACTTGAAAAATACGCACACGGACAGATTATCAATATGTCCACTGACGGCAAGTTATTGTTTCCATAGCCAATATTATTGTTTCTTGGAGACAGGCTCCAAATCCTTTCAAAGAATGCTGCCTGAGTCAAGAGAGGATCAGGGCGGAATAAAGTGAATTTGGTCAAATAGTGCGGCCGTAAATTGCGCATAAATCTTGTTCCCGTTCGGGAACGCGGGGACAGAGCAGAGGTCGTAATTGTTCCCCATCGGGAACCATGGAGAGCGAACAGGCGATTTGACAGCATTTGATAACTAATTTCCTGTGTTTGAGTTAGTTTTAACCATGTTTAAGCCAATTGTGTAGAGAAGTTTCCGGGTCTGAAAAATGGAAAATACATATTATTGCGACGAAGAGTGTAATTTTGCTCATCGATCCTCTTTTGATAAGTACGATTATGGAGGTTTAGCTTTGGCATTTTAACTTCCACTTACTAACGACCGATTTAATCATCTTCGGCTAAAACGTAGGTGCCGATTAACTCGTGTCAAATGTAACTTTAACCGACAACTGTTGAACGAGATTTCCTGAGGTGGTGGACGGTCATTACAGTCATTAGTGTAAGAAGAAACGTTAAGTGGCAAGTTCCATGTACGATATCTGTCACTTAAAGTTATTCCTAGCACTCAGTGGGAGTTAACATACCCTTTAATCTTGCATGCTAAAATTATGAAAATAAAAAATGTTCCATAATATTTTTAACCGACGACTTCAAAAAAGGAGGAGGTACTCAATTCGACTGTATTTTTTTTTTATGTTTGTCCTCTCATAACTGGTGGGAAAACTTAAGGAAATCTGACCTCGGTGCCTTCGACAGCAGGTGGAGCAACGGGACTGTAGGCGCTGCTTCTGTAGACTCCTCTCAGAATATCACAAAACCTAATGGATTTTCGGACTTGCAAAATTGTTCACAGTTCTTTTTTTTTTTTTTTTTTTTTATAGACTACCGGCACGGGTGGCTGTGCCCAAAAGTTCAAAGAACGATTAACACACAGCCAATAACCCCACTCCTCGCGAAACCACGCTCAGAGAGGCGCCATGCCAGCTACAAGGCGGACAAAGAGGTTGTTGTCTGATTTATTAACACGCCTTTTGAAGATTCCCAGGTTATAGGTGGTGGGGAACACACTCGCCGGAAGACCGTTCCATATTTTCGCCGTACGACATAGGAACGATTTCGAAAAGCGATGCGTTCTCAGAAGTTGTGTGTCAACAACATATGGATGTTCCGAGCGAGTCCGGCGGGTGTGACGAATACGGATCGGGGCAGGAGGGATGAGGGAAGCCAGTTCTTCGCAACATCGGCAATGGTAGTACCTATAAAACAGGCTAAGGGAACCAATTGTTCGCCTGTGTTGCAATGACTCAAGTCCCTCCGTGAGCTTGGGATCATCAATTAGGCGGATAGCGCGGCGCTGGATAGAGTCCAAGGAGGCCAACAGGTAAAGGGGGGATCCTTCCCACAGATGACTGCAATACTCCATCACCGGGCGAACTTGCGCTTTGTATAGCATAAGGAGTTGCGCCGGTGAGAAGAATCGCCTGCTGCGGTAGAGGACGCCCAATTTCCTGGAGGCAAGGGTAGCTTTGGACTCTATAAAGCTCCTAAATCCTACATCTTTGGTCAGTTCCACGCCCAGGAGGTCCAATTTGTCATTGTTGGGTACAGCCGTACCCTGAAACGTGGCTTGGGAGGGAAACCGGTCGGCCTTGGTAGAGAAGGCACAAGCTTGTGTTTTTCTGACGTTGAAATCTACAAGGTTCTCGCGGCCCCAGTAGGCTACCTTAAATAGAGCACCGTCTACTCTTTCAACCGTCAGACGTCGAGCTTCGTTAATGCGCACGTCTCTAGCAGTCCAGTCCTTGATGTAACCCTCGTGTGCGGTGCTGTCGTCTGCATAACTGTGAATGTTACCTAGGCACAGCAAATCGTTAATAAATAACAAGAATAATGTAGGCGACAGCACCGAGCCCTGAGGAACGCCAGCGTTTATTGGGAAGTCAGCTGATCTTGCACCGTCGACAGTTACAAAAATTGATCTGCCTCCCAAGAAGCTGGCGACCCAATTACAAAGGGACGAAGGGACACCGTAGGCCGGAAGCTTGCTAAGGAGACCTCGGTGCCAAACGCGATCGAACGCCTTAGATATATCTAAAGCGACCGCCAGCGACTCTCCAAAGTTGTCCAATCTCTCAGCCCATATGTGCGTGACATAAGCTAGAAGATCTCCTGACGATCGCTGTTTACGGAAACCGTACTGCTTATCGTCAAGGAGTTTATGAGCTTCTAGATAAGTCAGGAGCTGGGAGTTTATGATCCGCTCCATAACCTTACAGAGGAGAGAGGTTATCGCAATGGGCCGATAGTTTTTGGGGTCAGCTGAGTTGCCCTTTTTGGGTACTGGTTGGACCGAGGCCTTCCTCCAGCAAGCAGGCACGATACCGGTGGAGAAAGAGCGTCTAAAGAGACGAGAGAGGATAGGTGTCAATTCTAGTGCACACATTTTTAGTACACGCGCAGGAACGCCGTCCGGACCACTGCTCTTTGAGGCGTCCAACTGACGTAGACTTTTGAAGACCGCCCTTTTATAGAATCGTACCTCACGCATTGTTGTATCGCATTGAGGTAACGATGGAGGGGTAGCGCCTTGGTCGTCTAGGGTCGAGTTGGAAGCAAAGAGGCGGGCAAATATGTTCGCCTTCTCCTTAGCCAGGATAGCGAGTGATCCATCGGGGCGTTCTAACGGTGGGGTTGCAGCTCGGCAGAAGTTCCGACCGATAGAGTTCGCCAGGGACCAAAACGCACGACTTCCAGTAGGACAGCGTGCGAGTTTTTGGCTTACTCCTCGGTCGTGCTCAAACTTGGCCAAGTTTAGCACGCGCTTGCTGGACTTGACAGAAGCATTGAAGGCACGTTTCGAGTCCACAGACCGATCGCTCAACCACCGTTTGAAGGCCTGGTTCTTCGCCTCGACAGCCAAGCGGCATTGACGATTGAACCAGGGCCTCTGCTTGCCACCAACGGGAACCACAGAACTTGGAATAAAGTATCCCATGCCCTGCAGAATCACCTGGGCGACAGCTTCGGCGATCTGAGACGGGTCTGCAGACCGAAAGCATGTCTCCTGCCAAGGATAACCTCCGAAAAAAGTTCGGAGATTGTCCCATTGTGCACTTATATGTGGATGTGGGATGGATTTCTCACGAGCTAATGACGCTGACGTAAGTCTGTCATTCGAGACCGGTGGATCCCCGGTACACATTAGGTGGTGGTCATATGCACTTCCACGCATATACATAGCTGGTGAAAACAAAAGCCTTAAGGCTAGTACAAAACGCTGAGGCCCTGGGCACAGGTTGTGGTTGGATAGGGTGCTGACCCCAGTGGCAGTGAAGGCTTCACCCCCGGCTCTCGACTTCGGTCGGGGGTTCCTTCGGGTGGACGGGTGGTGGCTCGGATCGGCTGGGGAAAGGTCGCAGCCTGTGTTTCCCATGGGATTTTTTCGGAAGAACGAAAGTTCGACAGAGCAGCTATGGGGCCTCGATCTGGCATACATGATCACTGTACTCGCAAGAGTGCAGGTAGTAGACGTCTGGATTTTGTAGCCGAAAGGCTGGTATCTCCGGACGTCTATAAACAAAAACGTAAATCAATAAAATGATAGAAAAGAAAGTTGTCCCATTGTGCAGACTTGTAGTGCCAGACAGTGCGAGTACTACTCTCGCGGGTATCCGCATAGTACGAAGTTGGCACTGTTGTGGATACAAGGCAGTGATCTGAATTCCCCAGTGGAGCTTTCACAACGGCCCTGTAACCCTTTGGCTCCGAAGTCAACACAAGGTCCAACAGGTTTGCTCTATGCGACGGGTTCCTAGGGACTCTAGTTATACCTGACACAAGCTGTGTCAACCCGTGCGCCATGGCCAAGTTATATGCATCCCTACCAGCAGCATCCGTGACGCAGGAACCAAGCCAATCCGCATGCTTGGCGTTAAAATCCCCCAACATCACAATTTCTGCTGTAGGTAGTTGGCAGAGCAGTCTATCGGCTGAGCTGCTGAGATATTCAAATAATGCGGCACTTCCATTGGCACCTAAGTTCGGGGAGCGGTATACACCCGCGTAAACTCTTACCACGTGGGGAAGGTTGACGCGGATCCATACAACTGGGAACTGAGGGTCTTCAAAAGGAGTGAGCCGTTTGACGGAGACGTCGGATCGACCATACACACAGACACCGCTCTTCGGTACAAATCTCTCGAAGAGACTGTAACCTGGTATGTCAAGGTCTGTTGTGTGTTGGGCGACCTGAGTCTCCGTCAAAAACAAAAGGTGAGGTTTTGCTGTCTGCAGGTGTTGGGCGACAGCAACAATGTTTGCACGTAGACCACATATGTTGCACAGGTCTACTTTAAAATGTTTGGGAGACGTGGAAGTCGCACTTAAAGCGGTGATTCTTTTTTTGACTTTCGGCATTTTGTTTTGGTTGGGGGGTGCTAAGTGGAGCAAGCAAGAGGAGATTTGGAAAGCGGTAATACTGAGAACAGCTCAAGTGGGCTCTCTAAGGGCACTGTCCCAAGGGACGAGAGGACCCCCAGGCCCCCCCTGGCGAGAGTGCACCCAGGTCTCCCCAGGTCACCATGCCACAAGATGCACCCTCGACAGGATTTTTCGCTGGCTGATAGGGCAGCCCCCGACGCGGGCTGGTGCGACCGCACGCGGCGGGCCCCTGTACTATCCGCGGGCAGGTAGCGACATAACTCCTGTTGCACCTGGCTCTCCCTGGCCCGAGAGACAGTGCACTAGATGATGAGCCCTGGATGTTGGCTGAACTAGTATCCACTCCCCTCCTCTACTCCGCTCGCTCAGTCCACCGACCCGGCTGACTCGTCTGCTGGCCTCCAAGTGCAGCAAGCTGCATCAGGAGGTTGCGCCTACGAGCTGTGGTACCTACCCGGACGACACGGTGGAGGACCTGTCTACCACAGGTATTTTGCTGTTCATTTGGCACCACCCAGGAGGCACGTGTGACTTAGGACCAAAAGGTGTCACGGACGCGAACAACTCTACCCCCCAATTAGTTCGAGCACACAATTACTCTTCACGTTTCACTCGCGGCCGCGGTCTTCTTTTAATAACGTGGGAAAGTTCATGGAAATCATCTGAACTTGGAGAGTTCCAATTCGACACTCATTTTCTTGTAAAAGTCTAATAATTTTCTTCCTTCATCTTGATTTTCTTTCTTGTCGAGGCGACGAATAAGGGAAGGATAGTGTAATGTCAGTGAGGTGAGGAGTGACGTTTGTGTGAATAAAATATAATTAGATCGTTTATTTCTTAAATTTCAAAATGGCAAACAGAATGAAATGGCCCAACCAATAACTTTCGACTGGGTGAACCGATTTTGATTATTATTTTTTTATTTGAAAGCTGGTGCTTCCCGTGTGTTATTGTGTGTAATTTGGTCAAGATCGGATTGGAAAGCGAGGCGGATTCCGCCGAGTACATTAAAATAGCAAAAAATTACTAAAAAAAACTGTGAAATAAAAAACTATTTAAAAAAATATAAAAACCGCCTTCAAAAATGTATGAAATAAAAAAAAATCGAACCCTAGAGTTGAAGGCGGTGGTGCTAAAGCAAGCAAAAATAACGGACCCCCTTCAACTCTAGGCGGTTTTTATTTTTTTTAAATACTTTTTTTTATTTGTAAAACCCCAATGACTAAAGGAGTTTGAATATAAAGTAAACACACCTTTTTATATCGAATGTCAAAATCTAAAAGACTGCTATTGTAATTTATTCACCGATCCCTCTAAACAAATTACTGCAGCAGATTACATTCCATATTGAGTTTCTCTACACCAATCAAATCCAAATCGTCCAACGAAACTATCCCTAACATTACGCCAAATGTATGTCTGCGCTACGCACGCACAACACAGACACATCCCAGTTGATCCCACCCCACCACACAACCTACAAGCTTGTGCATAAGGAGTTCAAATAAATGGAAGAGCCATCGAAGTGAATAATTAATAAATTTTATTATATCTCGAGTAGACGAGGTGACAACTTACAATTTTACTACAACTAATAAAAATGTCTTGCCTGATTTATTAAATAAAATAATACACTATATTCACAAACAATTGAGTAATTGAAAAGTATTAGTAGTTAGTACCATATTTTAAAATGAAATTATTATTTTCTGTCGCCATCCAGCGAGATTAATGGTGCGGGATAAAAATAATAAGGAAATCTACCATAATTTGATATAGTATTGTCAGTCAGCGTGCAAGCGTCCACTGCTGGACATACTCCTCTCCAATTTTCCTCCCGTCCTCCCGGCCTTCAGCGGTACGGAACCACTGTTTTCCGCCGACGTACTTGATGTCGTCGTCCCACCTGGCGGGTGGGACGACACTCCGTTTTCCAGTCCACGGCCACCAGTGTAGGACACGGTTACTCTAACGGACGTCGTTTCTTCGGCTAACGTGCCCAGCCCACTGCCACTTGAGCTTCTTTGGTGCGTCGGCGGATTGCCTCGTTACGCACCATATCACGTAGCGATATTTCCAGCATAGCTCGCCCCATTGCTCGCCCCATTGCTCGCTGGGCACCTTTCAACCTTTGGACAAAAGCGACCGTTAGTGTCCACGTTTCACACCCGAATGTCATACATAACCGGGAGGATCTTTAAATTTTGCGGATTTGTTCAAGACGTTTGAGTGGGACAACATGGGTATAAACGTGAATGGAGATCTTCTCAGTCATCTGCGTTTCGCCGATGACATTGTCCTTCTGTCAAATTCCCGAGATCAGCTTCAGATCGTGCTGGAAGACCTTTATACAGCGTCGATGAAGGTGGGTCTGAAGATGAACCGGGACAAAGCCAAGGTCATGGCGACCGAGGTTATGAATGACGGGAGGACAAATTGTTATTGGCGGAGAAGTGATCGAACAGGTTGAAGAGTACGTACGTATATCTCGGTAAAATTTTGCGGCTTGGTAGACAAGGTCTGCTTAAGGAGGTCGACAGACGAATTCAACTGGGGTTGGGCTGCCTTCGGAAAGTTTTAATTCGCCCTGAGGTCTGACCTACCGCAAAATTTAAATACCCATAATATTGTACCCACCTTCAAATAAATATATTTCCTGATTTTTTATACTTACTACAATAAGCAAAACTCCAAATATTTGAGAGACACCTAAAGTCCATCCCTCCGACCGAACTAAACATGAAACGTATGTATGGCGCGCCACGTTCATAACTTTACTAAAGTGAATTAAATTTTCTCCGTTGCTTCCAAGGTGCTTTCTCGCGCCGAGTTATGTTAGCTAGCGTCGTCGGTTAGTTGGGATTCCGCGCGATCTACGCGCCAACTTAAGTTAGGCGAGTAGTACGGCAGTACGGGATACAGTATCGCGCAACGTGAACGTACAAACACGAAATTTCAAATTTCGAAACACAGATCGTTGGAACAGGAACGGATAGAGGGTCGTCACAGAGCATGAAATGCGAGCGGTAGGTATTTGATGCTCTGTGAGGGTCGTGCATACAATTTGATTTAAATATTCGACTTTATTCGAGGTATGCTTAAATTATATGACGAATCCGAGTGCAGTGTACTGTCTATGGATGATGATTCATAGAGAATAAAGAATATCTTAGCAAAATGTCGACTTTTGGTTCTTTGTCGTATTTCTTCATTATGTACCTACGGATTTGATCGATCAACACGGCATCGGTATTTCGATACCGTGTGGGGCCACCGCCGCCGATACTTAAAAAGAATAGCCCCACTGCATCTCTCCCCGTGGTGCATGTTGTAAAAGGCGTCTAAGGGATATAAGGACAAGATACCGTGCTAATGGGCGAGAGGCTAGCTACCTGTTACCTTGGAACGGCTCTTCCAACGAGTCATGCAGTGGGTGGGTCTTCAGCCGTAGGTACTTACTTGCTGCTTGATAGTTATCTTGTCCGAATACTTTGCTAAACGTGGTGGTCGATGTTGTGTTGTGCTGCAGAGTCATTGCAGCACAACACCGATTACTTTGCTCACCCGGATTGTCGGGATTCAGTGTGTGGTATGTATGCATGTAATTTTTATAAAGGGAAAATCAAATTTATAATCTCTGTTCAATGGAACGCGACACGGTCGTCGATATCACTTGCCACAGCCGTGAACATCATCCTGACGGCACTAGGTGCCTTGTCAGTGTCCCTAAGAACCTCCGCGGAAGTGGAGAGCGAGAGAGCACCGCGTATTCGTGCAAGATAACTATCAAGCATCAAGTAAGGTACGAAGACCCACTGCTGCATGATTCAGTGGAAGGACCTTGCCAAGGTGAGATGTGGCTAACCTGTAGCCCTTTTGCACTGTCTCTGTCTTGTCTTTATCCCTTAGTCGCCTTTTACGACATGCACGGGTCAGTGTTGCCTAGTAATAATTTTTAGGGTTCCGTATCCGGTACGGGACCCTATTACTAAGCCTACGCCGTCTGTCCGTCCGTCCGTCCGTCCGTATGTCCGAGGGCTGTATCTCTTGAACCGTAAGAGGTAGCCCGTTGAAATTTTCACAGAATATGTGTTATTATGGCCGATATAACAACAAATAATAAATAAGAAAAATTAAAAAATTCACGGAGTTTTCCATAGACGAAACCAAAAAGTGTATGCGCGCGCGCCATCTACCGAATAGATTATGAAGCATTTTAACTAATCATGACATTTAACTAATATGAAGAATTTCATAACACGCCATCTAGATGGCGTGAGTGCCGCTAGCCATGACATGGTGATACGGAACCCTCAGTGCGCGAGTTCGACTCGCACTTGGCCGGTTTTCTATGCAAACGATGAGCTACTCTGATAGTACCGGCGTGCGGGGAACCTACATACGTACGCAAGTAAATAGCTAGGAACAGGTGATTCTCCCCGTGAGATACGGCGGCACTCGAGGGCGCTAGGTGCTTTTCAATTTGTTGCGAATTTCGCAATGTTGCGATGTCGGCAGCGCTGGCGGTGGCTTCGCGAACATTCTCGAGAGCAGCGCGCTTATTACACGCCGCCCTTGTCGTTTCATATCGAAGAGAATCGCAAGGGAATGCACAAATACACATACCATCACGCTGTATCCCAACAATCTGGATAAGCAGAGTAATCGGTGTTGTGCTGCAATGACTCTGGTAAATTACAGCACAACATCGACCACTACTTTTCGCACAGTATTCGGACAAGATAACTATCAAGCATCAAGTAAGGCACGAAGATTCACTGCTCCATGATTCGGTGCAAGCACCTTGCTAAGGTGAGAGGTGGCTAACCTGTTGCCCTTTAGCACGGTGTCTTGTGTTTATACCTTAGTTGCCTTTTACAACATGCACGGGGAGAGATGCAGTGGGGCTATTCTTCGATGCCATTTTCGACCAAAAAACCAGCTTCTTCTTCAAAGCGAACACAATCATCAACCTTCGTAAGATGCAAAATGATATCGTTCAGTGCACACGCGGCTTCCGCGCCGCGCCGGTCACTCTGTACTTGAACACGGCCGGTATGTTGAATTATACACAGTTTGCTCGCTCGATATGTTTGCATAGTCGCCCGCAGCTGGCGGAGCTCGGTGCGGCCGGTAGAACACAGGTTCGCGACATCGCAAAATATTCTGTGGCAATAGGCAATAGGTTCGTTCGCTGGTTCATTCGTTTGAATATGTCCTAGTGGATCTATGGTTCGACGTTTACTTTAATTCATAATAAAATCGAAAGTTTGACTCATGATAACTTTGACTCATAATAAATTCTAAACTTTTATTTTTATTTTAAATGCTAAAAATAATAATAGCCATAATAGTAATAATAGTAGCCAGGATCATTCAGCAGCAAACTTGCCTTAAAGTACAACCTTGTAGGTACCGCGGTGCCTTAATATAAGTACAATCCACCGCCAGTTCTCGAGAACGGTCATGTCACACTCTCCTGGGACCGGTCCATTATCACAGACAGGACTATTCTCGCGAACAGACCTGATATTGTGATAGTGGACCGGGAGGCAAGGCGCGCAACGCTCGTCGATATTGCCGTGCCGCACGATGGTAACCTCGTCAGTAAGGAAGCAGAGAAGATGTTAAATTATCTGGATCTGCAGCACGAGGTTACCAAAATGTGGCCCGTTGACTCGACGATCGTTGTGCCCATAGTCGTTTCGGCGCATGGGCTGATAGAGCTGAGTGGTTGGGTTGGGTCAAGGGCCAGATCCAGAAGGCAGCCCTGCTCGACACTGCACGCATCGTCCGCAGGTTTCTCTCTTTGGGACCCGACCATCGGTAGCTTGGGTTCGCCCCGCCAACCCAAGCCTAACGATGGTGGTGGTGGAAACTCCGTTTATTTTTATATTAATTTTAGGTTTTAATTTTTAATTAAAAACAATTTAAAATTTATTAAAAAAGAAACGTGTGAAACGTTGTCGGCCTCGATAGCTCAGTGGTGCAGACAGTCAACTGTCGCTATTGAATGTTAAGCAACGCTGGGTGCGGTCAGTACTTGGATGGGTGACCGCTGACCGTTGGAGGCTGACCGAGGTTGGATTCCTCGTAAAACTGTAGGTCCCTTCCCTCCTAATCTTACTTGGTGGTAGGGTTTAACCCGCCCGGGTTGATACCACCGCACTGAATGAAACGTCGGTTGAAACGGCTATGTAAATAGTTTGTGTTTTCCGACCAGTTCAGTGTAGCCGGCACGATCAAAGGGGGAAGCGCTGACATGGCACCTAGTTCACCCGATGTTATGGGCTGACATCACATCATTGATTTTAGCCACTGTTCGTGCGGGATCCGTCATTGTAGCAGTTGCTTCTTCTGGTATAGCGGCCACGTTGCTAGAAGGCTGCCGAACGGCTCATTCAGCGTTGAAATTTCCATTAAACCTTCAAAAGACTGAAGAACCGACATGCAACATTGCGAAAAACTCAGCAATGGCCAAAGTTTTGGTAGCAAGTAAAATCATCATATGGGGTGAATGCACAATGGCGCACAAACGCACAATGGAAGCACTCGGTAAGATCTGCGTAAGATCTAAGTAAATAAAATATAAAAACTCAGAGCAGCGCGGGAATTTTGTACCGTGTGGGGTCGGTACTTAAAAAGAATAGCCCCACTGCATCTCTCCCCGTCGCATGTCGTAAAAGTCGACTAAGGGATAAGAAAATTCGTCAGCCTCGGTAGCTCAGTGGCGCGGTTGGTTAGTCAACTGTTATTAAGCAACGCTGAGCGCGGTCAGTGATTGGATGGGTCACCGCTCGACCGTTGGAGGCTGACCGTGGTTCGGATTCCACGTTAAACTGTAGGTCCCTTCCCTTCTTACCTTACTAGGTGGTAGGGTTTATCCCGGCCGGGTTGGTACCACCGCACTGAACGAAACGTCGGTCGAAACGGCTATGTAAATAGTTCGTGTTTTCCGTCCAGTTTAGTGTAGCCGACATGAAATGAAGGGAAGCACTGACATGGCACCTAGTTCACCCTGTGTTATGGGCTGACATCACGGATGTTGTAGGTGATGTAGCCAACCGTGTCAGGTTCCATAAAAAAAAAAAATTACTTAGCGCCCCCCCCCCCCCCCCCCCCCCCCCCCCCCTCCTTTAAGTAAGTAAACGGACGTTATTTTTTACTTTTTAAGGGTCGGGAGTTTTTAAAATTTGCTATTTAACTTTTAATTTTAATGAAAAACAGAAATTAAATCAGCTAATAAGTTAACACAACATTTATTGATTCTGAGGCGGTACGAAGTTCGCCGGGTCAGCTAGTAATAATATAGAATACATTTTTCCTCGTACGTCCTCGAAGATTTGCTATTTCACGTCTATATAATTGAAAATCTCTCAATTTGACGTCCTATGTCACCCTCCATTATTCCCTCCATTTATTGTTAAATCACTCCACTCCATATTCGAATAATACTATCTTCCCTTCTGCTTGGATGAATGGATAGTTGGATAGAATCCAACGAGACAAACTAACTCCACACGAGATCGCAGCGTGCGATAACGCGCAAATTGTAGCGATACGTACGACCTCTGCGTCCTGTCGGCGACACTGCCTAACGAATTATTACCACTTTAGGGCTGCCTACCGCCAAACATTCAATAATTCGGGACTTTACTTTCTACATACATACATACATACATATCACACGCTATATCCCGACAATCGGGGTAAGCTGAGTAATCGGTATTGTGCTGTTCTTGAGCTCTGAAAAATTGCAACTCAACATCGACCACCACGTTTAGCAAAGTATTCGGACAAGATAACTATCGAGCAGCAAGTAAGGCACAAAGACCCACCTGCTGCCCGACCGTGCCAAGATGAGAGGTGGCTACCCTGTCGCCCTTTGGCGCGGCATCGTGTGAGAGAGAGAGATATAGTGAGGCTATTCTTATTGAGTACCCGCCCCACGCGGTACATTACTTTCTCGAGCACAATTGTTTTAGAAAAGAACAGTAATTTGAATATTGATGAAATTGTTGAACATGAGAATCGTATAATGATTTACTTGTTATTTACGCTTGTGGAGCAAACAGGTTATTAGACGTCAGTATTTATTTGTCAGTAATAATTTTATTAGCAGAACAATACTGGGCCCATTCTACGGTTTTATATTCAATGCTGAATAACTTACGGATAGTGTCTACGAAGTTTCTTGCCGGTTCTTCATCGTGGGTGTAATGGAACCGGATAGAACAAATTGTGACAAGTTCGAGCGAAGTCTAACTGCCATATGAATGCTCATTAAACAATACAATACAATAAAGTGGACTGTATTAATTTAGGAGTTCATATGGGATCTGCCCGGCCAAAACAGCTCATGGATAATGTGCAAACTCATCCGTACGCGAGGGTCCACCTTCCGCCAGCTGCTCCTAGTCGACTAGATTCGCTGTCAGGCTGCTCCAGCCTGCCGTTCCGTATGCTGGGTCTTCGTAGTTCGATCACACCGTGAGTCACCAAATGACCACCGAGCACAGAGAAATGTTGCCGTCCGAGCCGCGCTACCACAACAGCACGCAGCATCCGACCGAGCCGATAGTCCGACGGCGATCTTTTGCGCCGAGAGCTATCTCCGTTGACAGACCGCCGCTGAGGGCGGAGCCCTATTTGTCCGTCTTACCGCTAGGCGCGGCGAGCGAGATATATTTACAATATTATACAAAAGAGGTTTTGGCTGAAAAATATCGCATGGGGCTATTTTCTTTATTCTTCAAAGCTGTCTTCTTCAAATCCTTTAACCTGGGGTCTTCAAATATCACTAGACAGCCCAGCAACAGTCCGCAAATTTGCTTGCATGTCATCTCACTGAGCGTGGTTTCACGAGATGAGGTGAAGTTGTCTCTGTCGATTGCACCATGCGTCCGTCGGCACAGCCACCCCTACTGCTTTTCACAAACATAAATCAAATATAAATATGCTTTACCATTAAAAAGATTGAACCCTAAAGACGAGTTGAATGCCATATGGAGCCTCGTGTTTGGGATGTCATGTTAAAATATAGATCTCAACTGTTGTCTAAGTAGCTTCATGGTACCACAACATGCAAAAAGCTTGCTCCTTATCTCCTTATCAGTCATATAACTGTTAATAAACGAGTCGCCAACTAACAAGGAGGAAATAAACTTTAAAATTAATACATAAAAGTAGCATAGTACAGATAAAAAGCTGTATGTATCGTCAAAACAATAAAACCGGAAAAGTGCGAGTCGAACTCGCGCACCGAGGGTTCCGTATCGCCATGTCATGGTCAGCGCCACTCACGCAATCTATGGCATAGTTAAAATGCTTCGTACGGTTTTCGGTAGATGACGCGCATACACTTTTTACTTTCTTGTATGGGGACCCCCGTGAATTTTTACTTTTTCTTATTTTTCTTATTTGTTGTTAAATCGTCAATAATACACATATTCAGTGAAAATTTCAACGGGCTACCTATTACGGTTCAAGAGATACAGCCCTCGGATAGACAGACCGACAGACAGACAGACATACAGACGGACAGACTGACGCCGTAGGCTTTGTAATAGGGTCCCGTACGACGGATACGGAACCCTAAAAATTGTAATATAACTTATAAAAAATAATTACTTACCTGATTTGATTTAGCTCGTCAAAATGAATACATTTCTTTTTGAGTCATTAATTACATGCACTTACCAAAATATACCACAATTTTTATCTTAAATTAAAATTTTCGTATCTCTTGAGTCGTTTATCGTATGAGCTTACTATAGCTGGAACAATGCTCATTTTATACAGTGACAAACATATTTTTTAACATTGTAATTTGAACTTTCGCTTCTTCGCGACCTCGCCGTTGTCGGCAAGTGTGACTAACAATAACTCTACAATTTATCACCCTCCTTAAGTCATCTCTTCTCCGACGCAAAATTCTAAAGGTTCGTGTCTACGGCTAATAAAATTCGCAACAAGAAAGAACTCGCGCAATTTCTTTTAATAAAAATCCATTAAGCTACCTCCGTAGTGGCTTTGTGCGCCTTTTCCTTTCTGTGTCGTAAAATCTGGTCGTTATCGAGCACCGGGACGTTAAGAGCATGCTGCACAGTTCGGCTTCCTCGGACGAAATAGCCCGCTGCCATACTAATGCAAACGAACGATCACTTCAAAATCATTTGGCATAGGGTAAACATTTACTTCGTATCCACTTTTCTAACAAAGATAATATGTGTCTCTGTACGAACACATTTTAATAAGTAATTTTTTTTTTATGGAAAGCGCGACATCTGCCATCGTTTCACTTACGAGTAGGTGACTTACGATGCCCATGGACAATGTAATGTTTCTGTGATGCACGGGGATTGCGAATGCCACGCCGGCCTGACAGGAGCCTATTCACGCCCCTTTTGAAAACCCCCAGGCTATACTTGGGACGAAATAGATGGGCAGGGAGTGCGTTCCACATTTTCCCGGTTCTGTGAATAAAAGACCTACAGAACCGGTTGATCCTCGGTAGGTCGATTGTATTCGAGTGCATTCCCTGCCCAGTACGCGTAGTGCGGAGGTGGAATGGGGACGAAAGGTCCTCCAAACACTCCCCGTGAAATAGACGATAGAACACACTTAGGGAGCCGACGCGACGTCCCTACGGAGTTGCAGCATTAATTTAAAGAAATAATGGTACATAGATGGATAGAAATACTTTATTGCTCCAAAAAAACATTTTACAGAAATAAACGATATGTAATTTACACATGAAGGGCAAAGGCCAAAAAATGTCAAAAAATCTCACGATCGAGCCTCTGAATCAATCTTTCAATTGAGTTAGCACCTGTAGGCGCCAAGGTGCACATCATTGTCTTGTTGTCCGTGTGTCGACTTCCCGGTAGGCTCCCGAACTTTAACGGAGCGGGTGGCAGCCCTGGATCGGCTGGAATGTGGACCATGTGTAGAATTTGATTGCGCTGACAGAGGTCGAGTGGGTGTGGGTGCGGGCGAATGAACGTGTTTACTAGTTTAGATGCTAACTAAACTCTCTGGCAATTTTGGCCTACGATTCGGCGAGCCAAAAATAAACAAATTCCGTGGGTGTCTTATTTGGGCGGGTCCAGGTAAATAAAAACGTTACGGACGGAAATAAATGTGTTCTTTTTATAAAGCGACCCCTGAAATATCTCAGGTACCAGCGAGATGGAGGACTGTATTATTAGGGTTCCGGAACCAAACTGGTACATAAAAAGTTAAATTACAAATTTTAAAAAGCCCCGACTCTTAAAACTTAAAAAATAATGTCCGTTTACTTACTTCAAGGAGTCGGGGGACCGTTAAGTAAATTCCCGCGTTTTTTACCCCCTCCCCCCCCCGCAAAAAGAGGAGTGTTATATAACGATTTGGATGCGGTTTTTTTTTATTATTAGAAAGCTGGTTTAATCGGGATGGCTCGTAGCTATGTTTGTAATCAACAGGCTAGACAGCCTAGCAACAGTCCGCAAATCTGCTGGCATGGCACCTAACTGATCGTGGTTTCGCGAGGAGAGGTGATTTTGGCTCTGTCAACTGCACCATTGGTCTCTCGGCACAGCCACCCATGTTGGTTTACATAAAAAAATCAAGTAATTAAGTAATCAAAAAATAAATTATCTTAAAATTGTGATCCAATTTGCATGCGGGTTTTTTTAAAAGATTGAAAAAAAGTTAAATTACAGGGGCCAAAGCGCCTTCTGACTCAGACAACCATACCAGATTACATAAAAAAACCGGCCAAGTGCGAGTCGAACTCGCGCACCGAGGGTTCCGTGTCGCCATGTCATGGTCAGCGCCATGCCACGTCATATTAGTTAAAATTCATGATTAGTTAAAATGTTTTATAGTCTTTTTGGTAGTTTCTTGTATGGGAACCCCCATCAATTTGTTACTTTTTCATATTTTTATTATTTGTATCGGCAATAATAAATAACACATATTCTGTGAAAATTTCAACGGGCTACCTATTACGGTTCAAGAGATACAGCCCTCGGACAGACAGACATACATACAGACAGACAGACGGCGTAGGCTTAGTAATAGGGTCCCGTACCGGATACGGAACCCTAAAAATAAGCGTTCTGCGGCAGGAAAAAGGAAGGTATTAATTTATACATTAGGCAGGTAGCTACGTGATTTATTATGGCCATATACAAGGAAAATAAGTTGATTGATGCGTCGGAGCTGCCTAAATTAATAAAGTGTATCCTTCAGCCATTTGTACTCGGGCTCGATCGATCATCTCCCACTGTAGGTAGGTACCTACCTGTTTGTTTCTTACAGGTGTATGTACATAGTTATGTTAGAAATATATTCTTAGAATTTATATTTAGAAAATAATACACAGGGTTTTTTTTTTTTTTTATGGAAACTTGACACGCTTGGCTACATCACCTACAACATCCGTGATGTCAGCCCATAACACCGGGTGAACTAGGTGCCATGTCAGTGCTTCCCTTCATTTCGCGCCGGCTACACTGAACTGGACGAAAAACACGAACTATTTACATAGCCGTTTCGACCGACGTTTCGTTTCGTGCGGTGGTACCAACCCGGCCGGGATAAACCCTACCACCTAGTAAGGTAAGAAGGGAAGGGACCTACAGTTTAACGTGGAATCCGAACCACGGTCAGCCTCCAACAGTCGGGCGGTCATCCATCCAATAACTGCCGCACCATTAAGCTGCCGAGGCTGACGATCCCTTAGTCGACTTTTACGACATGCGACGGGGAGAGATGCAGTGGGGCTATTCTTTTTAAGTACCGACCCCACACGGTACGATGTTTCAGGTACAGGTTGTTTCAGGATAGGCTTGAGAAACTTCAGGAATAGAAAGTACTCATTATTAGAAGGAAAAAATCCTTGAAATTCTGTATTATTTTTTTTTTCATACAAAAATTGGAAATAATAATCAAAACTCGATGGACAGTGAGTATGGGGAGATTTGTCAACAGTGCTTTCTAGGACTAGGGAGTGCGATGCGATAAGTGCGATGGCCTAGTCAAGTCCCCTTTCTCTTTTGATGCCATTCAAATTTAAGCTACATGCATGCTTTATTTGTATTTAATAAAGGCGGACGTTAACCGTCCACCAAGTCCCGATAAAACTATTTTCACTAAAAAGTACTACAAAATGACCGAATCTGGGAAAAAGTTCCAGAGCTTTTCCTCTTCAAATATGGACCGCTTTCGAACCCTGAAGTTAACAGAAGTTAAGAACATGGCGATACGGAACCCTCGGTGCGCGAGTTCGACTCGCACTTTGCCGGTCTTTTTATTTAGATTTTTTTTTATTTAATACCTACATTTTGTCTCAGTGCTATCGCGCCGTGGTTGTGCGTAACGTTATCGTCGTAGCCGCACCGTTGGCGTATCGTTGTCGTCTAGTGAGCAAGCCGCCTAAGAATTAATTGTTAATTGTTTATTGTATAACATAGGTAGGTAACCTTATAACCATATAACCAGCTGAAAATATTTCTCTTAGACAATCCATTTTATAAGTTAAGTGAATTTTTTTCATACTGTAAATAAAAATTCTGCTGACTTTGATAATTCAAATTGTTTATATGCATAAACACCAATTTTATTAATAACTTGACTGAACCCTATGTTCTTTGTTTTGTATTTTATTATCTTTTTTAATGAGTATATTTTTGACTTAGTATTTTTAATTTTTTGCTTAGATATAGTATGTTATATTTAACATAATGAAAACTTAGTATGTAAGCTATATTTAAAAAAAAGCTCTGTAAGGTTTCTTACCCGATTCTTCCTTATAGATTGCACTACTGAACGGGACATCATAAAAAATGATGACGAACCATACTGAATATGCATATGTCTCAATGAAATATTGTTATTGTTGTGTGTTCTTTATGGCGAAATAAATATCTGAATCTGAATCTGAATCTTAGCTTGGACATGTCAAAAATTGCGCCAGTTCTAAATTCAATGCGCAGAAGAACTGATGAACAAACTTCGCAAGTCACAATGTTTTGTTAGTACCTACCTTATAAATACTAATAAGTATTACATTACAGTAACTTACAAATAATTAACCCATACTGCCGCTAACAAAAGCATCAATATTTACAGCATGAACATGAATTCTGAAGAATCTGACCACTCTGCCTATTTACATTACCTATATCTGGTGTATAGTGCCTTCGTCAATTTTTATACTTAAACATATCAAGTCGAATCAACAACAATTAGTATAAGATTATCACAAAGAAATGTAATAAGTTACATTACAAATCTAAAGATACAAAGTGTATCCAATTGTCAAAGTTCTATCTAGCAGAGATAGTAGAGGCTGAGATATTATACAGGCCGCGGTTCGGACTCCGCGTAAAGCTGTAGGTCTCTTCCCTTCTTACCTTACTAGGTGGTAGGGTTTAACCCGCCGGGGTTTATACCACCGCACCGAATGAAACGTCGGTCGAAACATGTAAATAGTTCGTGTTTTCCGTCCAGCTCAGTGTAGCTGACATGAAATGAAGGGAAGCACTGACATGGCACCTAGTTCACCCGGTGTTATGGGCTGACATCACGAATGTTGTAGGTGATGTAGCCAACCGTGTCAGTTTCCATAAAAAAAAAAGATAGAGAGGCAACTCGTCACTGTCACCGCTGACCTAAATGAAACTGATTCAGCGTCGTGCTGTACGCCTCATCAATGACCCCGAGGTATTTCGGAGCTTAGAGACCTTACAACTCCGCAGGGACGTTGGATCTTTGTTTGTGTTCTATCGCCTGTACCACGGAGAGTGTTCCAAGGAGCTGCTGCACGACGCGATCCCTCCATCCCCATTCTACCATCGCTCCACGCGCAACAGGTTGGGAATGCAACCGCACACTGTCGATATCCCTCCACTTAGGACAAATCGATCCTGTAAATCCTTTATTTACAGGGTTGCCAACATATGAAATGCACTGCCACCTGCATCATTTCCTCTAATGTACAGTCTGGGGTCCTTCAAACATAATGTGAAGGTGCACCTAGCCGTCAAACATGGTATTCGCAGCCCCCGTAAATATCCGAATGCCCGTGGGCGCCGTCGGACTACACCTCTGCGTTAGTCTGGCGGCCGCCATTTATATCGTGCTTCCCATAAAAAAAACCGGTCAAGTGCGAGTCGAACTCGCGCACTGAGGGTTCCGTATCGCCATGTCATGGTCAGCGCCACTCACGCACGCCATCTATGGCGTGTATTATGAAATGCTTCATATTAGTTAAAATTTATGATTAGTTAAAATGCTCCATATTGTTGGTAGATGGCGCGCATACACTTTTTAATTTATTCTATGAGGACCCTTGTGAATTTTTTACTTTATCTTATTCTTATTATTTGTTGTTATATCGGCCATAATAAATAACACATATTCTGTGAAAATTTCAACGGGCTACCTATTATGGTTCAAGAGATACAGCCCTCGGACAGACAGACAGACGGCGTTGGCTTAGTAATAGGGTCCCGTACCGGATACGGAACCCTAAAAACTAAACGACCTGTCGCGGTCATCTTGACCCTCCTGTCGCCGGTGCCTGCAAGCGGATTAATGTTGAAAGATGTTACGATGTTACCTACTGTAACAAGGAAACTGACAGGCGTGTAAACAGAGAACTTTGCCGAGGTAATGAAACAGGATTTGACGGCGCCATAAAAAGGACTTTGTGAAGAGTCCAAGGGGAATAATGTTATTGGGCAGATACATAGGTAAAATAGCGACTGGTATGGACGTAACGTGTGGGCGGTTGGTACTTAAAAAGAATAGCCCCAATGCATCTCTCCCCGTGCATGCCGTAAAAGGCGACTAAGGGATAAGGACAAGATGCCGTGCTAAAGGGCGACAGGCTCGGCACCTCTCACCTTTGCACGGTACTTCCACACGATGCAGCAGGTGGGTCTTTGTGCCTTACTTGCTGCTTGATCGATTGAATTTTGTTCGAATACCTACTTTGCGAGACGTGGTGGTCGGTGTTGTGCTGTAATTTACCAGAGTTCTTGCAGCACAACACCGATTACTCTGCTTACCCCGATGGTCGGGATTCAGCGTGTGTGATATGTATGTATGTATGGACGTTGTTTAATTGCTTCACTGAACATGCGCGAACCCAAGATGCGAGCGACATTATAGTCTACCCTATGTGCTACGAATTATTACCTAAAATTCGTTGAAAGCGCAGGTCGTCAGCCTCGATAGCTCAGTGGTGCAGACAGTCAACTGTCGCTATTGAATGTTAAGCAACGCTGGGTGCGGTCAGTACTTGGATGGGTGACCGCTGACCGTTGGAGACCTCGGTCAGGTTCGGATTCCTCGTAAAACTGTAGGTCCCTTCCCTCCTAATCTTACTTGGTGGTAGGGTTTAACCCGCCCGGGTTGGTACCACCGCCCTGAATGAAACGTCGGTCTAAACGGCTATGTAAATAGTTTGTGTTTTCCGACCAGTTCAGTCTAGCCGGCACGATCAAAGGGTGAAGCACTGACATGGCACTGACACTGGTCACCCGGTGTTATGGGCTGACATCATGGACGTTGTAGGTGATGTAGCCAACCGTGTCAGTTTCCATAAAAAAAAAAAAAAGGTAGGTCGAGCGGCATTAAAGTTTTGAGAGAACTGTACATAATTTACTTCCGGATACTGTAGGCATGTGTATGTGCTGTCTGTCGTCGGCACGATCTATAAGGCCGTTTTTAGTGTTGCGCTGGTGGCCGCCGCCGCCGGTCGCACGCGCGCGTTGCCAAACTTCAATTTTTAACCGACTTCAAAAAAGGAGGAGGTTCTAATTTCGGCTGTATGTATTTTTTTTAAGTATGTTCAGCAATATCTTCCCCAATTGTGAACCGATTTCGATGATTCTTTTTGTGTTCGGTTCAGTCTAGCTCCGAGGTGGTCCCATTTTTTTTTTGGTCAAGATCGGATTGGAAAGCGAGGCGGAATCGCGAGGCCGAAGGCCGAGCGATTCCGCCGAGTACATTAATACCAAATAAAAATTACTAAAAAAACTGTGAAATAAAAAACTATTTAAAAAAATATAAAAACCGCCTTCAAAAATGTATGAAATAAAAAAATAAAAATCGAACTAGAGTTGAAGGCGGTGGTGCTAAAGCAAGCAAAAATAACCGACCGCCTTCAACTCTAGGGTTCGATTTTTATTTTTTTATTTCATACATTTTTGAAGGCGGTTTTTTGTATTTACATTTTAGAGTGACGCGTGTACCAGCGCGCTGGTAAGCGCACGCGGCGCGTAGCAAGATCGCACGCTCGAGCCCTCGCGCCTCGCCGGCGCGCGCCGGCGGCGGCGGCGGCGCGCGCGAGCCCTACACAAGTAGCGCATCCAAAATCGGTGCCATTTCCAAAATCGGTTTTTTTCCGATTCTCATATTTTTAAAATCGATTTTTCGATTTTTTCGATGTTTTCGATTTTACGGCAAAATGTGAAGTGTAACTTTAATTTGTAGGTATTTTTGCACTGAGCCACATGAAAATAAATGATAAAGAGTATACTAGTAATAAAATAAGCGACATTTAATATTTCAGTGCAATATTAAAATTACATGTGTTCAAATATTGAAATTAAAATGTTGAATAGGAACTTAACTCTAACTTTAACGTGATTACGTAAACCACTTGGTAACTACGTGAACGTGACTTTTTTTTTTTCTTCCGAACTGGGTGGCTCTGCCCGTGGTCGAAACCTCAGGCGCAGCCAATTTCACCGCCGAGGAGGTGCCAGTCCGGCTTGATGGTGAACTACTGTTGCTGGGGAAAGGCCATTAACCCGCGATTTGAAGATCCGTGGATTGTAGGAGTGGGGAAATATATTCCCTGGGAGCCCGTTCCACACCTTTGCAGTGCGACACAAGAAAGATTTAGAGAATCGTGCAGTTCGAAGAACTCTTCTGTCGACTACAAAGGGGTGTTCCGCGAGAGTATGGTGGGTTTGGCGAAGGTGAACAGGAGAAGGAGGGATAAGGGAAGCAAGTTCGTCAGAGCAGCGGCCATAGTAGTACCGATAAAACAGGCTCAATGAACCAACCATACGTCTGTACTTTAGAGGTTGAAGGTCCTTTGTGAGCACAGAGTCACCAATGAGGCGAATGGCTCGTCGCTGAATAGAATCCAAGGCTGAAAGAAGGTACTCATGGGAACCCTCCCAAAGATGCCTGCAATATTCCATCACCGGTCTTACTTGTGCTTTGTAGAGTGTAAGTAGTTGGACCGGCGTGAAAAATCGCCGACATCGGTAAAGGATCCCTAATTTTCGAGACGCTAGTTTCGCCTTGCACTCTATGAACGATCGAAACCCAAAGTCCCTGGACGCCTCCATATCCAAGACGCCCAGACTACCATCGTTGGGGACTTGGCTGCCCTGAAAAGTGCTTGGAGAGGAAACGGATCAGCCTTAGTAGAGAAGGCACAAGCTTGCGTCTTGGCTACGTTGAAGTTGACCAAGTTCTTCTTCCCCCAAAGAGGATACTTTTTCGAGAACCTGGTCAACCGTAGCAACAGTTGACTAATCTTTGTTTAGTTGAAAGTGAGATTTAAGGAAACATAGAGCGTCTAAACTGGGATCACCCATACCACTTCTTAAATTTCTTGTTAAATAACCTGCTGCTGAAAATGCCATTTCGGCTCCCAAACTTGTCGGCGGAATCGTGCGTGAGTAGGTTATGATATACCTTTTCTAGACATGCGGTCTCTCTCACCGTTACACTCAAATAATGTCATTTCAATTCTTGTGACATCACGCAGATTTTCCTTACCGGTGTTAGAAGGTTTTTTTGTCATAACTTTGGCACTTTCCAGCTCCAGCCGAGGATCGACAATGTCCAAAGTAGGTGTCGGCGAAGATGAAGCGGACGCAGACTCCGACCTCTCCAACTGTGTTTGATTTTGTACAGTCGAATGTAATCTGCGATATCCTCGTTCTATACCACCAGGCAGTTCATCATTGTCCGGGTATACTTCATCACGTCTGACTGAAGTACGCAGTAGGGTTATGTAGGTACATTACCATGTAGGTGTTCATTCATAGTTAGGCGTTGATAAATCCTTGATTTCAAAGCTTGATTATTCCGGTGTAATTATTAATATTTTTTAAATTAAGTTCGTTCTTTATTGGATGAAAAATGATGATGATGACTAAGTAACCCACCCATAACCCATTTCACATAAAATAGCACTGTTTTTATGCATTTAAAACCAAATGACGGGGAATGTTTGAAAAACCTAATAAAAATCGGAACATCGGAAAAATCGATTTTCGATATTAAAAAAATCGGTTTTAAAATAGAACTAAAATTGTCCGATTTTCGGTTTTTTCGATTTCCGATTTTTCGATTTTGGATGCCCTATACACAAGCCAATGCGTGCTTTTACTGTTGCGCTGGTGGCACGCGTCGCGGGTACATACGATGAACATCGATACAGAAAGAGTAATAAATTGAGGTGCATTATTTTTAAAAACAAAACAGCTTTACTCACGGTTTTATCCGAGCTATGTGACTCTACGTTTCGGGCCAAACGTATGGCCCATCCTTATGAGCGCTCTGCCTGGTGCGACGGTTGGCAGATAACTACATAGCTCGGATAAAACCGTGAGTAAAGCTGTTTTGCTTTTAAAAATAATGTCTAACAACCACGGTAATTAAAAAACCCAATTGAGGTGCAGTCCAGACCCTTGCTGTGGGATGTAGCTAATGAGTTATACAAGAACTGAGTAATCTGGTTGCCACTAAAGGCTGTACGTGAATTCTTCTTTCACGTCGTCGCTTTAATAATAAGTAGTACAGGAGAATCGTTAGCAATTTATTTCGCCTCATTGTACCAACGCGATTGCGTCACACGTCAGCCTCGCACACGCCTCACACTAAAAACAACCAGCGACCGGCGCCAGGACCGCAACACTAAAAACGGCTTGTTTTTGACGTGATGACGTCACGTCTTATAAATTGATGAACACCGGCTGCACCCACGAAAAAGTGTCACGTTCCATCTGAACCTGTGTGTGCAAGCGAGAGCGCGTAACAAGCGATAGAGAGGCATATAAGGAGAGTAGGAAATACAAAATATATTTGTCCGTCGCGAGCCTCGAACCCGCGGTCCCTGCCACCAATATTGTGTGACCGACCAGATGTCTTAACCACCCGGCTAAATCGATCATGTACTAGCGAAGCGAATTCGGTCAACAGTGGGGGAAGATTTCATGGCGTTGAGTCTTTTGGAGCGAAATCTAGCGTCAATAGTAAATGAAATACTTCAGCGGTAGTATACTTGATTCGCAGTTAGGTAGGTGTTGCAACGTTGTAGTATGCGCTTTGATATGTAGATGACGTTGTGTAGGATTATTGATAAAGTAGGTAGATTTAATAATTATGTGTTATGTAGAAATTTACAAATTTAAAGTTTATATTGATAATTAATATTATTAGTTTTTAAAGTACTCACATTTTGATTTCCCAGTAGTCTTACCACTTTATGACGTCATCACGTAAAACTATCGTCCGTAAACCGACTTTACAGACAACACATTTTTTTTTAACTAAACTGAACTGGGTGGCTGTGCCCGATGTCGAAGCCTTATGCCAATTTCACCCTCGCGAAGGTGCCAGTTAAGCTTGGAGGCGGACTAATGCCGCTGGGGAAAGGCTATTAACCCGCGATTTGAAGTTCTGTGGATTGTAGGAGTGGGGAACGATACTCCCCGGAAGCCCGTTCCACACCTTTGCAGTGCGGCACAAGAACGATGATGTGCAGTTCGAAGAAGTCTTCTGTCGACTACAAAAGGGGTGTTCCGCGAGAGTATGGCGGGCTTGGCGAAGGCGAACAGGAGGAGGAGGGATAAGGGATGCAAGTTCGTCAGAGCAGCGGCCATAGTAGTACCACAGAATAGAAAAAAGTACTGGCGTAGTACCGATAAAACAGGCTCTCTATAAAGTATAGCTATAATACAGCTACCAATTATACTAATAATAAAGCTGTAAGGGATGGTCATGGTGTAAGTTACTTTGTTTAATGAGATTACTAATGAAATAATTAATCTATAAGGGATGGTCATGGAGTAAGTTAATTTGTTTTATGAGATATTGCGTTTGTAGACTCTATGTATGATACTAAAACTAAATTGACGATTTTTACAAATCTTTTCTGTATGTATGTTCCTCCATAACTCTTAAACGGATCATCCAAATTCTATTAAACTTATTACACAGGATAGGCTAAATACAATTCAGATCCGGTTACGCTAAGATGTGGCTCTCATACAAACCGAATTGTTCCGCGCGCCGATATAAAGGTGCGGTATAGCGAACTCACTTACTTTCTTTTTAAATATGAATTTCACGCGAGCGAAGCCGCGGGCAAAAGCTATAAAGTATCAACATTAAACGAACTAACAGCGACAGCGAACTCCTAACTAAATTACTTTCGCACATGTTCGTTTTACTTAGTACGAGTCTGTCACTGCTGCACTGTGGATTTTAAACAAAGGAGCTGATTGCGAAAGACAAAGGACAATAGCCTCTATGCTTCAACACATACGAGTCATAATCGTTCAACCATTGGAACTGAAAATTAAAGTTTCGTGTACAGTAATAGTTATCCGTACCTTATTCAATGATTAAACTGCGTTGTGCTGTGAAATTGGTAGTTGTAGTTATAGATACTATTCAATAAATGTAGTACTTATGTACTTAATAGTAAAAAATCGGCCAAGTGCGAGTTTTACTCGCGCACGGAGGGTCCCGCAGATCCGCTATACCATACCTGTCAAAAAACCATATCCGTCTGTCACGTCTGGCACTCGGATTCGTCATATTTTAACATTTAATCATCACAGCGAAGAAGAACTGGCAAGAAACTTCGCTGGATACTTTTTTTACGTCCACTTAGTCTACATATTTACATTAATGTTTGCCACTGCATACATATTACGAGTCATCATCAGTCATCCATCACTATTTCTAAAAAATTCTCACAAACACAAAACATCTCACAAGCAAAGAGATTTTATGTGATACGTCATTGCTCACAACTGGATGTTCCGAGCGCGTCCGGCGGTTGTGACGGATTCGGAATTCGGATCTCGGCAGGAGAGATGAGGGAAGCCAGTTCTTCGGGGCATCGGCAATGGTGCCCTCTGATGTATCGGTCCGTGTCGTATTCATTCTCGTGTAGTCGGCGCCGCGTAAAAAGCAACAATGAAAAATAGCCATATGGCCGTTCATTCATACACGGAAAAAAGGTCCTCCTTTTCAAATGATTTCCTTTACGTTTCCTTCCTTGCGCATTTTCCACGAGCAAGCATAACAAACCCACGCTGCCGCCAACAGCCCGGAGCGAGACTTCCCCTAGCCATCATTAAAATTGCGCTACACCATTTCAATCCACTGCCCAACAGGTACAATCGCACTATCAATACAAACTCGAATATAGCACCCTGTCACACTAACGCCTCTTACCAGGTTAGTCTACAAAAGAGGCGAGGAGTAATCGAGTGAATTCGACAGAGTTCTTGTATGTATCTTTATTTCGAAAGCCGATCGGCTCAATCGATAATGTTTAAGTGTGTGCAACGACGAGTAAGAATGTGCGTGTGTGTGTGTGTGCGAGCGCGTGCGTGGGGGCGCGAGGGTGTGTGCGTGTGAGTTAGGGGAAGAAGTGAACTAGGGGAAGTCGAGCCAAAGGGTCTGACTAGACTCGAGGATGGTTTTCCTAGAACGGGCTGGTGATTTATTCTCGCGTTGCTGCTGGCTTCTAGGAAAATTGAGAGGAAAAAAAACCGGCCAAGTGCGAGTCGAACTCGCGCACCGAGGGTTCCGTATCGACATGTCACGGTCAGCGCCGCTCACGCCATATATGGCGTGTTTAATGAAATGCTTCATATGAGTTAAAATTCATGATTAGTTAAAATGATTCATACGCTTTTCGGTAGATAGCGTGCATGCACTTTTTAGTTTCTTATATGGGGCCCCGTGAATTTTTTACTTTTTCTTATTTTTATTATTTGTTGTTATATTGGCTATAATAAAACATATTCTGTGAAAATTTCAACGGGCTACCTATTATGGTTCAAGAGATACAGCCCTCGGACAGACGGACAGACAGACAGACAGACAGACGGCGTAGAATTACGACGGATACAGGACCCTAAAATTATTATTTATGGAAACTGACACGGTTGGCTACATCACTAATGTCAGCACATAACACCTTGGTGAACTAGGTGCCATGTCAGTGCTTCCCTTCATTTCATGTCGGCTACTGCACTGCCCTGAACGGAAAACACGAACTATTCACATAGCCGTTTCGACCGACGTTTCATTCAGTGCGGTGGTACCAACCCGGGCGTGATGAACCCTAGCACCTTGTAAGGTAAGAAAGGAAGGGACTATAGTTGCAAAACTTACGAATTATTCGGAATAAATAAGGAATACTTCGAAAATCATGGAATCTTTCCAGGATTTATAGAAGTTTATTCAGTATGGAGAGGAATGCGTAATACCTATTTTGTTAATTTTAGACCGAGCCGGATTTAATCAGTTTTTATTTTATGCATATTCGTAGATACATTATATGGAATGCCCCAAGATAATTATTATTTCAAAATGACAATACCTACTTATTTAAAAATGATCGAAAATCGCGCGAACGAACGAAACGAATCCATGCAAGCGGCCTTCCTACACTCGCACGCAGTCGGCCGGGGCGGCGGAGCGACGGCGCGGCGGTGCGCGGCGCGGAGGGGCGCAGCGAGACGGGCGGGCGGCGCGCGACGCGGTAGGTAGGTACCTGCTATGCGCTGTGTGGTTGTTATGCGTATAGTTTCGCGTGACGTAGGCAGGGAATACTTCCCAAAAGATCGAAAGCTTTCGTCATCTTTCGTTGAATAGATACGGAACGGACTGATACTGTGTGGCAGCGGCGCTGCGCGCGCGATGCGTCATGCGAGTTGAGGAATATTTAAGAACTATATTGTGGTTGTTTATTGTTTGTGTGGTAATTATATTGTGGTTGATGTTTGAATTGTAGATGTTTTTAAACATTGTAATAACATTAAATAATGTTCCAGTTACAAAATAATTTTGAGCGATTTTTTTTCTGACGATGTAAATGTTTTTATTTTGTTTAATTTTGTAAAATTACATAGATGCTGTTTATTTTTTATTGTATACCAACTTAAATAGAGATTAAATGAGGGTTAATAAGCAGGGACCGAAAAGGGTTCAAAAGAACCGGTTCGAAAAAGGTTCTAAAGAGGTTACGGTTATTAAAGAACCGGTTCATAAAATAACTATTTAGGAACCGGTTTTCTGAACCGGTTCAAACACTGATGAACCGGTTCTTCAAACGAACCGGTTCCGCAGGTGGGTTCAAGAACCGGTTCGAAAGAACCCTTTAAGAACCAGTTTACAGAATGGTTCTTAGAACCGGTTCGAAAGAACCCTTTTAAGAACCGGTTTGCATAGTGGTTTTGAGAACCGGTTCTCGAACCGAGCTGCATAACCGGACTTGTTTAAGACCCGGGTCATAACTCGATAACCACTGGTGCTAGACCCATCGTGTTGGTACTCAAACTTCAGATCTCGGTGAGATCTATCCATCTGTCACGTGAACTTTTGTTTTGGTCATAACTCGAGAACCACTGGTGCTAGACCCATGGTGTTGGTACTCAAACTTCAGGTCTCGGTGAGATCTATCTATCTCTCACGTGAACTTTTGTTTTGGTCATAACTCGAGAACCACTGGTGCTAGACTCATCGTGTTGGTACTCAAACTTCAGGTCTCGGTGAGATCTATCCATCTGTCACGTGAACTTTTGTTTTGGTCATAACTCGAGAACCACTAGTGCTAGACCCATCGTGTTGGTACTCAAACTTCAGGTCTCGGTGAGATCTATCCATCTGTCACGTGAACTTTTGTTTTGGTCATAACTCGAGAACCACTGGTGCTAGACCCATCGTGTTGGTACTCAAACTTCAGGTCTTGATGAGATCTATCCATGTATCACATGAACTTTTGTTTTGGTCATAACTCGAGACCTGAAGTTTGAGTACCAACATGATGGGTCTAGCACCAGTGGTTCTCGAGTTACGACCAAAACAAAAGTTCACGTGACACATGGATAGATCTCACCGAGACCTGAAGTTTCAGTACCAACACGATGGGTCTAGCACCAGTGGTTCTCGACTTATGACCAAAACAAAAGTTCATGACGAATTTTGGTCAAAAAATCCTAAGCCTTCTAGTTCTCACAGAAAACGGGATGGTAAGGAACCCTCTTTACGCGAGATCGACTTGAACTTGACAACTTTTTTTAAAAATTATGTTACTCCGGGATATTCACTACCCCTGTTTCGTCAAAGTCCGAACAGCCGTTCAGGCGTGAAAGAGGAACAAACAAACAAACAAACAAATATACTTTCGCATTTATGATATTATAGTGAGTAACGTAATTTTATTATGAGTGTTGCATGCATTCAGTTTTTGTTGCGTCCGCGGTCCGCGCGACACCTCTGCGCCGCATGCGCCTTTGTCGTATCTGATATCGTACCACGAGTCAGTAAACCTGGATACGAAATACGGCATCGTTTGTATGAGAACCGAGGTAGCCGCCAAAGGGGTGTGAAGTCTGAGGCGGGAGCGGCGCATGGAACGCCGTGATTGGCCGAGCGAGTAGGTAGCCACGTGACGCCAGTCTTCCATACGTTTGAACGGGATTCATACAATAAGTCGCTCATTGTGTCGATTCGCGATGAAAATATGAAACGGATTTAACAATATTTAACCCTTCTTTACATCAAGGGAATAATATAACTTTCTCTTAAATGAACAAAGGCAACGCCCCTTTCACAATTTTGCGAATTTGCAGATTTTCGCATAAACACGATAATAGTTCTAAGTTCTGAGATACCTCGGATACTTTATTATTAATCTACATCAAATTTCCAAAACAATGATATGTAAGACCTCGTACATTGGTATTATCTTATTGGAGTATTTGTTATTGGAATTTTCCAAAATTAAAAAAATAATGTTAGAAAGTCGAAAAGTTTTGTAACCAAAAAAATTAATTATTATATTATTAACAACTATTTGCTAATTACTTAGCCAACGATATGACAAATTATATTGCAATATGACTTCGCGAAAAATTCGCGAAAATCTACCCTACCATAAAAAATTTATGAGTACCCACCTCGATATTTAATTTTTTTACGGTAAAATGAGGTTTTCCAGGCTTTGCCTTTTTTAACAAACTAACCAGCCATACCCACCTGGATATTTAATTTTTTTAGGGTAAAATGAGGTTTTCCAGGCTTTGCCTTTTTTAACAAACTAACCAGCCATGCAGCTAGAGCCTTATAAAATGTACCATGCGTCTCTCTGTCAGTTTGACGGTGTGAATTCGTTATATAAGGGTTAATAAAATAACAAATGAAAGGCTGTGTAGTCTGTAATAGAAACATATATTTGAAACAGAACAATAATTTACTTAATTATTTATTTATAGATCGGTATCTATATTAAAATTTTCATTTGGTAACTTTTGAACAATTGAATTAAATTTAAAAGCACAATTTACGACATTTACATTGTTACTGTTTACATTGTTGACATTTACATTGTTATTGTTGAACTAAAGAACTAAAGAACTAACATGTGTCTCGACTCGAGAGATGGTCGCGCAACAGATGGATAGATCTCACCGAGACCTAAAGTTTGAGTACCAACACGATGGGTCTAGCACCAGTGGTTCTCGAGTTATGACCAAAACAAAAGTTCATGTGACAGATGGATAGATCTCACCGAGACCTGAAGTTTGAGTACCAACACGATGGGTCTAGCACCAGTGGTTCTCGAGTTATGACCAAAACAAAAGTTCATGTGACAGATGGATAGATCTCACCGAGACCTAAAGTTTGAGTACCAACACGATGGATCTAGCACCAGTGGTTCTCGAGTTATGACCAAAACAAAAGTTCATATGACAGATGGATAGATCTCACCGAGACCTGAAGTTTGAGTACCAACACGATGGGTCTAGCACCAGTGGTTCTCGAGTTATGACCAAAACAATAGTTAATGTGACAGATGGATAGATCTCATCGAGACGTTCAGATTGAGTACCAACACGATGGGTCTAAGTCCAGTGGTTCTGTAGATATGACCAAAACTAATGATCACGTGACAGATGATAATTCCGACCCCTCACTCGCATGATCGCATCGCATTTCGCATTTAGATGCTAGCTAGCTAGCTAGCAGCGGAGCGCAGGCGCTATATAGCATTTAGCATTTAGCAGTACCACAGATAAATAGCACATACTTCATTGCTTTGTGCGTTCCAAAACAAACGAACCAACAAAGTTTTACGAACGAAACAGCAATGCTAATTAAAATTAAATGTGATTATTGCTTAGCATTTAGCATTAATTTTTATTCATCAGGGCGCTTAGCAGTGCTAAATGCTAACGGGGTATTCATTATGAATTAATTTTGTTAATGCTAAGCATAACAAGACTAATTCCCGGTAGACGCATGACCTAAAGAAATTAATTCCTTTAGAGTCGCTCAAAAGTAAAAACCGGTAGGTACTGGTTGAATGAAAAAAGCGCGATAAACGAATATTGAACGAGGAAACCTGCTGAGGTTGACTAGAAGAAATGTCCTTTGGCAATAAGGCAGAATGCATGAAATATCTGTATACATTTAACATACATATTTATCAATAAATAAAAAAAAATTACAAGAGCTAACTGCATCCAACACGATAGTCGACCTATGGTGGGTAAGCAGAAAAGAGCTCTCCATACATATTTACGCCGATGTTTGTTACTGAAATTCAAGCGAAAAATGCTATCAAATTGAATGAAAGTACTTACTCGTGAAAGGTGACTCCATCTGTGTTCAAGTTTGAATTTTTCGACGACTTTTTGCACCAAAGCACTGCACAATGAGGCATTTTGTGACAGACGCGCACGTTCGCTCCGCCTGAGCGGCGGACGGAGACTAAGATCGGTCGCCGGCGCTAGACTGACGCGCTGGCGCGTGTGCGCCGACGCGCGGCTACCCCTGTCCTCCTATGTATAGCGCCTCCAGGCTTACTGACTCGTGTATCGTACTTATGACCGTATCTGAGCGAATGGGCTAAACCTACCTACTCGGTATGGTAGGTGAATTAAAGTACGTAGTGTTAAATTTTGTACGATGATACGGAACCCTTCGTGTGCGAGTTCGACTAGCACTTGGCCGGTTTCTTGTTAAAATTACTTCTCATCATCCTACAAAATGTGAAAACATCACAGTTGGATAAAACTACAGTTAATTCGAAAGATTCCGAAGCTTTCGGAAGCTTTAGAATGATTCCGAATGATTCCCTTTGGAAGTATTCGGAAACATTCCTTCTCGCATCTATAGAAGGGACCTACAGTTTTACGTGGTCTCGGATTACGGAGTTTCAATATTTAATCAAATTGCCCAAGTTATAACGACTTACCCTAGATTTTTTCATACCGTAAATAGTCCGAAGTACGGAGGCTATTATGGAAAATACAAGCTTTTCAAACGAAAAATAATTTTAAAATATGTCCGTCCGTACGTCTGTTCGAGAACCGTAATAGGTAGCCGGTTGAAATTTCGCAGAATATGTGTTATTATGGCGGATATTTTAAAACAAAAAGTAAAAAAATTAAGGGGGGCTCCTACACAAGAAACGTGTTTTTTTTATTTTTGTTTGTTTTTGCTCTGAAACTGGAAGTCACTGCCGCCTCTAGTACTTGCAGAGGCGTGGCTCAACGGAGTACAAGTATAGAATAGTATCTGTTGAGACAACCCGGCGGACACAGTAACGACCGAATCAATGGCATACTACAAAAATACCTTCCCCTTCAGCGCTCCACGGTACGCGAGCTACGCAACAACCCGCGCTCCCGCCCCGCGGGCGACCTGCCGCGAACTTGCGAAGTGTAGTTTTAGTCAACGCTTCGGGAAATACCTTTTCATTTTTACTTCCATTTTATTTGTAACTAGCTTATGCCCGCAGCTCTCAGTCGCGGTAAACTAAATTTTTTTTATCTAATCCGGTATGGCTGGCTGAGTCGGAGGGGCCAAAGCACATGCTCCGACTAGCCAATATCACCTTCGAGAAGGTAGGTGCCATACCGGAGACTTCCCTGGATTGCTGGCTATACTGGACTAGAGGAGAACACAACCGAGGCAGCTGCTATGCGGCCATCGTACATAGGTTTAATAGCAAATCCGATTTAAACGCAAATATCTCGCTACATACGCAAGTATATAAACGATCGCTTCTCTTATATTCTCTCTCTCTCTCCTGTCCATACTTTACTTTCTTTGATACTGTTCAGCTCTAAGGCTATTTAGCGTGACGGTATATATTGGCCTATAGTGAGTGCCAAGAACTACCTACTATTTCCATTGGTGCAAACCGCATCAAAATCTGTCCAAACTCCGTAAACTCCGGAAGTTTACCTTAAATATACATACAGACAGACGTTCCCTTTTATAAGAAGTAGAGGTTGATCATTCTATAGTATAACCGCTATTTGATGCTCTGTAATCACGACAGACAGTCGACCGACCGCACCACCGAGCTACCGAGGCTGATTTGAGCCGGGTAAGGGTTAGGGAAGGGACCCACAGTTTTTGTAAGCCTCGATAGCTCGGTCGGTCGACTATTGTTAAGCAAAATTGAGCGTTGTCAGTTACTTGGATGGGTGACCGCTCGACCGTTGGAGGCTAACCGTAGTTCGGATTCCACGTAAAACTGTGGGTACCTTCCCTTCTTACCTTACTATGTGGTAGGGTTTATCCCGCCCGGGTTGGTACCACCGCACTGAATGAAACGTCGGTCGAAATGGCTATGTAAATAGTTCATGTTTTCCGCCCAGTTCGGTGTATAGCCGACATGATATGAAGGGAAGCACTGACATAGCGCCTAGTTCACCCGGTGTTATGGGCTGACATCGCGGATGTTTGTAGGTGATGAAGCCAACCGTGTCAGTTTCCATAAAAAAAACGGAAGGGTTTGAAGTCACACGGCAAATAAAATGATGCGCTGGCACGAAGTGTTATTTCGAACTCCGCTTTTCAGGTTACGCCGCCCCGGTCGGAACGGAGGGAATGAGATTAAAGGGTACGCCCGCCTCAGAGGTTGCTTGATCGCTGGTTTACTCGAATTGTCACAATATTTCGTCCCGCCCCCCCCCCCTCACCCCCCCCCCCCCCCCTCCGAAGGGGCGTTTTAAAAGCTCGCAAGTATTAATAGCTCATTCAAAATGAGCGATCCCCGCGCTGTCTGCGTGTTTTGGTGAAATTTCTGAAGTGCCGGCTTTGTGTAGCGCCTGAAAAGGCTTTAAGTAGGGTCAACCGGTGAATAATGTAAGCAGGGGGATGGGCTTTGAGGAGAAATGCGGTGTATCCTCCGAACATTGAATACACTTAGTGATAAAGAGAGACGAGAAAAATCGAACGTTTATGAAAATTGTATTTATTATTTTCTGCTTTTTGATATTTTTTGGTCATTTACATGAGTGCCAAGTAAAAATTGGGTGAATCAACTTATTCTTGTTTTTAATATCTGTCTGAAAACAGGATATTATCTTGATAAATTCAACTTATTTTAATAGTTAAAGCAACTCTCAGATAAGTAATTGATTAATAAGAAAGAAGCTGCACAAAGAATTTTGAGTAATTAAAAAAAATATATTGGTTACCCTGAGGACAACAAGACTGGGGACAATCCATACAAGACTGGGGACAAAATTGTCCCCTGGGTCACCCCTAAAAATTTGGATAATGTTTTGTTTTAAATAGTTCTCTACTTTTATTTCAATTGCCTATCAACCTAAGTATTTTATACGTATTGATTTTCAACTAAGTAACAAATTGTAATAAACTTTTTTTTTATTTGACTTTGCAGCTGGTTTTTACGTTACAAGAAAAAGTTGATCCACCTAATTACATTTTATGAACAAGAAACGCTTTGGAGATTAAAATATTATGTATATAGTGTTCGTAAAATTAATTATTTATTTATGTAGGTATTATAATATATCAATTACTATATCAACAATGTATGTAATGCAATGCAGCGCAAAAGGTTCAATCTTCAGGTGTGCTTTTGTACCGCCATCTACTCGAGATCAAAATATTATTAAATACTTTTTAGGGTTTGAAATCGGTTCAATGTTTTTTTTAAACCTTTTTTTTATTTCACAATTTTTAGTAATATCACGTATAATATTGTTGACGGGAAGTAGGTGATTGAAAAAATTCCTTAGTGTGAAAGTGTTCCTCCCTTAATTTCCCATACCTAGGGGTGGTATTTAAAAAAAAAAAATACCACCCCAAAATATATATTATTGGAACACCCTTGAGATATTATACCCTACTCACGAAAAAAAAGAATCATTAAAATCGGTTGAGAATTGGCGGAGAAATCAGGTAACATAAACACAAAAAAAAAACATATAGACGAATTGAGAACCACCTCCTTTTTGGAAGTCGATTGATTAAAATAAAATTTGATGAAAGTTTAAAAGAAAAGAAATGAAAATAATATCATTTAAATATTCGTTAAACCCTGACCACGTCTCGTCGTAATTACACCCTGCAGTGGAGTGTATTGCCTACGTAGAGCCTGCCTCGTAAGCTCATCCGCATAATTTTCCTATTTATTTTGACGAACATGCGCAATAACCAATATCCGGGACCCGGGTATCGCGTGCTGCTCTGAAAGGCTGTAAAGTCGAGGGAAGGGGGAAATATACTCCTGTACATCAATACAGTCTTGGCACGCTCTTTTGCTATTCTACAAATATATCGGCAATAGAGGTGAGCAGAGTAATCTGTGTTGTGCTGCAAGATCTCGGGTGAATTAACAAAATCTACTACGACGTAGCTGTGTTGCGAAATAATAATATTTTGACGTAAAATTTGCTTTTAATTTCGCGTTGTATGAGTGGCTACAGAGGGGTGGCAAACGGGCGAGATGAAGAAACTGAATTATTTTCGTCATTGACGTCAGCCTTAGTTCCAAGGCGTAGTTTTGGTGCTATGTCGCTATATTATAGCCAGCCTCGGTAGCTCAGTGGTGCGGTCGGTCGACTGTTGTTAAGCAACCCTGAGCGCGGTCAGTACTTGGATGGGTGCGGTGCGACATCTCGACCGTTGGAGGCTGACCGTGGTTCGGATTCCACGTAAAACTGTAGGTCCCTTCCCTTCTTACCTTACTAGGTGGTAGGGTTTATCCCGCCCGGGTTGGTACCACCGCACTGAATGAAAGGTCGGTTGAAACGGCTATGTAAATAGTTCGTGTTTTCCAGCCGGCACGACTGAAGAGAAGCACTGACAGGGCACCTAGTTCACCAAGGTGTTATGGGCTGACATCACGGATGTATGTATGTAGGTGATGTAGCCAAAGGTGTCAGTTTGCATCCTAACGTCTGCTTTCTGTCTGTCTGAGTGTCTGAGTGTCTGAGTGTATGTCTGTCTGTCCGCTTATAACTCGAGAACCACTGAACCGATTTTAATAAAAAAAAAATCTACGGATAGCTTGATTCTTTCCATCAACTATAGGCTACTTACTATCACGCTAAATGGCTTATGAGGTTAGCAGTGAAGTGAAATGTGAGAGCGGGCGGAGCCGCGGGCACAGCTTGTAAAAAATAAAATTGCATTGTGCAGGACGAAACTCAGTCAGCGTGTAAGCGTCCACTGCTGGACATACGTCTCTCAAATTGTCCTCCAGTCCTCCCGACCTTCAGCGGTACGGAACCACTGCGTTCCGCCGGTGCGACGTACTTGATGTCGTCGTCGCACCTGGCGGGTGGTCTTGCCACACTCCGTTTTCCTGTCCACGGCCGCCAGTGTAGGACGAGGTCACTCCAACAGTCGTCGTTTCTTCGGCTGGACTGGACACTTTTCGACAGAACGAAAGCCGAGTTGAAACCGTGGTGTTGAAATTGTCGTGATAAAAAGTAATATATAAGTCAATGGATAAAATGGGATTCGTGTCAAGATTGACAATGTGATAATATTAATTTATTGATCTTGAGTTAGTGTATGAGGTGACGCATCCTACGTCTAGACATACATCCTACGTCTAGCGGCGGGTGGCCGCTAGACGTAGGCGTCTAGCGGTTTAGGCGTCGGCTTCTCTCGCGAGAGGTCCGAGGTTCAAATCCGGTCAGCGTGTATCAAAGAGTTTTTTTTTCAGACGGAAAAATTTACGTGCATACGCACTGACATGGCACCTAGTTCACTCGGTGTTATGGGCTGATATAACGGATGTTGTAGGTGATGTAGTCAACCGTGTCAGTTTCCATAAAAGAAAAGAAGAAAAGTTTTATCTTTTGCCCA
Organism: Nematopogon swammerdamellus; assembly: GCA_946902875.1. Classification (NCBI taxonomy): domain Eukaryota; kingdom Metazoa; phylum Arthropoda; class Insecta; order Lepidoptera; family Adelidae; genus Nematopogon; species Nematopogon swammerdamellus. Next base: position 21,641,126 of record OX336347.1, on the reverse strand, counting down.
TATTTGAGTGCATCCTTCCTTCCTTATCCTTATCCTTACCTATAATAAAATCCAACGTCTGCTTTCTGTATGTCTGAGTGTCTGTCTGTCCGCTTATAACTCGAGAACCACTGAACCGATTTTAATAAAACAAAATTCTACGGATAGCTTGATTCTTCCCATCAACTATAGGCTACTTACTATCACGCTAAATGGCTTATGAGGTTAGCAGTGAAGTGAAATATGAGAGCGGGCGGAGCCGCGGGCACAGCTTGTGTATATATATAAAATATACAATTTTTTTTTTTTTTTTTATGGAAACTGACACGGGTGGCTACATCACCTACAACATCCGTGATGTCAGCCCATAACACCGGGTGAACTTGGTGCCACGTCAGCGCTTCCCTTCGGTCGTGCCGACACTGAACTGGACGGAAAACACAAACTATTTACATAGCCGTTTCGACCGACCTTTCATTCAGTGCGGTGGTACCAACCCGGGCGGGTTAAACCCTACCACCTAGTAATATAAGAAGGGAGTCATATCCCTTAGTCGCCTTTTACGACATACACGGGAAGAGATGCAGTGGGGCTATTCTTTTAAAGTGCCGACCCCACACGGTACAAAACGGTACAATATACAATACAAAACTATACCTATAACCGAAGGTTTATCTGAATGAAACTGTACCTACATTATGTATGAGGGCTCGAAAATATGAGCCTTGAAACTGACGAGGACGCGTCAGAAAAACAGAAACCACCGCAATTCAGTTAGTCTCAGACCAACACCTTCTCGAATAATATGTCCCAACAAATTCGACCGCGAACAAGCCAGTAATTGGCAGTTATTCTGGCTCATCGTGAGCTTATCTATTTTATATCGTTCCCAATCCAATGGATAAAGAGAGAAGGAGAGAGAGAGGGGGAGGGAGGAAGAGAGAAAGAGAAGGTGGAAAGCGACTTGTCTTCATTGGAGCTGTCTGGAGGTGCCATAAGTCAAATTACCTTCGTTGAGGTGACGAGGGTATTACAAACGGTATGAGATGGAAACACTTCGAGCGAGTGACGAGTGGCGATGAACGAGCAGCCTGTGGCAAGACTTGTCACACTCTGCTCGCTCGCTACTCGTTCATGAGTACTATATTATTCATAACCGAGTAGCGAATGATTGGAGTGATTAAGTCACAGCAGGGGAAACTACATGAACTTAATAATTTTTCGTTTACATAATTTTTTTTTCATGTTTTCCAATGTTTTTTTTATTGCTCCCAAACTGGGTAGCTGTGCTCGAGGTCGAAGCCTTAGGCGCAGCCAATTTCACCCCCGAGAAGGTGCCAGAGCGGCTTGGAGGCGAACTAATGTCGCTGAGAAAAGACTAACCTGCGATTTGAAGATCCGTGGATTGTAGGAGGGAAAGATATTCCCCGAAAGCCCGTTCCACACCTTTGCAATGCGGTATAACAACGATTTAGAGATTCGTACAGTTCGAAGAACTCTTCTGTCGACTACAAAGTGGTTTTCCGCGAATTATTGCGGGTTTGGTGCTATGATTTCAAAATTGGAATACGTTTCTCGCACTCTACCGGTTTTTTTCTGGTTACTTATACTCGTCACTCGACCCATATATAACACCGGCTTGTTATGGCTTAATTGTCTCCTTGACCTAGATTACTCAAGTTCGTAAGCAAAAGTGACGTGCGGACGCGTTGCGTTTTCCGCTCGCAGAAAAGATCCCATGCCCGCGACTTCCGGTCATTTTGTAAACACGTGTAATAAAATCCATAGTAAATAATAACTAGAATTATTTTTATATATATTTTTTCGTTTTAGCTTCAGCTTATGCGACTAAGTGGGTGACTCCGAGGTGTCCCGCGACCTAGAAGGACTGCAATTTCTTAGGGATATGGGCACCCTAACTGTGTTATATCGCTTATTCCATGGGAAGTACTGGGAGGAGCTGTTTGAATCGATCTCGCCTACCCCTTTACCTCCACGAAACATTGGGATTGCAACTCTACTCGGTGGGTTCTTTCCTCCTCAGAACTGGTGAACTCTGGAACGCTCTCACTGCCCACATATTTCCCGCCCCCACCCTTAAGTAAACTCTTGAGTCCTCAGAAAAAAAAGGGGGCGTTAAGAGGCACCTCTCAGACCGGAATAGTATTCGCAACCTCTGCTTGCGACCCAATGGCTATGGGCGTCGTTAGACACCGTATCGGTAGCAGGGATCCGCATGTCGCGTTTTCGATAAAAAATTTACTTCTTAACTTTTCCATAGATTGTCAAGATTGTTTAATAACAACAAAACCGCCTTCAAAAATGTATGAAATAAAAAAATAAAAAATCGAACCCTAGAGTTGAAGGTGGTCGGTTATTTTTGCTTGCTTTAGCACCACCGCCTTCAACTCTAGGGTTCGATTTTTTTATTTTTTTATTTCATACATTTTTGAAGGCGGTTTTTATATTTTTTTAAATAGTTTTTTATTTCACAGTTTTTTTAGTAATTTTTATTTGCTATTAATGTACTCGGCGGAATCGCTCGGCCTTCGGCCTCGCGATTCCGCCTCGCTTTCCAATCCGATCTTGACCAAAAAAAAATGGGACCACCTTGGAGCTAGACTGAACCGAACACAAAAAGAATCATCGAAATCGGTTCACAATTGGGGAAGATATTGCTGAACATAAAAAATACATACAGCCAAACATAGAACCTCCTCCTTTTTTGAAGTCGGTTAAAAATATAATATTTCTCAAGAGATCGGATATAATAGGTATCATATACATTGTGGGGATATTGAGAAATCTCACCCACAATCTTCGATATTAAGTTCCCTAGGCTTAGCCATTATTATATTAGCCGTTAGCTAGGCTTGCCATAATTTTCCAGACTCAAGTGCGGACGCCACACTGATCCTCAAAAACAAGGGCCTCCCCACAGAGGCTTCCGGATGGTTACCACCACCGCGCTGAATGAAGGTTGGCCGAAGGAGCTATGAAATAAAATAGCTCATGTTTTCCTACCAGTTCAGCACAATCAAAAAGGAGGAAGCACTGACATGGCACCCAGTTCACCAAAGCGTGTTGGGCTGATATCACCGCTATTGTCGGTGGTGTAGCCCGTCTAAGTCAGGTGCATAAAAAAAATTAAAAGATTCAAAATCACCACAATTCTCAATTTTTTTTTTATTTTTTTTTTATGGAAACTGACACGTTTGGCTACATCACCTACAACGTCCGTGATGTCAGCCCATAACACCGGGTGAACTTGGTGCCACGTCAGTGCTTCCCTTCGGTCGTGCCGGCTACACTGAACTGAACGGAAAACACAAACTATTTACATAGCCGTTTCGACCGACCTTTCATTCAGTGCGGTGGTACCAACCCGGGCGGGTTAAACCCTACCACCTAGTAATATAAGAAGGGAGTCATATCCCTTAGTCGCCTTTTACGACATACACGGGAAGAGATGCAGTGGGGCTATTCTTTTAAAGTGCCGACCCCACACGGTACAAAACGGTACAATATACAATACAAAACTATACCTATAACCGAAGGTTTATCTGAATGAAACTGTACCTACATTATGTATGAGGGCTCGAAAATATGAGCCTTGAAACTGACGAGGACGCGTCAGAAAAACAGAAACCACCGCAATTCAGTTAGTCTCAGACCAACACCTTCTCGAATAATATGTCCCAACAAATTCGACCGCGAACAAGCCAGTAATTGGCAGTTATTCTGGCTCATCGTGAGCTTATCTATTTTATATCGTTCCCAATCCAATGGATAAAGAGAGAAGGAGAGAGAGAGGGGGAGGGAGGAAGAGAGAAAGAGAAGGTGGAAAGCGACTTGTCTTCATTGGAGCTGTCTGGAGGTGCCATAAGTCAAATTACCTTCGTTGAGGTGACGAGGGTATTACAAACGGTATGAGATGGAAACACTTCGAGCGAGTGACGAGTGGCGATGAACGAGCAGCCTGTGGCAAGACTTGTCACACTCTGCTCGCTCGCTACTCGTTCATGAGTACTATATTATTCATAACCGAGTAGCGAATGATTGGAGTGATTAAGTCACAGCAGGGGAAACTACATGAACTTAATAATTTTTCGTTTACATAATTTTTTTTTCATGTTTTCCAATGTTTTTTTTATTGCTCCCAAACTGGGTAGCTGTGCTCGAGGTCGAAGCCTTAGGCGCAGCCAATTTCACCCCCGAGAAGGTGCCAGAGCGGCTTGGAGGCGAACTAATGTCGCTGAGAAAAGACTAACCTGCGATTTGAAGATCCGTGGATTGTAGGAGGGAAAGATATTCCCCGAAAGCCCGTTCCACACCTTTGCAATGCGGTATAACAACGATTTAGAGATTCGTACAGTTCGAAGAACTCTTCTGTCGACTACAAAGTGGTTTTCCGCGAATTATTGCGGGTTTGGTGCTATGATTTCAAAATTGGAATACGTTTCTCGCACTCTACCGGTTTTTTTCTGGTTACTTATACTCGTCACTCGACCCATATATAACACCGGCTTGTTATGGCTTAATTGTCTCCTTGACCTAGATTACTCAAGTTCGTAAGCAAAAGTGACGTGCGGACGCGTTGCGTTTTCCGCTCGCAGAAAAGATCCCATGCCCGCGACTTCCGGTCATTTTGTAAACACGTGTAATAAAATCCATAGTAAATAATAACTAGAATTATTTTTATATATATTTTTTCGTTTTAGCTTCAGCTTATGCGACTAAGTGGGTGACTCCGAGGTGTCCCGCGACCTAGAAGGACTGCAATTTCTTAGGGATATGGGCACCCTAACTGTGTTATATCGCTTATTCCATGGGAAGTACTGGGAGGAGCTGTTTGAATCGATCTCGCCTACCCCTTTACCTCCACGAAACATTGGGATTGCAACTCTACTCGGTGGGTTCTTTCCTCCTCAGAACTGGTGAACTCTGGAACGCTCTCACTGCCCACATATTTCCCGCCCCCACCCTTAAGTAAACTCTTGAGTCCTCAGAAAAAAAAGGGGGCGTTAAGAGGCACCTCTCAGACCGGAATAGTATTCGCAACCTCTGCTTGCGACCCAATGGCTATGGGCGTCGTTAGACACCGTATCGGTAGCAGGGATCCGCATGTCGCGTTTTCGATAAAAAATTTACTTCTTAACTTTTCCATAGATTGTCAAGATTGTTTAATAACAACAAAACCGCCTTCAAAAATGTATGAAATAAAAAAATAAAAAATCGAACCCTAGAGTTGAAGGTGGTCGGTTATTTTTGCTTGCTTTAGCACCACCGCCTTCAACTCTAGGGTTCGATTTTTTTATTTTTTTATTTCATACATTTTTGAAGGCGGTTTTTATATTTTTTTAAATAGTTTTTTATTTCACAGTTTTTTTAGTAATTTTTATTTGCTATTAATGTACTCGGCGGAATCGCTCGGCCTTCGGCCTCGCGATTCCGCCTCGCTTTCCAATCCGATCTTGACCAAAAAAAAATGGGACCACCTTGGAGCTAGACTGAACCGAACACAAAAAGAATCATCGAAATCGGTTCACAATTGGGGAAGATATTGCTGAACATAAAAAATACATACAGCCAAACATAGAACCTCCTCCTTTTTTGAAGTCGGTTAAAAATATAATATTTCTCAAGAGATCGGATATAATAGGTATCATATACATTGTGGGGATATTGAGAAATCTCACCCACAATCTTCGATATTAAGTTCCCTAGGCTTAGCCATTATTATATTAGCCGTTAGCTAGGCTTGCCATAATTTTCCAGACTCAAGTGCGGACGCCACACTGATCCTCAAAAACAAGGGCCTCCCCACAGAGGCTTCCGGATGGTTACCACCACCGCGCTGAATGAAGGTTGGCCGAAGGAGCTATGAAATAAAATAGCTCATGTTTTCCTACCAGTTCAGCACAATCAAAAAGGAGGAAGCACTGACATGGCACCCAGTTCACCAAAGCGTGTTGGGCTGATATCACCGCTATTGTCGGTGGTGTAGCCCGTCTAAGTCAGGTGCATAAAAAAAATTAAAAGATTCAAAATCACCACAATTCTCAATTTTTTTTTTATTTTTTTTTTATGGAAACTGACACGTTTGGCTACATCACCTACAACGTCCGTGATGTCAGCCCATAACACCGGGTGAACTTGGTGCCACGTCAGTGCTTCCCTTCGGTCGTGCCGGCTACACTGAACTGAACGGAAAACACAAACTATTTACATAGCCGTTTCGACCGACCTTTCATTCAGTGCGGTGGTACCAACCCGGGCGGGTTAAACCCTACCACCTAATAATATAAGAAGGGATTCATATCCCTTTATCGCCTTTTACGACATACACGGGGAGAGATGCAGTGGGGCGATTCTTTTATTCTTTTATTCTATTCTTTATTAAAATATAAGACGTACAATTACAATTATGTTCATGAGCTTACTTATTATTATTAATATGGCTACTGATTACTTGGTCCTTCTCCTTCTCCAGCTTCATTTTCACGTCTTCGTTTGGCTCCTTCTGATTCTGAGTACCATTCGTACTTTTTAGAAAAATCCGGACATAATTACGAGCCCGGACGAAAGGCATTTATTAAATAACCAGGATATTGTGATACTGTCAGCCTCGTTAGCTCAGTGGTGCAGACAGTCAACTGTCGCTATTGAATGTTAAGCAACGCTGGGTGCGGTCAGTACTTGGATGGGTGACCGCTGACCGTTGGAGGCTGACCGAGGTTCGGATTCCTCGTAAAACTGTAGGTCCCTTCCCTCCTAATCTTACTTGGTGGTAGGGTTTAACCCGCCCGGGTAGATACCACCGCACTGAATGAAACGTCGGTCTAAACGGCTATGTAAATAGTTTGTGTTTTCCGACCAGTTCAGTGTAGCCGGCACGATCAAAGGGGGAAGCGCTGGCATGGCACCTAGTTCACCCGGTGTTATGGGCTGACATCACGGACGTTGTAGGTGATGTAGCCAACCGTGTCAGTTTCCATAAAAAAAAAAAATTCTATAAAATACGTACTCCATGCCCATAGCATATAAAGCATGTCTCCCGCGTCAAAATTAAAATTAATTGACGGTAAAGCAGTGCCTGAAATTCAAGAAAATCGTATAGCTACCTACATAACATACATACTTATGGCATGGTTGCCAAATCCGGACAGCCCGGATTAAATCCGGACTGTCCGGATTAAATCCGGATGTATGGCAAGCCTACCTAAAGCGCAATATTGATTGATCGATTAATACAAGAACAATTTACATGGAAACTGGAACAGTGATTACGGAGTTGCCGGCTGCGACCACTGCGGTCTCATGTCGGACAAAGGCGCTGCCGATTATTTACTTGGTCAGCATCGGCTGCTGTTCCGGGGCAACTATGTTGGCTAAGCTAAACTAAAATATTTGAAACGTAAATGGAGAGCTTCAAAAAGCTAAATATTTTTGTTTTTGTTTTTTCTTGCAAGTGTGAGAAGGAGGTTTTTATACACATATTTTTATATACTTATCGGTACCCCTGAGGATTTTTCGGGGCTGCAATAAATAACAGTAACAGTGACAATCGTCAGTGATGTTGATACATCTTTATCATGAGTCCCGGCACTCACACATTTTTTCATAAAGTGCTCATGCATTTTGATTATATTATATAATTGAACATAAATCGCCTCTAAAGCAGGAAAAATGATAGATTTTTGCATGTTTTCGCATACTGAATGTATTGTTATTATATGAAATTGAGCATGTTTGTAGGCAAATAGCATAACTAAATGAGTTACTTCCTCTATCACCCCTTAAAAAGTTTATAACTCTTTTAAGTGTTTTTAATTTTTTTTTAGTTGGTAATAGATAATTTTTTTAATGAGCATTTTCAAACAAGAATGCCTTGCGAGCGGAGCCACGGGCTCGGCTAGCGGTAGAATAAAAGTCGCGGGATTTAGTTTAGCACTGGCGTGTCGCCCACGGTATTGGTGTCGCGCGAAGCGGCTGCATGCACTATGCACACGGCATTGTCCGTAGATCGCTTCACGCGGACTTGGCTCGGACAAAGCCCATTGTCCGAGCTCGTCTCTCCGCGTCCGAACCCGGGACCGCCAGGACTTATCGCATCCTCGCAGCCGGTCCCGCACTTGTTGCAGATTTCTGCTAATTAACAATTTGCAGCTTCCACAGTGAACAGCGACTCTTGACTGAGGAATTATGCAAATCTTATGCAACTGGCAACTTTGTGTGAGTAATTAGCATATTTTTACGCGATTGCGCGAAGCAAAAAGGAGGGTTTGCACCGTATGGGGCCGGTACTATAAAAGAACAGCCCTACTGCATCTCTCCATGTGTATGTCGTAAAAGGCGACTAAGGGATATGACTCTCTTCTTATATTACTAGGTCGTAGGGTTTAACCCGCCCGGGTTGATATCACAGCACTGAATGAGAGGTCGGTCGAAACGGCTATGTAAATAGTTCGTGTTTTCCGTCCAGTTCAGTGTAGCCGGCACGACTGAAGGGAAGCACTGACGAGGCACCAAGTTCACCCGGTGTTATGGGCTGACATCACGGATGTTGTAGTTGATGTAGCCAACCGTGTCAGATTCCATAAAAAAAACCATGCCCAACGAACGAGGAACTAAATTATGCATACTTAACAATAGTAATTTTTGTTTATGGAAACTGACACGGTTTGCTACATCACTTACAATATCTGTGATGTCAGCCCATAACACGGGGTTAACTAGGTGCCATGTAAGTGCTTCCCTTCATTTCATGTCGGCTACACTGAACTGGACGGAAACACAAACTATTTACATAGGCGTTTCTGACGACCTTTCATTCAGTGCGGTGGTATCAACCCGGGCGGGTTAAACCCTTCCACCTAGTAAGGTAAGAACGGAAGGGATCTACAAGTTTTACGTGGAACCCGAACCACGGTCAGCCTCCAACGGTCGAGCGATCACTCATCCATCAACCGACCGCGCTCAGGTGTGCTTATAATCCGACCGACGCGACGGTCGACCGACCGTACCACTGAGCTACCGAGGCTGAGGCTGGGTGGCTGTGCCCGAGGTCGAAGTCCCAGGCGCAGCCTATTTCACCCCCGAGGAGATACCAGTCCGGCTTGGAGGTGGACTAATGTCGCTGGAGAAAGGCTATTAACCCGCGATTTGAAGATCCGTGGATTGTAGGAGTGGGGAAAGATATTTCTCGGGAGCCCGTTCGACACCTTTGCAGTGCGGCGCAAGAACGATTTAGAGAATCGTTCAGTGCGAAGAAATCTTCTGTCGACTACAAAGGGGTGTTCCGTAAGAGTATGACGGGTTTGGCGAAAGCGAACAGGAGGAGTAGGTATAAGGGAAGCAAGTTCGTCAGAGCAGCGCAGCGGCCATAGTAGTACCGATAAAACAGACTTAATGACCCAACGACACGTCTGTGCTTTAGAGGTTGAAGGCATCGATGGTTGAAGGTCCTTAGTGAGTACAGTGTCACACACAAAAGATGAAATAAAAAAAAAAAATTACCAAGAAAAAGACATTGGTAAAATTCTTTAGACGACACCTGGATGTAACCGCAGCCTCCCGTACCCCCCCCCCCCCCCCCCCCCCTCCCCCATCCCTCCCTCCCTTCCCCAGTCATTCTGCTCGTTTTGGCGAGCAAGAGAGAATACATTATGGATGTGCGGCGGAGTGGCAACCTCTTCGAATGGCTAACCGCGAGAGTGTGGAGCGTTGTAGAGCGATAGGAAGAAAACTGTATACTAAGTATCTAGACTAGATGGGTTGAAAATGATTTTGTTTATCAGTATGTAATGTCTTTGTGTGGGCCTAAAAATAAGGAATAATTGAAATAAATTACTTTTTAGGTTTCCGTATCCCGTACGGAAGCCTATAAGCCTACGCCGTCTGTCTGTCCGTCCGTCCGTCCGTCTGGCCTAGAGCTATATCTCTTGAACCGTAATATTGTAATAGTGTTATTTATTATGGCGGATATAACAAAAGATAATAAAAATAAAAAAAGTAAAAAATTCACGGGGGTTCACATAGACAAAAAGTGTATGCGCGCGCGCCATCTACCGAATAGAGTGTGAAGCATTTTAACTAATCATGACATTTAACTAATATGAAGCATTTCATATCACGCCATAGATGTCGCGAGGGGCGCTAACCATGACATGGCGATACGCACATGGCTACATCACCGTCAGTCAATCCATAATACCTTTCGGAACTAGGTGCCATGTCAGTACTTCCCTCTTTGGTCGTGTCGGGTTAACTGAAACTAGCCAAACAAGCCAGTTTCCATATATACTTTCGGAAATAAACCAGGGGATAAGAGTGGTCTAAGATGATTATTTTCGTGACTTGCGAAGTTTGTCAGTTCTTGAAATGAAATGAAATGAAATGAAAATATACTTTATTGCACAAAAAGTGACAAAAGGCGGACTTAAAGCCTAACGGCATTATCTGCCAGTCATACCTGGGATTGTGAGTAGGGTAGATGGGTAGTGCGGAAAATTAAATGAGATTTTTTTTTTTTTAAGAGTACAAAACTAAACAATAAAACATAGATAATAGTAATAACATACAACTAAATACATTCGTGATTTACATACATACAAGTTCAAAAGTACATACATATACGCAATATAAATAAATACATACATACGTTCTTCTTCGCATTGAATTTAGAACTGGCGTAAATTTCGACATGCCCAAGCGTAGGTCACGTAGGTCACTTACTTATGGATGAAATTATACATATGTACATACATACATAGCGTCACGCCTATTTCCCAGTGGGGTAGGCAGAGACAACGGATCTCCACGTGCCACGATCCTGACACACCTCTGCCGCCTCTTCCACTCCCATAATGTTCTTCATGCATGCTCGTCGGTTACGGGTACTACGCACTTGCCCCTTTTTGAGCACATGCCCGATCTGGTCCAGGTACGTGCGTCTAGGGCGACCCTTCCCGACTCTTCCACTCACATTTGCTATATAAATTTTCGTTAGTCTCCTATCATCCATTAAACAATAAACACATCACGCGCCGTATCCCGACAATCGGGGTGAGCAGAATCGGTGTTGTGCTGCAAGTACTCTGGTAAATTACAGCACAACACCGACCACCGCGTTTAGCAAAGTATTCGGACAAGATAACTATCAGGCAGCAAGTAAGGCACAAAGGCCCACCTGCTGCATGACTAGGTGGAAAGACTGCGCCAAGGTGAGAGGTGGCTAGCCTGACGCCCTTATGAGCGGTATCTTGTCCTTATCCCTTAGTCGACTTTTACGACATGCACGGGGAGAGATGCAGTGGGACTATGCTTATTAAGTACCGACCCCCCACAATAAACGATAAATTATAAATGATAAATTATAAACGATAAACGATAAACGATAAACATTATACGAAACTGCAGACCTCACACCCCACACATCGTGTGTGCTATTTACGTGTGACCCTCGGTGTGACCCGAAGGCTTTTAGCTTCACGCCCGATGAACAAACGCGTCCGAGACGAGCGTAGGAGCCTTCCGCGCCGGTGGGTGCCGGACCTGATCATACCCTCCAGCCAGCCAGGGACGTATTTACACCATACCCCGCTTGCGACGACCCAGATAAGTGTGTCGTACAAAATTCTAATATAAAGAAACATGCGTAAATTAAGCTGCGGGTGGCCGAGTGGTTTGGGCATCGGCTTCTCATGCGGGAGGTCCGAGGTTCGAATCCGGTCGGCGTGTACCAATGAGTTTTTTCTGACGAAAAAATTTACGTGCATACCTACACCCGCTGCTTCACCGTTCGGAACCGGTGTAAAACTGTAGGTCCCTTCCCTTGCCCCTTACTAGGTGGTAGGCTCAAATTGTAGCCGACTGGGTTGGTACCACCGTACTGGATGTAAGATGGCCGCAAGCAACCTCGGCTGTGTTCTCCTCTAGTCCAGTATAGCCAGCAATCCAGGGAAGTCTCCGGTATGGCACCTACTTTCTCGGAGGTGATATTGGCTGGTTAAAGCATGTGCTTTGGCCCCTCCGACTCAGCCACCCATACCGGATTACATAAAAAAAAAAAAAATTCCATCACTCTGTATTCCGAAAAACCAGCCAAGTGCGAGTCGAACTCGCGCCCCGAGGGTTCCGTATCGCCATGCAATGGCTAGCGACACTCACGCCATCTAGATGGCGTGTTATGAAATGCTTCATAATATTTCAATGTCATGAATTGATTAGTAAAAATGCTTCATAATCTATTCGGTACATGGCGCGCGCGCATACACTTTTTGGTTTCTTCTATGGGAGCCCCAGTAACAAATTCATTGTTACTTTTTCTTATTTTTATTATTTGTTGTTATATCGGCCATAATAACACATATTCTGTGAAAATTTCAACGGGCTACCTATTACGGTTCAAGAGATACAGCCTTCGGACAGACAGACAGACGGACGGACGGGCGTACAGACAGATAGACGGCATAGGCTTAGTAATAGGGTCCCGTACCGGATACGGAACCCTAGAAACGGGGTAAACAGAGAGGTGTAGCTCAGTGGTGCGATCGTTCGACTGTCGTTCGTATCATAAGCACACCTGGGCGCGCTTAGTACTTGGTTGGGTCACCGTTCGACTTGAGACTTGACTGACATGGGAGTGATCTTATAGGAGCCCTGGTTTTACCTTTGAAGGTGTGAAAACCTAATAAATAAACTGAAATGATTGAAAAAAATACATCCCGACCAGGATTTTTTCCAATAATTTTTGATTTGAATTTTTCTTTAAAAATATATATAAAGCGAGTAGGTACGTGCTTAGTACTAACATATAAACTAAAAAGTATATGTGCGCCATCTACCGAAAACAGTATGAAGCATTTTAACTAATCATTAATTTTAACTATTAAGAAGCATTTCATAAAACACACCATATATAGCATCAGTGCGGCGCTGACCATAACATGCCGATACGGAACCCTCGGTGCGCGAGTTCGACTCGCACTTGGCCGCGTTTTTCCTCAAAGGGAAACCGCTAGAAGCATTAGCGGAAATGTAAGGTAACGCTATTATTTCCTCAATATATCTGCACAGATAAGCCCACTGCATACTGTTACCACCCCTCGCTACCCCGCTGGCTTCAGCGACAGCCGCATCCCCCGCTGTGCGGCCGCGAAGTGCGGGGCGGCTCGGCGAAGCGGGCCGGGCGACGGTATTCACGCCCCAATTGTCTTCAGCTTCACCGATGCGATATTAAAAAATATTACAACGGTTATGAAACTTCACTGCTCTGCTCTGGTGGTATTTTTAGCCCCCGACGCATAAGAGGGCTGTTACAAGTTTAACGTGTGTGTTTATGTGTGTATGGGTGTGTCTGCCTGTGGCAACGTAGCTCCAAAAAGGATGGACCGATTTGGATGCGGTTTTTTTATTAGAAAGCTGGTTTAATCGGAATAGTTCTTAGCTATGTTTATAATCAAGTAATTAAGTAATAAAATTGGACCGATTTGCATGCGGTTCTTTTAAAAAAAAGCTTGAAATAAACGTTATCAATGGTATTATTTATGAGTAGTTACTTAGGGAACGCACCCATACCAGGACGTTACGTGACCTATTGGTCACTTTTGGTTCATACTTTTTACGTGGTATTTCACAACTTGCTTTATTTCAATGTATTTATTTATTTATTTATTTATTTAAGGTTCACCGATAGGTCGGACACATTTACATTCAAGTACGAGTATGTATAAGTACAGCATATTTAAAGCTATAGTGTGGACCCAATGACGGGCAAACACCTCCTTCAATATTTGCTGGCATCACATTGCTTATAAATATAAATAATTTCTTCTACCCACCTAGAACAAAAACTAAAAATGACTGTAACTGCTCGCATGAAAAGTACCAGGAGCCCATAGGAGCCAAACGATGCTGTGGCGAAACGCAACGCAACACGGCACGACCCATCCAGCAGAGCAGTATCGTTTACTCTGTTGCACTCACATCTCGACGCTACGTCCGTTTCGTCGTCGTCGATCGGCTCACGCATTCCGTATGAGTGTAGGTACAACTTCCACTAACATTTCAGCAATCAGCACTGATCGTAAAATTATATCTATAACTACTATGCTATATGACACCATAAACACTATGATGACGAAAAAACTATTTCAAAGGATTAACTATTAACAGATACCTAAACAATAATAATAATAAGTTACTTTCACAAATATCTACGTAAATACAGAAAAAAAAACTCGAAAATACATAAAGGCACATCCTCAACATATATAGGTATGTCTGCAAGAAATAAACAAATTAACAAGTCACAATAAGCAAATAACAACTCGTCTCGAGAACTATAAAATACTATATACATAATTAGCACAACATATTATATTCCTATCAATCATACAACACACCATCACGCCCACACACACACGCACACGCCCTCACACACACACACACACACTCCCTCGTGCCTTCACTATTTACATAGCTTGGTAGATTGCTTTGAGATGCTCCTTATACTTGCGAATTTTGGTGGAAAACATGTCTAAATCATGTTTCTTAGTCAACTAGTATTCACGCGAAATGTTAGCTATAGGACTGTAATGACCGAGTGATGTTCTGTACCTACGAACACTCAGAGGATTAAAGTTTCTCAACCGTGTCGATGGTCGTGGGATCTGAAAGGTAATTGATTGCAATATTTCGGCACATTCTGTGTAGTTATTTAGTATTTTATACAGAAACATTTGCCCTGCCATTTTTCGTCTGGAAGATAATGATAATAGTTTGTAATAAGAAAGTCTGTTAGCCGTATTTATATTTTTTCACTTTTTAATTGAACGAGAATGGAACAAAATAAATTCTTTTTAAACTATATTTTTGACAATAAATTATTTTTATTTACAAAATGTTTGTTTGATGAGTTTTTATATATTAATATTATTTATAAAATTACACAATTAATACAGATATTTCGACTGTGTTGTCGTCATCAGTGAAAAATATAACATATTATGTATGGTGTTGATATTTATGACATATGAGTGGTTTGTATGGTTTTTTTTTTCAACTATATTTTGAAATACAACGTGACAGGGTGAATATGTACTACTTAAGCGATCTTATCGCGTTTCTTGTATGGGGACCCCTTGTTTTTTTTACTTTTTGCTTGTTTTATTATTTGATGGCATATCCGCCATAATATTATGTGAAAATGTTAACCGGCTACCAATTACGGTTTAAAAGATACAGCCTTAGGACGGACGGACACGCAGAGATACAGACGGCTTAGGCTCAGTAGAATAGGATAATAGGCTTCCGTATTCATACGAACTCCTAAAACTATCCAATTACGCGGTGGTGCGGAATCGTCGGTGCGCGAGTCCCACTCGCACTTGGCCGGTTTTAAAGTAGACATTTTTTTATGGAATCTGACACCGTTCGCTACATCACCAGTAACGTATGAAGGGATCTACAGTTTAACGTGGAATCTGAACCACGGCCAGCCTGCAACGGTCGAGCGATCACCCATCCAAGTACTGACCGCGACCAGGGTTGCTTAACAACAGTCGACTGACCGTACCACTGCGCTACCGAGGCTGACGAATTGACAAGGATATAATAAATTGTAAAATTTCACTATGACTCGCGATAACTTCCCCATAGCAGATGTAAGGGACACAAGAACAGAACAAGAGAATATTCCGTTGAATTTTTCTCACCAGACTCGGAAAAGCGAGTTTTCCCGAATACGTATTATTTCTTTATTCAATTCTTTTCACGTAAATCATCGAGTTTTCCCGTACGCTTTTCAATTAAGGCTTTCCGTAGCCCTCGAGGTTGCGTTCAATTCGTTTACATTTTGCTATGCAAAGGTTTAAATGGAAACAATACATTATTTACTGTAAATTTTTAATATTTTTACTGTTCACTTTTGACAATTTTTATTTAATTTGACCACTGATATTAAGATTATTTTTTTCACCACCGAGACCGCAGAGGGTTTTCTCTTCACTGCATTTACGTGACTGTCATTTGCGGATGCAAATGTGATGTGGGCTGAGGCAATTGACACGTTAACAGCGGATCACGAACGGCGTTCGTGATGGTATGTTTTCTCTAGCTAGCGGGTCACAAATGTGACTCGAATCAGATTTTGCACTGTTCTTTCTAAAATCACGAGCACTGTTCGTGATTCGCTGTTAACGTGTTAATTTTAAATAAAGTTAAAATTACATCGCACCACAGTTCTCCACAAGCACACCAAATACAGTTCGGTGGCACACCAGCACATCTTCGCCGCATTTTCGGTGGAGACGATGGGGGCATGGTCTGAGGAGGTAAAGCGGCTCGCGAAAGACACCGGGATGTCCCTGTACGCTGCTTCAGGAGAATAAAGTTCGCTCGAGTTCCTGAGGCAGTGTATCAGTGTGGCCATCCAGCCAGGCAACAACGCCGCTAGCGTCCTCGGAACAGTGCCCACATCGTCACACCTGGAGGAGGGTTATTTATTAAGTATTGTATAGGTTATAGGTTTATATTTGATTTTGTAATTAGCCTAATTTATATATTTGATTATTTTTTATTAAAATTTTGTTTGATGTAAAATTAATTCTCATACTCCTAATCTATCTCGTAAGCGTGCGGGGCCCGCGCCGGATGATGTGGGGGGGGGGGGGGGAGGTACTACAAGCCACTTGGGGTGGGGAGGGGGAGGAGGTGGAGACATTTTATATCGCCGTAAAAATAGCAGTCAAAAATAAATTGTTCGATTCTGTTTGAGTGGACGGTTGCGCTCGCAGTATTAGATCTTTTAGAAGGTGGGGGGGGGGGGGGGGGGGGGGGGGGGGGGGTCGTAGCTGAGTAATTCGACCAAACTAAACCCCTCTTCCTCCCTCTTCCGCCGGTGCATCATTGCCATAAATCCGGAATATTTTCATTATTGGTGTAGTCGGAAAAGTCTTAGTTCTCGATTCGTCTGAATCTTTTTTTTATGTTTAGCGATAATTCTTTACCACTTGGGCCGATTTGGATGATTCTTTTTTTATTAGAAAGGGGGTACCTTAAGGGTAGCATATATCAATTAGATCAAGTTCTGATGACAGGTTCCTTGAGAAAATTCATAATTTTGCATAAACATGTGCATAACAAATGGGCGAATAATTCTAATACCACGACCAACGATTTGGATGATTCTTTTTATATTGGAAAGAAGGTGGAATTGGAGTTTTCAACTAAAATGAGTTTTTTTTATTGAAAGCGCGACATATGACGCCTAGCCACCCATAAGGTGTCTAACGACGCCCATGGACATTCAGTCGTATGCGGGGTTGCGAATGCCATGTCGGCCTGACAGGTGCCCATTCACGCTCCTCTTGAAGGATCCGAGACTGTACTTGGGGGGCATATATTAGCAGGGAGAGCGTTCCAGAGTTTACCGGTTCTGTAGAGGAAAGATCTGCAGAATCGATTGGTATGCATCAGCGGTAAGTCCAGCGTATAGGGATGCAATCCCGGCCCAGTGCGTGTGGTGCGGAGGTGGAAAGAGGACGGCGGGATTGCGTTAAACAGCTCCTCCGAGTACTCCCCATGGAATAAGCGATAGAACACACTTAGGGAGCCGACGACGAATGTAGTAGGCGATTTTGCCAATCATGTCAGATTTATTAAAAAAAATTTTTTTAAAAATTCAGAGGCCGTACTATCCTTCGTTCGTTCGTTATGCGCGTCAAGCTGAGTAGGACAATGGCTAGACGTATACATTTAGGTGAAATCGTCGACTTACCTCCTTATGATTCGTTCCGATTTCTCTCCTCAATGATTGCTTGCGGAGAGCCAACAAGATATGAATTAAATTAAACTCAACTGAAGCGGCTCTCACTCGCAGAGTTTTTCTTTTATCGTTTAATTTTCCGGAGAATTTAATACTCGGCGCGCGCACAATCTTCAAATTAATTTAATCTGTTTAACTTGAGCGCACTTAGTGAAAACGAAATTTCTGTATATGAGATTGGTTTCAGCTTTCGGAGGGAATTAATGTTTATTGGCAAGTATATAAGGTCTTTCATTAGTAGGTAACGATACGCTAAGGGGTGTATGTGTATCAGATACTGATCATGTTCCCATACCAATTTTTTTACGATATTTTTGTGGTTCTCGCGGTGCGAGAACTTATACAACAGACGTTAAAAGCTACAACAGAATTGGCTGGATACTCTAATGAGTTTTGCCTGTTTCGGGAGGAGACGAATTCACCTAAAAAAAAAAAATACGATAAAAAACCTACTCACTCCTCAAATTTAATACGTGAAGTGAATCACGTTAATTGTTTATTTTTTCCTAATTTTATTATTTGTTGTTATATCGGCCTTATTAGCACATATTATTCTGTGAAAATTTCAACCGGCTACCCATGGCGGTTCAAGAGATACAGCCCTCGGACAGACGGACAGACAGACAGACGGCGTAGACTTACTAATAGGGTCCCGTACGACGGATACGGAACTCTAAAAATGCTTTAATTCTAACCGAAAACAAATTGTTTCGGTACGGTTACTCTTTTTTATGAAAACCAGTATGGACCATGCTCGACACATGTATCTCACCTCGCGAAGCTATGCTCAGCGAGACAATATACCAGAAGATTTGCGAACTATTGAAATCTGAGTACCACAAGACACGACTATCCAGAAGAACGTTTCACCAAAGATTTAAAAGGTGTAGATAAGGCTTCGCCATACCCGGCACGCTATCAAACACGTTAGCAATAAAAGTAAAGCATGCCGGACATTCGTGTCATATGACTGAGAGTGCGCGTGTTACGAAGACGTTGTGTGTGTTTGTCTTGTCACAATTATGTGGTGATTAGTCTGATAAAATGAGTACTTGTGCATTCTACAAGTGCGAAAACACTACCCGTAATTATACCTCAAAAGAGAAAGCTGTGACATTTCATAGGTAAGTTGTGTTCTAAGTACTAGATTTTATTTGACAATCTTTAATACGCCGATAATACGTCGAAAACACGCCACGAATTCGCCCGGCGTGTGCAGGAGTAGACCAGAACATACACAATCCATTAGTGTGACAGAGATATTTCTTGTTCTAGAATAGGCAAGGACATACACAATCGATTAGTGCGACATAGATAGTTATATTTCTTATGAGAAGGTATTTATTGCATGTTGCTTTGTATGTGTGTGTGATGAGAGCGTATATGTAGGTACGCACACTTGTTTACCAAAAGTTGACTAGTTTGAGCGTCCTATACGGGATCTAAACCATTTAAATCTTTGGGTTTCACATCGTTCCCAAATAGCTCCACCGTCCGCGTCCTTTGCTCTGCTTCAAAGAACGCCTTAAGCGGTGCGAGTCCGAGTGAATTGATGTAATGACGAGCGTTAGTAGACCGCTCTCGGATTAGTCGCTCGAAGGATTATGACGTCATCAGTGTGCAGATTGCGTCAGCGAAGTGTTGCCAACTGTGAAGGAAGGAGCGCGGGCGTTTCACACGAGAGGGAGCGCGTTGGCGCAAGTGTGCTGGACGATCGTGCCAGTAAATAGATAGATAGATAGATAGAAAATTCTTTATTGCTCCAGTAAACATTAAACAGTAACAAATACATTGGAAAATTTACATAAGGTGCAAAGGCGGACTTATCCCTTACAGAGATTTCTTACAGTCAACCAACAGTAAATTAATTGTGTCCGGTCCTTTAACAGCTGCGTGAATAGGCACGTGTCAGGCCGGCATGGCATTTGCAAAAAATGGGCGTCGTTAGAGAACTAATGGGTGGCTAGACGCCAAATGTCGCTATTTCTGTAAAAAAAAAAAATCGGTATCCAGGGTGTACGTCCGCAGTAAGGTATGAAATACTGAATGGAATATAATAGAATTATAGAATAGAAAGTTTCTTGTTCGTTCTTCTTCGTGGGTGTAATCGAACCGGATAGAACAAATTGTGACAAGTTCGAGTGCAGTCTAACTGCCATATGAATTAATCAATAAATAATAAACAGTAAAACTGCACTCGAACTTGACACTATCCTCTTACTGCGGACACGCTGCATACGCAGGTGAACAAAACCGGCCGTAGCGAAGGGGTTGATTCTGTGCCTGAAACTGAGCAATATGTTAAAAAAAAGTTTGGAGAAAAATGGGGAATTTTTTTCCTTTTCATTCACCCATACATTTTCGGATTAGGTATTTTATAAAATATAACGAGAAAGTGAAAATCTTTCTTTTTTCCCCACGGTTTTTTCCGTCGAATTACTCAGTTTCTGTAACAAAATGTACGTCTTCGCTGCTGCCCGTATATTATACTCCGCCCGTTGTACCAATTTTGTTGCCAATGATTGCGCAGTAACAATATTCATTGATTCATTTATTCATATCTCGAGTGGAGTAGGACAATACTTTAAACCCTTTTTACTCGAGATATGCAGGGCTGATTTAGCATTGATTGATCTCTGTTTTTATTTTGTTTCAGGTAAATGACCACATACCACGAAACAACAGTTAGTTCTTTTTTTATCTATTCATCAAACACAATTTTTTCCGGTATTGGTACAATATACTCTGGAATAAATTCAATACATTTGTGAAGTATAAAATTTGTAAAGAAGCTCGCTTTGAGTTTCCAATGTTTTTGATGTGTGCCGGGACCCCGAGGATCTGAAGACTGTGGTGAATAACGATTTAGTAACAGTAATTACAGTGACAGTCGTGAACGAACTCTGAATTTTACACATTTTAACCGAGAGTTGCGGCATTCAATGTTTTTTTCGAATGTTGTTTATTAATTTATTTATTATAGTTTTTATTTATTTAGGAGCTATACAGTACACGAAAATAAACAACATAAAAAATTATAAAAACTTGAATTCCCCCAGTGAAGGTTCCTATAACAAAATATAGAAAAATGAGAGATATATCCAAACACAACGGAAATTAAAATTCAGGTTAAAAATCAAGATGTAACACGAGATAAAAAACGAAAACCTGAAAATACAAATTACAAAAATCTAAATTGAAACGGACACAAATTTTTTTTTAACTTACTGGCAACAGCATAACAATACCCTAACCATAAATTAATTAGCTATTTATGCTATTTTAATTTTTATTGTGCAATGTTGAATAAATTACATTTCAATTTGTTTTGATTCTATACCAAGAACAGCTGCCAAAATCCCTTGCACGGCACGCGTGCCTTTCACTGGCGCGACAGCGATCGCAACTGGCGCCAACGTTTCATCCGCGTGTGACGCGCGCCAAGCGAGGGGTAGTGCTCGCTCGCCCCATCCATGAAATCGTCCCGGATTAATCCGACATCCGCCCGCTTCGTAATGGATGCACTCGCTCTCGTCCGAATCGCGATAACGAGCGATTTAAACCCTTTTTTCTCCGACATTTGCGGGCGGTCACACGTTTTTCGTTTCATTAAAATCCGGGACAACCATTCTGGAGTCTGTAATTGTATGCGGAGATGAGCCATATCGGTCAATCAAAAGATTATGTAAACGGGCACATATTTCATATTGGATTACAATATTTTACAATCACATCACTAGTAAACGTTCGAGAAAGATATGCCGGATTAATATACGGTTTTACCCGACTGCGGCGAAGCCAAAGGGACGGGTTATGATTTTTTGCATATACGTTGCGCACTTTTTATTATTTTTTTATGTAATCCGCTCGTTTTAAGCCACGGACTGTAGAAAAAGGCGGAATTTTTTCAGTAACACGGCCACAAGTAGGCCGAATTATTTGTAAGGGCACATATTCCGGATATACAGAGTGCATTGCACGGCAAACGACTTGACCTGAACTAAATCTGTCGTCATTTTATGTTTCTCTAGCTTGCCACCCATGTGCCACCCTATAGCCGATTAAACTCAACCTCCACGTCTAAATCTTTATATTGGAAGTCTCACATGGGGTATGAATCATGACAGCTTTCCAAAAATTGACTGTATGTTTTGCGCACTTAAAATGTCTACGTTTGAATATTGCTTTCAATCAGGCGTCTCTACTATTTTTAAACTACGTTTTTAGAACTCAAAAGAAAGTTTAATCAGTTATCTAATCACCTTTTCTGTGAAGGTATTCATTAAAATATAATTACAAGATTATTTTAAAAGATTATGTAAACGGGCACATATTTCATATTGGATTACAATAATTTACAATCACATCACTAGTAAACGTCCGAGAAAGATATGCCGGATTAATATACGGTTTTACCCGACTGCGGCGAAGCCAGAGGGACGGGTTGTGATTTTTTGCATATACGTTGCGCACTTTTTATTATTTTTTATGTAATCCGGAATGGGTGGCTGATTCAGAGGAGCAAAAGCGCATGCTCCGATCAGCCAATATCACCTCCGAGAAGGTAGGTGCCATACCGGAGGCTTCCCTTTGGATTGCTGGCTATACTGTACTAGAGGAGAACACAGCCGAGGCTGCTATGCGCTATCTTACTTACAGTATATTGGTACCAACCCGGTCGGCGGCAATTTGAGCCTACCACCTAGTAAGGGGCAAGGGAAGAAACCTACAGTTTTACACCGGTCCCGAACGGTGAAGCAGCAGGTGTATTGTTTATTGTTGTTTATTGTTTACTAGCTGAGCCCGCGGCTCCGCTCGCGTGAAATTCGTATTCCAAAGAAGAATGTAAGTAACTAAGGGCGAGGCCGAAGGCCGAGCTGCGTTCAGGAAGACGATAAACCTTCTGGAAGAAAGGAAGGAACTAAGTGCGAAGCCGAAGGCCGAGCTGCGTTCAGGTAAACCAAAAACCCTCTTCCGCCTTCGGGTCTCGCCCTTAAAGACTTCCTTTCTTCGATAGAATATAATATCGTTTACTCAATGTATTTATTTCATAAAAATAAAACAGTAATATTAATAACTAAAAAATTAAACCTACCTAACAAACAACAATAACAAAATAACTATCAAAACGGGCATTTTCAAATGTTCTTAGAGCACTTGCGGCATTACCCCGCTGGATGGCAAGGCTTACCCTTTGAATGAAATACATAAGGCCCAGATGGCGGGACACCAGTTGCGTCAACCAGCTCAAGCCTCTATATTTGCTGCGATTGAGGCTCTCCGCCCCAGCCTCGGCCGCGCCAGCCGCTCTTGAAGATGTCCTAACGTGACTTGGAGCCAATGTGAGAACAAAAGTGGCGTCCCACATCAAAGAACCACCCTTAGTCCATGGCACTAAGGTGATAGCATCGGGCCTTTTGCCATCCAGCCGGGAATAACCGCGATGTTCTAGGATGCACGGTATATTTGCCGTTAGAAGCGTGGACTTTATAATAAAATTTAAATTAAATTAACTCAATCTTAATATTAATTAACTTTATTCGAGATGGTTTAGCTTCTTCCTGAACGCAGCTCGGCCTTCGGCCTCGCCCTTAGTTACTTGCTTTCTTCGAGATGGTTTTTCAATTATCCGAACGTAGCTCGGCCTTCGGCCTCGCCTTAGTTACTTACTTTCTTCAAGAATGTTTTTCTTCTTCCTGAACTCAGCTTCGCCTTCCGTCTCGCCCTTAGTTACTTTCATCGAGAAAGAATATCGTTTACGTGAGCGCAGATCCGCCTTCGGGCCCGCCTTTAGTTACTTACTTTCTTTTTTTTAAATACGAATTTCACGCGAGCGAAGCCGCGGGCAACAGATATATAAATTTTATTGCACCAATGACAGCGACATAACTTCGACTTTCAATTATTATTTTTATTTATCAAACAATTTGTCACCGGCCAGCTCACATCGAGATGACAGTTCTCCGTTGTCAACATGACATTTAAAATTGTTTTTTACCTTTACTTTGGATTACGTGATTTTTATTATATTTTTTAATTATTATTTTCATCCGGGATATACACTGTCACTATAAAAAGTTTCGTCAAATTCCGTTCAGTGGTTTTTGCGAGATGCGCGTACAAATAGACATTTTTGCATTTACGATTTTATGATATGTATAGAAAGAATAGATATGTATAGACTATTGTGTTCAAGTTATAAAAAAGAAGAACTGTCATTTTCGTTGTATCTACTTATTTTTAAATTTCGAATGAATATTTTATTCAAATTGTATTTGCTGCCAGTTCTCAAGATATAATTATGTACTTTGGACTACGTGATTTTAAACGCGCAATAATGTTTATAATTGTTAATTTTTTTTTTATTTTTGTTATTTTTTTTTACGTATTATGTTAACCCGGCATATAAACTGCCACTATACAAAGTTTCGTCTAATTCCGTTCAGTGGTTTTTGCGTGATGCGCGTACAGACAAACAAACAAACAAACAAACAAAAATTTTAAAAACTGTCCTAACATGTTCAGTATCTCATTTTAAGCCACCCTGGTTAGTTTTTTTCCGAATACATTCAATGTACAGACTTTCTTACCTCTACGATTTTATTATATGTATAGATTTAGCATCTATTGGCAGTACACTGCGCTCAGATTTGTCATATTTACATTGTAACATTCCGCCAGTTCGATTATCACAGCGAAGAAGAACTGACAAGAAACTTCACTGGAAATTTTTTCAATGTCCACTTAGTCTATACAAAAATGTTTGCCACTGCCTAGACACGCATGTGCTGATTTCTGACATGCAGCAATTCATGACAAAGTGAAAACATTTTTACTATGAAATTGTATGGACTACTGGTTTCTGTCACAAACCACCACATGTCGTTATCGCATAACTAATTAATTACATTCATATCGCATCATTAATTATATTTATTTATTATGTGATTCTGACAACTTCTGAAGTATATAGGTATTATGTAAAAAGTCCGGTGTATAGTGCCATCGTCAAATTTGATAAGAAATTTTATCAAGTCATTATTTGATTTTGTTAGTAAGCAAGTAACATACTACAATGTAGTATAAAATGTCGAGGGTAAAAAAAAAAAAACAAAAAATAGATACACAATGTAAGTATGTAAATGTAGGTATGCACGTTAATTTTTCCGTCAGCAAAAATTTATTGATACATGCCGACCGGATTCGAACCTCGGACCTCTTGCAAGAGAAGCCGACGCCGCGCCGCCCAGGCGACCCGCCTCTGAAAGGGGCGCTTATAAATTCACTGGTACAACTGATTTGAAATAAATTTGAAATTTTATTGTTCAGTACAAAGAGTTTGGATAGCCCCCGCTCCCCGCGTCGTCGCAAGGGCGGCCGCCGGCGCGGCGGCGCACTATGGTTTATGGGCGGAAATAATTCAAATTTACAAAATTGAATACACGATATCTGGTATAGCATTTTCATATAGTCAGATAACTAGTGCTTACTGAACAGTATTAATTTTATTTTTAAACTCTTTGCACATCGCAGGATAAACGCTCAAAGTTGCTCAATTTATTTGCAGCGTTATTTAAGATTTATGATCAATAAGAATTTTATTTTTTGTACATCTTATTAATTTTTACACAAATACTTTTATTATTTATTATTGAGTGCCTAAGCATTATCTTCCTTAAAATATAAAAAAAATTTGTATTCATGAATTCTCCTCTTCCAAAATAAATTTCAAATATATCCCCAAAAAATGTGAAATAAAATACAAACTCCTAGAGCTACAAGTTTAGCTACATTTGCCTACGTGCTCGGATGCATATTAAAATATACTCTATACCTTCGTCGATCAGATCTATAAGTTTCAGCTGCTACTTTTTTGCACTTTGGGAGTAATCGCACTTTGAATGCACCAGGTAAGTGATTAGTGAAACTGCGCGCAATCATTAGCGCACATTAGTACCTAATTAACGTCGCTTTATGAATGGATGTCCCGTGTGGGGCCGGTACTTTAAAAAAATAGCCCCACTGCATCTCTCCCCGTGTATGTCGTAAAAGGCGACTAAGGGATATGACTCCCTTCTTATATTACTAGGTGGTAGGGTTTAACCCGCCCGGGTTGCTACCACCGCACTGAATGAAAGGTCGGTCGAAACGGCTATGTAAATAGTTTGTGTTTTCCGTCCAGTTCAGTGTAGCCGGCACTACCGAGGGGAGGCACTGACGTGGCACCAAGTTCACCCGGTGTTATGGGCTGACATCATGGGTGTTGTAAGTGCTGTAAGCCAACAGTGTCAGTTTCCATAAAAAAAAATGGATGTTGCTAATCTCATTTGGGGTTTCCCCTTCTCATTAATGTAATGATCAATTTATATTACTATCCTTAATTTTTAATCATTTAATAACCACTTTCCAACTTGTAAACATCTCCTTCACGAAATGGATAGTGTCGCGATCCCCTACTCTGTTTTGTGCAGTGAACTAATCAAGTGTGATCGTGATTTTCAAAAACTACGACTTTACTTCCAAAATACGTACCCAACTCTAAATGAATCTCAAATTGAAACAGTGGTGAGTGCAGTGCAGAAACGTTTTGTGTCTCAATTCAATCAAAGGTGGAACTCAGTATGCAGAACTACAAACGCTATCGGCTTCTTCATTCCAGGAAGTGCAGCAGAATTGCGACTAATGAAGATGTGATGAACATGATCCTCTTTTCCTCTGATCCTCTAATAACGAGTCTAAGGCCAAAACCAAAGAAGAAAATTGTACCTATTAGCGACGAAGCCAAACAGCTAATTGTTTGAATTTAAATTCCTTTTTATGCATTACTTTACACTTTTCTATGACTTTTTGATTTGACAAGGCCTCAATTGAGGCCGCTTGATAATATTTAAGGAGTTGGTGTTCTTATTATTATCACAATTCCTGCAAATATATTGAGCGGAATTAATTACTAAACCTGCAAATCGTTACTTAATTTTTTTTTATGACTTGTTCTTAAAATTGCCAAATTATATTTTGATAATCAATGTGTTTATAAATTACGAAACCAGCAAAAAAAAAATTATCGAAATATGTTAAGTATTTTAGAAGTTACTGGATTATTTCCGCAGCCCCATACAACTTGAACCAGTGTGCGGCGGGTTACGATCTCTGTGGTTCAGTACCTACGTACGGAATGAAAGGAAGGAAGGAACACATATTAATGATAATGATAATGACGAACCATACTGAATATGCATATGTCTCAATGAAATGTTGTTATTGTTGTGTGTTCTTTATGGCGAAATAAATATCTGAATCTGAATCTGAATATGCATCTGAAACTGAATCTGAAACTGACATGGCACCTAGTTCACCCGGTGTTATGGGCTGACATCACGTATGTTGTAGGTGATGTAGCCAACCGTGTCAGTTTCCATGAAAAAAAAAATAATAATGGTAAAATTAAATAATATATTTACGAGTATATTTATCAAAGCCAGCGTATAACAAATTTTTACATACCTAAATACAAACATACAAACATAAATACATACCTACATACATACATACATACATACATACATACATAAATACATACATACATACATACAAACATACACACATACATATGCTGTCAAAATCATAACCTTCTTTTGACTTCACCGTAGTCGGGTAAAAGGAATAAGTACATTGGGTCCTCAAAAGGGGTCGAAACCTTCCGAGATCGAATCCTTTACTAGGCAGTGCTCAAAGAACAAAAGTGAGCTAGTGTTTAGCCGAGTATGGAGGGAAACAAGAAAAAACATATTCAAAGGCTAAAACTCAAGTAAACTAACTGATTAGGACAGAGGAAGACGCGAAAAATATATTCAGACCAAAAGTTAGGAGGAGACTTGCGGAACTCTGGCTAAACAAATCGCTGCTGTAGACAGGTACAGTTAACACAAAAAGTGCAAATACACATGATGAACTTTACCACAGTCACTAGAACGCTACAAGTTCCTAAGAAGACTATGCAAAGCGGACCAACGCGTATGTGAAAGGGTCCTAGGAGTGTGTTAAAATTTTTAGGGATGACTGTATATTGTACTCTTTAGGTGTGTACACGCCAAATGAGCATGCGATTGCAACCGACCGGCCCTGGCCTAAGCCGAACGAAAGGGAAACGCTCGGTTTAAGCCACGGACTGTAGAAAAAGGCGGAATTTTTTCAGTAACACGGCCACAAGTAGGCCGAATTATTTGTAAGAGCACATATTCCGGATATACAGAGTGCATTGCATGGCACAACTTGATTTGAACAAAATCTGTCGTCATTATATGATTCTCTAGCTTGCCACCCATGTGCCACCCTATAGCCGATTAAACTCAACCTCCACGTCTAAATCTTTATATTGGAAGTCTCACATGAGGTATGAATCATGACATCTTTCCAAAAATTGACTATGTTTTGCGCACTCAAAATGTCTACTTTTGACTACCTATTGCTTTCAATCAGGCGTCTCTACTATTTTTAAACTTCGTTTTTAGAACTCAAAAGAAAGTTTAATCACCCTTCTGTGTAGGTATTCATTAATAGAATTACAATATATAAACTACTTAAAATAATATATAAACTAGCTTATAAATAATTATACATTTTGTCTACATATATATTGATCCTGTTCTGAGTTGAGCCAACGCCACTGAATATTGACAGTAATAAAGGAAGTAGTTCGTTTGGTTGCCAAATCTATAAGAAGATTCGCTCAAATCTTCGCATACATAGAAAGGCAATGCGGTGCGTACCGTTCGCGCATTATGATCGCCGATCGCTAACGTTTGTTCGCGTTCGTTCCTCCGCGCCCGTTCGGCTTCGTTCATTGTGCGTTCATCGTGTGTGTACCTGCCACGAGTCGAAAGACGTGACGAAGGCACGCGCAGAAACTCAATATTGGGCTCAAACTTCACGAAAATGGTGCGTGACTGAACATACCTATTATATTGCGAAACTATAGCTCTGCAAGCATCTGTCGGCTTCTAGGCGACAATGACGAAAGGTTTTACCACGACTAGGTTTCACGACATACTTAATAAAACACATAAAATTAAAGCAGGTAGGCGCCGAATCGTAGCGGGTTTATGGCGGAATATAATGGGAAAAAGCTAAATTGCTGTTTTATTATAGCCGTAAATGTAAATTTAAATATTATTTTCTCTAACTAGTGACGTGCTGAATTAATATTTTAATGACTCATCACATTTTGCGCACATTTAATATTACCGTAACGTAGGTACCCAAGTAGCTTACCTAATCTGGCTATAATTAAAAAAAAATTGAATAATGGTTTTTTTTTGCGCAAAAAACAACGAAAGTAATCTCTATCTCTACTTCTTACAAAAGTGAAGGTCTGTCTGTATGGATGTTTGAGATAAACTCCGGAACCACTGAACATATTTTCATGCGGTTTGCACCAAAGGAAAAAGTAGTTCTTGAGGCTCACTATAGGCTATAATACCATCACGCTAAATAGCCTTCCGACCGAGCAGTATCAAAGAAAGTATAGTATGGACAGGAGTGAGTGAGAGAGTAATATTATGAGAGAAGCGATCGTTTATTATCATAAATAGTACCTATATATAAAAAAAACTCGAATACAAAAACAAAAATAAATTCGAAACGAAAATCAAAATAATTACCTGTCTAGTCTTCAACTTTATTGCCGTATTTTACGCCGGAAGTCGGCGGATGTTCAGGCAGATTATTACGTAAAATTGTTGCGCGTCTGCAAGTGTCAACAAGTTGCTGTAAAATTTGATAATAAATGGTAAAAATTTAAATGTTTTAATATTTTATAAACTTATTACAAAACGCCCTATTTGTCAAACTGCTGGGCAGTTTTTTTTTTTTATTTATTTATTAAGACCAACCAACAGTGAAATTAATTACATTACAGTAATACTTATGATTAAACACATACACCGGTGAAGGTTGATACAGATAAGAAAAAAAAATATAAAACAGATGGATGACTACAAACCATGTAGATAACTTAGAATGTGATGTAATAGATTAAAAAGTAAATAATAAACTAGTGATTAAAGTAAAAATGTAACCATGAATGAATATGAGTGAAAACAAAAATAACTGAAATAAGCAAAAAATCACCAAAGAAGAAATTACAATAAAACATGTGAATTTGATACGCAAGCCAATATAAAAGTTACTACGAAGAACTATGGACCAACAAGTACTATGGCATGGTTGACAGGTACCTAGTGCATATAATTAAGTACTCGTACCAAAAAAATTTACTGATGCCAGTCTCTTAACCCTGCACAATCCATCACTGAAAAAATCCACTTCACTGTAATCATTATTGAATTTTTTAGTAGCTTAACAAGTTTGTTGACGGAATGAGATAGATAGATAGTAGAAAATTCTTTATTTATCCAGTATACATTAAACACTAACAAATACATTAGAACATGTACATAAGGTGAGCTATCTAACTAGCGTGTCTCAATTTTTTTTTTATGGAAAGTGACACGGTTGGCTACCTCACCTACAACATCCGTGATGTCAGCCCATAACACCGGGTGAACTAGGTGCCATATCAGTGCTTCCCTTCATTTCATGTCGGCTATACTGAACTAGACGGAAAACACGAACTATTTACATAGCCGTTTCGACCGACCTTTCATTCAGTGCGGTGGTACCAACCCGGGCGGGATAAACGCTACCACCTAGTAAGGTAAGAAGGGAAGGGAACTACAGTTTTACGTGGAATCCGAAGCACGGTCGGGCGCGGTCACCCATCCATCCACTGTCCGCGCCCAGGTGTTCTTATGATCCGACCGACGGTCGACCGACCGCACCACTGAGCTACCGAGTCTTTTTAACCGACTTCAAAAAAAGAAGGAGGTTCTCAATTCGACTGTTTTTTTTTTATGTTGGTTACCTTAGAACTTTCGACTGGGTGAATCGATTTTGAACATTATTTTTTGTTTTTCTTGAAAGCTGGTGCTTCCCGTGTGGTCCCTTCGGTCCAATCCGATCTTGACCGTTTGGTTAAGATCGGATTGGAAAGCGATTCCGCCGAGTACATTAATAGCAAAAAATTATTTAAAAAAACTGTGAAATAAAAAACTATTTAAAAAATATAAAAACCGCCTTCAAAGATGTATGAAATAAAAAAAAATCGAACCCTAGAATTGAAGGGGGTGCTAAAGCAAGCAAAAATAACCGACCGCCTTCAACTCTAGGGTTCGATTTTTTTTTTATTTCATACATTTTTGAAGGCGGTTTTTATATTTTTTTAAATAGTTTTTTTTCAGTTTAACTCTTCAAATTTAGACGATAATGCTGCGTGGTGCGCCTCCAGGTGAGGCGTAGCTATGGGCGGGGAATGGGCGTATAGAGAGATGCCAAAACAGTCATTAGCATTTTTCCCATTAAAAGTGTCGCTCGATCCTCTTAAAACTTGCCTGTTCGTGTTTGTGCAAAGTCTGCACGAAGTTAGGTCGCGCGTGAAGTTCGCCAGTGTTGCGTGAAACGCGTCGTTCACACTTTACACATATCAGGAGTTTATTTAAGTTTTATGATTGTTTGTGTTATGCTTCTTCATGAGTGTTCTGGAGGACGAACTTGGTAATTTCAATATGGTTTCATAAATTATCATCTATAGAAGATGGTCGAACGATTTCGGGCCAAACCTGTGCTAGGTTTGGCCCGAAATCGTTCGACTGACTCGATTGACCGCTTTTTAGTGTTCCGTATCCGGTACGGAAGCCTATTACTAAGCCTACGCCGTCTGTCTGTCCGTCTGTCTGTCTGTCCGAGGGCTGTATCTCTTGAACCGTAATAGGTAGCCCGTTGAAATTTTCACAGAATATGTATTATTATGGCCGATATAACAACAAATAATTAAAATATGAAACAGTAAAAACTCACAGGGGTCCCCATATAATAAACTAAAAAGTGTATGCGCGCCATCTACCAACAGCATGAAGCATTTTAACTAATCATGAATTTTAACTAATATGAAGCATTTCATAATTCACGCCATAGATGGCGTGAGTGGCGCTAACCATGACATGGCGATAAAGAACCCTCGCTGCGCGAGTTCGACTCGCACTTGGCCGGTTTTTTATTTTCACTTACAATACGTCAAGTTAAGTATACACCGACATGTACTGAGCCAATCTGCTACCAAAAGTGCCCATCGATTTTTGTGCTCACAGTCGTCGCGAGCAATTGAAATAAAGCGATCAAATCGCTTTATGGGTTGTTTTGAGCGATAGTGATCGGTAACATCGTTTCACAAAATTACACGTCTGGATGTCTGGCGTTTCCGCTCGCATTTCGAAACGAACTCGTTCCATTAATCGTAGATATACACATTTCAGTACGATGAATGAGTTGATGACACATAGTTTGAGTAGCACCCTACATTAAAAAAAAACCGGCCAAGTTCGAGTCGAACTTGCGCACCGAGGGTTCCGTATCGCCATGTCATGGTCAGCGCCACTCACGCCATCTATGGCGTGTTTATGAAATGCTTCATATTAGTTCAAATTCATGATTAGTTAAAATGCTTCACACTCTATTCGGTAGATGGCGCGTGCGCATACACTTTTTGGTTTCTTCTATGGGACCCCAATGAATTTTTTACTTTTTCTTATTTTTTATTACTTGTTGTTATATCGGCCATGATAACACATATTCTGTGAAAATTTCAACGGGCTACCTATTACGGTTCAAGAGATACAGCCCTCGGACAGATGCGTAGACGGACGGACAGACAGACAGATAGACAGACGGCGTAGGCTTAGTAATAGGGTCCCGTACCGGATACGGAACCCTAAAAATTATTACGGAGTTTTAAATAATGTATTGTATTTGCAGCCGGAAGTGGATGGATGATGAGAACGGAAGACCAATGTCCTTGGGAGAGGCGTATGTCCAGCAATGGTCCGATACGAGCTGACGATCACGATGATGATGGATGATTTGCGAATTTCAATTTCAAATATTAAATTATAATGTAGTTATAATAAGAAATCCATTCTTAAAGTTGAAAAACTTGTAAGCTCAACTGAAAGTGCGAGGTTGAAAAAACTGGTTTCTTGTATACATACTCTTAATTTTAAACTTTTTTATTTTTGAATATATAGCTTTTGCCCGCGCCTTCGCTCGCGTGAAATTCTTATTTAAAAGAAGAAAGTAAGTAAGCCCGCTACCGTACCTTTATTTCGGCGCGCAGAACAATTCGGTTTGTATGAGAGCCACATCTTAGCGTAACTGGAACAAAATTTTATCCTATCCTGTGTCCCGTATAGTTAAATGTTCAAGTTTCATCAAATTCGGATGATCGGCTTAAGAGTTATGGAGGTACATACATAGATAAATACAGAGAAGATTTCTAAAAATCGTCAATTTAGTTTTAGTACAATACATAGAGTCAACAAATATCTCATAAAACAAAGTAACTTACTCCATGACCATCCCTTACAGATTTATTATTAGAATTGATGATTTATTGATTGATATCCGCCAAAATAATACATGTTCTCTAAAAATTTCAACCGGCTAACTATTACGGTTCCAAGGATATAGCAGTAGGGCGGACGGACAGACGGACGAACGGACAGACAAACATACGTTGTAGGCTTAGTAATAGGCGTCCGTACCGAAAACCTAATTTAGTAATTTGTATGTATTAACACATGTATGACTTGTATTTAACTAGCATGTACTAAGTACATTGTACTTATATGTATTGTTAATAAGTATTCTTATTATTATTTTATCTTCAATTCTCACGTTCAACTCTTTTGCTACTACCTACTTACATCCTTACCTATAATAAAATCCAACGTCTGCTTTCTGTTTGAGTGTCTGAGTGTCTGAGTGTCTGAGTGTATGTCTGTCTGTCCGCTTATAACTCGAGAACCACTGAACCGATTTTAATAAAACAAAATTCTACGGATAGCTTGATTCTTCCCATCAACTATAGGCCACTTACTATCACGCTAAATAGCTTATGAGGTTAGCAGTGAAGTTAAATATGAGAGCGGGCGGAGCCGCGGGCACAGCTTGCTCCACTATATTATCGAATCTCAAACATCAAAAGGTTGAATGTAAGAAATCTCTGTAAGGGATAAGTCCGCCTTTGAACCTTACGTAAATAAAGCATTTTCTATCTATCTATCTATCTAAAAACGACTAGTAATAATTAAATTAGACAATGAATACAAATAATATACCTACTAATGACAGTAGAGAGCTATAGTTTACTCCAATATTCCGCATCCGATCCCTTCCTAAATTCATTATTTCTCCGGCTCCTTATTGATTTACGACCATTAAACATTTACGCCCCCTCCCCTCCCCTTTATCCGCAAATCTCCAAAAGCAATTTGGTCACCTGCGCGTAGCGCTCAAGCTGTCGGTGGGATGGCGCGCTAGCTGAGTCGTTAAGCGTCTATTCTGATATTTTGCCGAAGTTTTATAGCTTAATTTGTGCAATTTTAGCGCCACTGGCGTTATTACGACATGAGTCTTTGTTGCAAACTAGTATTTCAGAATTTAGCGTATCTACCTATTTACATCCAGCGTGAAAGTATTTTTTTTTATGGAAACTGACACGGTTGGCTACATCGCCTACAAAATCCGTGATTTCAACCATCTAGCAATCGATCTACTGCCTCCGATATTGCATAGATATATCTAGGCTTTGAGCTTTCATAAATTCATAATAATATTTTCTTTTCTCGTTCGCTAGTGTATCTTTATATGCATTAAATGATCATACAGAAATATTTAGTGCATTTTTTTAATCGGTTTTTTAAGTACTCTTTCTCAACGGAATATTAAAGAAATATTTTTAAATATATCAAAATGTTGTTAGTATCGATGTTGCAAAAAAATGTTTTCGGATAAGAAGACTTAAGTCAATAATCAATAACGCACCATGCGTTGTATTATAGTATATAAAAAAAGTTATGTTGCTTATATCGGAAATACTTAATTCCTTTTTTACAGCCTAGATACAAATATCTCCAACATTTTTTGAAACAAAAATCTTCCTCTAATATTCTTTCGTTGAATAAAATTCGTTTAAATGCACTGAACATTTCTGTAAGATCTATGAAAATCTAATTGATATAAGGATATCATACACTAGCGAACGAGAAAATAAAAACTTTTTTATGAATAAAATTAATGCAAGCTTGATTCTTATTTTAGAGACGTGAGCAGAGGGTCTAACCCTAATGGCGCTATAACGCACAATAGAGCGTCTAGCGTTAAAGAAAATGAATACACCATTTCCTCATGCCGCTACATTACTCCCGGCACCTGAAGGGCCGGAATGAAAAATCGCACTGCAATTTGCTATCAAGGGCTCAGCCGTAGTATTAGCGTCATAGTGCGGTCAGTCAATTTATTTAATGAGAGCAAAAGGGGCTCGCTTGCTTTCTTAAGGGCTTAATGGAATTGAACTGGCACTGGCTAGGGAGGCCAATATTATTTGGGGGTCAGAATGTTATTAAATTAGATTCATTGTAACAGTGCAGCAGCAAAATGTTTATGAAAAAAAAACCGGCCAAGTGCGAGTCGAACTCGCGCACTGAGGGTTCCGTATCGCCATGTCATGGTCAGCGCAAATAAAGTGAGTGTTTCGTGGAGTAACGATCGCGACCTAGCGCTGCTTGAATTGGCAGTCCCAACATAAGGTCAAAAAACAAAAATAAGGTGCATGATGCTTGGACTAGAATGATGATTTGGCATTATGGCGGCGGCGGCATATTTTATGCGGCGGGTGGCCGAGTGGTTTGGGCATCGGCCTCTCATGCGAGAGGTCCGAGGTTCGAATCCGGTCGGCGTGTATCAATGAGTTTTTTCTGGCGAAAAAAATTACGTGCATACCTACACCTGCTGCTTCACCGTTCGGAACCGGTGTAAAACTGTAGGTAGGTCCCTTCCCTTACCCCTTAGTGTTACGCTCAAATTGTAGCCGACTGGGTTGGTACCACCGTACTGGATGTAAGATGGCCGCATAGCAACCTCGGTTGTGTTCTCCTCTAGTCCAGTATAGCCAGCAATCCAGGGAAGTCTCTGGTATGGCCCCTACCTTCTCGGAAGTGATATTGGCTGGTCGGAGCATGTGCTTTGGCCCCTCCGACTCAGTCACCCATACCGGATTACAAAAAAAAATGGTCATTACTGTGCCAGATTTGAAGAAAAAAAAATTACTCGCGCGGCCGCTATTCGCGGGCGAGTGTAGTAGAGCCGACTGTAACTATACGCTGGTAGTGTAATGATCTCAATGAGTAGAGGCATATTGGATTGGCTTGCGGTGAGTTCGGTTGGACCTTGTCACTCTCCTCTCGCCGCTCCGCTACCCACGCTACCGCGCCGTCCCTGACCCGGCAACCTATCACGTAACATTGGAGAGCGGCGGGAAAAATCACAAAACATGTAGCAACCGATTACTGTCAAATAAATATGTTACATTATTTTAAATCAAACAGCTTTACTCACGGTTCCACTCCGAACTGTGTGGCTCGACGTTTCGGGCCAAGCGCATGGCCGTGAGTAAAGCGGTTTGATTTAAAATAATGTCTAACAACCACGGTAATTAAAAAAACCCATATAATTATGTTATAGTTACTGCAACAACGAACGAAGCATTCGACTCGAATTCGGTGAAATAAATTAATAAACGCGACTGATTAGTGTCGAAATTTTGAAACTACTCCGAGTAATTTTTGCACCTTGATAAATATCTGAATGGAAAACTGAGATGGATCAAAACATTGACTGTCCAGTCAAATGACGTTTGCCTTTCTGCAAAGATAAATTTTATAAAGAAAGGCGTGTCAGTACAATTTTTCTGTAGAATCAGTCGTCATCATAAGTTGTCAAAGCAACTATTGACTATAGATATATTATGCATTTATATGCTCAACATTTTATTTACAGTAAATATAGGTACAATTGTTACTATAAAAATTTAATTTAAAAAATGTTTACATAAATCAACTCTTTCTAATGAAAAGCTCTAAAAATAAGTAAATTAATATTTAAAATGAACTAATTAAACCTAATAATAAACAATATTTTTAGCATTTTGGTTGGTATTTGCCTTACCATGGTTTGAATTCGCGATCACTGTGGCCGACGTTTCGGACTGGCACGTGCAGTCTATCTTCAGGGCGAGTGCCTGGCTGCGGTCTGAAGATGGACTGCACGTGCCAGTCCGAAACGTCGGCCACAATGACCGCGAATTCAAACCATGGTAAGGCAAATACCAACCAAAATATTAATATCCATGGTAGACTAAAAGTATTAATATTTTTAGCACTGACGTGGCACCAAGTTCACCCGGTGTTATGGGCTGACATCACGGATGTTGTAGGTGATGTAGCCAACCGTGTCAGTTTCCATAAAAAAAAAAAAAAATGGTTGACATTGACAACGGAGGTCGCTAGAACGCAGCATGGGTTGTCAAATCATCTTAGTTAAAATAAAGGAAACTAAAGTTTACAGAAAAATATAAAAATAAAGTTTCATTTTTACCGTAGTTTCCGAATCTCAAATATGTCATCCTATAGCCACTAGAAATTTAGGACGTACCTATTTTATGTAAAAAATAATTTGTACGGACTTTGACAGTTATTTGCTATTTCATGTCGCAGGCTCAGATTTACATGATAGCCCTAACGGGTCGGTGGGTATGGTAGAATCGAGCGACGAAACCGCACGCGGACAGACTGAAACAGAGATTAAATTAATATGGACGGACGAATCGTTGGATGAGTGATGAAACGATCTGAATAAATAAATGAGATCAAATGGACCGAATGCTAGAATCGGCGAAATCTGTGAGGTTATTTATATAGTAATTGGAGGATAATATAAAATATGTAGAATTATTAAAAATCGGCTGAAAAATTTCTCTTAGACAATCCGTTTTACAAGTTAGATGATTTTTAGGGTTCCGTATCCGTCGTATGGGACCCCATTACTAAGCCTACGCCGTCTGTCTGTCCGAGGGCTGTATCTCTTGAACCGTAATAGGTATCCCGTTGACATTTTCACAGAAAAATGTGTTGTTATGGCCGATATAACAATAAATAATCGTATCGGCGCATGGGCTGATAGCGAAGAGCCTCGACGATCACCTTGAGAGGCTCTCGCTGAGTGGTTGGGTCAAGGGCCAGATCCAGAAGGCAGCCCTGCTCGACACTGCACGCATCGTCCGGAGGTTTCTCTCCCTGGGGCCCGACCATCGGTAGCCTGGGTTCGCCCCGCTGCCGGTGGTGGAAACTCCGTTTATTTTTATATTAATTTTAGATTTTAATTGTTAAAAAGATGTAAAATTTATATAAAAAGGAACGTGTAAATGGATGAAATAATAAAAATAAAAAGAAAAATAAAAAAATTCACGTGGGTCCCCATACAAGAAACTAAAAAGTGTATGTGCGCCATCTACCAAAAATAGTATGAAGCATTTTAACTAATACATAGATGGCGTGAGTGACCATGACATGGCGATACGGAACCCTCGGTGCGCGAGTTCTACTCGCTCTTGGCCGGTTTTTTTCCTATTTTAATACATTTTGCTGATTTCGATTATTCAATCACTTGTTCTCAATTACTTGTTACACAGTACAGCAGTAGGACAGAGAGACATACAGACAGACGGACGACGGCGTAGGCTTAGTAATAGGCTTCCGTACGGCGTACGGGCCGGTACGGAAATCTAAAAAAAGTGTGAGGTGCGTCGTGGGACACCCAACAGAAGCGAAGCTTCTTAACGTTTTGTATTAAAATCAAATTATTAATTTAAATTTTGATCGGGATATCTATGCGATATTCCTTTCAACTTATACAATGATTCGACTTCAAAAGACTCTCATAGATGGCGCTACGCGCTGCCCAGCCAATGAGCAGTGTTGCTACTTCCGTTCGAACTTTCTTGACGATTCACTTTTTCTGAGTTGCATGTTCGCAAACATGCATTAAAAATATTCTTAGAATAGACTATAAGAACCAATCAATAAGAAACGTAGAATATACAAGAATACGGAGAGAATAAAAAATAACAAGAGTGCGCAAAGGCGTACCGGATACGGAACCTTAAAAAGTATCGCTGAACCAACATTAAAATCACACACATGGCTTATAAATAGGTAAAGGCCCTTTTTTTTTTTATTGAAACTGACACGGTTGGGTACATCACCTACAACATCCGTGATGTCAGACCATAACACCGGGTGAACTTGGTGCCACGTCAGTGCTTCCCTTCGGTAGTGCCGGCTACACTGAACTGGACGGAAAACACAAAACTATTCACATAGCCGTTTCGACTGAATGAAAGGTCGGTCGAAACGGGCATGTAAATAGTTTTGTGTTTTCTGTCCAGTTCAGTGTAGCCGGCACTACCGAAGGGAAGCACTGACGTGGCACCAAGTTCACCCGGTGTTATGGTCTGACATCACGGATGTTGTAGGTGATGTACCCAACCGTGTCAGTTTCAATAAAAAAAAAAAGGGCCTTTACCTATTTATAAGCCATGTGTGTGATTTTAATGTTGGTTCAGCGATACTTTTTAAGGTTCCGTATCCGGTACGCCTTTGCGCACTCTTGTTATTTTTTATTCTCTCCGTATTCTTGTATATTCTACGTTTCTTATTGATTGGTTCTTATAGTCTATTCTAAGAATATTTTTAATGCATGTTTGCGAACATGCAACTCAGAAAAAGTGAATCGTCAAGAAAGTTCGAACGGAAGTAGCAACACTGCTCATTGGCTGGGCAGCGCGTAGCGCCATCTATGAGAGTCTTTTGAAGTCGAATCATTGTATAAGTTGAAAGGAATATCGCATAGATATCCCGATCAAAATTTAAATTAATAATTTGATTTTAATACAAAACGTTAAGAAGCTTCGCTTCTGTTGGGTGTCCCACGACGCACCTCACACTTTTTTTAGATTTCCGTACCGGCCCGTACGCCGTACGGAAGCCTATTACTAAGCCTACGCCGTCGTCCGTCTGTCTGTATGTCTCTCTGTCCTACTGCTGTACTGTGTAACAAGTAATTGAGAACAAGTGATTGAATAATCGAAATCAGCAAAATGTATTAAAATAGGAAAAAAACCGGCCAAGAGCGAGTAGAACTCGCGCACCGAGGGTTCCGTATCGCCATGTCATGGTCACTCACGCCATCTATGTATTAGTTAAAATGCTTCATACTATTTTTGGTAGATGGCGCACATACACTTTTTAGTTTCTTGTATGGGGACCCACGTGAATTTTTTTATTTTTCTTTTTATTTTTATTATTTCATCCATTTACACGTTCCTTTTTATATAAATTTTACATCTTTTTAACAATTAAAATCTAAAATTAATATAAAAATAAACGGAGTTTCCACCACCGGCAGCGGGGCGAACCCAGGCTACCGATGGTCGGGCCCCAGGGAGAGAAACCTCCGGACGATGCGTGCAGTGTCGAGCAGGGCTGCCTTCTGGATCTGGCCCTTGACCCAACCACTCAGCGAGAGCCTCTCAAGGTGATCGTCGAGGCTCTTCGCTATCAGCCCATGCGCCGATACGATTATTTATTGTTATATCGGCCATAACAACACATTTTTCTGTGAAAATGTCAACGGGATACCTATTACGGTTCAAGAGATACAGCCCTCGGACAGACAGACGGCGTAGGCTTAGTAATGGGGTCCCATACGACGGATACGGAACCCTAAAAATCATCTAACTTGTAAAACGGATTGTCTAAGAGAAATTTTTCAGCCGATTTTTAATAATTCTACATATTTTATATTATCCTCCAATTACTATATAAATAACCTCACAGATTTCGCCGATTCTAGCATTCGGTCCATTTGATCTCATTTATTTATTCAGATCGTTTCATCACTCATCCAACGATTCGTCCGTCCATATTAATTTAATCTCTGTTTCAGTCTGTCCGCGTGCGGTTTCGTCGCTCGATTCTACCATACCCACCGACCCGTTAGGGCTATCATGTAAATCTGAGCCTGCGACATGAAATAGCAAATAACTGTCAAAGTCCGTACAAATTATTTTTTACATAAAATAGGTACGTCCTAAATTTCTAGTGGCTATAGGATGACATATTTGAGATTCGGAAACTACGGTAAAAATGAAACTTTATTTTTATATTTTTCTGTAAACTTTAGTTTCCTTTATTTTAACTAAGATGATTTGACAACCCATGCTGCGTTCTAGCGACCTCCGTTGTCAATGTCAACCATTTTTTTTTTTTTTTATGGAAACTGACACGGTTGGCTACATCACCTACAACATCCGTGATGTCAGCCCATAACACCGGGTGAACTTGGTGCCACGTCAGTGCTAAAAATATTAATACTTTTAGTCTACCATGGATATTAATATTTTGGTTGGTATTTGCCTTACCATGGTTTGAATTCGCGGTCATTGTGGCCGACGTTTCGGACTGGCACGTGCAGTCCATCTTCAGACCGCAGCCAGGCACTCGCCCTGAAGATAGACTGCACGTGCCAGTCCGAAACGTCGGCCACAGTGATCGCGAATTCAAACCATGGTAAGGCAAATACCAACCAAAATATTAATATCCATGGTTGACATCACTGGACATCATGGGCTTGAACTGAGAAACACTGTTTTCAGACTCCCTCTCCCCCCCCCCCCCCCCCCCCCCAGCCCTCTCTCTCAGCAGATGGAAGGTACTTGATAGTGGAGCCAACAAAGGGCATTGTTCAGCCACTGATAGATTACACCGTCCCCAAAGGACCATAATCTTGGTCCCACTAGTGATATTCGTTAGTTAGCCGGGCATTCACTGTCATGCCGGTTCGCCTCATCGATCCGCTTGACAGTCGACGGTTTGCATAATACATGTTTAATGTTATGTGTGCGTGTGTGTTTGTGTGGGTAAGAAAGATGTGTAACGAAATTATAAATTTAACATATTATACGAAATCTAAATTTAAAAGATACCAAATCAAGAATTACAAATAAAATTTTGTACAAAGGTTTTAGAACCCTGCAAGGACATAGAATGATACCAGTTGCAATTTTGTAGTATCCCATAATACCTTGTTTATCATAATTTTAAATCAGTCAAATGGTTTAAAGTAAAATTTTAATAATGATACGACTATAATAAGTAACATTTTACGATTAAATTACAACGTTTATGTATTTGGAACTTTATTGTATTTGGAATTTGGATTTTTGAATTGGAAATTCTTTTACATGTTTGGGGGAATATTTTTTGACGTGAATACGTCTTTACATTTGCTTCCATAGTGGGAGCCAATCCAGAAAACTGATGATAACAAAATCGGGGGATACAGTTTGGTGTTGCAGCTTCATATCTGTGATGTACATCTAAAATATAATTACACCACTCGATAGCTAAAGAATCAAAGAATTCTTTACGTTAAGTGATGACTGTGACGCATCGCGGGCGGGCGGAGGGCAAAGCGCCACCATTTTGAGGTAATTTTTCTGCGTCACATAATTTCAGTTTGTCATAAATTTGGACTCGGAGAAGCTATGACTTTCATTTAAGTTTCAATCGTTAGCTCTCGTCAATATCTATCGATTGCGTGTATAAAACATTAAGGTAAAATAGTTATAGTGAATATATATGATGTTAAAGTAAAAAAATTTAATAAATAATGCAATGTCGGCCTATACTCGTCAAAAATCTAAATCGAAATATAGAGGTCATATACGGTTGGAAAGGGCTTCTCAAGAGCAACCCAGTGATACCCATAAAACACCATATGATAGAGTAAAGCGGTGCCGAGAACGTAAAAGAATGAAGGCGTCCGAGCGGATCAACGAACGGCGCCAGTACATCTGCAGCTGGGGCGGCCGAGCATAAGCAAGTGGATGATGTAATCGCTTCTATTATTTATTTATTTATTTTAATGAAACATACAGTTATAAATATCATAAATCAAATAAACGTATAGTAAGAACATAAACCAGTAAAGTTTTCACATTAGGCGAAACTACAAAAGATGTTTTCAACACTAGTACATAATAAAAAAAAAAACGTGAAATATATAGAACAAAACTATTTGTGTGCACAAAGTATTAAGTATTCTGTGAGAAAGTTAAACACTGTTTCTTAAAGCTACCTAACTTTGTAATAAAGATGTCTACACTATGGAAAATACCATTATATTATAATCTACAACTTCTATTTATAAATCTATGTTTACTGTAATTACATGATGTTATAAAGACACATTGGGCAGCAGCTAGTGCACGTTACACTACTACGTTTGTCAACAATCCATTCGGACGTATGTGTGATGTGTGTGACCGTCTATGGTTTCTGCGCTCATTGAAGCCACCAAAGGAAAAACACTTACCGCTGCTTAGACATATACATATAATACGCTCAAGGAAAATATTATCCCTTATGTACGTACGTATTCACGTAGAACACACGGCCGTGTCCACGACACAGCCACACCCCGATTTTTTTTTTGTCTGGGAATACACGAAACGTCAGTATGCTACGCAATTAAGCTAAGCTAAGTCCGCCAGGTGACAAACACACGTCCGGTACGCTTAGTGAATGGCGGGCATTGCCGAAAACAATTTTCAGATTACGCTCTCAGTAGCTGGCGTTATAGGAAAGGATTCTCATTATGTATATAGGCGAGAGTTGGATCGTCTCGGCGAGGTGAAGCACTTACATTTTCTTTCGATAACGAGGCAGGGTTGCCAGGTATCCACGTTTACCCTAAACCGTCCATGTTTTCAACATAAACCAATTAATTCTCATATACATTTTTTATATCAAGCCCAATTCTCTTGATTTTCTGTAAAGGCTTGTACATAATGGAACATAGCCGGTGGGACTAAGAATCATAAGCATTAACCATGACTCGTGGTCCCACCAAGAAGTGGGACCACGAGTCCAGAATATTAGGTGTAGTGGGACCATGAGTCATGGTGGTACAAAGTCAGTGGGTCCACGAGTCACACACCGTTCTGTCCACGGTAAATAATATAGGCATCGTGGACTGTGAAGTATCCTTGTTTTTATTGAATTTTTGGCGCGCACACTCAAGCTATTGTTGAAATTGTTGAAAGCTGGTTGCAGTTGATTTTTATTTATTTTTTTAAGGAAACTGACACGGTTGGCTACATCACCTGCAACATCCATTGTCAGCCCATAACACCGGGTGAAATAGGTGCCCATGCGGCTACACTGAACTGGACGAAAAACTATTTACATAGCCGTTTCGAACGACGTTTCGTTCAGTGCGGTGGTGGTATCAGCCCTGCCGGGATAAACCCTACCTCCAAAATATAAAAAAAATAATTGAAATACCTGCTTTGTAATATAAACTATATATATATAAACTAAAATGTGTTTTTTTTTATTATCAAAACTTTCTATTATTCCGGTACTATGATGAAAGTGAAAAAAAATATAGTTCTCCAAATAAAAAATCGTAGAACACAATACATATCACACACGCTGAATCCCGACAATCGGGGTAAGCAGAGTAATCGGTGTTGTGCTGCAAGAACTCTGGTAAATTGCAGCACAACACCGACCACCACGTTTCGCAAAGTATTCGAACAAGATTAAATCGATCAAGCAGCTTAGTAAGGCACAAAGACCCGCCTGCTGCATGACTCGGTGGAAGTACCGTGCCAAGGTGAGAGGTGGCGGGCCTGTCGCCCATTAGCACGGCATCTTGTCCTTATCCCTTAGTCGCCTTTTACGACATGCACGGGGAGAGATGCAGTGGGGCTATTCTTTTTAAGTACCGAACCCACACGGTATTCGTAGAACACAAGTTGTTCAGAATTAGTTATCAGAATTAGTATTAGAATTAGTTATCAGAATTAGTATTAGAAGTAATTAGTATCAGAATTAGTTATCAGAATTAGTATTAGAAGTAGAGAATCACTTCCTTTCGAGTACTATACCATTTATTTAATGTAACATATTGTATGTACTTAAGTACATCCATGACTGTTTAGTTAGCCTGGGTGTTCGTACGTACACACGGGATATCTGAATGTATTGCGGAATAGTGTTCGCGAACATATTAATACGAGATCAGGGTGCGGTGGGTGGGCACTTCAGACACCTTGTTTGGCCGAGTGTCGACTGCCGAGACATTTCATATCTCTAT
The DNA here is from genome assembly GCA_946902875.1 of Nematopogon swammerdamellus. NCBI lineage: Eukaryota > Metazoa > Arthropoda > Insecta > Lepidoptera > Adelidae > Nematopogon > Nematopogon swammerdamellus. The sequence continues at coordinate 21,596,146 of OX336347.1, read as the reverse complement.
CGTAACTTATAAACATTAAATTTTGTCAGCTTCGGTAGCTCAGTGGTGCGGTCGGTCGACTGTTGTTAGGCAACCCTGAGCGCGGTCAGTACTTGCATGGATGACCGCTCCACCGTTGGAGGCTGATCGCAGTTCGGATTCCACGTAAAACTGTAGGTCCCTTCCTTTCTTACCTTACTAGGTGGTAGGGGTTATCTCGCCCGGGTTGATACCACCGCACTGAATGAAGCGTCGGTCGAAACGGCTAGTTCGTAAAATATAGCTTGATACGCGTGACAGATGTCAGAGTGACATTTCTTTGTATGCGTGACATATGTCAGAGTGACATTTCAACAAAGTATGACGTTGTGTTGCGTGCATTTTACTGTAAAAAAATACGGAACTTCATGCGAGGTGTTCTCGATGACATCTGTCACGCGTATCAAGCTATATTTTACGATCTAGTTTAGTGTAGCCGACATGAAAGGAAGGGAATCACTGGCATGGCACCTAGTTCACCCGTTGTTATGGCATTACATCACGGATGTTGTAGGTGATGTAGCCAACCGTGTCAATTTCCATAAAAAAAAGGACATGTGCTCGTTTGGGATAACATCTGGTAACTCTAGCCGCGCGCGAACACCGTCTCGCCTGATAGTTTGATCCCACTAACTGAACTATAAGTCATGTAGCCAGACTTCAATGTATGTACAACTTATGTTTAATCTGTTTGTCATTCATTAGGCTGTTTGTTTTCTAATAAATAAATAAATAAATCTTTTTTATAAGTTGTGTTTGTTGTTGTCTTGGTTTTGAGTTCAATAAATATATTTAAATCCTAATAAATAAATCTCCTCTCCATCCCAAATATCGCTTCCATGAAAAATTTTCTATCTCTACAAGCAACATTACACGCTGCCGTTATCTCCTCTCAATCCCAAATATCGCTTCCATGAAAAAAATTCTATCTCTACAAGCAACATTACACACAGCCGTCATCTCCTCTCCATCCCAAATATCGATTCCATGAGAAATGTTCTATCTCTACAAGCAACATTACATACTGCCGTCATCTCCTCTCCATCCCAAATATCGCTTCCATGAAATTTTTTTATCTCTACAAGCAACATTACACGCTGCCGCCATCTCCTCTCCTTCCCAAATATCGCTTCCATGAGAAATATTCTATCTCTACAAGCAACATTACACCCTGCTGTCATCTCCTTTCAATCCCAAATATCGCTTCCATGAACAATTTTCTATCTCTACAAGCAACATTATAAACTGCCGTCATCTCCTCTCAATCCCAAATATCGCTTCCATGAACAATTTTCTATCTCTATAAGCGATATTACACACTGCTGTCATCTCCTCTCAATCCCAAATATCGCTTCCATGAGCAATTTTCTATCTCTACAAGATTCCCGAATGCAATTCCTCTACAGTTCCTTATCCATCATATCACGTCGTTGCCCCCCCTACGTCTTCCATCACCCACCTGGCCCGAGACGTCACTTCTCCTCACGTATCTCGACGCGTCATGCGGATCCCGGCGGAATCCATATTGTTCGAGTATGATTGATGAAGTGTTACCACTGCGTGACTCGCGCCCAATACTTATTGCTTCTACCCGCCTCGTGTAGGGCTGCCGGAGGTCCCGATACATCGGGATATTGCGCGCGCAACCCGTCGGACTAGGCCGTTATACGATCCTTCGTCATCGTCAACCCTATTGTTAGCCTTAATGCTGAGCTTAATTTACATGCATACACATACACACCGCACGCTGCATCCCGACAATCGGGGTAAGCAGAGTAATCGGTGTTGTGCTGCGAGTACTCTGATAAATCACAGCTGACCACCACGTTTAGAAAAATATTCGCACAAGGTATGTGAGTATACAAGGTATGTAAAACACGAAGACCCTGCATGATTCAGTGGAAAGACGTGTCAAGGTTTGCGATGGCTAGCCTTCGCTCGCCTTTTACGACATGCACGGGGAGAGATGCAGTGGGGCTATTATTTTGAAGTACATTTGTACATTACACAATTTTAATTTACATTTTCATTTAATTCCTTTGAGTTCTAAACTATTTATAAGTGTGTGCTACAAAAATCATAATCCTACTACTTTTGGCTTCGCAGTAGTCGGGTAAAATTATATTCAAATTGCTATGTGTATAGCGTTAGATGTAATTACACCGAATTACATACATATATTTCGACATTATATTTCGAAAATGCTCCACATTGGCAACTGGCAACCCTTAAGCAATATTTTTCAGTTATAATTAGATCTGGTGCCACAGTAAATTGATATTGAGATTTATGTATGACGTATGATCGTCAGATATGTAACTCACTCAGTACGTATAATATACTATATTTTTATGTATACTGACACGTTTGGCTACATCACCTATAACATCCATGATGTCAGTTCATAACACTACGGTCGTGTCGGCTACACTGAACTGAACGGAAAACACGAACTATTTACATAGGTAAATTATTATTACCTTACTCGGTGGTAGGGTTTAACCCGCCCGGATTGATACCACCGCACTGAAAGAAAGGTCCGTCGAACGTCGGCTATGTAAATAGTTCGTGTTTTCCGTCCAGTTCAGTGTAGCCGGCGCGATCGAAGGGAAACACTGACATGGCACCTAGTTCACCCGGTGTTATGGGCTGACATCACGTATGTTGTAGGTGATGTAGCCAACCGCGTCAGTTTCCATAAAAAAAAATATTAGTGCAGATAATGTAGATTTTCTTGAAGATCCCGATCATAAAAAAAAAACAGTGATGTAGCCCTGTGAACAGCTAACCTTCCATGGACTTCAAGGACCACTCAATGCCACACCAATACACCCGCTGACTGATCGCCTCGCAGATTGGAATGGGATAAGAAAATCAGAAGAGACGGTGGTGTTGCGCGGCTAGGATTACCAGATGGTAGGTATCCCAAAAGAGCACATGTCCTTTTTGTATGGAAACTGACACGGTTGGCTACATCACCTACAACATCCGTGATGTCAGCCCATAACACCGGGTGAACTAGGTGCCATGCCAGTGCTTCCTTTCATTTCATTTGATGTCGGCTACACTGAACTGGACGGAAAACACGAACTATTTACATAGCCGTTTCGACCGACGCGACGTTTCGCTCAGTGCGGTGCAATTTAAACGATCTTTGAGTTAAATTGTTAATTGGACATGCAGACAGACAGACGGACGGTATTATATATGTATAGTATTGTGTATGTTGTGTTGTGTGCGTTTTATAACTGCGTTTATAAATGTTCTTCTTACTTTCCTTATTATCCTTTCTTCTGTTTACTGTGGTTAGTTTATTGTTATAGTTTGTTGTTTATTTATTCTTAGTTGGTCTAGTTTAGTTAGTTTATTGAGTACCTGGGCCTGACTTAAAATCAGCGTCCCTCTCATCAGCTGCAGGGCTTCGTGGGGAGGGACCAAGGCTGTATGAGGGTACAATTTTTCTTGTCTATTTATTATATGTGTTATATCGTCGTGTGTGATTGATAAACAAGAAAAATAAAACCTATTCATTTTCATTTTGTTTAAAATTTAGTACCTACAATTTAAAAGATGTAACATGTTCTAACTTTTATCGTTTACGTATCTTTTAAATAATGACCAGTTGTTGTCAAAAATAAGTAGTTCTGATAAATATAATGCATAGTTAAAATATGTCATATTTTATTTATAACATTTCTCTAATTTAAATCTTTCCAGAGTAAATGTCCACCTTTTTCAATTTTGCGTCTGGTAACCCTACGCGCGGCAGACGACGACGCGAGCGGGGTAACAAATTCACGAGACACAAAATCAGGAGATGAGAATAAGATAGGAAGATCAGACAGGCGGCAATGTACCGACGCGTGCGGTGTGTTACTCTGACCGCAAACGCAGACTAATGAAGATGGTGAAAATGAAATGTTTTTCAGAATCAGTAGGGAAACATTGTGGAAATGATTATTTTTACGCCTCGTTTTTCCATACTAACGCAATCGGATTTTGTCAGCCTCGTTAGCTCAGTGGTGCAGACATTCAACTGTCGCTATTGAATGTTAAGCAACGCTGGGTGCGGTCAGCACTTGGATGGGTGACCGCTGACCGTTGGAGGCTGACCGAGGTTCGGATTCCTCGTAAAACTGTAGGTCCCTTCCCTCCTAATCTTACTTGGTGGTAGGGTTTAACCCGCCCGGGTTGGTACCACCGCACTGAATGAAACGTCGGTCTAAACGGCTATGCAAATAGTTTGTGTTTTCCGACCAGTTCAGTGTAGCCGGCACGATCAAAGGGGGAAGCACTGACATGGCACCTAGTTCACCCGGTGTTATGGGCTGACATCACGGACGTTGTAGGTGATGTAGCCAACCGTGTCAGTTTCCATAAAAAAAATAAAAAAAAATCGGGCGATCATTTGAAAACAATTTGGCGGTTAACATTTTACTTTCAATCAAACCTATGTGATGTGATAACATGGTTGAGGGAGGCGATGGCTGGCCCTGGTGTGATTCTCGTGAACGGGTGCTGTTTGTGGAGACTGGCTTGCTCCAATTGGCTCCAACATGTTATATGAATGGTATACTTATGTATAAGCTACTTACCTGACTGCATATTAGTTAACTCTTGACTAGGTACCATTAGTACCTCAACTTTATTAACTCATTGACAACTTGATACTTCAAGTATCTTAAATATTCATATATTTTTATTTTTTATTTTTGACAATACAATTATACTACATTGTAGTTTAATACACTAACATAATTATGTTGATACAAATTACGTATCAAAGTTTGACAAAGGCTCTTTACACCTGATTCACTTAATTAATAAGTCTTTCTAGTCAGAACTCTCAGTAAAATTGTTAATCTTGCTCTCAAGCTGTGTTTTCGATAGACTATGGGCGGTGTGGCTAGTCACTAAATACTTGTAAAAATATGTAAAAAAAAAACCCTGCGAAGTTTCTTGTCGGTTTTCTTCGTGGGTGTAATCGAACCGGATAGAACAAATTGTGACAAATTCGAGTGCAGTCTAACTGCCATATGAATGATCAACAAACAATACAATACAATACAACAATCAAACCATTTGGTGGTAAACATTTTACTTTCAATCAATTACTGTTAAATTAAATTAATTGGTATATATCTATGAACATTTTGCGACAAGCTTTTTGAAAATAAATAAAAAACCTGGCAGGTGAGCAGAGGGGAAGAAAGTGAAGGGAGGGATGGGAGGGAGGGAAGGAAAGGGGCAGGTGAGGAGGGAGCGATGGAAGGGAGGGAAAGCAGAGGAGAAGGAGGTGGTGGGAGAAGGAATAGGGGATGGCGCGGGAGGGTGATGGGAGGAAGGATAATGGAGAGGGGAGAGAAAGACGGGGTGGGGGTGGTAGGGGAGGATGCGAAGGAGGAGAAGAGAGGGAGAGACAGAATGAGAGAATATAGAAGAAAGGGGGAAGCACTGACATGGCACCTAGTTCACCCGGTGTTATGGGCTGACATCACGGACGTTGTAGGTGATGTAGTCAACCGTGTCAATTTCCATAAAAAAAAAATTGGTTGTCTGTAAAGTCGGTTTACGGACGATAGTTTTACGTGATGACGTCATAAAGTATATAAAGTGCGAAGTCAGATACAAAATCAGTTTATAATACTTTATCGTTCTTAGAAGTTTCATTCTTAAATCGCAAATGCGAGTACTTTAAAAACTAATAAAATTAAGAAGAAAAGCTGTCGACTGACAGAGGGTAAAAGTGAAAACAACACCGTAACATTGCTAAAAAAAAAAATTTAAGTTTTAAGTTTATTTATAAAGAAGGTTTAAAAAAAATTCAAAATAAAAAAAACATAAAAAAAAAATTTATGAAAAAAAAAAATTATAATAATATATATATATATAAAAATAATTAAAAAAAAAAAATAAAAAAAAAATTATGTTAAATTTAGTAGAACGGACAGACATGCATTTGTTACGGAATCCTACATTCATTTTGCAGAACTTAGTAGAATGGACAGACATAAACGTGTTACGGAACCCTACTTTTATTATAAAATTTTTGTACCGTGTGGGGCCGGTACTTTAAAAGAATAGCCCCACTGCATCTCTCCCCGTGTATGTCGTAAAAGGCGACTAAGGGATATGACTCCCTTCTTATATTACTAGGTGGTAGGGTTTAACCCGCCCGGGTTGGTACCACCGCACTGAATGAAAGGTCGGTCGAAACGGCTATGTAAATAGTTTGTGTTTTCCGTCCAGTTCAGTGTAGCCGGCACGACCGAAGGGAAGCACTGACGTGGCACCAAGTTCACCCGGTGTTATGGGCTGACATCACGGATGTTGTAGGTGATGTAAGCCAACCGTGTCAGTTTAAAAAAAAAAAAAAAAAACCGTCGGAGGACCTTGGTTGAAAATTGTAAAATTTAGTAGAACGGACAGACATGCATTTGTCACGGAACCCTTCATTCATTTTGCAGAACTTAGTAGAATGAACAGATATAAACGTGTTACCGAACCCTACTTAACAGTTGTACTCCGGGAATGCCGGCAGATCCCGTGCCACTCTAACTTAACCCTTAATGCAATGACTTAAGGTTTCATTTTAAAAATGACGCTGACGCGACACCGCGACGGTGTCGCGAGTTATAAATTTTTCCCCCATACAAAAAGTGCCCAGCGCCGCTAAAGAAGTTTTCACTTCAAAAATTTTTTCTGAAAATTTTAACAAATGAAAATTTTATAAAGCCGGTTACCCGACCTGACAGCCTCGGCAGTGGATTACCGGCGACACCGCCTCAGCGCCTCACCACCCCGCTGTGTCAGAGGAGGGACAAGTGACGTCGCGCGTCCCAGTCAACATGACTCGCCCTCCTCGCGGTGTGGCCGGATCCAGTGACATGACCTGCTGCTTCTTTCGCAACCAGCGCACCCAATCCACCACGGTTCGCTGATCCATCGCCCGCGTCTGCCGGTGAGGATGAACCAGGGACACACCAGCTACGACGGGACGAAGTCCGCCGCCACCGGTTAGCTTGGGGCTATCGCGGCCCTATGTCGCGCTTGCAGCCTCTGCTACCGGTGTAGCGCCGTAGGAGGGCCAACAAAGATAGAAGAGCTGTGTGACGTCGCCCCGCATTCCGACGGATACGGAGCTCTCCGGGATGGGGGTGGTGGTGGCCTACGTGTCTAGTACCACCACCTATCGCTCGTAGCTTGTCTCGCGTCGTCCCGGAGAGCGCCGTAGCCACGGCCTGCACCCACCGGCGTGCTTGGAGGCTTATAAGTTTTTGTAGAATATAAAATATGTAAAATTAATTTAAGTACATGATAAAAATGTGAAAATGAAGATTAATTATCAATATAATTTTTTGTATTTTTATATAAGTTTTTGTAGAATATAAAATATGTAAAATTAATTTAAGTACATGACAAAAATGTGAAAACAAAGATTAATTTATCAATATAAACTTTTAATTTACGCCATCTACATATCGAAGCGCATAATAAAACGTTGCAACACCCGCGACTACCTAACTGCGAAATGAAGTAAATACCGCTGAAGTATTTCATTTACTATTGACGCTAGATGTGGACGCTAGATGTCGCTCCATGAAATCTTCACATACTGTTGAGAAAATTTGCCGTGATAGGTACAGGTCGATTAGCCCGCGTGGTTAAGACGTCTGGTCAGTGATGGTGGCAGGGACCGCGGGTTCGAGGCTCGCAAAAGACGAAGAAATATATTTTGTATTGTATTGTATATGCCTCTATATCGCGCTCTCGCTTGCACACACAGGTCTCTATCGCGCTCTCGCTTGCACACACAGGTTTAGATGGAACGTGACACTTCTTCGTGCGTGCAGCCGGTGTTCATCAATTTATAAGACGTGACGTCATCACGTCAAAAAAAAAGAGAAGCGTTCAATTATTATCATATTTGCGGCAAAAGCTAGTGTTATATATAATAATTAAAGATAATACCGCTGCAACAATCTAACCGAAGTTGGCCCTAAGCCGATCTCAGTTTGGATTGAAAGCATAAAACTACACAAGCAAGTAGTAGTATTGATGAAAATATAGTGAAAGGCGTCGAGACGAATATTCCTCACGATGACTGTAGAGACAGTTACGTGAAGCAAACATTAGCGGGGCTGTCTCGAGTCGAGCCGTAAAGAAAGATACCTATATGAAATGTTTGACATTCATGTCGCATTTCATATTATCAAGTTTCTGTTGCTCCTGATAATATATTATACTTGCCTATCAAAATTCCCCTACCAGTTAATATTAAATATCTTCTAACACTCAGACTTATCTCACATACAGAGTGTTTCAGTATAAGGTACTTTGTTGGGCCGGTATTTTTTTTTATGTAATCCGGTATGGGCGGCTGAGTCAAAGCGGTCAAAGCACGTGCTCCGACCAGCCAATATCACCTCCGAGAAGGTAGGCGCCATACTGGAGACTAACCTGGATTGCTGGCTATACTGGACTAGAGGAGAACACAACCGAGGCTGCTATGCGGCCATCTTACATCTAGTACGGTGGTCGAGACGGTGGTAACAACCCAGTCCGCTACAATTTGAACCTACCACCTAGAAAACTTAATAAAATTGGCCCCACTGCATCTCTCCCCGTACATGTCGTAAAATGCGACTATCTTCCAGCGAGTCATGCAGCCTTCGTGCCTTACTTGCTGTTTGATAATAATTACCTTGCGCTGATACTTTGCTAAGCGTGGTGGCCGGTGTTGTGCTGTAATTTACAAGAGTACTTGCAGCGCAACATCGATCACTCTGCTTACCCCGATTGTCTGGATAAAGCGTGTGTTATGTACGAGAACAGTTTCTCAATAAATTCTCAAGATGATAGATTATATTATATAAATATTTATACTCATACATGGATCAATTTTGTACTCTCACATAAATCTACTTCATACCCTCATCATTGGAATTACGTAGGCACTGACTGCCGTAGATGGAACTACGGTACTGCACAACTCAGGTACTACGAAAATAAATACCCAGAAAAGGTATTGCGATGGTAAATATAGAAATATTTTACTCCGGTTACCAACAAATGGTCTGCATTCACATCATTCGCAGCGCACAGGATACAGAAAAATCGGTCAAGTGCGAGCTCCACTCGCGCACGGAGGGTTCCGTAGATCCACTATACCTGCCAAGAGTGAATATAATATACTAATCGATTCTTAGCATGTTTATTGCATGGGGACCCCTTAATTTTTTACTTTTTGCTTTTTATTATTTGTTGGCACATTCGCCATATTAACACATATTCTGTGAAAATTTCAACCTGCTTCATACTAAGCTACGGTTTAAACGATATAGCCTTAGGACGGACGGGCGGACAGACAGACAGACAGACAGACAGATGGCGTAGGCTTAGCAATAGGCTTCCTTATGGATACGAAAACCTATAAAGTCGCGACATAAATAAAATGTATTACGTTTTTCTGCAATTCTCTTTTAGATTTCGGTCCTTGACGTGAAATGAAAACATATGTGCTTCATTGCACACAAACAATTTTACTAACTCGATGCCTAAAGGCATTCTCTACCAGACATGCCTGGCATTGCGGGTAAAGTTGAAATTAAAATATAACTTATTTTTCACCAGGATAACACAGGTGAGCTTAATGCCTTGAGGCGTTCTCTACAAACTAACCTTCGTGACGTGGAAAGCGCGACGGGATACATCGTCATATTTATTTTTGAATTTCTTAGGAAACTTAACAAATATCAAAAGAACTATTACAAATTCCCTGTCCATATATTTCCCCCCAAGTACAGTCTCGGGTCCATTCAAGTGGGGCGTGAATGGGCATCTGTAGTGAATAGTGGATAGGCATTTGTAGTGAATAGTGAATAGGCCGGAATTAATTAATTTATTTATTTATTATAGAATCAACATCTTTAGATAGTTTCCATCAATTAAGTAGTATAAACTTGTACAATATTAAAGACTCTAACATATTCAAGCAATATTGATACCATAATAATGCTAGATAGGTATGATATTCGCAAGCCCTGTATACGACCGAATGTCCATGTGCGTCATTACATTAGGCACCTTATGGGTGGCTTGGCTCCACATGTCGCGCCTTCATTAAAAAAAAAATAAAGAAAAAAATTACATGTCTAATAATAAAATTTCACGTTTTACATAATTTTATTATACTTATACGTTCTATACATATTATGTATGTATGTATCTTACACCTCCTAGACAAGCTAATAACCCTTCCACATATTTCTTTCCATGTCAGGTAGCACGCTTATTATGCAAAGGGCACACAAAATCCTCTTCGGGGCCCAGTTTCTCTCTTGTAACACCTCGGCGCGCTTCGCATACAAATTACTTTTCTTTCTACCCTCACTCGGCGATCTCACTTCTGATGCGCTCCGCGGTGCTCCAATCGAGCCCTGTTTAACCGTAACGTGGCCTAAAGAGCTTGCGGATGCTGTGTTAATCTTGAGGTTTAACGAAATTGAACTTTTCGGTGGTATATTACGTACTAGCTTATGCCCGCGGCTTCGCTCGCGTGCAATTCGTATTTAAAAGGAAGAAAGTAAGTAAGCCCGCTGCAGTAATTTTATTTCGGCGCTCGGAACAATTCGGTTTCTAGGTATGAGAGCCACATCTTAGCGTAACCGGAACTGAATTTTATTTAGCCTATCTTGTGTCCCATATAGTAAAATGTGCAATGTATACAATATATATATTGAAAAAATTCAAATAAATACAAATTAAAGTAATTAGATTAAAAAATGCATCTTCAGCCATACCTACATAAAATTGTCTACACTTACTAAGGCTCAATCCACGCTGGGACGGCAGCGGCGCGGTGCGGCCGGCAGCGGCCGGCGCGGCGGCGGCGGCGCGGCAGGCTCGCGTCGCCGCGCGTCACGAGTCAGTAAGCCTGGATGCGCTATACATAGGACAGGGGTAGCCGCGCGCCGGCGCAAACGCGCCAGCGCGTCAGTCTAGCGCCGGCGACCGATCTTAGTCTCCGTCCGCCGCTCAGGCGGAGCGAACGTGCGCGTCTGTCACAAAATGCCTCATTGTGCAGTGCTTTGGTGCAAAAAGTCGTCGAAAAATTCAAACTTGAACACAGATGGAGTCACCTTTCACGAGTAAGTACTTTCATTCAATTTGATAGCATTTTTCGCTTGAATTTCAGTAACAAACATCGGCGTAAATATGTATGGAGAGCTCTTTTCTGCTTACCCACCATAGGTCGACTATCGTGTTGGATGCAGTTAGCTCTTGTAATTTTTTTTGTTTATTGATAAATATGTATTTTAAATGTATACAGATATTTCATGCATTCTGCCTTATTGCCAAAGGACATTTCTTCTAGTTAACCTCAGCAGGTTTCCTCGTTCAATATTCGTTTATCGCGCTTTTTTCATTCAACCAGTACCTACCGGTTTTTACTTTTGAGCGACTCTAATGAGAAAGGAATTAATTTCTTTAGGTCATGCGTCTACCAGGAATATCAGATCGCGGATATTTAGAATTAAAAATAATTGACGTAATAGTTTAAACGTTTGCCTTTAATGTCAGAGATTCAGAATGTATAGAACGTATATAAATGTACAGGATGTATATGTAGATGGTAGGGTTCAACCCGCCCGTGTTGGTACCACTGCATAAATAAACGTCGGTCGAAGTCACTATGAAAAGTAGTACCTACGTGTTTTCCATCCAATTCAGTATAGCCGGATCGATTAGGGGGAATCGGTGACAAGGCGGTGAATTAGGTACGTCCTAATTTATTTAATTTAGACAGGCAGCCTTGGCTGATGTGTCTAAATCCGGTTTTTCTTCATATTTTTTATTTTATTTGGTTTGTTTGTTTTTTTTTTAATGTATTTATCGATCTTGATTATTTTTATTATTTTAGTTTATTGTAGTTTTATTTTAGTATTTATATATTGGGCTCCCATCATCACTGGTACCAAACTGAAGCATTATTACGATGATGGAGCCATCCGTATCAGTTTCCTAAAAAAGTTAATTTTTATGCTTAACTATTTTCGCATACATTTTGATAATTTTTATTATGGAATACACAATTGTAGATTTATAATAAAGTATCCGAGGTATCTCAGACAGAACTTAGAACTATGATCGTGTTTATGCGAAAATCTGCAAATTCGCAAAATTGTGAAAGGGGCGTTGCCTTTGTTCATTTAAGAGAAAGGTATATTATTCCCTTGATGTAAAGAAGGGTTAAATATTGTTAAATCCGTTTCATCTTTTCATCGCGAATCGACACAATGAGCGACTTATTGTATGAATCCCGTTCAAATGTATGGAAGACTGGCGTCACTTGGCTACCTACTCGCTCGGCCAATCACGGCGTTCCATGCGCCGCTCCCGCCTCAGACTTCACACCCCTTTGGCGGCTACCTCGGTTCTCATACAAACGATGCCGTATTTCGCATCCAGGCTTACTGACTCGTGCCGCGCGTGGCCGCCCGCCTCTTGACCAATCTAGTCACCGCGCGACCGCCACCAGCGGCGCCGCCGGCCGCGCGTCACCGCGCAGCGCCGCGCGCGGCCGCTCGACCTTTTCAAGCGATATTGGTTTTTTTAAGTATGTAGATAAAGTTTAAAATTATTTCACACCGAAAGTGCGCGCCGCGCCGCTGCCGTCCCAGTGTGGATTGAGCCTAATGCTTACAAAAATAAAATAAAATAAAATAAAATAATAATAATTGTCTTTAATAAAAAATACAAATTATACCTAATACCTAATATTTATATATCTATATCTAAATATATCTAACTATCTCAAAATCTTATCTAATGTATTCTGTCAAAGTTTGTTTTTCAAAATATGTTGTATGTATCCATAGGCTGTTGATCACCTGAAGAAAATAAAATAAAATAAATAGAAAATATAGCCAACCACGCCAGTGACCATATTCCTTTCTTGTCGTGAACCGCACAAAGGAGGGAAGCCTATGGCAACACGGCCCGTCGTCGATGCGGTTCAAAGTGTACGGTTGGACACAGATTAATAGCGCTCTGTTGGAACTTGACTTAGATTTAACTGAGGGTCGGCCGGCGAAGTCGGGCGGCGCGTTGTCGTCGTCGGTCGGACGCACAGACAGACTGATTTCCTCTTATATAACTCATTCGAAGGTTCCAGGTCATTAAAGCTTTGATTTATGCACTTGGGCGGTCTGCTCGCGACTTCGCTCGCTTTAACTTCGGTTTGCCATAAGACTGTAATTTAGACCAGGCAGGCTACTCAAACTCGAGATACACACATAGCGTCACACCTGTTTCCCGGTGGGGTAGGCAGAGACAACGGATCTCCGCGTGCCACCTAGAGAACATGTTACCTAAGATCCCTAAACCTTGCGTTTTCCGAGCGTTTTTTCCCAATTTACTCATTCCTAACGCCTTGGCCAAACCCGCCATACTCTCGCGGAACACCCCTTTATATAGTCGACAGAAGAGTTCTTCGAATGCCGCAATGCAAAGGTGTGGAACCGGGCTTCCGGGGAATATCTTTCTCTACTCTTACAATGCGGAATAATTCAAATCGCGGGTTAATAGCCTCTCCCCAGCGACATTAGTCCGCCTCCAAGCCGGACTGACACCTTCTCGGTGGTGAAATTGGCTGCACCTTAGGATTCGACCGCGGGCACAGCCACCCAGTCCGGAAGCAATAAGAAAACCGGCCAAGTGCGAAGTGTGAGGTGCGCATACACTTTTTAGTTTCTTGTATGGGGACCCCAGTGAATTTTTTAATTTTTCTTGTTTTCATTATTTGTAGTTATATCGGCCAAATTAACACATATATTCTGTGAAAATTTCAACGGGCTACGTATTACGGTTCAAGAGATACAGCCCTCGGACAGACAGACGGACAGACAGAGAGACAGACGGCTTAGGCTTAGTAATAGGGTCCCGTACGACGGATACGGAACCCTAAAAATTCTCTCCAACCGAGACACTAGGCGGATTTTCTTCTTTTTTCATGAGTTTTATGAACTCACCGAATTGAGATAATACACGAAAGCACCCTTCAGGATACCTACTCAGTGTTATCCTCGCATCCTCGGCCAGCAGGGGACATACATACTGACCGCGAACACAAACAGGAGGCGAACTAAGTAAGATCAACATTGTGAATCGAATACGTATTATATATCGAGAAAATTAATACGGCTCAACTCCGCCGATATTTGCCAGCTTCGTTTTTCGCTTCGGGAAGCAAGGGGCAAGGGAAGGGGCCTACAGTTTTACACCGGTTGCGAACGGTGAAGCAGCAGGTGTAGGTATGCACGTAAATTTTTTCATCAGAAAAAACTCATTGGCACACGCCGACCGGATTCGAACCTCGGACCTCTCGCATGAGAAGCCGATGCACAAACTCAGTATCTCATAAACTAATTAACTTACTCCATGACCATCCCTTACAGATTTATTATTAGTATGATGATATGATGATGATATGATGATGATATGATGATGATATGATGATGATATGATGATGATATGATGATGATATGATGATGATATGATGATATGATGATGATGATGATGATATTAGATAGATAGATATTATTTGCAAGAGATTAGTTCTTGCGCGCTCTTACTAGTTTCGGCTACTTACGGTAACGTTAATATATCATGTAACTGGTAGCGAATAGGCCCCTTAGTATTATAATTTATCAGGAGAAGAAACGGTGCTCTGTTGGACCCCTATATATCTGTGTTACTCGGAAAAATATAAAGGTTAGGTGCTCTTAAGGAAAATATGTTGGAACTTCAATCGTGCTTATTTCGTACCAGTATTTGCTACACACATAATATGCTGCATCCCGATAATTGGGGCAAGCAGAGTAGTCGATGTTGTGCTGCAAGAACTCAATTAAAATGTTAAATTAGGCATCTGTCCGGCATGGCATACCCCCGCGTACGACCGAATTTCCATGGGCGTCGTTAGACACCTTATAAGAGTCGGTGCCGCATCTTGCGCTTTCTATAATAATAAAAACTACACTATGATAGTTCGGTGGTGCTATGAGTCGACGTCCGATCGTGAAATTAGACACACCTGGGCGCGGTCAGAGCTCTGATGGGTTCCACGTAAAACTGTAGCCCCCCTTCCCTTACCTCACTAGTCCGGATTGATACCACCGCACTGAATGACTGTAAGGTAGGTTTTAGCGCCTGTGTAAATACTCGTAGTTCTTGTTTTCCATCTAGTCCAGTGTAACCGACACGACCAAAAGGAAGCACTGACATGGCACCTAGTTCTAAAAGGCTTACTGGGCGATCATAAGTTCAAATCTAGTTAGTTATAAACTTTGGTCAAATCGCAATTTGTTTTTTATAGTAAGCGCGATATGTCGCCTCGAGTCACCCATAATGTGTCTAGCGACGCCTATGGACAAGATTGATTTACTATCATAATTATTCTCTCTTACGTTTTGTTTATAGACGTCCGGAAATACCAGCCTTCCGGCTATAAAATCCAGACGTCTATCCCTGCACTCTTGCGAGTATAGTGATCATGTATGCCAGATCGAGGCCCCATAGACATTCGGACATTTGACGGACCCATGGACATTCGGTCGCATGCCCATAATATTTTTAAGCCATTGTAACAGTTATGGTTTATATGTATTTTTACGAGGATCCTGAATCTCCGCGGGCCAATGCTATCAACGTAAGATTCTCGAGGCGCAATGACGAAATATCGCTGACACAGACAAACCCCACAGAGGCTCCAAGCGTTACTAGGGCTCAATTCCAAGTTTTTGGATTGTTGCGATCGCATAACTTGAAATGGTATTTGTAACAGTTTTAAAACTTTTTTTTGTTTAGTTTCTTTTTATTACTGACACGGTTGGCTGCATCACCTACAACATCCGTGATGTCAGCCCATAACACCGGGTGAACTAGGCGCCACGTCAGTGTTTCCTTTCATTTCATGTCGGCTACTCGTCGGCACTGAACTGGACGGAAAAAACGAACTATTTACATAGCCGTTTCGACCGACGTTTCACTCAGTGCGGTGGTATCAACTCGGGCAGGATAAACCCGACCACCTAGTAAGGTAAGAAGGGAAGAGACCTACAGTCTTACGTGGAATCCGAACCACGGTCTGTCTCCAACGGTCGAGCGGTCACCCATCCATCAACTGACCGCGCCCATGTGTGCTTATAATCGGACCGAGAGAAGACGACCGCACCGCGAGCTACCGAGGCTGACAAAATCTATAGTCTGTCGCTAGTTTGACGGTATTTGATGTCGATGCAATCTAGACATAACTTGGAATGAAGACACTTTGAAAGTAAATTATTCCTTTGACGTTGGATCATACTACGCGCTATTGGAACGCCGCGGCCGTTAGGATTAGATTCTGGATTACTGCGAACGTTCGCTTACGTTTTATCGCCGGCTCAATTTGAGTAAGGATATTTTTTGATAAGATATGAATCCAATTGGATACATTTTGGCTTTGAAGATAGACGCTTTTTTTCCCGAAAGGAGTATGGAACAATTTTATTTTTCACGTAATCCGGTATTGGTGACTGCCTTAGAGTATCTTTACATTCATATACTAGCTTTTGCCCGCGGCTTCGCTCGCGTGATATTCGAATTTAAAAAGAAGAAAGTAAATAAGCCCGCTTACCGTACTTTTATTTCGGCGGGCGGAATAATTCGGTTTGTATGAGAGCTACATCTTAGCGTAACCGGGACTGAATTTTATTTAGCCTATCCTGTGTCGCGTATAGTTAAATGTGCTTGTACTGTGTTTCATCGAATTCGGATGATTGGTTTAAGAGTTATGGAGGAACATATGTACATACATTCATACATACAGAAAATATTTCTAAAAATCGTCAATTTAGGTTTAGTATCATATATAGTCTAAAAACGCAACATCTCGTAAAACAAAGTAACTTACTCCACGACAGATTTATTATTAGTATTGATTGATATTGATATATTTTCCTATTTTTTTGTCGATTATACTACATTGTAGTGTGTTCAATATACTCATAATATGTTGATACAAATTACGTATCAAAGTTTGACAAAGGCTCTTTACACCTGATACACTTAATTAATAAGTCTTTGTAGAAAGAAATTTCAGTAAAATTTTTAATCTTGCTCTAAAGCTGTTTTTTCGATGGACTGTAGGCTGTTTTATTATGTGGCTAGTCCCTAAAATACTTGTAACAATATGTATAGAATAATAAAATCCCTGTGTAGTTTCTTGCCTGTTTTAACTTAATTATTTAAATTTATTACACACTAGCTTTTGCCCGCGGCTTCGCTCGCGTGAAATTCGTATTTCAAAGGAAGAACTAAGGGCGAGCTGGGTTCAGGTAAACGATAAACCGTCTCGAAGAAAGTGAGTTACTTTTTGAGGCCGAAGGCGGAGTTGCGTTCAGGAAGACGATAAACCTTCTCGAAGGCAGTAAGTAACTATGGGCGAGGCCGAAGGCCGAGCTGCGTTCAGGAAGATGATAAACCTTCTCGAAGATAGTAAGTAACTATGGGCGAGGCCGAAGGCCGAGCTGCGTTCAGGATGAGGGTAACCTTTTCGAAGAAAGTAAGTAACAGAGGGCGAGGCCGAAGGCCGAGCTGCGTTCAGGAAAACGATAAACCTTATCGAAGACAGTAAGTAACTATGGGCGAGGCCGAAGGCCGAGCTGCGTTCAGGAAGAGGATAACCTTTTCAAAGAAAGTAAGTAACAGAGGGCGAGGCCGAAGGCCGAGCTGCGTTCAGGAATACCATAAAACTTCTCGAAGAAAGTAAGTAACAAAGGGCGAGGCCGAAGGCCGAGCTGCGTTCAGGAAGACGATAAACCTTCTCGAAGACAGTAAGTAACTATGGGCGAGGCCAAAGGCCGAGCTGCGTTCAGGAAGAGGATAAACCATCTTTAAGAAAGACAGTAACAAAGGGCGAGGCCGAAGGCCGAGCTGCGTTCAGGATGAGGGTAACCTTTTCGAAGAAAGTAAGTAACAGAGGGCGAGGCCGAAGGCCGAGCTGCGTTCAGGAAGACGATAAACCTTCTCGAAGACAGTAATTTAGGTAATTATGGTCTTCCTGAACGCAGCTCGGCCTGCGGACTCGCCCTCTGTTACTTACATTCTTCGAAAAGGTTATCCTCTTCCTGAACGCAGCTCGGCCTTCGGCCTCGCCCTTTGTTACTTATTTTCTTAAATATGGTTTATTCTCTTCCTGAACGCAGCTCGGCCTTCGGCCTCGCCCATAGTTACTTACTGTCTTCGAGAAGTTTTATCGTATTCCTGAACGCAGCTCGGCCTTCGGCCTCGCCCTCTGTTACTTACTTTCTTTGAAAAGGTTATCCTCTTCCTGAACGCAGCTCGGCCTTCGGCCTCGCCCATAATTACTTACTGTCTTCGAGAAGGTTTATCGTTTTCCTGAACGCAGCTCGGCCTTCGGCCTCGCCCTCTGTTACTTACTTTCTTCGAAAAGGTTACCCTCATCCTGAACGCAGCTCGGCCTTCGGCCTCGCCCTTTGTTACTTTCTTTCTTAAAGATGGTTTATCCTCTTCCTGAACGCAGCTCGGCCTTTGGCCTCGCCCATAGTTACTTACTGTCTTCGAGAAGGTTTATCGTCTTCCTGAACGCAGCTCGGCCTTCGGCCTCGCCCTTTGTTACTTACTTTCTTCGAGAAGTTTTATGGTATCCCTGAACGCAGCTCGGCCTTCGGCCTCGCCCTCTGTTACTTACTTTCTTTGAAAAGGTTATCCTCTTCCTGAACGCAGCTCGGCCTTCGGCCTCGCCCATAGTTACTTACTGTCTTCGATAAGGTTTATCGTTTTCCTGAACGCAGCTCGGCCTTCAGCCTCGCCCTCTGTTACTTACTTTCTTCGAAAAGGTTACCCTCATCCTGAACGCAGCTCGGCCTTCGGCCTCGCCCATAGTTACTTACTATCTTCGAGAAGGTTTATCATCTTCCTGAACGCAGCTCGGCCTTCGGCCTCGCCCATAGTTACTTACTGTCTTCGAGAAGGTTTATCGTCTTCCTGAACGCAACTCCGCCTTCGGCCTCAAAAAGTAACTCACTTTCTTCGAGACGGTTTATCGTTTACCTGAACCCAGCTCGCCCTTAGTTCTTCCTTTGAAATACGAATTTCACGCGAGCGAAGCCGCGGGCAAAAGCTAGTACATACATACATACATACATACCGGTCAAACACATAACTCTCCTTTTCGCTTCGCCGTAGTCGGGTAAAAATAAGAATCTTTTCGTTAATATTGCCCGCATAGGTACTACACTACGTACGTACAATATAATAAACATACGATCAAATAACTTAAATCAAATAGGAACTCCAGTTAAGTAAATATCCGCTAACATCGACTTGCAACAACACTTTGCACCTAAAGTTAATCAAATAGATACCTAACGAAGTAAACCTGCATAATATTATAAATCGAATTAAATAAGATACTCTGCTCGAGACAATGCATACACACACCGCGCTCCGCCAGACCGCACTCCGCCGCCGCCACCAGCCTCCGCAGCTAGCCGCCACCAACCGCCGCCGCGCCGCGCCGCTTTTATTTCGATTCGATTTGTATGGGAGCCACACCTTAGCGTGGCCGGAAGTGAATTTTAGTTAGCCTATCCTGTGTCCCGTATAGTAAAATGTGCTTGTACTAAGTTTCATCGAATTCGGATGTTGGCTTTAAGAGTTATGGCGGAACATACATACATACATACATACAGAAAAGATTTCTAAAAATCGTCAATTTAGCTTTAGTATCATACATAGAGGCTACAAACTCAATATTTCCTAAAACAAAGTAACTTACTCCATGGCCATCCCTTACAGATTTATTATTAGTATTGATTAGAATTACACATTAGAATTATACATTAGAATTTCACATTAGAATTACACATTAGAATTACACATTAGAATTTCACATTAGAATTTCACATTAGAATTACACATTAGAATTACACATTAGAATTACACATTAGAATTACACATTAGAATTACATTACACATTACATAACATTCTAATCTAAGCTCATATTGCCAGTCGCTCAGCATTAACGGGTTGAAGGATATACTTAGTGTGTCTCTATTGCGGCGCCCTAACTAAACCCCTTCCATGACCGCGCGGGCCTTCACCGACGACGACGTGTAAATTACTACGACAGCGCCGCCGCGGGGGCGGGCGGGAGAGCGTAGGGTTGCTTCGCCACGAGCATAGGATTACCGGAAGGAATTGTTCTGTATTTATTTTGTAAGTAGATTTTTTTTATGGTTATGTCATCCTCCAATGGTCGAGCGGTCACCCATCCAAGTACTGACCGCGCCCAGGCGTGCTTATGATCACAATCGACAGTCGACCGATCTCACCACTGTGCTTCCGAGGCTTAGTGATTGTTGATTTGACTGTTTTATCCATAAAAAAAGATATGCAATAGAATACAACCGGGTATGTTCACCCGTTATCTTTACAGTTTCACCTTTTTGATTTAGAATAACCAAAAGCTAAATATTCATTAGGCAGTTATGAGGGTTTTGAAACCCATTGTTATCGAATTAGTAGGATAAGATAATAAGATAAGATAAGATAATAGTTCTTTATTTCTTAAAATGCGAGTTAAAATGTAAAGGTTGAACGGTCTAGGCGCATTCTGACAGCTAGCTTGCGCCAGTTGTCGCTGAATTTAAGCCTAGCCGGTTCACATCAGCACATCACATCATCACATCAGCCGGCCCCACACGGTACCGTGTGGGGCCGGTACTTTAAAAGAATAGCCCCACTGCATCTCTCCCCGTTTATGTCGTAAAAGGCGACTAAGGGATATGACTCCTTTCTTATATTACTAGGTGGTAGGGTTTAACCCGCCCGGGTTGGTACCACCGCACTGAATGAAAGGTCGGTCGAAACGGCTATGTAAATAGTTTGTGTTTTCCGTCCAGTTCAGTGTAGCCGGCACGACCGAAGGGAATCACTGACGTGGCACCAAGTTCATCCGGTGTTATGGGCTGACATCAGGGATGTTGTAGGTGATGTAGCCAACCGTGTCAGTATCCATAAAAAAAAAATCCATAAAAATAAAAATCACATAGTGATTCATTCAGTTCAGAAGTGGATAAAACTGACCATACAAAACCAAACCAACACAATCATACAACAACTAAAATAATACAACTAATATTTGGTAGTGGTTTAATAATGGTTGGTATTAGTAGAAATTATTTCGAAATCGCAATATCCGAATCTGGCAGCCCTGCCGCTAGGGCGGGAGCGGAGGCGGGGTCGGCTTCCGGGGCAAATTAAAATAAACTCACAGAGTTAGGCCGTTTTTGTGGCCCGAGGCGAAAGCTCTCGTCCCCTAGAGCTCTCCAGGCCTATTGTGGAGGAACGAGATCAAAGTGTTGACAGAGGCGAACTACGCATGCATCGGTGGTTGCGGGCTTGTGAGCAGTAGGTGTGGGTTCGATATTTGGGGGGGTATCGTTTGTTCAGCGCTCTGGAAGATCGCATTGGTCGAATTCCTATAAGCGGCGGGTGGTAGGCGCGGTCTTGGCTTGGACACTTGATCTCAGCGCGTTTTTTATATGTAATCCAGTATGGGTGGCTGCGTCAGAGGGGCCAAAGCACATTTATTTTTTTTTTATGGAAACTGACACGGTTGGCTACCATCACCTACAACATCCGTGATGTCAGCCCATAACACCGGGTGAACTTGGTGCCACGTCAGTGCTTCCCTTCGGTCGTGGGGGTATCGTTTGTTCAGCGCTCTGGAAGATCGCATTGGTCGAATTCCTATAAGCGGCGGGTGGTAGGCGCGGTCTTGGCTTGGACACTTGATCTCAGCGCGTTTTTTATATGTAATCCAGTATGGGTGGCTGCGTCAGAGGGGCCAAAGCACATGCTCCGACCGGCTAATATCATCTCCGAGAAGGTAGGTGCCATATCGGAGACTTCCCTTTGGATTGCTGGCTATACAGTCCGAGGTTCGAATCCGGCTTACATACAACTATGAGTTTTTTCCGACGGATAAATTTTACGTGCTGCTTTACCGTTCGGAACCGGAATAAAACTGTAGGTCCTTTGTCTTGCCCCTTACTGGGCGGTAGGCTCAAATTGTAGCCGACTGGGTCGGTACCTACTGGAAATACCTACTTGCCACTTGTAACCTGCACGCAGACTACTAACACCAAAGACCGTACTGCGATTCTATGTATATTTAGAAATGTTTTCTGTATGTGCGCTCAGGGTTACTTAACAACAGTCGACCGACCGCACCACTGAGCTACCGAGGCTGGTAAAACTTTTTTTTTTTTTTTTTTTTTTACACACATTAGTATACAATTTTAACAACCAGTGCTCAATTATATCTAGTGGTATCGTCAGTTTAACACTTTACATTTTCATTGCACATTATTTATTACATTTAAAATGTTATGTTATAATATTAAACAATTTTAGATCATAAAAAGTTTTCTCTTTCAGCCACTTATTTAATTTTGACTTAAATGTTCGTATATTTGTATTGTTTTCTCGCAATTCTTTCGGTAATTTATTATATATATTAATGCTGTTGAATATGACACTTTTTTTAAATTTTTCTGTTCTATGGTTTTTCTGTTGAATGTTCTTTTTGTGCCTGGTTAGATATTTGTGGTATAAACAATTGTACTCCTCAGGGTTGTTTTTTATGTACAGAGCCGTTCTTTGCACATAGACATCGTACATTGTTAATATTTTCAGGTGTTTAAATAATGGTGTACAGTGTGCGTCCCACTTAGAGTGCGTTATTATTCTAACTGCCTTCTTTTGTAGTCTGAACACCCTGCCGGCCTCCCTCGAGGCACCCCAGAACTCTATTCCATAGCTCATTATCGAGTAGAAGTAACCAAAGTAAGCGCTGGTCAGAGTGTTCAGATCACAGTTTTTAGATAAAGTCTTCAAGCAGTAGCAAGCTTTGGTTAATTTATCGCATACTTTCTCGATGTGTTCCTCCCAGCTTAGATTTGAATCCAGTGTGAACCCCAGAAACACTGTCGACGATGCGAACTGTATAATTTCGTCATTGTACTTAACAAACAGATTTTCCGCCGCCGCTTCGCTTTCCCGATTAGTTATCGTAAAGTTAATGCAGTGTGTTTTTGTACTGTTATTAAACCATTTGCTGCAAACCATTTTCCTATTTCGTTAATAATGTTTGTCATTTTCATTATTAGTGTCTGTATACAACCATCTGTCACAATGACGTTAGCGTCATCGGCATACAGTACTATCCGATCACTTAAATTTGACAATGTAGCATGTTTCGGAAAATCGTTTATAAAGACTATAAATAATAGGGGAGCGAGTATAGAGCCCTGTGGTACTCCATACTCCATTTCAAAAGATTGTGATATGACTGTATCTAAAGTGCTTTTGTGAGTATTTGAGTATGGAATACTAGTATTAAATGTTCTTTTACTGAGATATGATTTAAACCACTGCAAGGCTACCCCTCTCACACCGTGATGTTCCATTTTTTGAAGTAATATAACGTGATTGACTAGTTAGTTTCTAGAAAAAAAAAACTTTCATAATGTATGGGAAAGCAGAAAATTTTTCTTTGGTACGTATATCAGTTTCAGGTACAAAACCACCCCTTCACCGCTGTCGGTATTTTAAATTCAGCCTTTACACACACAAGGTTAAGCACTATCACGTTTGGCGAGCAACACATAAAGAATGATTTTTTTTACATGCTGAAGCGAGGTCGTAGCTTCGCTTAACCCGAAACAATTAATTATACTTGAAAAGGACAACAGCCTTCTCATTCTAACCCTCTCCGTGATGGCAGGACTTTTTGAATATTATCATTTTACTTGAGCGAATTTTCAGAATATTTGGATGAGATCTTTGTGGAATTCAAAGAAACAGATTTTTTTATAACGCCTGACTTGGTTGGCTATATAGGTGCCATGTCAGTGCTTGCCTTTGGTCGGGACGGTTGTACACAAAGACCCATTGACAACTTGATACTTCAAGTATAATTATTTTAAATTTTATGACAATTATACCTACTTTGTAGTACTCGTATGTATGTTTAATGTACTAACATCATTGAGTTGATACAAATTACATAGCAAAGTTTGACAAAGGCTCTTTTATTAATTTTTTATTTTATTTATTTATTAATTCTTTCATCATTATTTAATGTCAATAATTTTATCTCTTTTTAAAAATGTACTTTTAATTTGCCTATAATTATGTTTTAATGTATCTGT
The DNA here is from genome assembly GCA_946902875.1 of Nematopogon swammerdamellus. Classification (NCBI taxonomy): domain Eukaryota; kingdom Metazoa; phylum Arthropoda; class Insecta; order Lepidoptera; family Adelidae; genus Nematopogon; species Nematopogon swammerdamellus. The sequence goes on along the minus strand of OX336347.1, from coordinate 21,571,840 downwards.
ATTTAATATATTTTTTTTTTTTTTTTTTTATTGAAACTGACACGTTTGGCTAGGTCACCTACAACGTCCGTGATGTCAGCCCATAACACCGGGTGAACTTGGTGCCACGTCAGTGCTTCCCTTCGGTCGTGCCGGCTACACTGAACTGGACGGAAAACACAAACTATTTACATAGCCGTTTCGACCGACCTTTCATTCAGTGCGGTGGTACCAACCCGGGCGGGTTAAACCCTACCACCTAGTAATATAAGAAGGGAGTCATATCCCTTAGTCGCCTTTTACGACAATTTCAATTTAGTTAGACAATTTTATGTATGCCAGGGCTTAATTTAAATTTTTAAGTATTTTATTTTTATTTTTTATTAGTTCTATCGCATGCTCATTCATTTTGATTTTCTTAATTTATTTAAATTGTATTTTGAAATTGTGCGTGTTTTTGGGACTTGTGACAAGTTGCGACTGAGTGAATAAACATTTTAATTTAATTTCATACCTTCATTCTAGACGAAGATGAATACATTAAAACCGGCCAAGTGCGAGTCAAACTCGCGCACCGAGGGTTCCGTATAGCCATGTCATTGCCAGCGCTGCTTCATACTGTTTTCGGTAGATGGCGCGCATACACTTTTTAGTTACTTGTATGGGGACCCCCGTGAATTTTCTTCTTTTTCTTATTTTTATTATTTTATTTTTATATCGGCCATAATAACACACATTCTGTGAAAATTTCAACGGGCTACCTATTACGGTTCACGAGATACAGCCCTCGGACAGACTGACAGACAGACAGACATACGGCGTAGACTTAGTAATAGGGTCCGGTACAACGGATATGGGACCCTAAAAATACATCAATATTGTGTATTTCTTACTGCTCAATGACCAACTAAACTGAATTCAACTCGCTCTTGAAAACACTTCAACTTCTTCTGAAACAAAAGAGAGAGACAACACTGAAAGAATAACAAACAGAGGCGCTGCAGTGCTCAAGTGCAACGCCTAGCTGCTCAAATTGGAGCTGTTTGAGTTCGCAAACGGATGCTAAATCGCCCGCACTTCCGTTTGAGTTTCGTCAGAGCACATAGAACACGCCGGCGTTCCAGAAGTGCATAGTTTTTGGAGGAAATTAGAATTGTTGAGATTTTGTTTTTTTATGAACAATCTGCACTTTTCAATTTTTAATTCGCGTCAACATATTATTGTTATGCTCAGAGCTTTTTGAAGTTTTGATATTTCGCACTATTTACGAATTAGCGATTTGAATAGAGGACCGTGTGGGGCCGGTACTTAAAAAGAATAGCCCCACTGCATCTCTCGCCATGCATGTCGTAAAAGGCGACTAAGGGATAAGGACAAGATGCCGTGCTAAACGGCGACAGGATCATCACCTCCCAACTTGGCACGGTACTTCCACTGAGTCATGCAGCAGGTGGGTCTTCGTGCCGCTTACTTGCTGCTTGATCGATTGAATCTTGTTCGAATACTTTGCGAAACGTGGTGGTCGGTGTTGGCCTGTAATTTACCAGAGTTCTTGCAGCACAACACCGTTTACTCTGCTTACGCCGATTGTCGGGATTCGGCGTGTGTGATATGTATATTGCTTCGGATGATGCGAATACTGGAGTAACAAGCGAAAATTTATCGGTTTTACTTGATCCATTTGGGAAACCGACGTGACGTCTTGCAATAATATTATCTCCTCCTCCTCCTGTTCGTATTCGCCAAACCCGCCATACTCTCGCGGAACACTCCTTTGTAGTCGACAAGAGCATTCTTCGAACGCCACGATTCCCTAAATCGTTCTTGTGTCGCACTGCGAGCGAAGGCGTGGAACGGGCTTCCGGGTAATATCTTTCCCCTACTCATATTAATCCACGGATCTTCAAATCGCGGGTTAATAAATAGCCTTTCTCCAGCGACTTTAGTCCGCCTTCAAGCCGGACTGGCCAAATTGGCTGTGCCTGAGGCTCCGACCTCGCGCACAGCTACCCAGTTCGGTTGCAATAAAAAAAATTATGTGTGCATTTGTAATGGAAATAAAAATAGATTGTGAAATAAACGACTCAAATTGCTGCCTTAGCACTTCTAATCGCACACACGGTCTGGGGAACATCCGCGGCGGCATTCGCCTCGCGAAAGACCCCGGAATCGGACGCAAATCTCGAAGGAAAATATGGATTTGTTTGAGCGAAACTGCGATCTAAAATGTAACGTTGTTTGAACATTCATGTTCTGCATTACGATATACAGGGTGTTTCAGGATAGGGTTTCGTAACTTCAGGGTTCGAAAGGGGTCCATATTTGAAGACGAAAAGCTCTGAAACTTTTTCCCAGATTCGATCATTTTATAGTATTTTTTGTTGAAAATCGTTTCATCGAGATTTGGTGGACGGTTAACGTCCGTCTTTATTAAATAAAAATAAAATGACTAACTTGCATGCCGCACTAATAGAGTTGAACTGCATTTAGGTAAATCCCAAACACTTAAATTTGAATGACATCAAAAGAAAAAGGGGACTGGACTGGGTAATTGCACTCCCCAGACCTAGACAGCACTGTTGGCAAATCTCACTGTCCATCGAGTTATTATTACAATTTTAAATTTTTGTATGAAAAAAAAAATACGGAATTTCGATTTGAGTAATAAGGGTTTTTTTCTTCTAATAATGAGTACTTTATATTCCTGAAGATTCTCAAGCCTATCCTGAAACACCCGTATAGATTACGTACCAATACTGAACTTTTTTTATGGAAACTGATGCGGTTGTCTTGGACACGTCGCGTCGGATACACTGAACTGGATGAAATACACGAACTATTTACTTATAAGCTTTGCTAGTGAATTGAACCCATGAGATACCAATTTGAAGCGGCAGCGCGCTTGTAAACTGGGATGTTTATGAGTTTTATTGGGGTTGAATATGATTATGTTTAGAGTTTAGGCTGCGAGTACGGATTAGGCACGCATGCAGAGTGGAACTGAAATTGCGGGATGGATAATTTCGTGGGTAAAATATGATAAACATTTCGTTGAACGAGCATTATGCATATTGAAACCATTTCGTGGGCGGCCAAGGTCAAAATGATTTCAAAGTTCGCACCTAGATACTAAACCTTTTTATGCACTATACTCACCGAGCATAACTATACTCGATCACGAAAACATGAAATTTATGAAATTGTGACATTTGCATGTAGTTTCGCAGATATGAGAGGTACGCAGATGGAACCAATGTCAAAATGTGCGTCTGCCGGAGGGCTTCAAAGTACAATTTGAATTCCCGTAAAAGCAACTTTTTGAGATTTTCCAAAATTTTTCAAAAATTCAAAATTTTTGAATCTCGGGATTGAATTAACCTACAGTTTGAGCCATCTTAGGAGGCGGGCGGACAAAAACTGTAGGCGGTAGCGGGTCCCTTACGCGCGAGGTCAGTCTGCGCTCCGTTCACTTTATCGTCAGTACGATAAAGAATTGGTTCTCAATCGTTTGTAAGATCGATCGTTTCTTTTCGTTGAATAAAACAAATTTGTCAAATTTTATCGTGTGCTTTATTTATAAATTACATTAATTTCAATGCCTTTGATCGTTGCGCGTAGTGTGAGATCTGTAGATTTTTTTATACTTGGATGGACAATTATATATTATGCATGCGTGTTTGTTTATTTGGATAACTTATTTTATATCTTGTAATAAATGGTTTTATGTTGTGTTTTGGGCACGGTGGGGGAGTTATTATTTTTTTTTTATGGAAACTGACACGTTTGGCTACATCACCTACAACGTCCGTGATTTCAGCCCATAACACCGGGTCACAGTATGAAATTTGACCAGATTTTCGGACATGGTTTTTTTACTCCAGAACTAGTCAGTCTTTAGTATTTTAAAAGGTAGAGTAGAACTCCCGTGGGTCAGTTATGTATACTTCCAAAGTTATAAATTTTTGAAAAACAAACTTTTTTTTGGCCGAAAAATAAAAAAAAATTATTGCTCCGAGATTATGGAATATATTAATAATTATATTTTTCAATATACAAGAATGACTTTACCCCCCTTATTTGAAGCTATTTCGAACCTCCTAAAGTTAGTACAAAACGAGTAAAAATTTATTTTTTATTTTTCGTTTTTATTTTTTTTCTCCTAAACCAAGTCGCATTAGCACAAAATTCTTACATTACAATTAACCCTAGACCATGTTTAATAAGTACCAGAAAAAACAAAAGATAATCCCGCTTGGTATAGGAGTTATAGCTACTCAAGTTTTTTCGTTAGGGCTGCCATAAAATTTCGGCTCAAGTTTGGCCGAAAATTTTAAACAACTAAATAATAGTTTGTCCAAATATATCTATGAATAAATTAAACAAGACTTGAAATAGACCAACAGTAAAAAATGTTGTGAGAAATTTTAAATTTTAACGTGGAAATCCGTTGTCTCTGCCTACCCCACTGGGAAACAGGCGTGACGTTATGTATGTATGTAGTAAAAAAATTTCTTAAAATATACCTACAGATAAGTACAGAGTAATTAAAATAATAAATAAAAAACAAGATACGTTTTATGGAATATAATATTTATTGGCATATTTCTTTACATTTATTGGCATTTATTATTTTAGGGTTAGGCAGGGGATGAACAAAAATAATGATGCCAATTTATTAATAATAATTTCAATAATAACAGTATTGAAGAATACTTACACTCCATTCAACCTAGCAACTAATGCCGAGCGGTTTCTCTTTCTCTATACTTCTCGCTCTCGCAAAGAGTGATTGAAGTGACTGTGAACTGAGGTTATGAATATAGTTTAATTTAAAAAATGTATTTTATTATTGTTTATTTATTTGATGAATGAAATTTTGCAATAAACCTGTTTATTTTTTGCTTGGAATCATGTTAAATATTTATATTTTCACGGTAAATTATTAAATATTAAAATTTTATATTATTTAAATTTTGTGCCTAATGTACTTACTTCAGCCACCGTTTCAGCTGTTCGTTCTATTGTAGGTGGATAAGTTAACCCAGTGCCGTAATACCGGGTAATTCCATATTCATCACTGTCTGATGATTCCCCCACGTCACAGAGGTCCTCGTCACTGCCGCTGCTATCCTCACGTAGATTTATGATATCCATCCATCTGTCACGTGAACTTTTGTTTTGGTCATAACTCAAGAACCACTGGTGCTAGGCTCATCGTGTTGGTACTCAAACTTCAGGTCTCGGTGAGATCTATCCATCTGTCACGTGAACTTTTGTTTTGGTCATAACTCGAGAACCACTCGTGCTAGACCCATCGTGTTGGTACTCAAACTTCAGGTCTCGGTGAGATCTATCCATCTGTCACGTGAACTTTTGTTTTGGTCATATCTCGAGAACCACTGGTGCTAGACCCATTGTGTTGGTACTCAAACTTCAGGTCTTGGTGAGATCTATCCATCTGTCACATGAACTTTTGTTTTGGTCATAACTCGAGAACCACTGGTGCTAGACCCATCGTGTTGGTACTCAAACTTCAGGTCTCGGTGAGATCTATCCATCTGTCACGTGAACTTTTGTTTTGGTCATAACTCGAGAACCACTCGTGCTAGACCCATCGTGTTGGTACTCAAACTTCAGGTCTCGGTGAGATCTATCCATCTGTCACGTGAACTTTTGTTTTGGTCATATCTCGAGAACCACTCGTGCTAGACCCTAAACTTTTTCAGAAACTAGCAACTTTTTCTGTCTGTGGCGCAACCTAATGTTGGAGATGAGAGGATCTCTAGGCATTTTCTAACAGAAAAGCTTTGGGGTATGACAGCTAATTTCTTACCAATGTTTTTATTGATATAATTTGGAATGTTTACAATAGCTAACGTATACCTACGTGCATCAGAGCACGTTAAAACAATCGAAAGTTACTAACTAGGTATATCACTACTAGAAATATTTTTTTTAATCCCGGGAATTTTTCATTATTTTCAAAAGGGACCATATCAATATAATGACTGCATAACGCAATTATAAAAAATCGCTTTACCGTATCCGATCATGATAATTAATCATAATTTAATAAAAAATTCACTTTCGGCCAAAAAATAAAATTAAACTACGATTCGAAAAGTGCCAACCCTGACTGTAAAATTGTCGGCCTAAACATTATTTAGTTAAAACTCCTATACCAAGCGGGATTATCTTTTAGTTTTTTTAGCACTTATTAAACAAGGTCTGGGGTTATTTGTAATGTAAGAATTTTGTGCTAATGCGACTTGGTTTAGGAGAAAAAAAATAAAAATGAAAAAAAATAAAAAAATTATTGCTCGTTTTGTACTAACTGTAGAAGGTTCGAAATTGCTTAAAAAAATGGGGCTACAGTCATTCTTGTATATAAAAAAATATAATTATTAATATTTTCCATAATCTCGGAGTAATATTTTTTTTTTATTTTTCGGCCAAAAAAAACTTACCTTTTTCAAAAATTCATAACTTTGCAACTATACGTAACTGAAACACGGGAGTTCTACTCTAGCTTTTAAAATAGTAAAGACTAACTAGTTTGGGAATAAAAATACCATGTCCGAAAATCAGGTCAAATTTCATACTGTGCGGGTGAACTAGGTGCCATGTCAGTGCTTCCCACTTTGATCGTGCCGGCTACACTGAACTGGTCGGAAAACACAAACTATTTACATAGCCGTTTAGACCGACGACGTTTCATTCAGTGCGGTGGTACCAACCCGGCGCGGGTTAAACCATACCACCAAGTAAGATTAGGAGGGAAGGGACCTACAGTTTTACGAGGAATCCGAACCTCGGTCAGCCTCTAACGGTCGAGCGGTCACCCATCCAAGTACTGACCGCACCCAGCGTTGAACATTCAATAGCGACAGTTGACTGTCTGCACCACTGAGCTATCGAGGCTGACGAGTTGGCGGAAGTGGACATTTATTTTGTTAAATCTTAATTTTAATTCCAATTTTTATTTATTTGTTATGTACAAAAACAAAGAAACAACAACAAACACAACCTATAATTAAACGGTGTCCTCTATAGGGGCCAAACGCATTGTCCATAGGACGGACGCAGCATTCTCCCTCTGAATGGCGATAGAAACACGCTGACGGAAAAATGCTGCAGCTCGCAGCAGAATACTGTATCTACAGTCTACAATAAGTTTATAAGTTTGTAAGGAGGGAGAGGAGAGACAGAGAGAGAGAGAGACAGAGAGAGAGACAGAGACAGAGAGAGAGAGAGAGAGAGAGAGAGAGAGAGAGAGAGAGAGAGAGAGAGAGAGAGAGAGAGAGAGAGAGAGAGAGAGAGAGAGAGAGAGAGAGAGAGAGAGAGAGAGAGAGAGAGAGAGAGAGAGAGAGAGAGAGAGAGAGAGAGAGAGAGAGAGAGAGAGAGAGAGAGAGAGAGAGAGAAGAGGTGAGTTTTAGTATAGAGTAAGGATAGGAAAATATTCTTCAAATTTATCTTAAATTCATAGATGTAGTGGAGCGTAAATGCACGGGCAGATTATTCCACAGGCGATCTGTTTATACTGTGAAAAAGTCCGTGTAGTACGAACTTGAGTGAGCCGGTATTGCCAAGAGTAAGTTTTTTTTATGTAATCCGGTATGGGTGGCTGAGTCGGAGGGGCCAAAGCGCATACTCCGACCAGCCAATATCACCTCCGAGAAGGTAGGTGCCATACCGGAGACTTCCATTGATTGCTGGCTATACTAGACTAGAGGAGAACACAACCGAGGCTGCTATGCGGCCATCTTACATCCAGTACGGTGGTATCAACCCAGTCGGCTACAATTTGAGCCTACCATCTAGTAAGGGGCAAGGGAAGGGACCTACAGTTTTACACAGGTTCCGAATGGTGAAGCAGCAGGTGTAGGTTTGCACGTAAATTTTTTCGTCAGAAAAAACTCATTGTTATAGGCCGACCGGATTCGAACCGCGGACCTCTTGCATGAGAAGCCGATGCCCAAACCACTAAAGCCACCGTACAGCCAGGCCTCAGACACTCCTTCATACCTACCGCGATAATCACCTACAGCGCGCGATATTCTGAGAGTACAAAACCCGGCGGGCAGCCCCGCGCTTGCGAGCGCACGCATACAGTCGATTGGCTGGATGGAACGAACCAAGGAGAATACCTACGGGAGACGCAACGCTACTGCGTTTGTATCGGAGCACGGCTAGCCAAAAATCCCTACTACTACGAAAATCGAAATCGCAATTTAATCTTTTATGACGTGACTTGTCTATCTCCGTTACCCATATCGCGCCCCGCGATATGGAGAGAGACAGAGCGAGCAAGGCGAGCGACAGGTTTGTTATCGCTGGCTTGGCTCGGGTATCTGGTAGTAAGAGCCGACCGTCCGACCAATCGGAAGCCTTGCTTGACGGCAACTTGACGGGATCACTACGAATGCCAGTCTGACGGACAATGATGGTGCGGTATATTTGTGAATTTTGAAATTGTTATTTGTAATATTATTTCAAATAGTTTTTACTGAACGAATATTATTGTTTGAATCCAAAAAAAATATTGAAAAATTAAACAAGACTGTTGTTTTAATATTTTTGAAAAGTTGTACTAATAATCAGTGATAGGAATAAGTAGGGCTTATTTACCTAAATTTCGAGGAACAGAGTAAAAGATTGGAGACTTCCATAAGACAATATTTTTTTCTGGTTTAATAATATTCATGGTGTTTTAATTTCGCGATTTGAAAAAAGTGGCCACCATTTTGAACTTTTTAGTTACTGGACCGATTGCTTTCAAAATCGATATCTGGGTGTCAGTGTGGGCTCTGAATACGAATCTGTAGTAAACATTTGAAAAAGTGGCCGCCATTTTGAACTTTTTAGTTACAGGACCGATTTCTTTCAAAATCGATATAAGGGCGTCTGTGTGGACTCTGGATACGAATCTATAGTCAAAATTTAAAAAAAGTAGCCGCCATTTTGAACTTTTTAGTTACTGGACCGATTGCTTTCAAAATCGATATCTAGGCGTCTGTGTGGACTCAGAATACGAATCTGTAGTCAAAATAAAAAAGAAGTGGCCGCCATTTTGAACTTTTTAGTTACTGGACCGATTTCATTCAAAATCGATATCTGGGTGTCTATGTAGGCTCTGAATACGAATCCGTTGTCAAAATTTAAAAAGTGACCGCCATTTTGAACTTTTTAGTTACTGGACCGATTGCTTTCAAAATCGATATCTGGGTGTATGTGTGGGCTCTGAATACGAATCTGTAGTAAACATTTAAAAAAAGTGGCCGCCATTTTGAACTTTTTAATTACTGGACCGATTGCTATCAAAATCGATATCTGGGTGTCTGTGTGGGCTCTGAATACGAATCCGTTGTAAAATTTAAAAAAAGTGGCCGCCATTTTGAACTTTTTAGTTACTGGACCGATTGCTTTCAAAATCGATATCTGGGTGTATGTGTGGGCTCTGAATACGAATCTGTAGTAAACATTTAAAAAAAGTGGCCGCCATTTTGAACTTTTTAGTTACTGGACCGATTGCTTTCAAAATCGATATCTGGGTGTCTGTGTGGGCTCTGAATACGAATCCGTTGTCAAAATTTAAAAAAAGTGGCCGCCATTTTGAACTTTTTAGTTACTGGACCGATTGCTTTCAAAATCGATATCTGGGTATATGTGTGGGCTCTGAATACGAATCTGTAGTAAAAAATTAAAAAAAGTGGCCCCCATTTTGAACTTTTTAGTTACTGGACCGATTGCTTTCAAAATCGATATCTGGGTGTCTGTGTGGGCTCTGAATACGAATCCGTTGTCAAAATTTAAAAAAAGTGGCCGCCATTTTGTAGTTATTAGTTACTGGGCCGATTGCTTTCAAAATTGATATCTGGGTGTCTGTGTGGGCTCTGAATACGAATCCGTTGTCAAAATTAAAAAAAAGTGACCGCCATTTTCAACTTTTTAGTTAATGGACCGATTGCTTTTAAAATCGATATTTGTTTGTCTGTGTGGGCTCTGAATACGAATCCGTTGTCAAAATCTTAAAAAAGTGGCCGCCATTTTGAACTTTTTAGTTACTGGACTGATTACTTTCAAAACCCATATCTACATGTCTGTGTGGGCTCTGAATATCAATATGTAGTTAACATAAAAAATATGATATCGATTTTGAAAGCAATCGGTCCAGTAACTAAAAAGTTCAAAATGGCGGCCACTTTTTTTAAATTTTGACAACGGCTTCGTATTTAGAGCCCACACAGACACCCAGATATCGATTTTGAAAGCAATCGGTCCAGTTACTAAAAAGTTCAAAATGGCGGCCACTTTTTTAAATTTTACAACGGATTCGTATTCAGAGCCCACACAGACACCCAGATATCGATTTTGAAAGCAATCGGTCCAGTAACTAAAAAGTTCAAAATGGCGGCGACTTTTTTTAAAATTTGACTACAGATTAGTATTCAGAGCGTACACAGACACCCAGATATCGATTTTGAAAGCAATCGGTCCAGTAACTAAAAAGTTCAAAATGGCGGCCACTTTTTTTTATTTTTGATTACAGATTAATATTCAGAGCCCACACAGACATCCAGATATCGATTTTGAAAGTAATCGGTCCAGTAACTAAAAAGTTCAAAATGGCGGTCACTTTTTTAAATTTTGACAACGGATTCGTATTCAGAGCCTACATAAACACCCAGATATCGATTTTGAAAGCAATCGGTCCAGTAACTAAAAAGTTCAAAATGGCGGCCACTTTTTTTTTATTTTGACTACAGATTCGTATTCAGAGCCCACACAGACACCCAGATATCGATTTTGAAAGCAATCGGTCCAGTAACTAAAAAGTTCAAAATGGCGGCCACTTTTTTAATTTTTACTACAGATTCGTATTCAGAGCCCACACATACACCCAGATATCGATTTTGAAAGCAATCGGTCCAGTAACTAAAAAGTTCAAAATGGCGGTCCCTTTTTTAAATTTTGACAACGGATTCGTATTCAGAGCCTACATAGACACCCAGATATCGATTTTGAAAGTAATCGGTCCAGTAACTCAAAATTTCAAAATGGCGGCTACTTTTTTTAAATTTGACTACAGATTCGTATTCAGAGTCCACACTGACACCCAGATGTCGATTTTGAAAGCAATCTGTCCAGTTACTAAAAAGTTCAAAATGGCGTCCACTTTTTTTAAATCGCGAAATTATAACACCATGAATAGGTATTATTAAACCGGAAAAAAATATTGTCGTAAGGAAGTCTCCAATTTTTTACTCTGTTCCTCGAAGTTTAGGTAAATAAGTCCTACCTATTCCTATCACTGATAATAATACTTATTATAATAATACATAATATACAATATATTAGTTTTGTATAGGTATATTTGTTTTATAATTATAAAAAATAGAAAACGTAATATTAAAGAAATAATAACAATACATATTATAAATTGAATTCATCCATGTCATTGCCATAAAAAAACTAACAACACCCATATACAATAAGTGATTTCAAATTTCTTTCCAGTCTGTCAAATTTGCCTATCATGTGTACGCGCCCAGTATGGCGCGCAGTCGTGCTCCTAGCTCGCGGAATTTTTGTATTTTACACGCTTTAAGCATTGTATTATCATTAAAATGACCTAATTATGAAAGGTTACGCCATCTTTTGTCATTCCTGATGATCTTGAGCTCTTTCGACACGCACGAACTGCACAAATCGCCATTTTGCGTAGTGCACATATACGTGTTCTCCGTTCCCAAGTCGCGAGCGCACTGACGGTCGATCCCGCAGCAGCGCTATATGTTAGTGCAATGCTCTAACACGCGGCTAATTTTCCTATATATTAGCGCTCGACGGTTGCCACTCCCGTAGGTATGCTCGGTGGAACGAACTATTCTATTCAGTACCTATGAAGTATTCTGTGCCTATTCTTCGATATAATAATAATGGAGCAATTGGAGCATCGTAATACTAATAATAATTCTTGCGTGTACGGCTGTCTCAATAAACAGAAGAACTCAACGTTGTCTTTTTTTACTTTACCGAAAGATTCTGGAAGGTAGGAAATATTTATATTTTGTTCATTTTACATGTAGTTTTAGGAGTTTCCTAATTAAGTAGGTGTACCTAGTTATAGTAGTTGTTGCCTAGTAAATAGAGTAACTAGTACTAGTAACACGACACGAGTGCGCAGCATACGCAAAAAAAAAATTCGCGTCTTTTACGGTCTACTTACCTACCTATTATAAATTAGACAGCTGTGAGCCTGTGACGTCGCGTCGTCGGTACATTGAATCGCACGCGTCCTGTTTCTTTAGCAACAGGGTTCACATTCTCAATTTATTGTTTCTATACTTACTGACTGGCAAAACCCTAACACGATACGAATCGCGCCAAAAGAGATAGAGTTACGCGATAGAAAGAGAAGCGTGGTGTAGGCTATTATTCGAGTTAGGCATGCAGCGCTTTGCGAGCTGAATTGCACTTTATTGCGTCTCAGCAAGAGTAGCTATTCCTTTATGTGGCTTTGTGGAGTGTCGCTTCTGGTACGACAGTACCTATTAGATATTCTGTGGTACAGCTCACTCGAACGTACTCTCGTACGTACGTACATACGCTCGTTAGTAGTTCGTACAGCCAGGCCTCACGCACTCTATGTACTTGCGCGCGCTAACTACCTACCGCCCGACGGGCCGCCGGCGGTCTATTTCAGTGGAAATTCGTCAGCCGCGCGAAGCATACATAGACGCTCGCCCACGCAACTGCGCGCAGCTGCAAAGCAATAACCACTTTACACTGGATCGTTAAGGTACATTTTCGCACGCAGCGATTGGCGACGTGAAACAGTAGGCTATTAAAGCTCGAAGGTAGGAACATTTTCTATGGAGTGATTTATCTGTTACGAAGTAACTATTAAGTAATCTGTGGTACAGCTAGCTTCGTTTACAATTTCTCCTAACAACTCACGTACACTCCTCTTTTCAAACCCTGAAGTAGCTAAACGCTGCCTACATTGCGGCGGCTTGAATTCAAGTTTTGATTCGTTTGTATTCGATTATGAGACGTTTAATTTAATTTTATTTCGTGCCGGGGCGTGACAGATGCCTTTGCTTCTCTTGAAAGATCCTACACTTTTTTATATGCAGCCGGCGCGGGTGTCTGTGCCCAATACTTCAACGGAAGATCAGACACAGCCAATAACACCATTCCTCGCGAAACCACGCTCAGAGAGGCGCCATGCCGGCTATGAGGCGGACAAAAAGGTTGTCGTCTAATTTATTGACACGCCTTTTGAAGATTCCCAGGTGGTGGGGAACACACTCACCGGAAGACCGTTCCATATTTTCGCCGTTCGACACAGGAAAGATTTCGAAAAACGATGTGTTCTTAGTAGTTGGGTGTCAACAACATATGGATGTTCCGAGCGAGTCCGGCGGGTGTGGCGGAGACGGATGCTAGCACAGATTACTTAATAGTTACTTCGCAAGTGGTACCTAATAGTTACTTCGTGGTTCTAGTTCCTACACTGCAGGAAACTGCAGGAGGAAGTGCATTCCAGAGTTTCGCAGTGCAAAAGATAAAAGAAATACTGGAGCGCTTAGTTCGCACTTTAGGCAGCTCTACAGTAAAGGGACGCATTCCCTTTCTGCTACGCGTGGACCCAAGGACACTTTAATAGGTAAGGACGTCGGACCTTCCCCCCGCCAGCGTAACACGACGTTTGTATAAACGTACAAATTTCATTCGTTACCAACCAATCAGAGCGCGATACCGCCCGATACCAGCCAATCAGAGCGCGCGCCGTCCCTTCCGCTACCCGCGGAGCTCGGCGACGCTGTTTCTCATGCATTGGACAATCTGACGTCCAAACCTATTAAAATGTTCTTGCGTGGACCTAGGGTGAAATGGTGAGGTCGGAATCGTTTCGAACTTTAGGGATTCTTTAATTGTACAATGAAGTATTATTTTCGTAGATTATTATTTTTCACACACATTTCACACGGTGAAACTCCTTTTCACACACATTTCACGCAGTGGAACTCCTTTTCACACATTAAGGCATGGAGGTGGGGAAGATTTCATATAGGGCGGCGGGTGGCCGAGTGGTTTGGGCATCGGCTTCTCCTGCGAGAGGTCTGCGCTTCGAATCCGGTCGGCATGTACCAATGAGTTTTTTCTCATGAAAAAATTTTGGTGCATACCTACATCTGCTGGTTCACCGTTCGGAACCGGTGTAAAACTGTAGGTCCCTTCCCTTGCCCCTTACTAGGTGGTAAGCTCAAATTGTAGCCGACTGGGTTGGTACCACCGTATTGGATGTAAGATGGCCGCATAGCAGCCTCGGTTGTGTTCTCCTCTAGTCCAGTATAGCCTGCAATCCAGGGAAGTCTCCGGTATGGCACCTACCTTCTAGGAGGTGATATTGGCTGGTCGGAGCATACGCTTTGGCCCCTTCGACTCAGCCACCCATACCGGATTACATAAAAAAAACTCACACAGTGGACTCCTTTTCACACGTACAGTAAAGGGATGCATTCCCTGATAGCGTTCAAGGCCACACAATAAGCGCTGCCCAGCCAATGAGGAGCGTTGCAATTCCGTTTGTACTTTCGTGACGTTTCCCTTTTTTTTATGTAATCCGGTATGAATGGCTGAGTCGGAGGGGCGAAGCACATGCTCCGACCTGCCAATATCACCTCGTAGAAGGTAGGTGCCATACCGGAGACTTCCCTGGATTGCTGGCTATACTGGACTAGAGGAGAAAACTTAAAACAAACTTTTCCTAGTTTGTTCCTCATCCCAAACGTGCTTCAAAAATTTAAAACAAACAAATTTCCACAAAATGAATTTAATTTTCTTTTCAGTGGATTTACGTAGCATTCATGCATATGCTTATATGCTTACCTTTAATAAAACCCAACGTCTGCTTTCTGTCTGTCTGTCTGTCTGTCTGTCTGTCCGCTTATAACTCGAGAACCACTGAACCGATTTTAATAAAAAGAAATTCTACGGATAGCTTGATTCTTCCCATCAACTGTAGGCTACTTATTATCACGCTAAATGGCTTATGAGGTTAGCAGAGAAGTCAAATATGAGAGCGGGTGGAGCCGCATATTATTTGAATGCAAGGAAGTAGGAACTTGTAATGGAGCCCTTTCGCACAAGGCGGGCAGCCACTCGGGTAGGCCAGGCGCTAGGCTCGGGGCGCTATCAGCCGGAAGTGCGCGAGACGCCTGCGCCGCCGCCGCTCCGCGCCAACGCCGTCACTTCCGGTCAAACTTGGTCCGCACTCGCAGCCGAGAAAATTATACCATTTCACGTAGTAGTCCGCCAGGGTGTTACCTTATCTGTCAGTTACCTACGTCTGACACTTTACTCTTGTGGGGAATAAGCCGCTTGGAATATTAATTATCGACCGTTGGAGGCTGACCGTGGTTCGGATTCCACGTAAAACTGTAGGTCTCTTCCCTGCTTACCTTACTAGGTGGTAGGGTTCCACCCGCCCGGGTTGGTACCACCGCACTGAATGAAACGTCGGTCGAAACGGCTATGTAAATAGTTTGTGTTTTCCGTCCAGTTTATAGCCGGCACGACCGAAGGGAAGCACTGACATGGCACCTAGTTCACCCGGTGTTATGGGCTGACATCACGGATTTTGTAGGTGATGTAGCCAACCGTGTCAGTTTCGATAAACAAAAACAAAAAAATTAACAAAAAATGTGTTAATTGATAATTTAATTAATATAATAAGAGTCGGTGCGCTCTGGAATGCTCTCATGTGTACCTACGTAAACTGTCAAAATAATAAATCAACCTTTCGCTACGGCGTAGTCGGGTAAAAAGTGGTTATTTAGGAGGATCGATAGAAAATACTTTATGGACCCAAGAAACATTTAACAGTAATAAGAAAATTTCAACAATTACGTGAGGTGCAAAGTCGGACTAATTTTCCAAAAATTCCTTAGACAATTTCTTTTCTAGTCAACCTTTGAATGTTTGAGATTCGATTAATATAGTGAAATGTAAGTTATTATTTTATTTCCCAGCGACATTAGTCTACCTCGAGAGAATATAATGCGTCGACTCAAATTAAGAATAACCTAACTATGCCGCAAGCGGAGCAGGGGGAATGTTAGTATTGGAATAAACATTTATTTTGAATCGTGTATTTTTTAAGTGAAAAGTTGTAAATTACATTCGGATCATTATATCAAATTGTCCCAAGTGGAACATAATTAAATTAAATACAACAGGGTGGGGCCCTTAAAGCCGAACATGAATTCGTGCGTTAGGACGAGACGGAAGTTAGCTTTCTCCATTCAAAATCATCTTCGGAGTTTATGTTTTTTACCCCCCTAAACCTAATCCGATTTTTACAATGATTTGTTTTTTGTTGTAATAAGGACAGTCGAATCTACGTTCCTGTCTTTTTATTTTTGGAATACCTATCTAAAGTGATGAGTTGATGACTCAATAAAGCTTAATGAACTTTATGACATCAAAAAATTTAAATAATTTTTTTTTTCGGTCGAAATACAAAATTTTTAGCTCCGATGTTGTAGGTATATTTCATCTAAACAAAAAAAAATGAAAGGAACGTAAATTGAACTGTCCTTAAGACAAGAAAAAAAACTTTTAAAAATGGGATAGGGTTTCATCATCATCATCATCATCATCAGTCTGTATCGGTCCACTGCTGGACATAGGCCTCTCCCAAGGCACGCCACCACACGCGGTCTTCCGCTCTGATAGGGTTTATGGGGCTAGAAAACATAAATGTCGAAAGACGATTTTGTATGGAGAAAGTTAACGTCCGTCTCGTCTTAAAGTCGAATATGAATTCGTGCGTTAATTAGCTTTTCCCCCTAAAAATCTACTAAATAGAAGCTAATCAAATGTTTAAATTAATTCGAAGCAAATGACTTGCCCTTTTTGCCTTGCGCCCGGCGGCTCAACCAACTCTCTATCAAGGGACACAAGTCACAACCAACGACACTGTATTTCCAAAACAAAATTTATTTTAATCAAAATTGAACTTTATTCCCACTACATTAAAGCAAAAATTCAAATTAATACAAAACAACTAGGTTTTATTAATAATTTTAAATTTTAACACTTCTGCATAAAGTTTAAATTTGCGTGCATCGCATTACCTGTACGCTCAAGTGCCTACGGCGAAGGGGGCGGCAGAAAAGAGAATCAGAGGGGCGCTCAACCTTCGGCCATAATAAGATTTGTGTTTACTTTATGTAATTACTCTGTCTAGCCCGGTGAAGTGACGTCTGGAGAGGTAAACATTCTTTAATGTGGAATTCTTCTTTGTTTCTTAAATAATTTATTTTTTCTTTTCGTTTTGTGCTCAACGAAGGGTGCTTCGCGGATTATACTTTAGGGCTGTTCTTTCTTTGTCGAAAGAGAATACAATTTCGAATTTTTGTTTGTATTCGTACTGCATCTCTCCCCGTGAATGTCGTAAGAGGCGACTATGGGATAAAAAGCTAAACTTGGTGGTCGGTGTTGTGCAGTAATTTGCAAGAGTACTTGCTGCACAATACCGATTACTCTGCTTACCCCGATTGTCGGGATACAGCGTGTGGTATGTATGTATGTCATAAAGAAACTATATACACGTCATTAGTTTCAGTTTAGTAAAACGTGGGTTTTTGCTTTCATATTGGATCGCCTGTCCGGAATCCGGATGATTGCCATAATTACAAATTGAAAAAACCCCTCACCCTCAAAATGTCAAAAATAATTTCCGTTTACTTATTTAAAGGAGTCGGGGGATCGCTAAGTAAATTCCCGCACAGCTGTGAGTTTTTATATTTTATTTACTTAGCGGTCCCCCGACTCCTTTAAGTAAGTAAAAGGAAATTATTATTGACTTTTTAAGGGTCGGGGATTTTTTAAATTTGTAATTTAACTTTTCGTTCAGGCTTTTAAAAAAAACGCGTGCAAATCTGTTCACTTTTTAAGATAACTAATTTTTTTATTACTTAATTACTTGATTACTTGATTACAAACATAGCTAAGAACCATCCCGATTAAACCAGCTTTCTAATAAAAAAAAAACCGCAACCAAATCGGTCCATCCGTTTGGGAGCAGCAGCTACGTTGCCACAGACAGACACACCCTTGCACACATACACACACACGTTAAATAATAATTAATAATAATAAAAAAACACCCCTCCGTTTGCGTCGGGGGTCAAAATAAAAAATCCAATTGAGAACTAGATATTCTGAAATACAATAACTTTTCCATAAAGCTTATCCAGTTTTTTTCTAAGGAATTTCTTTGTAGTTCTTTAATGAAATCTGACATTATTTATCACCTACAACACCCGTGATGTCAGCCAACCATACCACGATGAATTAGGTGCCATGCCAGTGCTTCCCTTTGGTCCCTTTGGCCAGCTTACTTGCTGTTTGATCGTTATGTTGTCCTAACACTAACACTTTGCTAGACGTAGTGCTACCACATGGACGACGACGCTAAATACATAAAAAACCGGTCAAGTGCGAGTCGGACTCGCGCACCTAGGTTTCCGCACAACAACAAAAAACTTTGAAAAAAAAACACGTTTCTTGTATGGGGACCACCCTTAATTTTTAACCTTTTCTATATTTTGTTATTTGCTATCATATCCACCATAATAAATAACACATATTCTGTGAAAATTTCAACCGGCTACCTATTACGGGTTCCAAAGATACAGCAGTAGGACGTAGGACAGACAGAGAAACAGACATACGGCGTAGGCTCAGTAATAGGCTTCCGTACGGGATACGGAAACCTAAAAACGTTAAAAGGCCTTAGACGTACATAGCCTAGGGCTTAAGGGCACCACCGCCTTCGTCGCACGAAGTAGTATACATATAGGGCTCCGAGCACACACTCGTGATTTTTCTAAGTCCGAGAATCAGGGGGCGTGGCCTAATTTGGGGTGTACGTAGGGCTTCGAAGTCAGGGTTCAGCTCCAGGGTGTCAGGTCAGGGTGCTGCGCCCCATCAATTTGGAGGGTGTACGTAGGCCTTCGGATTCAGGGTTCAGACTTTCGGATTCAGGATTCAGGCCTTAGGATTCAGGATTCAGGGTTCCAGATTCAGGGTTCAGGTCCAGGGTGCTAGGTCAGGGTGCTGCGCCCCATCCATTTGAGGCGTACGTAGGCCTTCGGAGTCATGGTTCAGCTCCAGGGTGCTGCACCCCACCAGCATGGTTCCACATGCACCGAGGCTTCGCCCCTGCCCCCTACCCCACCCGCCCCTACCACCATCCGCCGCCTCTACCACCCCTCCGCAGTATCGTCCGAGCGCTTCCCCGCCCCCTGCCTCCCCGCCCGTTCTCCGCGGCTGACTCAGTATCTTTGGAATTTTACCTGTAGAGACGTGACGCCATTTGTCGTGACGTGACATCGGGTGGCAGGTTTTAACCTGTAGCAACCTGCTGGAACGACTTAGCCCCCAACCCATTAATATAAAGATAACGTAACAATGTTCTGTGAAATGTATTCATACTCAGCATGACTAAGGCATCGTCAGTCAGGTAGGTTGGAGCCTAATGGTGTAGGAATGCAGACATCTTTAGAATTTTACCATGATGAAGTCGATGAGTCACCGAACTCACACTACGTGTGGATACAGGATCTCTCCCGCCTAGTTGGGGTAATTAATACCTAATAAAACGTCAATAAATGTAATTCTCGTTTTAATTGGAGTAATTAAAATATTTTTTAGAAATGTTACCGCCTAAGCTTCACATCAGTTTAATAGAGTAGTTAATTGGGGTAATTAATACCTAATAAAAAAAATTAATTTAGCGTGCCACCCCACCCCCGCTACCCCCGCTCCGCTACCCTCGCCACCTCCTGGGCTCCAATTCATGATTCCCGAATCCGGTATCATGCTTCCCGAATCTTGAGTCATCCACCAACTCTCGGAAATGTTGGCTCGTTGAACGTTTTCTGTAGGCTAAGGGTTTTTCAGGTTAATGGGGATAATTAATAGGTACCTAATAAAACTTCAATAAATGTAATTCTTGTTTTAATTGGAGCAATCAAAATAATTTTTAGAAATATTACCGCCTAAGTTTCATATCAGTTTAATAGAGTAGTTAATTGGAGTAATTATTACCTAATAAAAATGTTAATAAATTTAACGTGCTACCCCACCGGCTCCGGCTTCCGGTTGAACAATTGCGCTTGTAAAGCTTCGGCGCCAGGCCCCATCTCAGGTAGATCCTGCCCGGTCTACCCTTAGGTAGATATGATAATGTAACAATGGTGCTAACTCAAATCAAATAGATAACAGACCAGATGGACACCTTAGGTAGATATACCTTTTTCATTCTTCACAAGTGCTCTTTTGTTGGCGGCTAGGTATTGAGCCGGTTGGCAAAAAAAAATTTTTTCGGCTGAACCGACAGCCCATTAGCTGGCTAATACACCTTTTCAAGCATAAAAGAATATGATAAGTTGTTTTAACCATTTCCGCCTAAATGTTTCCCGATATATTGATCCCAACCCCAATGAGCTATTGTTGCGAGTAATATAAAAGAGAAACTATTTCACTGAGTTGACCATAACGATTGCAGTCTTCAACGCGTTGGGATCCTACAGTATACCTATTAGAGTTTCAAGCATAATCATCATGTCAATCGAACAGTGCGACAATACTGTCAAGCTGATGGGTCGCGCCTTTGAGTTTTTGGCTCAATGTCGTCAGAATCCGGAAATCATTAAAAAGTGGGTGCAGCACGGCACAGTGAGTTTGCGACTCCTCAGACGATTCCTACGGGATCAAGACTCATCTGTTGGTGAGAAGCAAAGATACCTAAAGTGCATCGGACAGATAAAGTGCATTCAATTTAAGCTTGAGGCGCTGTTAAAGGGGGGTGGACGCCTGGGTCGGCGAGAGTGCCGCAGTGACCGAGTCCGCTGGCAGGATCTGACATCGGCGTTCGACCAACGTGTGCGCACTGGTTTGATTGCCAACCTGAAGCATAAGGAGATTACTTTGTTTTTGGATGATGCTCAAGCCATGTTGGAACCGCGCGTCAAGAACGCATTAAAGCGTGACAATGCTTTAAAAATAAACTGCGTGCTCACAGCAGAGTACCGAAAAGTTTGCAGCGATGGTGCGGAGATTATTGAAACGAAATATTTCAATACGAAAAACGCAGCTGTATTTAAATCCACGAACCTCACCGATTACTTCATACATCACATCCGTCAGCCCATTCTCAAGGACATGGAGGAGTTTCAAGAAAAAGACTCTGGCTGGACACTCAACTCAATCGTAAGCCTCACGATCAATGTGAATCGGTATAACCCGATGCGTGGCAGCTCCTTCATCGAACTCCCAGACTCCATCAAACGGAAAGAGGCGTGTATCAACGTGAAAAATGCTGACAATCAATGTTTTAAGTGGGCGATACTATCTGCATTGCATCCGGCCGACCGTAATCCTAATCGTGTGGCACTTTATAAGAGGTATGAGAATGAACTAAATTTCAAAGGCATTGAGTTCCCCGTAAAGCTGAAGGATGTGGCTAAGTTTGAGAAGCAGAATGATATCTCCATCAACGTGTACATGCTGCAACGACGGTTGAAGGTTGCACCAGTTCACCTTACTGCCTCAAAGAAAAATCAACACGTGAATCTGCTGCTCCTGGATGGTGACGAATACCCCGATGAAGAAGAGAGTGATGAGAGCATGTACGACGAAGCACCCAAGTTCCACTATGTGTGGATTAAAAACCTATCGCGGCTCGTTAACCGGCAACTATCAAAAATGAAGGTGGGAAAGCGTATCTGCGACCGCTGCTTACACTATTTTTACAGCGTGGAAAAGTTGCAAATTCATGAAATTGATTGCAGTAAAATGAACAAGTGCCGGGTGTCGCTTCCGACTGTCAAGAACAACATACTTAAATTTAACAACTTTAAAAACAAAGAAAAAGTACCATTTATTATTTATGCGGACTTTGAGTGCCTATTGAAGAAGGTTAAGCAGCAAGACCAGAGCACGAATAAGACTAAAGTTTGCCAAATTCACGAGGCCTTTAGCATTGGATACTACCTGAAGTGTAGCTATGATGACACTCTCTCCTGCTATCGTAGCTATCGCGGTGAAAATCCTGCTGAGTGGTTCATGCAAGAGCTCACGCAGTTGGCTGAGGATGTTGAAACGGTGTTCTGGTGCCCGCTGCCTATGGATCCGCTCACCACCCAACAAGAGTGGCAGTTTCTCCATGCAACATCCTGCCATATATGTGAAAAAAAATTGAATGACGAGCCTACAGTCCGAGACCACTGCCACCTGACGGGTAAATATCGCGGTCCAGCCCACGAGTCATGCAACCTCAACTACCAGGATTCACGTACCATTCCAGTTGTATTTCACAATCTGAGCGGATATGACGCCCACTTCATTGTCAAGATGCTAGCCAGCTTTGATGGTCGCATCGATCTCCTACCCCTCAACATGGAGCGCTACATATCATTCACCAAGCATGTGAAGGGTAGCGACATCGCCTTCCGTTTCATAGACTCGCTACGCTTCATGGCATCATCGCTGGATAAATTAGCATCCTACCTCACTGAGCTGAAGATTGTGAAACAAGAATTCCAACATCTAGATGTCGAGCTTTTCAAACTGCTGACGAGAAAGGGGGTTTTTCCCTATGAGTTCCTCGATTCATGGGACAAGCTAGAGACGGTCAAGGAACTACCACCACAGGATCAATTTTACAGCCAATTGACCAACTCCAACATTTCCGATGACGACTACGAGCACGCAAAGAATGTGTGGAGAAAATTCAGAATCAGCTCTTTGGGTGAGTATTCAGACCTCTACCTCAAGACTGATGTTTTGCTTCTCGCCGATGTCTTTGAGAATTTCCGCCTACACTGCCTCGAAGCCTATGGTCTGGACCCAGCACACTACTACACAACACCTGGACTCACGTGGGATGCTATGCTAAAATATACAAAAATGCAGCTTGAACTTCTCACTGATGTGGACATGTTGATGTTCATTGAACGTGGAATCCGAGGAGGAGTCAGCCAATGCAGCAATCGATACGCCAAAGTCAACAATAAGTATATGACAAACTTCAACCCACAAGAAGACTCCAAATATCTCATGTACTATGATGTGAACAACCTCTACGGCTGGGCCATGACGCAATATCTACCGTATGGTGGGTTCCGATGGGCTGAACATCCTGAAACCGTTGATTGGAACATTTCCAATGACTCATTCTTTGGGTACATATTAGAGGTCGATTTGAAATATCCCGAGGGGCTCCATGATTCTCACAGCGATTTCCCCCTCTGCCCCGAACAGAAGACACCACCAGGTTCGAAGGAGTCAAAGCTCTTAACAACACTCTCACCCAAGTCTCACTATGTCGTGCACTACCGAAACTTAAAACAAGCAGTAAAGTATGGTGTTGAACTCGTCAAAGTGCATCGTGTTCTAATCTTCAGGCAGAAGCCTTGGCTGAAGAGTTACATTGATCTCAACACCGAGATGCGAAAGCGGGCCAAAAACGAATTCGAGAAAAACCTCTTCAAATTAATGAATAACGCAGTATTTGGTAAAACCATGGAGAACGTGAGAAAGCGGGTTGATGTAAAGCTCGTGACAAAGTGGGCAGGGAGAGCCGGAGCAGAAGCGCTTATAGCTCGACCAAACTTCCACAGCCGCGCCATTTTCACTGAGAATCTGGTTGCAGTGCAATTAAATATGACCGAAGTGCTTCTCAATAAGCCCATATATGTTGGCTTCAGTGTGCTGGATCTCTCCAAAACCTGTGTTTATAATTTCCACTATGGATACATGAGGCCAGCATTCCAAGATCGCGCCAAGCTTCTCTACACAGATACCGACAGTTTAATTTATGAAGTACGCTGCCCAGACATTTACGAAGACATCAAGCGAGATATTCAATATTTTGATACATCAGACTACCCGACCGACAACGCATATAACATGCCACAAGCCAACAAGAAGATCGTGGGGCTAATGAAGGATGAATGCAATGGTCGAATAATGACGGAGTTTATTGGATTACGCAGCAAGATGTATAGCGTACGCATCGAGGGGGTTGATAGCATGAAAAAAGCTAAAGGTGTAAAGGCCGGGGTTGTGAAACAAACAATCACTTTTGCTGATTATGTCCAGTGCCTTCAACAGAATGTGACTCAGCAAAGGTATCAATACCTCTTCCGTTCGAAACTTCATGAGGTGCAAACCATAAGACAGCACAAAATTGCACTGAGCCCCCACGACGATAAGAGACGCTTGTTGCCGGGTACAACTGACACAGTGCCATGGGGGCACTATAAGTTCGTGGATGAAATCAGCAATCTTTAAATAACTACACTTATTAACTACAAGGGTTAGTCTGCGGTTTGAGGAACAAGTGTCAACTTTGCCAGTGATGAATTTGGATGGTATTGTAGAGCATGAAAATTGCAGAAGAAGACGTCATGGGCAGTTATTGCCTAATAGTTTGCGAGCAGTTTTCTGTGGCCCGAGTAATTCCGGGAAGACCAATGCGCTTCTCACCCTCATCACCCATCCCAACGGATTATACGATTTTTTTATTGATGCTGACACGGTTGGCTTCATCACCTACAACATCCTTGATGTCAGCCCATAACACCGGATGAACTTGGTGCCACGTCAGTGATTCCCTTCGGTCGTGCCGGCTACACTGAACTGGACGGAACGATGACAAGAAATGTCTGCTGCCCAACACCACCGACACGCTGCCGTGGGGTCACTATAGATTGACTGAGGTGAGATATTACCTACTATATATACATACCTACTATATATAAACCTACTATATGCTGGTATACTTTGCATGTTTCAATATCTAATTTCTAATATTGTGTGTTTCCAATATCTAATGTAGTATGTTTGTTCTCAGAAGTCGCACACCAAAGATGACTACCTGGAGAGGGCAAATGCTTCGCTATAAATATGATGCATTTTTGCAACATCATATTAGTCGTCGTCAAGATGCAATTTGAGCAACAGGCAATTACGTTGCCGATTATTAACTTAGATGAGATTGTAGAACAGGATAATCGCAGAAGTAGGCACGGTCAACTATTGCCAAACACTGTACGAGCAGTATTCTGCGGCCCATCAAACTGTGGAAAGACAAACGCCCTTCTTTCTCTACTCACTCACCTGAATGGATTGAGATTCGAAAATGTATATGTGTACTCCAAATCTCTCAATCAACCAAAATATCAATTCTTGAGAAAATTACTGGAGTGTGTGGAGGGGGTGGACTATTTCCCTTTCTCGGAGCACGAGGACGTAATCAAGCCGGAAAATGCACGAGCCAACTCGATTATGATCTTCGACGACGTCGCGTGCGAAAATCAAGACAACATTAGGGCATTCTTCTCCATGGGGCGACATAGAGACGTCGACTGTTTCTATCTCTGCCAGACCTACACCCGCATACCTAAACACTTGGTACGAGACAACACCAACTTATTGGTAATTTTTCGGCAAGATGAAATGAATTTGAGGCACATATACGACGACCACGTCAACACGGATATGCCTTATGAGCGATTTAGACAATTGTGCTCAGCATGCTGGAGCAATGGAAAACACAGCTTTGTTACAATCGACAAAGACAGCGAGCTGGATCAGGGTCGATACCGAAAAGGATTCGATTGTTTTGTGCGTCTATAAATTGCTCGTACATAAGAATAACCTACTTCAGTCGTACATCGAGCATCATTCAATATGGCCGAGTTTCGGGATGAAAAACAGCTCCTGCAGCAAATAGATGCTGCAAGTGAGGCAATTAGACGGAAGCACCAGCTGCTGAAGCAAAACAGAGATGCGGCCGAACGAGTTGCAAACGAAATATTTAAACCAATCGTAATTCCTCTACGCCGCCTAACGAAGCTGCGCCCTATAAAGGAGGAGCAGTCGCGGGAGGAGGGGGAAATTAAAATTGAACCTAAAGATGGTAGTGAGAAGAAGGACGAGGACAAGGAGGAGGAAGAAAGGGATGAGGAGGAGGAGGAGGAGGAGGCTGAGGAGGTGGATGAGCATAATTTATCAGTCAGTGATGGCACAGATACATACATCAAAATGCTGGGTGATCCCGACAAGAAGAAACTGATGGATACTACAACTGGAGTTCGCCTATTGAGTGGAAATAAGCTTATGTTGGGAAATTCACCCATAGATTTCCCCGAAGGCTCTGTGCACGTGGCGAATAGACTTTACAAGACAACGCCAGGCCTACTCGAATTGCTATTCAGGAAACGACCAAACACCTCTATAGTGCAAGAAAAAGATGTGAAGAATTACTCTGAAATGATCACCACCACTAGCGCATATCGATAATTTTTCGATTCCAAGCTGGGCATTCGGAGTGATAAAAATGTTAAATATAAATACTATATGAGAGGGAAGGAAGGGCGGTCCCTGACATACAAAAGAGAGAATGGAGCTAAAATCGACTACATTTATTGGGATGATGTAAACGAGCTGGTGGATAGACTTCGTCTACTCTACGCATCGCAGCACGCCGGCAACAACAACCACCAAAACGAAATTATATCAATCATGGAGGAGCTGAGAGAAACTGGAATAGTGTATTAATTCCGGTGAGGGGGGTTAATGGCATCAGTCACACTGCAACCGTCGCTCGAAACAGTCAAAATGAGCATGGACATATTTGGAAGAGTGCTAATGAGAGCGGGCGCTGGCGGCTCGAGTCGTGGCCCGCCTGGAGAAGGATTTGCAATCACCTCAGACGGTCAATATGATATGCGTGAGATGAGATTGTGCAACGTCGGTATCGCTCAAGAACCGGATGATGCAGTGTCACTGAAAATGGTGCAAGATATGGTGCAACGAGACATTGAACTAATTATTCATCTGTTGGAGGAAAATATTCAAGAGCGTACTCAGCGGGAGATCCATGCGTTTACCGCTCGTTTGGAGAGCGCCATTGCCGAGGAGAGTAAACGGTGGAAGGAGCGGCTACAAGAACTCTCCACAGCGAACGCCAGCCTCATATCACATTTGGATGCGAGACTGCAAACATTGGAGAGCGACGTAACCCGCCTCCGAGACTCCGAACTCCTGTGGGAGGCGTTGAAAGGCATCGAGGCGAATGTGAATAGTCAACTGGAGTTGGTGCGACGCGACTCTCTGTTGATTACCCAGTTGGATGCGCGATTGAACGAGTTGAAGCATGGAGCAGGTGGCGGAGGAACTTCATAGGCCGGCGCGAAGGCGATACCAGCGTCGGCACTTTGACATACGGGAATTGGATGAGACTTGGCAAGCTGACCTCGTCGATATGACTGCCTATTCACGATACAACAAAGGTATCAAGTACCTACTAACCGTCATTGATATATTCTCAAAGTTTGCATGGGTTGCACCCACAAAAACGAAAAATGGCCGCGATGTGACGAACGCTATGAAATTAATCTTGGAGAATGATCGCACACCGAAAAATTTGCACGTCGACCGGGGTAAAGAGTTCTACAAAGGAGCCTTTAAGGCGCTCATGCATCAGCACAACATCCACATGTACTCAACGTACAGTAACATGAAAGCGGCGATCTGCGAACGCTTCAATCGCACCCTCAAGGAGAGAATGTGGAAACAGTTTACACGACGCGGCACTTACAAATGGTGTGATATTCTGCCTGCGATCGTCGCCGACTATAACAGCACCAGACATAGTACAATTAAAATGAAACCGTGTGACGTCACGAGCGGGACGATGATAATAAATAGTCCACCGACTCCACTGCAGCGGCGGCGGCGGCAGCGGCGCGCGAAGTTTACCTTGGGTGACAAAGTACGCATAAGCAAGTACAAACACGTCTTCGAGAAGGGCTACACGCCGAACTGGACTACTGAAATATTCACCATATCAGCTGTAATGCCCACATCACCCACCACCTACAAGTTGATGGATTACAACAGTCGACCGATTGAAGGCGGCTTCTATGAGGAGGAGCTGCTGAAAGCCCGACACCCTGACATATACCTCGTGGAAAAGGTGCTCAAGAAGCGTGCCAATCAGCTGTATGTCAAATGGCTAGGATTTGATAATTCGCACAACAGTTGGATAGATTATAAAATGTAGACATGTTGTGATACTGTATCAGTTCAACGTTAGCTATGGTAGTGACAAGACCTAAGCGCTGCGGTAAAGGGCTCCTCAACACGATCATCAGCAATCTGCCTGTGGAGTTACACGTCCCCGGATATCAGTACTGCGGCCCCGGTACGAAACTGAGTCGGCGACTAAAGCGCGGCGATCCCGGCATCAACCCGCTCGACGCGGCATGCAAAGATCACGACATTGCATACAATTTGAATAAATCGGTTGAAGCGAGAAATCAAGCCGACCAAATACTCGCAGAGAAGGCGTGGCAAAGGGTGGTTGCTAAAGACGCCGACTTGGGCGAAAAGGTGACCGCTTGGGGTGTGACCAATACGATGAAAGTGAAATCAAAACTCGGAATGGGTATGAAGAAGAAGAAGAATAAGAGTGGGAGCAAGATACACCTGCAGCAAATAGTAAATTCTGCAAAGGATTCAATGCAAGTGGGTGGTATATCACCAATAAAATCAGCACTACAAGGCGCTCGCGCGGCCCTTAGAAAGGTCGGCGGAAAGCGAAATGTGCGCATACCGCGTATCTTACCCATCCCCACAAGGGTTGGCGGGGTGCTCCCCTTCCTCATTCCCCTGTTGGCTGGACTCAGCGCCACTGGAGCGTTAGCGGGAGGAGCGGCCGGTATTGCGAAGGCTGTCAACGACGCCAGCGCTGCAAAACGTCAATTGGAGGAGAACAAACGTCACAATTCAACGATGGAGGCGATTTCTCTAGGCAAAGGCGTGTACCTGAAACCATACCGACAAGGGTTCGGACTCTACCTGCCAAAAAACGGGTAAATCTGCCGCGTCGAGCCCTCACCGATGCGGATCTGCTGAAATTTGCGAGGGCATTAAGAATACCACATTTCCGCGGTGTTTTCATGCGCAACGATTTGCCGCGGCGTGTTTGGAAATATGAAGCGTCTGTTGTGAATCTCGACGACAAGAGTCGGCCGGGGACGCATTGGGTAGCGTACAGGAAGAGTGGCGACACTGTAGTGTATTTCGATAGTTTTGGAGACCTTCGACCGCCGCAAGATCTAATGAAATATTTTAATGTAGCCAGCGTCGATTATAATTATAATAGATATCAGGACTATGATACGGTCGTTTGCGGCCACTTGTGCCTTAAGTTTCTCGCCGGAGAATTGTAATATTATTATTATATTTCTATGCATTATGAGTGCATATATTGTATCTAGCATATATGATTGAAATATATATTTAAGTGTGAACATACAGATGTATTTATTTGTGCAGAACCCTATTACCAAGCCATCTATCCATCAGTCTGCCAGTCCTTCTGTCTGTCGCCAGATTCATATGTGGCTCTGTCACTAAGCCGTCTGCCCATCCGTCTGTCTATATAACCCTCTTACTCGTGCGATTTGCATCAGTCGCCATGGATGAGTCTTTCATGTTAACGGTGTCAGGGGAATCCTCTACACTTCAGGCATCATATTTTCCTCCAATTGAATTATCCCCATTCAAACGTTACGCTCTCGGCCTCGTTGAGTTGCTGACTTTCAATTCCATTCCGAATATTGATGTGGGATACAACAGAGTACGTATAGGAGATGATGTCATCACAATACCCACCGGGAGTTATGAGATACAAGATATTGAACGATACCTACAGAGCGCTGTATCTCCGAGTGTCACCATAAGCCTGCAGCCCAACAACAATGAGCTGCGTAGTGAGATAAGGTGTACACAACCCGTAGATCTCACCGGCGAAGACTCAATCGCACGCCTGCTGGGATTCAAACGACGCGTACTCGCGCCAAATATCCTACACAAATCTGATTTACCAATCTCAATACTCAAAGTGAGTGCTTTGCGACTTGAATGCAACATTACTACGGGCGCCTATATGAATGAGCACCGAGTGCATACAATTCACGAATTTTTCCCAGCAGTTCCACCCGGATATAAGATCATTGAGGTACCGTCGCAAATCATTTACCTTCCAGTCGCCGTGCAGACAATACATACCCTGTTGTTGAAAATTGTCGATCAAGACGGCGCCGAGGTAAATTTTCGAGGTGAAACTATCACGATACGGGTGCATATTAAAACGTCATAAATGGGTATCGTGCACAACCCGAGGCGGACGCAAATCTATAATAGTACACCAACATGCCCGAAAGCCATCAGTCTTCGTACACCTCGCAAGGAGCGAACACATCCAGTAGGCGGGAGCCTAACACGTCAGAATATTCAATTTCTGAAGAGTCTGGGACTCCGTCTTCGTCATCGTCGTGGGCGAGAGTAAGAAGAGTCATCTGCTGCTCCACCTGCTTCATTAGACTACATTGGCGTCCAAGATGGCGGAAATGTTAGCCATTAAACGTGGAGTGCTGTTTGACGAGTCCATCGCGCACTATGAGATTCATGCACACCAACCGTATGCGTCATCGACCTACCACAACAACGATGAAGTCCGCATTGCAGTACAGAACCAAGATCTGTACATTCTGCCGAGCCATAGCGTACTGCACGTGCGAGGACGATTAACAGCAGCAGATGGCAGCACCGCAGCAGCAACGACGACGAGTTTCGCCAATATGGGCGTGTGCCACCTCTTTGAGCAGATTCGCTATGAGATAAATGCTGTGGAGATTGATCGAAACAAAAATGTCGGCCTCACAACCCTCATGAAGGGCTATGTCTCCCTGACTTCAGACCAGATCAACACTAATGTCGGCTGGTTGGAGGGTGATGATGACAAATTGACCAACGCCGAGGGATACTTTGATGTAGCCATTCCACTGAAATTACTTCTCGGCTTCGCTGAAGACTATCACCGAATCGTGGTGAACGCCAAACACGAGTTGATTTTGACGCGAGTCAATAACGACGCCAACGCTGTCATCTCAGCGGCCGATGGGGACTTTAAAATTACAATCCACAAGATTGAATGGCTGCTCCCCTATGTGAAAGTGGCGGATAAGGAGAAAATTCAACTACTCAATTACATCTCTCGAGATCCGGAGATTTCGATGAGTTTTCGCTCTTGGGACCTCTACGAATATCCATCACTACCGATGAGCACGAAACATGTGTGGGCCGTGAAGACTGCAACGCAACTCGAGAAACCGCGCTACGTCATCGTGGCCTTTCAGACGAAACGTAAAAATGCTGCGACGCAAGACGCCAGCTGCTTCGATCATTGCAAACTGAGTGATATTAAACTCTATCTGAATTCACAATGTTACCCGTACGTCAATCTGCATATTGACTTCAGTCGCAATCAATTTGCCGTGCTGTACGATTTGTTCTGCAGCTTTCAACGATCATACTATCAGAAAGAGGCAATGGAGCCTCTGATCACAAAGAAGCAATTTGAACAGAGCGCCCCTCTGATTGCCATAGATTGCTCTAAACAGAATGATAGCGTTAAAGCTGGTCCAGTGGACATCAAATTAGAGTTTGAATCACATGCTCCTTTTCCACCGCAAACGTCGGCCTACTGTCTTATTATACACGATCGCATAGTTCAGTACACACCCATCAGCGGTA
The DNA here is from genome assembly GCA_946902875.1 of Nematopogon swammerdamellus. Lineage (NCBI taxonomy): Eukaryota > Metazoa > Arthropoda > Insecta > Lepidoptera > Adelidae > Nematopogon > Nematopogon swammerdamellus. Next base: position 21,540,169 of record OX336347.1, on the reverse strand, counting down.
CAGTGCGCAAATTAATGTAGGTTGCCCCCACTTATGTAAATAGATGTGGCACTTTTTTCGAAATATTTTAGCATTAAGATTTAGTTGTACTAAGTGATTCTTGTAGTGTGTGAAACAAAAAATAAATATTTGCTGACGAAATTTAGGTTGCCCCATTTATGTAGATAATGGGTTTAAGTGACTTTTCTAAAACATATATCATGTACACTTTAGCATTAAGATTTGTGAAAATAAATAAACATTTCTGCTAACTTTTGTTTCATTTATGGGTGTGGGTGGGTTGAAATAAATGTATTCACTGTTAAATGTAAAAATATTTATTGAAAATTAATCATTTCAAGTTAAAGGCTCCATCGTCTGATGGCGCATACAAGTATGGCGAATAGCTCGGAATGTCGATCTCGTCCAATCCTTTTTTTTTGACTGTGGCGAAGTCAGCTCCCTTCATTATGTAGACGAAAGCGCAGCGGTCTAGCCTCGTGTTCTCCTCCCACGGTGTGTCTTCCGGTCGCCACTGGTTGAGTGTTCCTCCGCAGTAAAAGCACGCCACTTTGTCACCAAAACCAGTGTAGAAAAACCCAGCCTTAACCATTTCTTCAGGCTTCTGCCGGAGGGCGCGTGGCCAATCGTTGAATGTTTGAAAACGTGCCGACTCGGACGAATAGCGCTCGTGCCTCGGCCCCGAGGTGTGCACGTGGATAGTCGTTAGCGACATTGTAGCGGTGGGCGCAGGCGTGCAGCTCGGCGTAATGTTGGCGGCTGACTGCTCATCGTTGTCGACTGCGGTCACAGTGAGCGTGTCGGAATTTTTAAATGCACCAGCCAAACTTCCCCGCCGCCAAAGCCCGACGGCGACGGGGCGCCATGTCTGCATTCCTACACCATTAGGCTCCAACCTACCTGACTGACGATGCCTTAGTCATGCTGAGTATGAATACATTTCACAGAACAATTGTTAATGTTATATTTCTATTCAATGCGTAAGCGGAGTCAGTCGTTCCTACAGGTTGCTACAGGTTTAAACCTGCCTCCCGACAATAGAGGTGAATCAACTACCCCTTATCAGGTAGACAATACGCACCACTCTTAGTTTATCTACCTCTATTTACCTGCGCTCGGTCGGCAGGGGTACTGTGGAGGGGTGAAGGGTGGGGCGAAGGGTGTGGCAGGGGCGGGGCGGGGTAGGGGGCAGGGGCGAAGCCTCGGTGCATGTGGAACCATGCTGGTGGGGTGCAGCACCCTGGAGCTGAACCATGACTCCGAAGGCCTAAGTACGCCTCAAATGGATGGGGCGCAGCACCCTGACCTAGCACCCTGGACCTGAACCCTGAATCTGGAACCCTGAATCCTGAATCCTAAGGCCTGAATCCTGAATCCGAAAGTCTGAACCCTGAATCCGAAGGCCTACGTACACCCTCCAAATTGATGGGGCGCAGCACCCTGACCTGACACCCTGGAGCTGAACCCTGACTTCGAAGCCCTACGTACACCCCAAATTAGGCCACGCCCCCTGATTCTCGGACTTAGAAAAATCACGAGTGTGTGCTCGGAGCCCTATATGTATACTACTGCACGAAATTACAGAAAACTTAATGAGGTTAAAATGTTTAATTAATTCTGACTCGAGAGGTTGTTATGCTATGCTGCCTACATTCCTACTGTTCTGTGTCGCGGGTATGTCGCGGCTGTGCTCTTTGCATGCGTGGGCCCGGCAGGACCATATTTATTTTTCTTCTGTATGTCTATTGATACGATATTAAGATCAACTAAGTAATAGATGTTGCGGTAAATAACTTTGTTGTTTATTGTTTATTGAGCATTCATATGGCAGTAAGACTGCCGTTCGAACTTGGCACAATTTGTTCTATTCTCTACAACTCATTAACCTATTTTTATTATGGTTTTTATTTTCACATTTTTACCATATTTATATTAATTTTACATATTTTATAATATTATACAAAAACTTATAAAAATACACAAAATTAATAAAAATCTAAATAAAAACGGTAAATATCCGCCGGCGGCGGGACGCAGGCCTCCAAGCACGCCGGCGGGTGCAGGCCATGGCTACGGAGCTCTCCGAGACGACGCGAGGCAAGCTACGAGCGATAGGTGGTGGTACTAGACACGTAGGCCACCACCACCCCCATCTCGGAGAGCTCCGTATCCGCCGGGCTGCGGGGCGACGTCACGCAGCTCTTCTATACTTGAAAGGCCTCTTGCGTGCGTCGCTGTGGCGCACGGCGCTGCACCGGTAGCGGAGGCTGCAAGCGGGCGGGACACAGGCCGGCCGCGATAGCCCCAAGCTAACCGGTGGCGGCGGACTTCGTCCCGTCGTAGCTGGTGTGGCGGGGCGCGTCCCTGGTTCGCCACCCTCACCGGCAGACGCGGGCGATGGACCTATTTATTATTATTTTTTCATTTTGGAAAAATTGCTATGTACGTCATTTTATTGACATATCGCAATTTTGCGATTTACGTCATTTTATTCACAAAAAGACAAAACAACGTGAGAATATTACTCAGTCAGTTTTAAACAATATAAAAAATACCTAACCTAAAAACATAATAACACTAAAACCATATGTACCATGTTCATATGGCTTATAAAATATATTTATATATATATATTAAATATTGTAAAATTACATTACTTGGTACATTTAATTATTTACTGGAAATATTATATAATTAACCAGCTTTTCCCGCGGCTTCGCTTCGCTCACAGCTCAGGCCGCCGATAACATAGTGTTATCATTTATAATCTAAAACAATCTTGAAAAGTGACAGAATATAAAAGTGAAAACCGTATGTAAATCGATAAATTGGTTCTCGAGTTATAAGGATATTCATATATTGACGTACGTTACACGGGCGGTCGATCGCAGAAACTTCGCTTTTTATTTATTACTTTCCTCGTTGTTGCAACGACTCAACCACTATCTAACTAGGAACTAGGGAGTAACTAGCATCCCTTATTTCTTGCCATCTATCTTATCTCCCCAACACTCGTCGCAGAGAGGCTCATCGCTCTTTTGTTGTTGATATGGGCTTTTGAGAACAAAAATCGTTCCTTTGTCGCACCGCGAGGGTGTGGAACCGTCTTCCGGCGAGTGTATTTTCTGAATACTTTAACCTGGGGGTCTTCAGACGTCGTATCAATACTCTAAACAGCCCAGCATCAGTTCGCAAATCTCCAGTAGATTATGTATATGGCGTCTGTCTGAGCGAGGTAAATTTGACCCTGTAGATTGCGCCTTTGGACCAACGGCACCACAAGCCATAAAAATTTGCTTTATTGGTACCGTGTGGGGCCGGTACTTTAAAAGAATAGCCCCACTACATCTCTGCCCGTGTATGTCGTAAAAGGCGACTAAGGGGTATGACTCCCTTCTTATATTACTAGGTGGTAGGGTTTAACCCGCCTGGGTTGGTACCACCGCACTGAATGAACGGTCGGTCGAAACGGCTATGTAAATAGTTTGTGTTTTCCGTCCAATTCAGTGTAGCCGGCACGACCGAAGGGAAGCACTGACGTGGCACCTAGTTCACCCGGTGTTATGGGCTGACATCACGGATGTTATAGGTGATGTAGCCAACCGTGTCAGTTTCCATAAAAAAAAAAATAGTTGGAGATATTGATCCTGCCGTGCGCACGCATACGGATCACGCCCACTGACAGGGCGCAACACGCAGGCTTACCGGCCTAGTACCACGTTGAATTCCTAATTGAAACGTGACTGACGGAAGCCTAAACGAATGTTCCTCTGTTTCAGGCTCGCGGCGGAATGTCGACAAAGCGAGCGCCGTAAGACCGAGGGTAAGTAACAGGTGGAGTGGGGTCCGAATCCACTAGAGGAAATATTTCATTGAAACATTTTTAGGGTGCCGTATACCAAAATGGTAAGAAAGGAACCCTTGTCGCGAGACGCACGTGTCTGTCTGTCTGTATCTCACAGACATGCCCTTAACTTACGTACATACATACAGAACACGCGCTGTAATCAGCAACAAGCAGAGTAATCGGTGTTGTGCTGCAAGGACACTGGTAAATCTCAGGATCAACACAGACCACCACGTTACGTAAGCCCTTACGATAAACGCATAGAAAACTTTTTGACGTGATAACGTCACGTCTTATAAATTGATGAACACCGGCTGCACGCACGAAAAAGTGTGACGTTCCACTATATCTGCATCTAATGACATATCGTTGTAACGCTTTATTTCTCAAGGATTTCAAAATAATGTATAATTTTTTGGATGTTTTTATTCCTACAAAAACGTGTTAAAAAAGTAAGTCATTCCGAAAAAATTAATTCTAAATAAAAAAGTCGCATAGAATCCTCGGCGCATGAAGTGAGTTCATGCTTGACCGGTTTTTATCTTATCTCCTCATAGGCCTTTTTATCCTCGAAATACTTGACAGAGCACCTAACTACTTGAAATAAATGGATTTTTCCTAAAGAGAAAGTATTCTTCACAAATTTTCTTTGTGTGCAAATAGGATGGCGGTTGAACTGGGAATTTTTTATCAAATAAAAATTAATATTTTTCAAGTATGTACCTTCCTTTTATGAAAATACTTTCACATTTTTCAATATAACTTTTATACCGTCCTTCTGTTGACTATCCGTTTGACTACATACCTTTTTAGGGTTCCGTATCCGGTACGGGACCCTATTACTAAGCCTACGCCGTCTGTCTGTCTGTCCGTCCGTCCGTCTGTCCGAGGGCTGTATCTCTTGAACCGTAATAGGTAGCCCGTTGAAATTTTCACAAGGAATGTGTTATTATGGCCGATATAACAATTAATAATAAAAATAAGAAAAATTCAAAAATTCACGGGGGTTCCCAGAAGAAACCAAAAAGTGTATGCGCGCGCGCCATCTCCCGAATGGATTATGAAGCATGACATTAACTAATATGAAGCATTTCATAACACGCCATCTAGATGGCTTGAGTAGCGCCAGCCGTGACATGGCGATACGGGACCCTCGGTGCGCGAGTTCGACTCGCACTTGGCCGGTTTTTTAACCCCCGACGCAAACGGAAGTGTGTTATAATAAAGTTTAACGTGTATGTGTATGGGTGTGTCTGTCTGTGCCATCGTAGCTCCCAAACGGGTGAACAGATTCGGATGCGGTAATTGTGCAAAAATTACCGCCCCCTAGATTTCTAAAGCTATAATTTAGATTTTATTAGAGTTAGTAGTTATTAAGCCATAGATTAAAGAAATACTGCAAGTTTTTTTGTAATAGTTGCGGCAAAAAAATATAAAATGATTCTTTAACAAGAATAAATAATGGTTTGCCTGAACCATCGCTGTACCTTTTATTTTCGAAAACACAATTATTTCTGTAAACATTCAATATAAATATATTGTGTGGTGGTACTAAACACTCGGTGCGCGAGTCCGACTCGCACTTGGCGGATTTTTTAGGTCATCTGGCCACCTAGCCTGGCGTTTCGCGTAAAGTTTGCTTGTTTGTGGCCTGCATTCGAGCTAATCCAGCGGTTATCAGGCGTGCGACAGATGTGCCCAGTCCACTGCCAATTTTCTTAGCAAGGCATCTTGTCATTCTTCCTTAGTGCCCGTTTATGAAGTGTGCGGGGAGAGATGCTTTTTTTCTCAATTTCAAAAACACTCTTTGACTAAAATACAGACTTAGGTACCTTACTTAATGTCATTCAAATTTCGTCCCGGCAAAGGATCCATCAGCAGCTGAAAACTTTGCTCGCAAAATTTCAAAATATTTCTCTCTTCCGTCACATCGGCGCCGCCATTTGTGCGGCAAAGTGAAGTTAGTGGCCAGCCTTGGGCGGCGGTGACGGGGCATGGGGGGGGCGTGAATTCAGACGTAAATCGAGTATTTTATTTCATTTCAGTCGTAACACAACAATCATGGATGGAAGTACAAAACAGGGCACACAAACCAATAAATGCGTGCTCAAATAATCATCCCAAAAATTATGTCAACCCATTCTATCTATCTACACGGTGTTGTAACGGCCAGTATAGCAAGGACGGCCTAACCCGAGGCCGCACACACAGTCATTTCTCTAATACAAATGCTTGACATGCGCATAAACATGGCCTGAGCACTACTACACTCGCAGAATTTTATGCTCACCGTCATGCGTGAATGTATTTGTACGCCTCAGGTTAGAACGAACGACCTATACATTTTAAGAAGTGATTACTGGGATCAATAGTAACAAAAAAGTCAAATAACTTTTTTCTGAATTTCCTTTAAATAAAAAGTTACAGTTTTCATACAAACTAATTGATTTATTTAAGTAGTCTAAAAAGGATCTTATGTTCCGCACGCACGAACCTGGGAATGAAATGCGCGCGGGGAGTGAGCGAGCAAGGACGAGTGAGCGAGGAGATGCGCGGCGACACGGCGCGGCGTGAGTTTTTCGACCCCGACCGTTCCCGCGCCAGCACGCTCCCCCCGCGCGCGTTATAAATCATAATATTACACTTGACGAAAACATAAATTTCAAAAATGTATAGCTCGAAAACTAGACACTTCAGAGAAAAAGTTTATTTGCTTTTTTGTCTCGGAAACCATTATTTTTTTATTTTTTTTTATTGAAACTGACACCGTTGGCTACATCACCTACAACGTCCGTGATGTCAGCCCATAACACCGGGTGAACTTGGTGCCACGTCAGTGCTTCCCTTCGGTCGCGCCGGCTACACTAAACTGGACGGAAAACACAAACTATTTACATAGCCGTTTCGACCGACCTTTCATTCAGTGCGGTGGTACCAACCCGGGCGGGTTAAACGGGTAATATAAGAAGGGAGTCATATCCCACATGAGGATTGCACTGGCGAAATTAATGTACTGGCCGTTACAACAACCTGTATACTAATATTATAAAGAGGTAGAGTTTGTAAGTTTTTAAGTTTGTAAGTTTGATTGGATACATACATCGAGAAAAGAAGGCAGATCAAGGATATTACTTTCATAAACAAGTTGATTCATCATTAAATAGATTCTCCTTATTTGTTAAGTAAGTTAAGTTTTCGTTGCCCTACTAAGGCAACGAGATGTCTTAACACTTTTCATATCGCCAAAGTGAGTACCAATTATAGTAAAAATTCTTTTACTAACCGGAGTTGTGCTACTTATGACAACTTCTTCTCCTGTCTTGATATATTTCATGTATCACTCAGCCATCTCAAAAGGTCAGCGATCGAAACAGTAAATGATGAAACAGGTGTTAAAGCGGGCAGATGAGAATTGTGTGAGGGTAGGTTGGGTTGGTTTTCTTGCTAGGTACATGGTAGGTATGTACTTCTTATCAATGTATTTCCTATGGTTAAGTAATTGGTTGATTTTCGTGTGTTGGTATTAGTTAGTTTTTGATGTTTTCTCTCTTTTAGGTTAATTTATTAATCATGAACGCACTTAATACGGATAACTTTATGTAGAAAACTTTATTGGTCTCTGTGTAATTAATGTTAGTACTTACTCCTTTTTACGATGACTGTATGTTTTCCCAATAAAAAAAAAACAATAAAAAAAATAGCGTCACGCTTGTTTCCCAGGGTGAAGAACGCAGTACGCATAACCGACGAGCATGCACGAAGAACATTATGAGAGGGGAAGAGGCGGAAGATTTGTGTCAGGATCGCGGCACGTGGAGATCCGTTGTCTCTGCCTACCCCACACCACCGGTGTGACTATGAATGTTTTTTTTTATGTAAACCAGCATGGGTGGCTGTGCCGAGAGACCAATGGTGCAGTCGACAGGGCCAAAATCACCTCTCCTCGCGAAACCACGCTCAGTTAGGTGCCATCCCAGCAGATTTGCGGACTGTTGCTAGGCTGTCTAGCCCGTTAATACGACGCTTGAAGACACTCAGGTTAAAGGATTCAGGAAATACACTCGCCGGAAGACAGTTCCACACTCTAGCGGTGCGACAAAGAAACGATTAGAGAACCGATGGGTCCTCAAAAGCCCAATGTCAATAACAAAAGGGTATGTAATGTAAGTTTGGATGGACAAATTCTTTGACCAATATTTAGAAAGGACCTTCAGGATTGTTACATACAGACAATGAGAGCGCAGCCGCGAGCAAAAGCTAGTCAATGCAACCACAGATACGCAAAATTTACAAATTATTTTTACTATGCGTATTGGTGTAAATGTTGCTACAGATTCACAATATAATATTTTTTTACACGAAATTACGTATACGATATACGATTTGGTTGATAGTGAATTGGCCCCCTAGAAGGGGGGATGGGCGGGTGGAGCAACACAGAGCAGAAACAAAGTGACTCTTTTCAGGAAAGTGATCCTTTTAGGGCAAAATGGCTGTGAGTGACTTGTTTGAACTTTGAAAGTGCCTAGTTTATTCAACCACAAGTGAAAGTGAAAATATAAAAGCACGCAAGCATTTTCTCGTATGTTTTCTTATAATTTCAATCTCAAAATATTACACAATTTCGAAATTCAGAAAGACTAAGTCTCTAAAAGCTATTTAACTAACGACAACTTAAATTCGTAACTCGATAAGCCTTCTCTATCGAAGTGTTTTTAAACGGTTTTTTTTCTTTAAAAGTTTTTAACTTTTTTTAAAGTTTTTAAGTTTATAAAGACAGAGATGGCACTACATTCAAACTAATTAATTCTAAAACAATAGAAAATTAAATAATGTTCATAATATGTTTGCTAGTATTAACAGTACAGCCATGTATTAATATAACACACAGCTACTATAATAACTAAACTAATGACTTACAAAAAATCCTCCTCAAACGTAATTACCAAAACAATTTTTTATAGAACCTGTGATCTACACCCCTGATGTCATCCTAGCAGCCATGTCACTGCATATTTTGACAAGTTTAGCATGAATGCTGAATAAAGTATGTATACATTAATAGGCTACTTAGGGAACCTAGCCATACGACGTGATCGATTTGGAGGGAGTTCTTATTCAACCTGTCACTTTTTTTTTTACAATTTAAAAAAAAAATTAAGACTAAAAACGCAGCGACATTCTGAGACACAAAAACAATCGCTTCGGTAGCGTGGACTGATACTGTTTTTCCTAAGAACCGACAGGCACTGTTAAATTACATCATAAGTATTCACCTGGTCACATTCAAAAGTGATCCTTTAAGACGAGACGGAAGTTAACTTTCTCCATTCAAAATCGTCTTTCGGGGTGTATGTTTTTTACGACCCTGAACTTTATCGAATTTTACAATTATTTTTTGTTGTAATAAGAACTGTCGAATCTACGTTCCTACGTCTTTTTATTTCTTGAATATCTAAAGTGAGGACTCAATAAAGCTTCATGAACTACAAGACATAACAAAATAAATAAATGTAATTTTTTCGGTCCAAATACAAATTTTAAGCTCCGCTGTATATTTAATCTAAACAAAAACGACAAAGACAGGAACGTAGATTGCACCGTCCTTAAGATAAGAAAAAACTATTTGTAAAAATCGGATAAGGTTTAGGCAGCTAGAAAACATAAATGCCAAAATATGATTTTGTATGGAGAAAGTTAACTACCGTCTCGTCTTAATACTTAATCTACATAGATATATATTACATTTACTATAATCTTGCTCATATTTTTGAGTATTAGAATGTACCTACCTAAAGAACAAATTGTAACAAGTTCGAATGCTTCGATTTCAGTTTTACTGCTACACGAATGATCAATAAACTATAAACAATACGTAATCCAAAACGTAGGAATTTCTAGTTAACAGTAGATAGAGAGAGCTAAATACATTTTAAAATTAAAATTATGTATAACGCACAAGTATGCAATGGAACTTCATTTTTAGGATTCTATAGCCAGCAATGCTACAGAAAATACAGAATAAAATTGATCAGGTGTTTCTCTCCAAATAAGGCAGCGACATGGCAGATTCGTTTCTAACTCAATCAATTGTAATTTGTAACCTCAATGTCTATCGCTCATTAATTTCTGGGAACCATCCTGAGGTGGAGTGGACTAGTGGGCGTAATGCCGAACGCCCTCGCGTCGAACTTCAGGTTCTCCAGGGTCTGGTCGCATCTCTCCAGCTTGTAACGTCGCAGGATTCTGATCAGACCCAGCGCTACCTGTACCTTCGAGAATCGGAGACCTATGCAAATTCGGTGCCCTTCTCCGAAGGCCAGGTACGTGTAGGGATGCCGCTTCTGCACTTCCTCAGGAGAGAACCTCTCGGGATCATACTTTTCCGGCTCCGGGTAGTACTTGGGGTCGTAGTGTATCGCCCACACCGGGATGTGAACCCTCATGCCCTTCGGCACCCGCAGTCCGTAGTCGGCAAACTTGTAGTCGTTCATACACTCGCGCGTTATCACACCGAGCACCGGATACTTCCGCAACGTCTCAGACATCACCATGTCTAAGTACTTCATGTCCTGGATAGATTCGTACGTCACTTCCCCGTTGTAGTTCTTCAAAACTTCGTCTATTTCTTCCACCACACGCTGCTGAATCTCCGGATGCTTCCCGAGCTCGTACAGAGTGAAGCTTAGCGCCGTCGAGGATGTCTCGAAACCGGCTCCGAAAAATACTAACGCCTGCGACGCCATCATGGTGTCGGTCGCCTCGATCTTAATCCTCTTGGCTTCGCCCAGCTCGTTCCGCACTCCATCGCCCTCCACGAAACCTTTTTCTTTGAACTTCAGAAGTAAATCGACGAGATCGTTGCGTCCGATAGGCTTGTTGCCCCGTGATTCAAATCCCTGTTTAGCCAGATTAATGAATATATTGTCAATTCCATCTGAAATAAGTGGATTATTATTGTCAAACATGCGGTAAAGGTTGGGCCAGACTTGTTGTATATACGTCTTCAATGCCTTTTTGTTACTCAAATGGTTCATTTTATCGGCCACCTTCTTAATAGTGGTGTCTTCTTCAACGAGAGTATCGAATTGCAATCCAAATATGCAGGATCCAATCACTTCCAGAATATATTTAGTGGCGATAACCTTGAAGTCCTGCACGCTGGACTGGCTGTACAAGACATCGAGGTAGCCGTCCAGTTTGGCTCCGCTGTCCGCGACGAGATGGAACATGCTCTTCAGCTTGGCGGACGAGAACATGGGATTGAGATTGGATCGGAGCGCCTTCCAGTTGTCTCCCGATGTTGAGAACACGTTGGCAGCCATGAACGGATCCCGGAATTCGTGATCGACGAGCATTCTTCCGCTAAAGTTGTAGAAGTCCTTTGCCATGATGGTCTTGATCATCTCGGGGTCTCGGGGAATGAGAACGGGCTCGGTGGCGTAGTAGGCTCCGACGAACGGCTCGTTAGGGAACTGCTTGTATATATTCTCGGCTGTGACTCCAAAGGTCTTTTTGAATGTGAAATAGTCCTTGTAGTTCCCGAGGATCGGGAACGGTATCGGACCCGGCACATTCCTTCTCTTCCAGTAGGTGTATTTTACAGTAAAGAATAAGAACACTAGAGTCGAAGCTCCGATAAAAAGCAGAGTTAGCAACTCCATGTTTCGGATATAATCACTTAAATGGGATCTGACTCAACTGATATTCAGAGTAGTACTAATGAATGTTACAATCGCGTTGGCTTTATATATATACGGGTCTCCACGTGTTGTTCTTATGTATCCACTACAATGTTGATGTTATTTTAAGAATGCCTTATCAATCCTGCTTATCAATTATTTGCTTATGCTGTTTCGTGAACTTGAATTCGATGATACAAACAATGATGAGCACGACCTAAGTGCGCACTAAATTTCATTTATCGGTAAGATTTTTAGGGTTCTGTATTCAGCCGCAGATTAGTTTTTTTTTATGGAAGCTGACACGGTTGACTACATCACCTACAACATCCGTGATGTCAGCCCATAACACCGGGTGAACCAGTTGCCATGTCAGTGCTTCCCTTCATTTCATGTTGTTGTCTCACTGAATGTATATCTTACTGACTAATGTAATGACTATGACTATCTGTAGTCTGTATCATTATCTTTCTATCTACTTGACTGACTGTCTAATTAATTATAGACAGTCTGCCCACCTGCGCCTGTCTGACTCTGTCTGACAGGTCATCTGAGTGGTTGTTTAACTGACTGAGTAACTGTTTGTCTGTTGACGATCGGACTGACTGCCAGCTTGTCTGTATTTTATTTTATCTTTGTCTTCTTTCTATCTGTCGGTCTGTTTGATTGACATTCTGGCAGAGATAAGCAGAGTCAAATTGAGATAAGCAGAGTCAAATTAAGATTAACGTGCAGCGAAAGAAAATAGTAATACCTACTAGATAGCTGCTACGGAACCCTCTCTGTATAGACAGATACTATACTGACAGACAAGTATTAGAAAATAGTAGTATCTACTACGGAACCCTATGTATAGACAGATATTATAATGACAGATAAGTATTAGAAAATAGTAGTAGCTGCTACGGAACCCTCTGTAAAGACAGATATTATACTGACAGATAAGTATTAGAAAATAGTAGTACCTACTAGATAGCTGCTACGGAACCCTCTCTGTATAGACAGATTTTATACTGACAGAAAAGTATTAGAAAATAGTAGTAGCTGCTACGGAACCCTCTGTATAGACAGATATTATATTGACAGATAAGTATTAGAAAATAGTAATACCTACTAGATAGCTGCTACGGAACCATCTCTGTATGGACAGATTTTACACTGACAGACAGTATTAGGTAGGTACTTTGTTTATACACACTTTGTAATAATAACACGATGACTCGGCAATTTTGAAGCAATACACACACACACACACGCATGGTATAGATATCACCGTGATATCGCACACATATTCTGTTGTCAGAATGACGATGCATTTTTTTTGGTCAGCATGCTTCTGCAATTTTTATTGGAATTTTTTTGTTGATAAATATTATGCTGAATAATTGTGAATGTCGATCCGCTGCGATTCCGCGATCACTGTGATTTGACAATTTATTGTTTTTAATTTTTGGTCTGCATGATTCTATTATTAGCATAGATACGTACACGAGTGCAAAAGTGTCGAATAAACATGACAATAACTTTTAGTTTTTTTTTTATCTCCACTATCATAAAGAGCAACTTCTGTCGATCTATAATGTAATTACAAAACTTTTGTTAGCCTCGGTAGCTCAGTGGTGCGGTCGGTCGACTGTTGTTAAGCAACCCTGAGCGCGGTCAGTACTTGGAAGGATGACCGCTCGACCGTTGGAGGCTGACCGTGGTTCGGAATCAAAGTAAAACTGTAGGTCCCTTCCCATTTTACCTTACTAGGCTAGGTACGTGGTAGGGCTTATCCCGCCCGGGTTGATACCACCGCACTGAATGAAACGTCGCGTCGGTCGAAACGGCTATTCAGCAGACAGTTCAGTGTAGCCGACATGAAATGAAGGGAAGCACTGGCATGGCGCGCGCCTAGTTCACCCGGCGTTATGGGCTGACATGACGAATGTTTTAGGTGGTGTAGCTAGCCAACCGTGTCAGTTTTCATTAAAAAAAAAAGTGTACCCAACACGGAGGGAGGCGCGCTGCCACCCCTGTAGATATCCACCCCACGAGGGTCTGTACACCCGGGAGGTGAAACCCTGGCTCGTTCAAATCTAATTTATTTGCAGCTAATGCCTCCCACCCAAAGACATTCTTGCCTCCTCCCTTGTGTGTGAGCGGCGTGCTCGAGGCGTGAGTGAGGGAGAAAATACACTTTGTGAATGAAAAATAAGTAAGTAAAGTTGGCGTATAAAACTGAGATACGCCTGGATACGAGAGATACGCCGCGCCGTCCGTCCTAGGGCTGTATCGTTTGAACCGTAATAGGGAGCCGGTTGAAATTTTCCCAGAATATTTGGTATTATGGCGGACGTGCCAACAAAATAAAGATGGAGCCACAGGTATTTATAACTTGTATTGTAGAAGGCCAAATATAGACGAATATAGTTTTTTGGCAGAACAGATGGTGTAGGTAGCGGATAAAACTCTTCATTATCCTATTACTTTATTACGTTATAACTTTATAACTTTATTACTTTATAACTTTATTACTTTATTACTTTATTACTTCATAACTTTATTACATTATTACTTTATTACTTTATTACTTTATTACTTTATTACTTTATTACTTTATTACTTTATTACTTTATTACTTTATTACGTTATTACTTTATTACTTTAATTACTTTAAGTGAGCTAAACTTTTGTATCGGCTCTAACGATTTGGATGAAATTGGGTATTTAGATAATGTTATTTTTTCAAGTCTATCTAGATAGGTATAGACGCCGAGCGAAGCTCGATCGCCCAGGTACTTATATTGATATATGATATATTGATGAAAAGGTAAAAGGCAATAAACATTTATTTCAGTTTTTTCAGTTTTTTCTGCCAATTGTACGACTGTGGAGTCTGTCTCGAATGCGTAGGGGAAAAAACTTTTGCGTGGTGAAAAATTTATAAAATTAATAAATTTTTTCTTGCAAGGAAGGATACTCGTGTTTGTACAATCATATTTTTTGTCGGCCAATAGATTTGTGCTTTTGTAAAATATTTAAGACTAGCTGTTGCACGCGGCTTCGCTCGCATGAATTAGTATTTCAAACGAAGAAAGAATGTAATTAAGGGCGAGGCCACCGGCCGTGCTGGGTTCAGGTAAACAATAAACCGTCTCGAAGAAAGTAAGTAACAAAGGGCGAAACCGGAGGCCGAGCTGCGTTCAGGAAAAAAATAAAACTTTTCGAAGAATGTAAGTAACTAAGGTCGAGGCCGAAGGCCGAACTGCGTTCAGGAAGGGGATAATCCTTTTCGAAGAAAGTAATAAACACACAAACACACATACTACAGCAAAAGAGTCGTGACGGTCGAAGTCTTACACTTTTTTCGGTCTTTCATTTTTTTTTATGGAATCTTACACAGTTGGCTACATCACCTACAACGTCCGTGATGTCAGCCTATAACACCGGGTGAACTAGATGCCATGTCAGTGCTTCCCCCTTTGATCGAGCCGGCTACACTGAACTGGTCGGAAAACACAAACTATTTACATAGCCGTTTCGACCGACGTTTCATTCAGTGCGGTGGTACCAACCCGGGCGGGTTAAACCCTACCACCAAGTAAGATTAGGAGGGAAAGGACCTACAGTTTTACGAGGAATCCGAACCTCGGTCAGCCTCCAACGGTCAGCGGTCACCCATCCAAGAACTGACCGCACCCAGCGTTGCTTAACATTCAATAGCGACAGTTGACTGTCTGCACCACTGAGCTATCGAGGCTGACAAATTCTCATATCTCAGGCTCATTCACCAACTGTCTGGAGTGTAACGTGCGATAAGGAACTTTGTTACAAAACATATAGGTATATTTTAACAGGTCTAGTGGTAGGTACATTGATAAAAAGGTAATTCAAAGCCGAAATTGCTATCTTTTTTAGAAAAAGAAAGAAAAAATAATATTTTAAGCGTATAAAAAGTTATATGTATACATGTTTATTATCTGTCCGTGACGATAATTCCAGAACGTAAGCTTAATAAATCTAAAAAAAAAATATATATTATAAGTAACGTTCAAACTTTGACAGGCTTTTCTGTTACAAGCCAGAAAAATCGGTCCCCGATCGCGCGAAAAAGTTACAACACTCAGTCGTCGCTCGAACAGCTATCGACGACAGGGGGGGGGGGGGGGGGGGGGGGGGGGGGAGTGACGTCCGAAGAGCAATAACGCCGCCAGTGGGACGACACGTGACGTCCGCTGAGCGTTCGGTGTCGTCTTTCAGTCGATAGTCTGTCGACTTGAGTGATTGGAGATAAAACTTTCATCCGATATACTATTATTATAGAGACAGAAATCGTGGAATTGGATGGGACACACATACGTATCAGACGCTGTATCCCGACAATCGGGGTTAGCAGAGTAATCGCTGTTGTACTGCAAGGACACTGGTAAATCTCAGCATCAACACAGACCATGTCAGCCTCGGTAGCTCAGTGTCTCGGTCGACTTTTTTTTTTTTTTTTTATTGAAACTGACACGGTTGGCTACATCACCTACAACGTCCGTGATGTCAGCCCATAACACCGGGTGAACTAGGTGCCATGTCAGCGCTTCCCCCTTTGATCGTGCCGGCTTGACTGTTGTTAAGCATCGCTGGGCGCGGTCAGTATACTTGGATGGGTGACCGCTCGATCGTTGGAGGCGGACCGTGGTTCGGATTCCACGTAAAACTGTAGGTCCCTTCTCTTCTTACGTTAATAGGTGGTAGAGTTTATCCCGCCCGGGTTGGTGCCACCGCACTGAATGAAACGTCGGTCGAAATGGCTATGTAAATAGTTCGTGTTTTCCGTCCAGTTTAGTGCGTAGCCGACACGAAATTAAGGGAAGCACTGACATGGCACCTAATTCACGAGCTGACATCACGGATGTTGTAGGTGATGTAGCCAACCGTGTAAGTTTCCATTAAAAAAAGTGGGTTTTCCCACAGAACCGATGCTCACACAACTTCAAAAACCTTACCGAATCATGACTAACAAATGGTATTGCAATCACTTGCCCCAGCGAGGCGTATAGTTTGAGCCCGTCGTCCATTTGGCAAGGATTTACTGAATCGATCTACTGAAGACAGGCCTGTATTAGTTCATTGGATTACCTCAGGACGGAAGGGCCTTAAAGGACCTCACTTAAAGCGGTCGAATCCGGCGGGCAATCGGATTTGAGGAGCTTGTCGGATATTCTTTGAGGATAAACGGCCTGAGGTCAAAGGTAATGGGTGTTATGAGCTCGAGTTAGTTCTTTACGAGTAGGCAGGTGGAGTGGAGAGTATCTGCTTGTAAGGTAAAGGTTTGCCTTCCTGCTTTGTTATGTAAAGGTTTGTCTTCCTGCTTGGTAGGGTAAGGTTTGCCATCTTGCTTGTAAGGTAAAGTTTTGCCTTCCTGCTTTGTTATTGATAGGTTTGCCTTCATGCTTCTAAGGTAAAAGTTTGCCTTCCTGCTTGTAAGGTAAGGGTTTGTCTTACTGCTTGTAAGGTAAAGGTTTGCCATCTTGCTTGTAAGGTAAAGGTTTGCCTTCCTGCTTTGTTATGTAAAGGTTTGCCTTCGTGCTTGTAAGGTAAAGGTTTGCCTTCCTGCTTGTAAGGTAAGGGTTTATCTTACTGCTTCTAAGGTAAAGGTTTGCCATCTTGCTTGTAAGGTAAAGGTTTGCCTTCCTGCTTTGTTATGTAAAGGTTTGCCTTCGTGCTTGTAAGGTAAAGGTTTGCCTTCCTGCTTGTAAGGTAAGGGTTTATCTTACTGCTTCTAAGGTAAAGGTTTGCCATCTTGCTTGTAAGGTAAAGGTTTGCCATCTTGCTTGTAAGGTAAAAGTTTGCCTTCCTGCTTTGTTATGTAAAGGTTTGCCTTCGTGCTTGTAAGGTAAAGGTTTGCCTTCCTGCTTGTAAGGTAAGGGTTTATCTTACTGCTTCTAAGGTAAAGGTTTGCCATCTTGCTTGTAAGGTAAGGGTTTATCTTACTGCTTCTAAGGTAAAGGTTTGCCATCTTGCTTGTAAGGTAAAGGTTTGCCATCTTGCTTGTAAGGTAAAAGTTTGCCTTCCTGCTTTGTTGTGTAAAGGTTTGCCTTCGTGCTTGTAAGGTAAAGGTTTGCCTTCCTGATTGTAAGGTAAGGGTTTATCTTACTGCTTCTAAGGTAAAGGTTTGCCATCTTGCTTGTAAGGTAAAGGTTTGCCTTCCTGCTTTGTTATGTAAAGGTTTGCCTTCGTGCTTGTAAGGTAAAGGTTTGCCTTCCTGCTTGTAAGGTAAGGGTTTATCTTACTGCTTCTAAGGTAAAGGTTTGCCATCTTGCTTGTAAGGTAAAGGTTTGCCTTCCTGCTTGTAAGGTAAAGGTTTGCCTTTCTGCTTGTAAAATAAAGGTTTGCCTTCCTGCTTGTAAGGTAAGGGTTTATCTTACTGCTTCTAAGGTAAAGGTTTGCCATCTTGCTTGTAAGGTAAAGGTTTGCGTTCCTGCTTGTAAGGTAAAGGTTTGCCTTTCTGCTTGTAAAATAAAGGTTTGCCTTCCTGCTTGTAAGGTGAATATTTACCTTCTTGCTTGTAAGGTAAAGGTTTGCCTTCCTGTTTGTAAGGTAAAGGTTTGCCTTTCTGCTTGTAAGGTAAAGATTTGCCTTCCTGCCTTTAAGGTAAACGCTGGCCTTCCTGCTTGTAAGGTTAAGGTTTGCCTTCCTGCTTGTAAGTTAAAGGTTTGCCTTCCTGCTCGTAAGGTAAAGGCTTGCCTTCCTGCTTGTACGCTAAAGGTTTGCCTTCCTGCTTGTAAGGTAAAGGCTTGCCTTCCTGCTTGTAAGGTAAAGGTTTGCCTTCCTGCTTGTAAGGTAAGGGTTTATCTTACTGCTTCTAAGGTAAAGGTTTGCCATCTTGCTTGTAAGGTAAAGGTTTGCCTTCCTGCTTTGTTATGTAAAGGTTTGCCTTCGTGCTTGTAAGGTAAAGGTTTGCCTTCCTGCTTGTAAGGTAAGGGTTTATCTTACTGATTCTAAGGTAAAGGTTTGCCATCTTGCTTGTAAGGTAAAGGTTTGCCATCTTGCTTGTAAGGTAAAGGTTTGCCTTCCTGCTTTGTTATGTAAAGGTTTGCCTTCGTGCTTGTAAGGTAAAGGTTTGCCTTCCTGCTTGTAAGGTAAGGGTTTATCTTACTGCTTCTAAGGTAAAGGTTTGCCATCTTGCTTGTAAGGTAAAGGTTTGCCTTCGTGCTTGTAAGGTAAAGGTTTGCCTTCCTGCTTGTAAGGTAAGGGTTTATCTTACTGCTTCTAAGGTAAAGGTTTGCCATCTTGCTTGTAAGGTAAAGGTTTGCCTTCCTGCTTGTAAGGTAAAGGTTTGCCTTTCTGCTTGTAAAATAAAGGTTTGCCTTCCTGCTTGTAAGGTAAGGGTTTATCTTACTGCTTCTAAGGTAAAGGTTTGCCATCTTGCTTGTAAGGTAAAGGTTTGCGTTCCTGCTTGTAAGGTAAAGGTTTGCCTTTCTGCTTGTAAAATAAAGGTTTGCCTTCCTGCTTGTAAGGTGAATATTTACCTTCTTGCTTGTAAGGTAAAGGTTTGCCTTCCTGTTTGTAAGGTAAAGGTTTGCCTTCCTGCTTGTAAGGTAAAGATTTGCCTTCCTGCCTTTAAGGTAAACGCTGGCCTTCCTGCTTGTAAGGTTAAGGTTTGCCTTCCTGCTTGTAAGTTAAAGGTTTGCCTTCCTGCTCGTAAGGTAAAGGCTTGCCTTCCTGCTTGTAAGCTAAAGGTTTGCCTTCCTGCTTGTAAGGTAAAGGCTTGCCTTCCTGCTTGTAAGCTAAAGGTTTGCCTTCCTGCTTGTAAGGTAAAGGCTTGCCTTCCTGCTCGTAAGGTAAAGATTTGCCTTCCTGCTTGTAAGGTAAAAGTTTGCCTTCCTGCTTGTATGCTAAAGGTTTGCCTTTTTATGCATATAGATTCAATTTAGGGATATCAATTGTTTGGCTCGCACTCTTATGGCAAGTCGTACGGAAACCTGAAATCTCACCGAGAATACACAACGAAAAATTTTTCAGAGCATTCACGTAAAAAAATAGTGTTAAAAAAATTGCCCACGCAGAACTAGCCTACCTGAAATTGTCAATCCATTTAACCGTTAACTCCCCATTTCTTCAGCTATCCTTCAACCTGGAATCGTTCGGGCGGCGCGACGCAAATCATTTCTCTCACGAAATAACCATTGCCGCGTCAAATGTCCCGGGACTCGGCACAATAACCGCGCACGAAGCATCCAATAAGAAATCTCCGGAGACGTTACCTACTTGTGTGCGTCGGGAAAAAAAGAAACCTCTATTGGCGTTAAATTAAGCCTTTTTACCTGGCTGCTGACGAAAATGCTTAATGCTTTGGTTGATCGGATTTGGTATTTAATTTTTTATATACAGCTGGCGCGGGTGTCTGTACCCAATACTTCAAATATTCTATAGATAGGTAATATTCGGTCGGATCGGTTATTTATTATCATTAATACCGTGTTGGGCCGGTATTTAAAAAAGAATATCCCCACTGCATCTCTCCCCGTGCATGTCGTAAAAGGCGACTAAGGGATAAGGACAAGACACCATGCTAAAGGGCGACAGGTTCGCCACCTCTCACCTTGGCACCGTACTTCCACCGAATCATGCAGCAGGTGGGTCTTCGTGCCTTACTTGCTGCTTGATCGGTTGAATCTTGTTCGAATACTTTGCGAAACGTGGTGGTCGGTGTTGTGCTGCAATTTACCAGACTTCTTGCACCACAACACCGATTACTCTGCTTATCCCGATTATCGGGATTCAGCTTGTGTGATATGTATGTATGTATGCGTTTGGGGAAGGCAACATAATCGGATTTGTTATTAAACTGAGTCTAACGCGAGCGAAGCTGCTGGCAAAAGCTAGTGTAATATAAGAGAATATGGAGAAAAATATAATTCTAACTCATTCGGAGAGCGAAACAAAGTGTGCGGAAACGACGGAGTTAGTGGTCCACGTAATAAGTTCAGTCCACGAAGAAGATAGGTAGCGAGGAGCGGTTCCTGCTTCTCATCTCTAGAATATCATATTCTATTCACATTTTTTACATAATAAAATATTGAGAACCCATCGGTTCTTGTCGCACCACTAGGGTGTGGAACTGCCTTCCGGCGAGTGTGTTTCCCGAAATTTTTAACCTGAGTGCCTTCAAACGTCCCATTAACAAGCTAAATAGCCTATAGAAACAGTCCGCAAATCTGCTGACACGGCGGCGCCTCCACTGGACGTGGTTTCGCGAGGAGAGGTGATTTTGGCTCTGTCGACTGCACACCGTTGGTCTCTCGGCACAGCCACCCATGTTGGTTTACATAAAAAAATAGAAATTGAGCGGGGGCGGATGGTCAACGCGGTCTTTGCTCGGACTCATCGATCTCAACGAACGACGTTGTCAAAATCTAGCCGACATGCGCCAACAAACTTTTTCTGACGGAAAAAATTACGTGCTATGTGCTGCTACCTTCACCGTTCGGAACCGGTGTAAAACTGTATGTCCCTTCCCTTTCCCCTTACTACGTAGGCTCAAATTGTAGCCGACTGGGTTGATACCACCGTGCTCGACGTAAGATGACCGCATAGCAGCCTCGGCTGTGTTCTCCTCTAGTACAGTATAGCTAGTAATCTCCGGTAACTTACCGTCGGTAAGGCACCTAATCGGTGGTGATATTGGGTGGACGGAGCATGTCCTCTTGCCCCTTTGACTCAGCCACCCATACCGGATTACACAAAAAATAAAACAAGACAAAAAAATTTCGTGGCTCGCTAGTTCCCGCCAGTGCGGGAATGGTAGTCGGACGAACACGTACGCTCCACCTGACTGAAGTGTCCTTCGCTTCTTACCTTACTATGTGGTACGGTTTAACCAGCCCGGGTTGATACCACCGCGAAAAGGTCAGTAGTTCGTGTTTTCCGCCCAAACTCAGTGCAGCCGTTAAGACCAAAGCGTAGCACTGACACGGCACCTAGTTCACCAAGGTGTAATGGGCTGACATCACGGATATCGCAAATAATGTCACTTTAAAAAAAAATAATTGCGCTACGGATTCAATGTCACGCCTACTTCGAAGACGTATGCCCCCAGTTGGCAACGGGCGACGTACCCACTTCGCTAAGACCGACTCCTCTCTACTCTCCCTTCCGACGTTTAACCATATACCTATGCAGGCACGGCGTGTGTCGCCGCGTCGCACGAGGTAGCGCCCCGCGTTGTACCGTTACGTGAGGGAGGGTGAATCGTGCGTGGCTTGTGATAGATAACACAGCGGAAACCTTCACCTTGGAAAAAATGATCGTTATACCGACTACCTATATAGAAGGCAAGTGATATACAGCGTGTATAAAGTCGTACCGTAGATCAATGGTAGGTATAGGTAGGTTTCAGGATAGGGTTTCGTAACTTCAGGTTTCGAAAGGGGTCCATATTTGAAGACGAAAAGCTCTGAAACGTTTTCCCAGATTCGGTCATTTCATAGTACTTTTTGGTGAAAGTCGTTTAATCGAGATTTAGTGGACGGTTATCGTCTACCTTTATTAAATAAAAATAAAATTAGTAATTTGCATGCTTAACTAGTAGAATTGAACGGTAAACCAAACACTTAAATTTAAATGACATCAAAAGCAAAAGGGGACTGGACTAGGTCATTGCATTCCCTAGACCTAGACAGCACTTTTGCCAAATCTCCCCAGACTCACTGTCCATCGAGTTTTTATTACAATAAAAAAAAATTCTATGGAAAAATTTCGATTTGAGTGATAAGGATTTATTCTTCTAATAATGAGTGCTTTCTATTCCTGAAGTTTCTCAAACCTATCCTGAAACACCGTGTATGTTAAAAATTGGTACATGTGTTTTTCGAGCTGAGACACTTGTCTTACTTGAAGCGAGTCTCGCACCAACGACACGCGTGCTCAATAAAATATAAAATTTTAGAGTTGCGTGGGTATTTACTTAGCGGTCCCCCGACTCCTTTAAGTAAACGGAAATTATTTTTGACGTTTTAATTATTGTCGTTTTTTTTTAATTTGTAATTTAACTTTTGTAGCTAATTTCATCATTGCCATTGCAAGTTAAAAAGATATTATTCGGAGGACCGTTACGTAAAAAAATTCAACTTCGGTAAGATACAGTCCTTTAAAAGTAGGACATACAGAAAGACAGACGGCGGCGCGCGGCGCGGCGTAGGCTTAGTAATAGGGTCTCGTTCGGTACTAAATCTTAAAAAGCACATAATACCTATGTACTTCTTGCTGAAAGCAGCCAGAACCTCCGGGAAAGCATTGATCCCTCGGCACAGCCACCCATGTGGGTGTACATATAAAAAAAATCCATATTTTCCAACCATCTCCTTACTACTTCTGCAGGCAGTCGTAAACGTTATTCTCCTCACCATAAACTAAGTAAGAGACACTTCGTCATAAAGGGACCCGCGAACTACTATCCTATATCGCAAAAGGGTCCGCATAAATTCGGAATTATCACGTGAGCGATCGGGAGACGTAAAAAGAGTGGAATGAAAGTAGATACTGCCCGACCGATTGATGGTGAACTCTGATTTGATGTGAACAGTACCTAGTACTTTGTGCATTATTATTATTATTTTATTTTTTTATTAAAAGAGCGACATGTGTCACCGAGCCAACCATAAGGTGTCTAACGATGCTCATGGACATGCGGTCGTATGCGGGGGTTGCGAATGCCATGCCGGCCTGACAGGTGCCCGTTCACGCCCCTATTAAAGGACCCGTTATAATAATAAGATATAACTAATTCATGGGCGTCGTTAGACACCTTATGGTTATATTTTATGTTTATATGTTACTACTAGGCATGCACTCGCTTTACATACATATATATTTATTTAGAAAAATGCAAAGCGAAAATCGTTGGAAAAGATACATCCCGGCCAGGATTCGAACCTGGGTCTCTGGCTTGAGCCGCCAACGCGATAACCAACTACGCCACCGGGCCGTGACGTATTATCTCCAAATATTCGTTCTGTTGCACCTTCATGATGTCGCATAATTTTTGCGAACAGTCAACTTGCACGGTTCCACTTTGAACCATATGCTGTCGTCACCAAAGTCGTATTTGGCTTATGGTTAGCCACCCGACGGCGTAACATTTCGAGCTTTCTATAAAAAAAAATAATCATGCACACACACGCACACTATATTTTTTCCATTAGGACAATAATTTTAATTTTAATGTTGACACATGTGAAATAAACTTTGCATTGTTACCAAACATCAAGTGAAACATTTAAAACAATTATAACATTGATAGATACTATACTAGAAAATACTACAATGCTCCAAGAAACAGAAGACAAACGATATACAGTAATAGGTATATTATTTAAGAACTTAGTACTCCACAGGTTCCCTGGGTCCAGGTGTGTAATTTACGAAGGCCTGAAATAGTGCTAGCTTTAAGACTTCGTTCTGGCCACATTCCATTGAATAAATTTAAATTCCTGATGAAAAAGAGAGATTCTCCAAATTGTGATCGGTGTAACAAGGAAGATGACATGTACCATTTGCTGATGGAGTGTGGTCAGAACGAGGAATTACGGACGGAATTGCAGACGTCACTTAGGGTGGACAGACTCAATTTGTTTTTTAGCATACATAAACTGTTGGCGAGCCCAAGTGAGAGGGATTTAGTGATTGTGTTGAACTTTGTGGAGCGTTCTCTATCTCTTAGGGACTCTGGGCCCTAAGGGATGGAGAAGATGAGTACTATGGGGCTGATATTAACAAATTATTGTTAAAAGCCCTAAAAATAAACTAAATTAAAAAAAAAAAAAAAAAAAAGAACTTAGTAATTCAGACATCTGACAGTTTTTAATTTGGCGATGCGATGTACAATTTTGAATTTAAATATAAATTGTAATCACACTCCGGCGGCAACAAGCTACAATGTCCTGCGATTTTTCCCAGCTCAGCTTACAATGTATGGACAGTAAAAAGTCCATAAGGAATCCTCCAGGGGTGATATAGAGTCAGTATACCGTTTGAAGGCCGTAACCGACCGTAGCGTACCTTCTTCGTAGCTACTGACTATGAAAGGGCACGTCTTACTAAATAAAATGAGTCCTAACAGGATTTGCGATATTTATTTATTTATTTATCCTACATCCAAGCTTACAAACTTTATTTATTATTGTACATGTAGATAAAATGTTTTAGAGTCTATTGTTACCTTCCCTGTATATGTTATTTGTATGTATGTATATATCATATAAATAATATTATATCAGTGTCAGTTTTCATAAAAACACGACAACAACAATACATGCTCTGTTGTGGAATAAGGTATTATGTATTTACTTTTCTTATTATATACTTGTATCTATGCATTGACATGTATATTTGTATAAGTATGTTTTTGTTTGTTTATGTAAATATTTGTATAATAAGTACCTATGTAGTATGTGTAATATATATATTACTTTCCTGTCCAAATGTCTGCACTACCCTTGCCATATTTCTTTCTCACTTACTCTGATCACCCAAAGGTTGACTGGAATAAATCACTTAAAGTGATAAGTCCGCCTTTGCACGCTACTGTTCTCTTGTTTCTGTGTGAATTATTGTTAGCTTCTATTCTTCTTCTGTCTTGTGTATCTCTGTGTTTTTGTGTGCAATAAAGCATTTCTATTCTATTCTATTCTATTCTATTCTATTCTATTCTATTCTATTCTATTCTATTCTATTCTATTCTATTCTATTCTATTCTATTCTATTCTATTCTATTCTATTCTATTCTATTCTATTCTATTCTATTCTATTCTATTCTATTCTATTCTATTCTATTCTATTCTATTCTATTCTATTCTATTCTATTCTATTCTATTCTATTCTATTCTATTCTATTCTATTCTATTCTATTATATTCTATTCTATTCTATTCTATTCTATACAGGAATTTTGTGAAACCTAAAGAAATTTTACTTAATAAACTGACACGGTTGGCTACATCACCTACAACATCCGTGATGTCAGCCCATACACCTTGGTGAACTAGGTGCCATGTCAGTTATTCCCTTCAGACGTGCCGGCTACACTGAACTGGGCTGAAAACGCGAACTATTTACATAGCCGTTTCAACCGACCTTTCATTCAGTGCGGTGTTACCAACGCGGGCGGGTTAAACCATACCACCTAGTAAGGTAAGAAGGTAAGAAGGGAAGGGTTTTACAAACAGTTTTACGTGGATTCCGAACCACGGTCAGCCTCTAACAGTCGAGCGCGGTCACCCATCCATCGACCGACCGCATTTGATTTGATGAAGGTTTCGTGTCAAAGTAAAACCAATTCTCCTCCATTCCTTATACTAAACTTCATTCAAGCGTTCGAGACAGTCGTGCTTAGTGGAAATTTGCGGAAAATCTTCCTCAATCCAGGCACAGATGTAATGCGGAGATCTTTACCGGTTCGTTAGTTCCGCGTTCCTAATGATGCTGTGAAGGCTTGCCGGCCACAAAGGGTATCCTTCACCCCGTCCCCGACCGCCGTGCCTCCTGCTGCCCCCACCATCCCTCAAGGCTCAAGGCTTACATGATTAGAGGACGAACGAAGGCACGTTAGATAAACTATTGTCCTAATCTATTCTTCATTTATTTGTAACTACCATTTTCCTGTGGCGGTTTCATTAATAGTGAGGAGTATGCAAGCATGGACTTTTTATTTATACATGTTTTTTATAGAGCATTAACTTTTATTTCAAGATTTAAAAAAAAACCGCATGCAAATCCGCCCACTTTTTAACCGACTTCAAAAAAAGGAGGAGGTCCTCAATTCGACTGAATTTGTTTTATGTTTGTTACCTCAGAACCGACTGGGTGAACCGATTTTGAATTCTTTTTTTATTTGAAAGCTGGTGCTTCCCGTGTGTTCCCATTTCAACTTGGTCAAGATCGGATTGGAAAGCGAGGCAAAAAATTACAAAAAAAACTGTTAAATAAAAAACTATTTAAAAATATATAAAAACCGCCTTCAAAAATGTATGAAATAAAAAAAATCGAACCCTAGAGTTGAAGGCGGTGATATTCTATGTGATTTGTGTAGCCTTCTTTAGCACCGCCTTCAACGGGTTCGATTTTTTTTTATTTCATTCATTTCTGAAGTCGTTTTTTATATATTTTTTAAGATAATTAATTGTTTGATTGCTTAATTACTTGATTACTTGATTACAAACATAGCTAACAACCATCTCGATTAAACCAGCTTTCCAATAATAAAAACCGCATCCAAATCGGTCCATCCGTTTTGGAGCTACGGTGCCACAGACACACACACACGCACGTTAAACTTAAAACACCCCTCTTTTCGCGTCGGGTGTTAATAAAGCAAGCGGGGGCATGCAATATCGTACAATATAAATATTGTTTTTTTATTTAGATTTTTTGTGAATAGATGGTTATGCTTGGCGTCTGCTTGTTAATTAATTTTTTTTATTTATTTATTTTATTTAGGAATATCAAACAATTTACATACAAATGTTAGTTATGGAGACAGTAGTTCACAGTAGTAGACAGTAGTAGTAAGTTTAGTAGTCCATATTGTCATTAATTGTGTTATTAATTTAGGTTTTGCTTGTATAATTTCATGTTTTTTTGTAATGTTTTCTTTTTGTGTTTGTTATGATTTTAATGACAATAAACAACATTTTTCTTTCTTTCTTTCTTTCTTTCTAGAAACTATAAACAATTAGGTAGTATGTAACCAGAGACGTTTTTCACAAATAATTTACTTAATAATTAATTAAAAACGTGCACACAATATAATTCACATAGCACTTATGAATGAATACATCCTTACCTATAATAAAATCCAACGTCTGCTTTCTGTCTGTCTGTCCGCTTATAACTCGAGAACGACTGAACCGATTTTAATAAAACAAAATTCTACGAATAGCTTGATTCTTCCCATCAACTATAGGCTACTTACTATCACGCTAAATGGCTTATGAGGTTAGCAGTGAAGTGAAATATGAGAGCGGGCGGAGCCGCGGGCATAGCTTGTATAAAATAAAATATAACAGCACCACGAGAGCAGACACCTCACCTTATACATACTGTGCCACACCACGCACGCCTAACATTATAGTTATCATCTCCTAGTTAAACCTAATAACAACATAAAGCAGCCTATCGAAGCGGAACCCAAACCAAACAGAATTAGGACAGACTAAAAAAAAAAAAAACAGAAAAACAAAAGTTTTCTTTCATATTTAACTTTCGTTCTGTGTATTTTTAACCGACTTCAAAAAAAGGAGGAGGTTCTATGTTCGGCTGTATGTATTTTTTTTATGTATGTTCAGCAATATCTTCCCCAATTGTGAACCGATTTCGATGATTCTTTTTGTGTTCGGTTCAGTCTAGCTCCAAGCTGGTCCCATTTTTTTTTGGTCAAGATCGGATTGGAAAGCGAGGCGGAATCGCGAGGCCGAAGGCCGAGCGATTCCGCCGAGTACATTAATAGCAAATAAAAATTACTAAAAAAACTGTGAAATAAAAAACTATTTAAAAAAATATAAAAACCGCCTTCAAAAATGTATGAAATAAAAAAATTAAAAATCGAACCCTAGAGTTGAAGGCTGTGGTGCTAAAGCAAGCAAAAATAACCGACCGCCTTCAACTCTAGGGTTCGATTTTTTATTTTTTTATTTCATACATTTTTGAAGGCGGTTTTTATATTTTTTTAAATAGTTTTTTTATTCTTCTTTTGTTGCTAGCCTATGTTATATTTACAATTAAGACAAGTTAACCGGCAGAGATTGCCGTAGGTAATAAGTCCGCAATTTGTAAAATGTTTATTGAAGTGCAATAAAGGATATTTCTTTTCTATTCTATTTTAGAACATTCATAATTTATTTTTTATTTTAAATATTTTTACTCGATTTATGAAATGTCCCATCCTACCTATGCTTTTAAAATTATTACTTCGATTGCTGTCTTTCAATTATTGACTATAGGACTCTTTTTTACTAAATAAAGCAACGGGACACAAAACGTTTACTCAGTAAAATTAACTTGAACGGTCTTGCCTGAGCGTTTCAGTTTTTCTTTGTTACTCTTTTGTATAATATAAGCCTTTTTGCTTATTTGGAGATTAGAAAAATAAATTGAAAATTTTCCCCATTGTTAAAGCACGAGCAAAAATAATGGAAAACTCGTTATTTTGTTCTTGAACAATAAATACGGTTTTCATTGTTCCGTACGGGACCTTAATTAATTATCTTAAAAAGTGCAACGATTTGCATGCGGTTTAAAAAAAAAGCTTGAAATAAAAGTTTAATCACAAATTTAAAAAACCCCGACACTTAAAAAGTCAAAAATAATTTCCGTTTACTTACTTAAAGTTAACAAAATATAAAAACTCAGAGAGCTGCGCGGGTATTTACTTAGCGGTCCTCCGACTCCTTTAAGTAAGTAAACGGAAATTATTTTTGACTTTGGATCGAAGGTTTTTTAAAGTTTTATTTTAAGTTGCATTCGTATTATCGCGCGAATTCCTCTCCGAGCGGAGCGGAATCTAACCGATTCCTGTTTTCGAAAAAAAGGTGTGAATAAAACTTACCAAGGACAAAATGTTTTCAGTCCCGTCTCTCCAGCTGATACGATAGCCTCAGCTCTGTTTGAGTGCCTGCACAATGTAACAGCGACTCAGCTTTCAGCCTCTAGAGAAATGTAAACTTGGAAAACGACTTTAAAATAATATGGTGTGGCTGCGAAAAGATCGCAAGCTGATGCATTTTTGACCTTGGGCTATATTTAAGGTTTCCGTGCCCGGTACGGAAGCCTATATATTACTAAGCCTACAACATCTGTCTGTCTGTCCGTCCGTCCGTCTGATGGCTGTATCTTTGGAACCGTAAGATCTAATTGGTTGAAATTTTCACAGAATATGTGTTATTTTGGTGGATATAACAGCAAATAATAAAAACATTAAAAAGTTAAACATTAAAGGACCATAAAAGAAACGTGTTTTTTCAACGTTATTTTTTGTGGCGCGGAAACCTCGGTGCGCGATTTCGACTCGCACTTGGCCGGTTTTTTTTATAGACAGCCGGTACAGTTTTCTGCCCAAAACTTCAACGCGGCATATCAGACACAGCCAATGACACCTCTACTCGCGATATCACGCTCAGAGATGCGCCATGCGAGGGTGTGTGTGTGTTTGTGTGTGTGTGAGGGAGCGTGAGGAAGGGTGCGTGTGTATGTGTGTAATACATTACATTAAATTATATTGAGTTGAGTAAATGTGCATTTAAAGATAAATTGGTTTTTATTTCTTAATTACAGCAATATAATAGCTGACATTTTTTTTTAAGTTCTGGATAACTTAAAAAAAATGTTCAGCTATTTTGTGGTGGCTGAGTCGGAGGGGCCAAAGCGCATGCTCCGACCAACCAATATGATCCGCGAGAAGGTAGGTGCCATACCGGAGACTTCCCTGGATTGCTGGCTATACTGGACTAGAGGAGAACACAGGCTGCTGCAGCGCTGCAGCAGCTGCTATGCGGCCATCTTACGTCCAATATTTAATATTATATTTATCAATCAATCATCAATACTGATCATAAATCTGTAAGGGATGGTCATGGAGTAAGTTACTTTGTTTTATGAGATACTCCGTTAGGAGACTATGTATGATACTAAAACAAAATTGACGCGTTTTAGAAATCATTTCTGTATGTATATATGCCCCTCCATAACTCTTAAACCGATCGTCCGAATTCAATGAAACTTAGTACAACCACGTTTTACTATACGGGGCACAGGATAGGCTAAATAAAATCAGTTCCGGTTACGCTAAGATGTGGCTCTCATACAAACATACAAACCGAAATGTTCCTCGCGCCAAAATAAAGGTAAGGCAGCGGGATTATTTACTTCCATCTTTTCAAATAGGAATTTAACGCGAGCGAAGCCGCTTGCAAACGCTAGTAGAATAGAAAATAGATTAACTAAATAACTCTAAACTTTTTTTTTTTTTTTATGGAAACTGACACTGTTGGCTACATCACCAACAACGTCCGTGATGTCAGCCCATAACACCGGGTGAACTAGGTGCCATGTCAGCGCTTCCCCCTTTGATCGTGCCGGCTACACTGAACTGGTCGGAAAACACAAACTATTTACATAGCCGTTTAGACCGACGTTTCATTCAGTTCAAACTTAATTAAAAAATAATAGTCTAAACCTACAATAAAATGCATGTTCCTTTCAGCACAAAAGCAACATTACAACCAAATTCATTTACATCTGCGTCTCATTATGAATACAATATTCAAGAAAATGTAATTTTTCACCGGCCGCCCCACAAAAAGGCTTCCTTCTGTTTACTCGCTGAAGGCTTTCATCAGCGGCGTCGGCGTCCCGAGTCAAAGAGAGGCTGTAGGCGGCCCGCTGGATACTAGATGGATTAAGACTTAAGACCCCTCTGCCTCTTGTATCTGTGATATAAATATTATATGATCATATCAATATCAATCAATACTAATAATAAATCTGTAAGGGATGGTCATGGAGTAAGTTACTTTGTTTTAGGAAATATTCAGTTTGTAGCCTCTATATATGATACTAAAGCTAAATTGACGATTTTTAGAAATCTTTTCTGTATGTATGTATGTATGTATGTATGTATGTTCCTCCATAACTCTTAAAGCCATCATCCGAATTTGATGAAACTTAGTACAAGCCCATTTTACTATACGGGACACAGGATAGGCTAACTAAAATTCACTTCCGGCTACGCTAAGATGTGGCTCCCATACAAATCGAATCGAAATAAAAGCGGCGCGGCGCGGCGACGGCGGTTTATGGCGGCTGGCTGCCGGAGGCTAGCGGCGGGGGCGGAGGCGCGGGGTGCGGTCTGGCGGAGCGCGGTGTGTTCATGCCACGTGGTGCATATGCATTGTCTCGAGCCAGAGTATCTTATTTAATTCGATTCATAATATTATGTAGGTTTACTTCGTTAGGTAGGTATCTATTTGATAAATTTTAGGTGCAAACCTAAGTAAAGTGTTGTTGCAAGTCGATGTTAGCGGATATTTACTTAATGGAGTTCCTCTTTATTTAAGTTATTTTGATCGTATGTTTATTATATTGTACGTAGTATAGTATGCGCGCACTATTAGCGAAAAAATTCTTATTTTTACCCGACTACGGCGAAGCGAAAAGGAGAGTTATGTGTTTGACCGGTATGTATGTATGAATGTATGTATGTGTGTATGTATGTATGTATGTATGTATGTATGTATGTATGTATGTATGTATGTATGTATGTATGTATGTATGTATGTTAATATGTATGTATGTATGTATGTATGTATGTATGTATGTATCATCTGTTCCCTCATAACTTCGAAACTACTTATCATAATTTGACAAATGAGGTATCGTTGGATGCGTCTTGACGCTGGATAGAGGCTATGTGACGTCCCATAAAATTGTATATGGCGCCCTATAAAGGACATAAAGTCATGACCTAATTTTTTTTAATGATGCCATGTTGGGGATCAAATGAAAGGGCTTAATTAACACATTTCAAAAATTTATATATTGTTAGCTGTTGCTTTCGGATTTGCTTGCATGCATCCGATAACTGGGAATAATTTCTAAAATCAGGCCTCACTCCGAACCTACCCAAAATACATCCTACTAATATTATAAACGCGAAAGTTTGTGAATGAGTTGCGTTCAGGAAGACGATAAACGTACTCAAAGAAAGTAAGTAACTAATGGCGAGGCCGAAGGCCGAGCTGCGTTCGGGAAGACTATAAACCTTCTCGAAGAAAGTAAGTAACAAAAGGCGAGGCCGAAGGCCGAGCTTCGTTCAGGAAGACCCTAAACCTTCTCAAAGAAAGCAAGTAACAAAGGGCGAGGCCGAAGGCCGAGCTGCGTTCAGGAAGAGGATAAACCTTCTCGAAGACAGAAAGTAACTACGGGCGAGACCGAAGGCCGAGATGTGTTCAGGAAGAAGATAAACATTTTCGAAGAAAGTAATTAACAAAGAAGTTACTTTCTTCTAGAAGATTTATGGCCTTCCTGAACGCAGCTCGGCCTTCGGACTCGCTCTCTGGTACTTACATTCTTCAAAAAGGTTATCCTCTTCCTGAACGCAGCTCGGCCTTCGGCCTCGACCTTTGTTACTTACTTTCTTAAAGATGGTTTATCCTCTTCCTGAACGAAGCTCGGCCTTCGGCCTCGCCCATAGTTACTTACTGTCTTCGAAAAGGTTTATCGTCTTCCTGAACGCAGCTCGGCCTTCGGCCTCGCCCTCCTTTACTTACTTTCTCCGAGAAGATTTATGGTCTTCCTGAACGCAGCTCGGCCTTCGGCCTCGCCCTCTGTTACTTTCTTCGGAAAGGTTATCCTCTTCCTGAACGCAGCTCTGCCTTCGGCCTCGCCCATAGTTACTTACTGTCTTCGAGAATGTTTATCGTCTTCCTGAACGCGGCTCGGCCTTCGGCCTCGCCCTTTGTTACTTACTTTCTTCGAGAAGTTTTATGGTATTCCTGAACGCAGCTCGGCCTTCGGCCTCGCCCTCTGTTACTTACTTTCTTTGAAAAGGTTATCCTCTTCCTGAACGCAGCTCGGCCTTCGGCCTCGCCCATAGTTACTTACTGTCTTCGAGAAGGTTTATCGTTTTCCTGAACGCAGCTCGGCCTTCGGTCTCGCCCTCTGTTACTTACTTTCTTCGAAAAGGTTACCCTCATCCTGAACGCAGCTCGGCCTTCGGCCTCGCCCATAGTTACTTACTGTCTTCGAGAAGGTTTATCGTTTTCCTGAACGCAGCTCGGCCTTCGGCCTCGCCCTCTGTTACTTACTTTCTTCGAAAAGGTTACCCTCATCCTGAACGCAGCTAGGCCTTCGGCCTCGCCCATAGTTACTCACTGTCTTCGAGAAGGTTTATCGTCTTCCTGAACGCAACTCCGCCTTCGGCCTCAAAATGTTACTCACTTTCTTCGAGACGGTTTATCGTTTACCTGAATCCAGCTCGCCCTTAGTTACTAGCCTAAACCCAGCTCGCCCATAGTTCTTCCTTTGAAATACGAATTTCACGCGAGCGAAGCCGCGGGCAAAAGCTAGTTAATAATAATAAATCTGTAAGAGATGGTAATGGAGTGAGTTACTTTTTTAGGGTTCCGTATCCGGTACGGGACCCTATTGCTAAGCCTACGCCGTCTGTCTGTCCGTCCGTCCGTCCGTCTGTCCGGGGGCTGTATCTCTTGAACCGTAATAGGTAGCCCGTTGAAATTTTCACAGAATATGTGTTAATATGGCCGATATAACAAAAAATAATAAAATTAAGAAAAAGTAAAAAATTCACGGGGGTTCCCATAGAAGAAACCAAAAAGTGTATGCGCGCGCGCCTTACCGAATAGAGTGTGAAGCATTTTAACTAATCATAAAATGATGATTTTAACTAATATGAAGCATTGCATAACATGCTACAGATGGCGTGAGTGGCGCTAACCATGACATGGCGATTAGGTTTTTTATGAGATATTTCGTTTGTGGAATTTCTGTATGTTACTAAAACTAAATTGACGATTTTTAGAAATCTTTTCTGTGTGTATGTATTTTCCTCCATAACTCTTAAACCGATTACCCGAATTCGATTAAACTTAGTACAAGCACATTTAACTATACGTGACGCAGGATAGGATAAAATTCAGTTCCGATTACGCTAAAATGTGGCTCTCATAAAAAAAACTAATTGTTCCGCCCGCCGAAATGAAAGGTACGGCAGCGGGCTTACTTACTTTCAATAACACGTAAGTTTAGTTAACATACACAGAATTACTTAAAATCAATTAAAACTAAATATAAAAAGAATAACCCCACTGCATCTCTCCCCGTGCATGCCGTAAAAGGCGACTAAGGAATAAGAATAAGATTCCATGCTAAAGGGCGACAGCCTAGCCACCTCTCACCTTGGAACGGTCCTACCACCGAGTCATGCAGCGGGTTTCTCATAACTTATTTTTTTCAACATGACTGAACCTCCGAAGCATTGTTATAGTGATTCTGAAATAAAATTCCACCCTTGGTAAGAGCACTGTAGAGCCCGAGGTCTTTTCAACAGAAGGCTCCGCGGCGATAATCAGGACTTCCGGTTGGAGGCTTCCTTCCCCCCCACTGCGGTTCCCAAACCTCTTTGTGCGTCTTCGGATGAAGCAGTTGTTGAAACTCCCAACCTGCTCCTGTTGCGTAATTCCTTTACATTTGGACGGAAGAATTTAAATTATTTTCCTTATTAGGGTTCTGTATCCGTAAGTCAACGCCGTCTGTGCGTCCGTCTGTCTGTTTAACTTTCTTTATTCGTAGCCTTTTATTGGTTTATTTTATTTTTTAAAGAAAAATGCACGAAGACCATTCTGATATTTAAGATGATATTCTTGCATTTTTTTATTTTTTATTTTTTTATGGCATGGCATTCCGCCGCCTACAAAACGGTAAATATCTTGTTTTTTTTTTTATTTTCACAAAATATGTATTATCATGGCAAATATGCTTACAAATAATTAAATAAAAAAACCCACAAAAATAAAAAATTACAGCGATTTCATACAAGAAACTGTGTTTTTTTCAAGTTATTTTTTTTTGCTCTATCGTAACAGCGTTTTACTCAAGCGTCAAACTTAATATGATTATAACGCAAACTCTATAATAAAACAACAAATAATAAAAACCGGCTAATTACGTGATGGTACGGAAACACGAGTCAGTAAGCCTGGATACGAAATACGGCATCGTTTGTATGAGAACCGAGGTAGCCGCCAAAGGGGTGTGAAGTCTGAGGCGGGAGCGGCGCATGGAACGCCGTGATTGGCCGAGCGAGTAGGTAGCCACGTGACGCCAGTCTTCCATACGTTTGAACGGGATTCATACAATAAGTCGCTCATTGTGTCGATTCGCGATGAAAAGATGAAACGGATTTAACAATATTTAACCCTTCTTTACATCAAGGGAATAATATAACTTTCTCTTAAATGAACAAAGGCAACGCCCTTTTCACAATTTTGCGAATTTGCAGATTTTCGCATAAACACGATAATAGTTCTAAGTTCTGAGATACCTCGGATACTTTATTATAAATCTACATCAAATTTCCAAAACAATGATATGTAAGACCTCGTACATTGGTATTATCTTATTGGAGTATTTGTTATTGGAATTTTCCAAAATTAAAAAAATAATGTTAGAAAGTCGAAAAGTTTTGTAACAAAAAAAAAAAAATATTATATTATTAACAACTATTTGCTAATTACTTAGCCAACGATATGACAAATTATATTGCAATATGACTTCGCGAAAAATTCGCGAAAATCTACCCTACCATAAAAAAATTATGAGTACCCACCTCGATATTTAATTTTTTTACGGTAAAATGAGGTTTTCCAGGCTTTGCCTTTTTTAACAAACTAACCAGCCATACCCACCTGGATATTTAATTTTTTTAGGGTAAAATGAGGTTTTCCAGGCTTTGCCTTTTTTAACAAACTAACCAGCCATGCAGCTAGAGCCTTATAAAATGTACCATGCGTCTCTCTGTCAGTTTGACGGTGTGAATTCATTATATAAGGGTTAATAAAATAACAAATGAAAGGCTGTGTAGTCTGTAATAGAAACATATATTTGAAACAGAACAATAATTTACTTAATTGTTTATTTATACATCGGTATCTATATTAAAATTTTCATTTGGTAACTTTTGAACAATTGAATTAAATTTAAAAGCACAATTTACGACATTTACATTGTTACTGTTTACATTG
Source organism: Nematopogon swammerdamellus (assembly GCA_946902875.1). NCBI lineage: Eukaryota > Metazoa > Arthropoda > Insecta > Lepidoptera > Adelidae > Nematopogon > Nematopogon swammerdamellus. Next base: position 21,503,850 of record OX336347.1, on the reverse strand, counting down.
TTGACATTTACATTGTTATTGTTGAACTAAAGGACCAAAGAACTAACATGTGTCTCGAGAGATGGTCGCGCAACAGATGGATAGATCTCACCGAGACCTAAAGTTTGAGTACCAACACGATGGGTCTAGCACCAGTGGTTCTCGAGTTATGACCAAAACAAAAGTTCATGTGACAGATGGATAGATCTCACCGAGACCTGAAGTTTGAGTACCAACACGATGGGTCTAGCACCAGTGGTTCTCGAGTTATGACCAAAACAAAAGTTCATGTGACAGATGGATAGATCTCACCGAGACCTAAAGTTTGAGTACCAACACGATGGATCTAGCACCAGTGGTTCTCGAGTTATGACCAAAACAAAAGTTCATGTGACAGATGGATAGATCTCACCGAGACCTGAAGTTTGAGTACCAACACGATGGGTCTAGCACCAGTGGTTCTCGAGTTATGACCAAAACAATAGTTAATGTGACAGATGGATAGATCTCATCGAGACGTTCAGATTGAGTACCAACACGATGGGTCTAAGTCCAGTGGTTCTGTAGATATGACCAAAACTAATGATCACGTGACAGATGATAATTCCGACCCCTCACTCGCATGATCGCATCGCATTTCGCATTTAGATGCTAGCTAGCTAGCTAGCAGCGGAGCGCAGGCGCTATATAGCATTTAGCATTTAGCAGTACCACAGATAAATAGCACATACTTCATTGCTTTGTGCGTTCCAAAACAAACGAACCAACAAAGTTTTACGAACGAAACAGCAATGCTAATTAAAATTAAATGTGATTATTGCTTAGCATTTAGCATTAATTTTTATTCATCAGGGCGCTTAGCAGTGCTAAATGCTAACGGGGTATTCATTATGAATTAATTTTGTTAATGCTAAGCATAACAAGACTAATTCCCGGTAGACGCATGACCTAAAGAAATTAATTCCTTTAGAGTCGCTCAAAAGTAAAAACCGGTAGGTACTGGTTGAATGAAAAAAGCGCGATAAACGAATATTGAACGAGGAAACCTGCTGAGGTTGACTAGAAGAAATGTCCTTTGGCAATAAGGCAGAATGCATGAAATATCTGTATACATTTAACATACATATTTATCAATAAACAAAAAAAATTACAAGAGCTAACTGCATCCAACACGATAGTCGACCTATGGTGGGTAAGCAGAAAAGAGCTCTCCATACATATTTACGTCGATGTTTGTTACTGAAATTCAAGCGAAAAATGCTATCAAATTGAATGAAAGTACTTACTCGTGAAAGGTGACTCCATCTGTGTTCAAGTTTGAATTTTTCGACGACTTTTTGCACCAAAGCACTGCATAATGAGGCATTTTGTGACAGACGCGCACGTTCGCTCCGCCTGAGCGGCGGACGGAGACTAAGATCGGTCGCCGGCGCTAGACTGACGCGCTGGCGCGTGTGCGCCGACGCGCGGCTACCCCTGTCCTCCTATGTATAGCGCCTCCAGGCTTACTGACTCGTGTACGGAAACCTCGGTGCGCGAGTGCGGCTCGCACTTGGCCAGTTTTTTTTTTCTATAAGCTGAGCACTCACTAAATTAACTTCACAAAATTTGGTGATGTAGCCAAACGTGTTATTTTCCATAAAATAAATAAATAAAAAAAAACACGCACACACACGGAGCGCTAGAATGAATGCGTGCGCTCACACACTGCATTGGAACCGAACAGAATGTTTAGCGCGAAATTGAACAGTCGACTGAAGCAAATTTACCCAATAGACAAAGGTTATTTGCTCCACAAGATACTTACTTCGGCGTTTCGTCGATGAAGACAACCTTCCTTTTTACATTCATTTTATGTGGTAAAACTTTGAATAATTCTGGCGCGCCGCCACCTGCGCCCGCGGAACTTCTAGGGCTCCATTCCAAGCACTGCACGAACAATTTGAAATATTTCAGTTGATCGATATTTATAGATACCTGAGTTATAATAATTTGAGTAAATAATGTTTGGAGGTTTGCCTGGCGCCGCGCACTGCTGGGATAGTATCTACGTTTTTATTAAGATTTTTGTATTCATTTTATATATTTTAAAACTAATTTAATATATGTCGATTTTAGACATCTCGAAGAGATTATGACAGCGACCGAGGACCTGACATGAAACAAATTAGATGCTCATCGGGAGGTTCGTTGAATAATAATAATAATTCCGAACATACAAACAGACAAACAAGAAAGCGAGTTAATAAAAACTTTGTAATAATAAAGAATTTAATATTTTATAACAGCTCTACTATAATATAAATAGTGAGTAAATATGTTTATTGTTTATTGTTTATTTATCATCTCTTGGCAGTACAATGCGCTCAGATTTGTCATAGTTACATTGTAACATTCCGCCAGTTTGATTATCACAGCGAAGAAGAACTGACAAGGACCTGACTTCGCTGGATTTTTTTTTATGTGCACTTAGTCTACTTTACAAAAAATGTTTGCCACTGCCTAGACACGCATATGCTGATTAATGACAGTTTTTTTTATGTAAACCAGTATGGGTGGCTGTGCCGAGAGACAAATGGTGCAGTCCGCAGAGCCAAAATAATCTCTCCTCGCGAAACCACGCTCAGTTAGGTGCCATGCCAGCAGATTTGCGGACTGTTGCTAGGCTGTCTAGTCCGTTGCAGATGCACCAATTCAGGACAAAGTGAAAACAAATTAATATTAAATTGTATGAAGTTACATACCCACCACACTGCCACATGAAGCAGGCCAGTCTCCACAAACAGAATTCGTGTGGTGTAGCATTCGTTATCTAATATTAAGCTTTGCGTAGGTTGGAATCGACACGTCGCCGCAGCCCGCCCGCCCGCCCCTGAGGCGCTGGAGAGGGCGTAATATGTATTTTATGAGGGTGCCGCCGCCGCGGCCTCACGGGCTCGCACTAAACATTATTTCCAGTACTGGGAGGTAAAATTCTGTTTGCCAGACTCATAGAACATCGATTCGAGGAAGCTCTGATAGAACATAAACACAGAGGCTAAGCTCTGTTAACAGAAACGTCATGCCCACAATTAATTAATTAATTGCACACAATTTAGGACATACAATATTCCTGTACATAACACATGTAAAGGAATGGAGAAATATTCAAGTAGTAGTAAAATGTAGGCTTATAACTTTGTAAGATTTTTTCAAGCCAACCTTCGAATTATTTTTTTTATTGTCGGAAAACATTATTTATATTTATTTTACTCTTTACGGCTTCACGGTGTTTTCTATTTCGACCGGAACACACATTCATTATAAATTTTTACATTAGCAATATTAAGGACAGTGCAACAAAACACAGATACGAGAAATAAATATATAAAAAACCGGCCAATTGCGAGTCGAACTCGCGCACCGAGGGTTCCGTATCGCCATGTCATGGTAAACGCCACTCACGCCAACTATGGATTAGTTAAAATGTCTGTTTTCGGTAGATGGCGCGCATACACTTTTTAATTTCTTGTATCGAGACCACCGTGAATTTTTTACTTTTTCTTATTTTTATTATTTGTTGTTATATCGACCATAATCCTTACCTATAATAAAATCCAACGTCTGCTTTCTGTCTGTCTGAGTGTCTGTCTGTCCGCTTATAACTCGAGAACCACTGAACCGATTTTAATAAAACAAAATTCTACGGATAGCTTGATTCTTCCCATCAACTATAGGCTACTTACTATCACGCTAAATAGCTTATGAGGTTAGCAGTGAAGTGAAATATGAGAGCGGGCGGAGCCGCGGGCACAGCTTGTGTCATATATTCTGTGAAAATTTCAGCGGGCTACCTATTACGGTTCAAGAGATACAGCCACAGGATACAGCCCTCGGACATACGGACAGACAGGCAGACAGAGAGACAGACAGACGGCGTAGACTTAGTAATAGGGTCCCGTACTACGGATACGGAACCCTAATAAAGATATGAAAAAATGAAATAAAACGTGTACTCGTATAAAACCTGACGTTACGAAAATCGAAGGAAACAACAAGGAAAGTTTATTGCAAATTCCGCAGTCGGGCACCTGTCTATTCGAATCCTGCTACGAGACGCTTCTGTCGGCTGTCAAACAAACAATCAAAAATTTCATCCCGCCTTCGAGGCCGTCATCGTTTAAACTATATTTTTTCGTACGTAATTTCCGTTTTTCGAAACTTCAGTATGTCACTCTCTAATAAGTATCTACTATACTATTGTGTGTGTATCTTATATAGTGTTTTCATAACTAAGTCAGGTTGACTGGCAGACATTGCCTTAGGCAATAAGTCCGCCTTTTGCATAATTTTGTATTTGGTAATCAATAAAGTATATTCTATTCTATTCTATCTACGTCAAAATTACACAGTTCTTCTCCACACAAGGTTATTAAGGTATTTCTACTACAGGTATAAGTAAATTTTTCACTATTCTGTGGGCTAGCTCTACGCAGACAGAAATTTTATTCAATGACGCTCAGTTTTATACTGTACTTAAAATGAACGGCTCTTGTTCAACGACTGGGCAGAGTAATTTCTGAAAACGATATTACTTGCTTGAGTAACCTTTTAGATTGATGAACGCTCGCGAAAGAAGATTCATTAATTTAATTAATTTCCATGCCCAGCCAGGGCCTATATTTTTTGTTGTTGAAAAAATATTTCAGCAACAATTTTAGGATAGAAAAAAAAATACAGCTTTTTTTTTATCGAACCGCGCGGTTCCAGCGAGTCAGTTTGTACTTAAAAGCGAAAAATTTTAGCGAATAAATTCGAAAAAATCTCATACACTTTTTTATATTTTTTTTATTGAAAGCGCTACATGTGACGTCGAGCAACCCATAAGGTGTTTAACGAGGCCCATGGAAATTCGGTCGTATGCGGGGGTTGCGAACACTATTTGAATATTTACACATTTTATATATATACACACATGCTTGCATACCACCAGCTGTATCGCGACAATCGGGGTAAGCAGAGTAATCGGTGTTGTGCTGCATGGACTCTTGTAAATTATAGCACAACATGGACCGCCACATTAAGCAAACCATTTGGACGATTATATCACGCAGCAAGTAAGACACGAAGTCTCACATGTTGCAGTACTGGGTTAATGGACCGTGCCAAGGTCAGAGGTTGATAGTCTGTCGTCCTCATGCACGGCATCTATCCCTTAGTCCGCTTTCACGATATGTACGGGAAGAGATGCAGTGGGGCTTTTCTCTTTAAGTACCGACCCTACACGATACAATCTTCTATATTATTACACTATCTTTTGCCCGCAGCTTCTCTCGCCTGAAATTCGTATTTAAAAAGAAGAAAGTAAGTAAACCTGCTACCGTACCTTTATTTCGCCGCGCGGAATAATTCTGTTTGTATGAGAGCCACGTCTTCTCGTAACCGGAACCGAATTTAATTTTAATTTTATTTTATTTTATTCAGCCTATCCTGTGTCCCGTATAGTAAAATGTGTTTGTACTAAGTTTCATCGAATTCGGATGATCGGTTTAAGAGTTATGGAAGAACATACATACATACAGAAAATATTTCTAAAAATCATCAATTTAGTTTACATAGAGTCTACAAACGCAGTAACTCATAAAACAAAGTAACTTACTCCATGACCATCCCTTACAGATTTATTATTAGTATTGATGATATTGTCTATACTCCTTTATTTCGTGGTTCTTCGCTATAGTGCTGGCTACACTGTACGTACGTGAGGTGCGTGGCAAGGCAGGGTAGTGCGGTAGTGAATTAGATGGCGTTTATTTATTGAACACTACACAAGGTGTTTCAGGATAGGGTTTCGTAACTTCAGGGTTCGAAAGGGGTCAATATTTGAAAACTAAAAGCCCTGAAACTTTTTCCCAGATTAGGCCATTTCATAGTACTTTTTGGTGAAAATCGTTTCATCGAGATTTGGTGGACGGTTAACACCCACCTTTATTAAATAAAAATTGAACTGCATGTAGGTAGGTATATTCCAAACACTTAAATTTAAATGACTGGACTAGGTCATTGCAGTACATAGACCTAGACAGCACCTCCCCATACTCACTGTACATCGAGTTTTTATAACAATTTCAAATTTTTGTATGAAAGAAAAAATGTACGGAATTTCGATTTCAGTTGTAAGGATTTTTTTCTTATAATATTGAGTACTTTTTATTCCTGAAGTTTCTCAGCCTATCCTGAAACACCCTGTATATCTTGCAAGAGATACGCCGTACGCGCCAATAGCACAGTTGTAACATACCTCTCACAATCGACACGTCCATAGTGTTTATGCGCGCGCATCAGTGACTGGAATACGTGAAAATTGCCTAAATTGTGAAAACTATACAGGATGTTTTAGGATAGGCTTTAGAAACTTCATGAATAGAACGTACTCATTATTAGAATAAAACAATCCTTATCACTCAAATCGAAATTCTGAATTTTTTTTTCATACAAAAATTGAAAACTTTAATAAAAATGCTGTCTAGTCCTAGGGAGTGCAAGGGGACTAGACTAGGTCATTGCACTGCAATGACCTAGTCTAGTCCCCTTTTTCTTTTGATGTCATTAAAATTAAACTGCCTTATTCAGAGTCACGCGGTTAAACGAGGACTAGATCGGTATAACTTAACACTTGTATTTGATACTAGCTGAGCCCGCGGCTCCGCTCGCGTGAAATTCGTATTCCAAAGAAGAATGTTAGTAACTAAGGGCGAGGCCGAAGGCCGAGCTGCGTTCAGGTAATCGATAAACCTTCTTAAAGAAAGTAACTAACTAAGGGCGAGGCCGAAGGCCGAGCTGCTTTCAGGTAAACGATAAACCTTTCTCAAATAAAGGAAGTAAGGGCGAGGCCGAAGGCCGAGCTGCGTTCAGGAAGACGACAAACCTTCTGGAAGAAAGGAAGGAACTAAGTGCGAGGCCGAAGGCCGAGCTGCGTTCAGGTAAACCAAAAATCCTCTTCCGCCTTCGGGCCTCGCCCTTAAAGACTTCCTTTCTTCGATAGAATATAATATCGTTTACTCAATCTATTTATTTCATATAAATAAAAAAGTAATATTAATAACTAAATAATTAAACCTACCTAACAAACATTAAAATAACTATACAAACGGGCATTTTCAAATGTTCTTAGAGCACTTGCGGCATTACCCCGCTGGATGGCAAGGCTTACCCTTTAAATGAAGTACATAAGCCCTTGATGACGGGACACCAGTTGCGTCAACCAGCTCAAGCCTCTTTTGGCTTCACTGCTCCACAGACCGAGGGTTTCAACCGCAAACGCAACAAATTCGAAATCTTGAATTATATTTCTATATTTGCTGCGTTGGAGGCTCTCCGCCCCAGCCTCGGCCGCGCCAGCCGCTCTTGAAGATGTCCTAACGTGACTTGGAGCCAATGTGAGAACAAAAGTGGCGTCCCACATCACAGAACTACCCTTAGTCCATGGCACTAAAGTCTCTAGCATCGGGCCTCTTGCCATCCAGCCGGGAATAACCGCGAGGTTCTAGGATGCACGGTATATTTGCCGTTAGAAGCGTGGACTTTATAATAAAATTTAAATTAAATTAACTCAATCTTAATATTAATTAACTTTATTCGAGATGGTTTAGCTTCTTCCTGAACGCAGCTCGCCCTTAGTTACTTGCTTTCTTCGAGATGGTTTATCATTTGTCAGAACGTAGCTCGGCCTTCGGCCTCGCCTTAGTTGCTTACTTTCTTCATGATGGTTTAGCTTCTTCCTGAACGCAGCTCGGCCTTCGGCCTCGCCCTTAGTTACTTGCTTTCTTCGAAATGGTTTTTCAATTATCCGAACGTAGCTCGGCCTTCGGCCTCGCCTTAGTTACTTACTTTCTTCAAGATGGTTTAGCTTCTTCCTGAACGCAGCTCGGCCTGCGGCCTCGCCCATAGTTACTTACTTTCTTCGAGAAGGTTTATGGTTTTCCAGAATAGAGCTTGGCCTTCGGCCTCGCCCTTAGTTACTTATTTTCTTCAAGAATGTTTTTCTTCTTCCTGAAATCAGCTCCGCCTTTCGCCTCGCCCTTAGTTACTTTCATCGAGAAAGAATATCGTTTACGTGAGCGCAGATCCGCCTTCGGGCCCGTCTTTAGTTACTTACTTTCTTTTTTTTAAATACGAATTTCACGCGAGCGAAGCCGCGGGCAACAGATATATAAATTTTATTGCACCAATGACATCGACATAACTTCGACTTTCAATTATTATTTTTATATAATGAAACAATTTGTCACCGGCCAGCTCACGTCGAGATGACAGTTCTCCGTTGTCAACATGACATTTAAAATTGTTTTTACCTTTACTTTGGACTACGTGATTTTAAACGCGCAATAATGTTTATAATTGTTAATTTTTTTTTATTTTTGTTTATTTTTTTACGTATTATGTTAACCCGGCATATAAACTGCCACTATACAAAGTTTCGTCTAATTCCGTTCAGTGGTTTTTGCGTGATGCGCGTACAGACAAACAAACAAACAAACAAAAATTTTAAAAACTGTTCTAACATGTTCAGTATCTCATTTTAAGCCACCCTGGTTAGTTTTTTTCCGAATACATTCAATGTACAGACTTTCTTACCTCTACGATTTTATTATATGTATAGATAAAACGAACATAACATTCTTATCTATTCAGAGTGCCACATCAACCGCGAACTAAACTAACACTCGAATTTAGTTTTCGTGTGGCAACACAGCATAAAATAACCATTGTCTACGACACAAAATGGGGTTTGTTCATAATGACAGTTTGCGCGCGTATCGTGCTATCTCATTATCTGACATATGTTAGAAGAAGACAACACTACTGTTTAATTAGTTAGGTTAATTTGGGTATTCTGTGACAAAGTAGGCACTTTAGGCTCATGTTTAATGCTAGCTATATATTAAAAATATCAAGCAATTGTATGTTGTACGTACGTATGTAGCTTACTTGTGTGTTGTACTTAAGTGGCAAAACCACTTAGGCATGGCAAAATCTTCAGAACACACAACACTTCTCGTACTCGTGAATTTCCGCGAGTTCTTCCATTACAACACTAAAACGAATCAATAACACTTGTGATCACCACAATTCACAAATTCACCAACTCGAAATCACGCTTCGAAAAATCAACACAAGCAGAGCAGCTGTCTAACAATCATGGCCGCCGCCATTGTAATTATATGACCGCCGCTCGTTAGATAGGGTTTAAACCCGCCTCTACCTGCTTTAAACAATGAATGGAGCTAACTCGCTGCAAATATGCCGAATAAAGATAAAACTGCTCTCTGAATAGCTTTTTTGTTAACACGGTCTAAATATCCGATATAACTCTGTGTTAACTTTAACCTGGGAACTCTGAATAAGGCAGTAAGTGTTTAGCAGTTACTATGGGGCTGACATAGTCGACAGTCGGCTAAAGCCCTATTTCATAGAGTAGAAAAAAAAAAGGATTTACCTAAATGCAGTTCCACTTTATTAGTTCAGCATGCTACATGATGCTAACCATCCACCAAATCTCGATGAAACGATTTTCAACAAAAAATACTGTGTCTGTATAAAAAATGACCGAATCTAGGAAAAAGTTTCGGAACTTTTCGTCTTCAAATATGGACCCCTTTCAAACCCTGAAGTTATGAAACCCTTTTCTGAACACATGTATAGACGTTATAATATGTGTTAGTTATTTTTTCCATTTGACATAAGTGTTTATTAAAATGTAGTTTTTTTATTATCGAAAGCGCGACATATGGCGCCGAGCCACCCATAAAGTGTCTAACGACGCCCATGGGCATTCGGTCGTAAGCGTAGTTTTTTTTACGGATGCCTTTTTGTGTTGTTTTGAATGTGACTTCTAACTATAGTTTATTTGATTACACCGTGTGGGGCTGGTACTGTACCGTGGGGGGCCGGTACTTGTGTAGTGAGGGGTCCATACTGTACCGTGGGGGGCCGGTACTTGTGTAGTGAGGGGTCCATACTGTACCGTGGGGGGCCGGTACTTGTGTAGTGAGGGGTCCATACTGTACCGTGTGGGGCCGGTACTTAAAAATAATAGCCCCACTGCATCCCTCCCCGTGCATATAGTAAAAGGTGACTGAGGAATAAGGACGAGATGCCGTGCTAAAGCTACCTTTTTTTTTAGAAAGCGCGACATGTGGCGCCCATTCACCCCTAAGGTGTCTAACGACGGCCATATGAATATTCGGTCGTACGCGGGGGTTGAGAATACCATGCCGGCAGGACAGGTGCCTATTCACGCCCCTCTCTTGAAGGACCCGAGACTGTACTTGGGGGGAAATATGTGGGCTGGGAGAGCGTTTCAGAGTTTACCAGTGCTGTGGAGGAAAGATCCGTGGTAAGTCCAGCGTATAGGCATGCAATCCCTGCCCATTGCGCGGTTGTCTGGATTCTCCATGGAATAAGCCTCCAGATAGGATATCCACCTCTCAACTTGGCACGGTCCTTCCACCGAGTCAGGCAGTAGGTGGGTCTTGGTACCTTACTTCGTCCTTATCCCTTAGACGCCCTTTGACACGCAATGGGGCTATTCTTTCCCCACCCGGTACTTCGCTTTGGTAAATACATAAAACAAATATATTGCGTGTTTGTACGGGACCCTCGATGCGCGAGTGCGACTCGCACTTGGCCGGTTTTTCCATTAATTGCCAAATGCGGCCAATCTTTTCTTCGGCTGCAACTCTTTGGCTCCAAACCAACAAATAGTAGCATAGGCGTGCTCGTAAAGGTTTCCGTAGCATTAAGTGTTTACCGAAAGGTAGTTAGTGGGTAGATGTCGCGCAGGTCTCTCTCGTCGCGCCGCACCCTCCGCCCAATACAAACAACGAGAAGTGGCAACCCTAGTGACGTGTACACAGGGCTACCTCTTATTAGTGAACTGTAGATAGAAAAATTGATCAAAGGAAAATACATCGCTACATATGGGATCTAAAATTCAAATGGAGTTAAGGACGGAGAGAGGGGAGGGGGGAGGGAGGAAATGACGGAGAGATAGTGGAAGAGAGAGAGAGATGGACTAATATCCACCAGCCAGTGACCGAGCGCACCAGCGCACCAGCTTTAGCAAACGCACTGCGTCACGATCTCATCATGGAACAATAATTTGAAATTCAATCAAATCAAAATATACTTTATTGTAAACCATAAAAAAATGAACACAACAGGCGAGTTTAATGCAAAGTAGCATGCAAGTAGCGGACAATGCAGCGCAAAAGGGAAGCGTGAAAAATAAAACTATTAAATAAATGGACACAAACATATAGGTACATAGATACATACATAAAATAAATACTATAAGGTACGTACATATTGTATTTATGCATAAACTACATATATGCCGTTGCACGCAGGAAGGCCCGCTGTCGTCAGGATACCACCAATTTGGTCTCGATGACGCACATGGACTGCGTTCCAGCCCCCCCCCCCCCCCCCCCACCCCCCGGAAGGACCCATAAAGGCGTTCTGAGCCCCCTACCATCCATCAGTCTGCGCGTCCAAGATGGGAGACAACGTCACAAACAGCGACTTGTCGCCCCGGTCCACGCTATGACGAACTAGTGTAGTAGTAGAAGACAGCCGAGGCCGCTATGGGGCCGTCTTTTGTTCAGCACGGTGGTACCAACCCAGTCGGGTACAAGTTGAGCCGACCGACCACCTAAAGCAAGGGAACATTGAACTCAAAGTGACAGCCCTAACAGTGTGTAGCTCGCGAGCGTGACGCCCACCTGGCAAACACACCCACACACCCTGACGCACACAGACACGCTCCAGGGTTGACACTAATGGATTGCGTCGCAGTACCCACTAGCAGCGGCTCCCAAACTTTTTTTTTATGTAAACCAACAACACCTTTCCTCGCGAAATCACGCTCAGTTAGGTGCCATGCCAGCAGATTTGCGGACTGTTGCTAAGCTGTCTAGCCTGTTAATACGACGTTTGAAGACGCCCAGGTTAAAGGATTCGGGGAACACACTCGCCGGAAGACAGTTGCACACCCTAGCGGTGCGACAAAGAAACGATTTGCAGAACCAATGGGTTCTCAAAACCCCAACCTGTGCGTCGGGGACGTCCAAGGTTTTCGCAGCGCCATCACAACTGCGGCTTCGTGAATGCCATTAGAATATATTGTATTGTAAATCTTTATTACACTAGTGCAGGGTTTCTCAAACTTATGATGTCACGGACCGCTAGTAGAGTTTCAAAACGACTGCGAACCTCTGCCCTAACGCAACTCCTGCCCCAAGGAAAGGAAAATAAGAAAAACAAACTTTAGCTTATATTATAAGGTTTCTTAATTTAATAAAAAGGGTTTTTAAACAGTGATACATTGATTGACGAAAGTAATTAATGTGATGGGTGGGCTTATTTCTTGTCGCAAATTGAGTCGATTTGAGGTGAAATTTTGGACAATTTTAATCTCAATTCTGACTCCACATCAAGTCGATTTCTATATTTCGTTTTTAGCATTACCAGGTGTGAAAACCCACTCTCACAAAGGTATGTGGTGGCGAAGGGTAAAAGGAAATTCACGGCTTTGCGTGGTGCATGTGTTTGCCAGCCGTCCAGCCGCCATTACGTAAATGTAGTCGCGAACCCCCTACCATCACATGGCGAACCCTTGGGGGTTCGCGTACCTCACTTTGAGTAACCCTGCACTAGTGTAAATGAGAAGAAGGTTACATTTAATATCAAATATATTTGATTGTACATCACAAAGCATGGAACAAGCAAGGCGGTTTCAATGCAATGCAGCATTCTTTATAAACTTGCCTTTGGGATGTGCAGAAGCGCATGGGGCGGACAGTGCACAAATATATTTTATATTATATAATAATAACTGAATAAAACATCCAAGAATGTAATTGCATTACTGTATTACCTAAGTATTTTCTTTCAGTATTCCGTTGGGGTATGACAATTGGTATGTAAGTAGTGGAATGAAATATAATTGAGATAATATGATCAAAAAAAGGACACTGCGATGAAATAATTCTAAGCAGAATTGCAAAATATATATGAATATAATTAATATTAATAGTTATGTACACGCATATTATTATATGTATATATATATTTTTTTGACAGCGCGACATATGGTGCCGAGCCACCCATAAGGTGTCTAACGACGCCCATGGACATTCGGTCGTATGCGGCGGTTGCGAATGCCATGCCGGCCTGACAGGTGCCCATTCACGCCCCTCTTGAAGGACCCGAGACTGTACTTGGGGGGAAATATATGGGCAGGGAGAGCGTTCCAGAGTTTACCGGTTCTGTAGAGGAAAGATCTGCAGAATCGATTGGTACGCATCCGCGGTAAGTCCAGCGTGTAGGGATGCAATCCCTGCCCAGTGCGCGTGGTGCGAAGGTGGAAAGGGGACGGCGGGATCGTATTAAATAGCTCCTCCGAGCACTCCCCATGGAATAAGCGATAGAACACACTTACGGAGCCGACATCCCTACGGTGTTGCAGTGGTTCTAGATCGCAGGACACTTCGGGGTCACCCACTAGTCGCACGGCTCGATATACAAGATTTATTATATACACGTCCATGCATATATTAATATTTTCAAATTCAAAATTTTTCATAATATTGAGGAAGTCACCGTTTTAAAAATATTGAGAACCGCTGCTAGCTGAAGTATCGCATTTGTCTTCATAACCGAAACAAACGCACTTTTTACGCCATTCACTATGAGGGTGGCTACCACAGATCAGGGATATAGTGGTGGACTAATTTAACGCTTGCGTGTATTATCTATCGTTTTTAGGGTTCCGTATCCGGCAGATAGAGCAAAAACTAAAAAAAAAACGGCCAAGTGCGAGTCGAACTCGCGCACTGAGGATTCCATATCGCCATGTCATGGTTGGTGCCACTCACGCCATCTATGGCGTGTTTATGAAATGCTTCAGATTAGTTAAAATTCGTTAAGATTTATAAAAAGCCGTCTGTCCGAGAGATACAGCCCTCGGACAGACGGACGGACGGACAGACAGACAGACAGACGACGTAGGCTTAGTAATAGTTTCCGTACCGGATACGGAACCCTAAAATTATTTATTTTGTTACTTCACTTTTGTGCTCATTATTCATTAAAGCTTTTCGAATTCTCCGCTAGTATAACCCCGTCTAACCTTTAGAATTCTCTTTGCGGAACAGAGCCATCACCGGCCGCGTTGGTGAGAACTTGAAATCCGTTATTTCGGCTGACGTCCGATTCGGTCCGACTAATCGTGGAGAGGAAATTAAATGATTCCAAACGTGTTAGTTGGTGGATGCATATATGTTCATTTGGAAATGGAAGCGAACGATGTAAGTATCGGAAAAGTATCTTTGTTTTTATTAATTTTCTTTTTATATGATATGTTCATTGACTTAAAAAAACTTATGGATTTGTCAGCCTCGGTAGCTCAGTGGTGCGGTCGGTCGACTGTTGTTAAGCAACCCTGAGCGCGGTCAGTACTTGGATGGGTGACCGCTCGACCGTTGGAGGCTGACCGCGGTTCGGATTCCAAGTAAAACTGTAGGTCCCTTCCCTTCCCTTACTAGGTGGTAGGGTTTATCCCGCCCGGGTTGGTACCACCGCACTGAATGAAACGTTGGCCGAAACGGATGTGTTCCGTCCAGTTCAGTGTAGCCGAAATGAAATGAAGGGAAGCACTGACATGGCACATCACATGACATGGGCAGGCAGTGCGTTCCACATTTTCCCGGTTCTGTAACCGAAATGATTTTAAATGATTATAAATTTGTTACAGCAATGATTATAAATATGAAATATCATAAATGTAGATATATATATTATACAATCATTTAAAATTTTGCTAGAATGCCAGGAGGATGAATACGAAAAGATTTTTACATCTCTCCTGAAACTACTTTCCAGAACTAAAATTAACAAAGTCCCGAGAAATACCCCCTTCTTACCCCTACCTTGGTACGGCACCTACTGTCTGCAAGTCGGCCTTGGCTCGTTATTGTAAATTACGCGAAACCCGCCGCTTAATTCAATGTTCAAGTGCTTCCAGAATAACTTGGCAGCGGCGCGGGGCTAGGCCTACCAAACGTCCGGATTTGTGCGGACATGTTCGAATTTTCGGGCTCATTTTTATTTTTTTTATGGAAACTGACACGGTTGGTTACATCACCTACAACATCCGCGATGTCAGCCCATAACATCGGGTGAACTAGGTGCCATGTCAGTGCTTCGCTTCATTTCATGTCGGCTAGACTGAACTGGACGGAACACATCCGTTTCGACCGACGTTTCATTCAGTGCGGTGGTATCAACCCGGGCGGGATAAACCCTAACACCTAGTATGGTAAGAAGGGAAGGGACCTACAGTTTTACGTGGAATCCGAACCACGGTCAGCCTCCAACGGTCGAGCTGTCACCCATCCAAGTACTGACCGCGCCCAGGGTTGCTTAACAACAGTCGACTGACCGCGCCACTGAGCTACCAAGGCTGACAAAATATTGCTCTTGTTCGGATTCTGCTCGGACTTTCAATTTTTTTAAATTATACATACTCTTATGAACGATTTCCAAAATAATAAATAAATTAAGGTACTAAATCAATAATGTTTCAGTTTTTATTTGAAAGACGATGAAACAGCTAAAACAGCGAGCGTTATGTATGAGCCCGTGTCCATGGATTTACTATTCTATCTCGTTTAATGGGCGACGACGCGACGTCGCGTCGTCGTTGGTGGCTCTCAGCATCGCTGTTATCTCGGCTCGTCTACATTTGGACGATCCGCATCAATATTTTATTATAAATTAAAACTTCGCTTATTTAGTTTTTCTATGTGTTATTATTAGTTGACATTAAAATTGTTGTTAATTCATTTAATATTTTTTATATTACTAAGTATAAGAATTTTAAATGAAAGTTTAATTTCTATTAGTAAATTTTATTTTGGGTCTTGTGTATCCGGACTTCCTAGGAAAATCAGGCTTTTCATCCTGATTTTTTAATTTTACGTTATGGTTACCCTATGTGCGGCCCAGTCCTAGTCCGACCTTGGCGAGTCTGAAGCGTACGTAAGTTCGGTCACAAACTTGGCGAATTGTTACATTTTACTGAAACTCCGTTTAAATGAAATGGTACAGTCGTCGCTCCGGAGTGGCTCCAAACTTATGTGCTGGGTTTGCAGTAGAAAGATTCGTTCGATTTACATAAACAATTTGAAGGTTAAAAACTGAACTGAACTCGCCACTTGGAACCCGGATAGTTAATTAAAAATCACACAGCTGGTAACCCTTAGATATAACAATGCACAAAGTTATTATTCAGAGTGTCCCCGGACTGGTGTAGTTCCTTTAAGGAGGCTATTCTACGCATTGTAACAAAAACACTGGTGAAATAATTTTTTAAATATGTGCTTTCATGAAAATTTTAGGATTTCCTGACAAACTAAATGCATACTACAATGTGTGGGCGCCTTTAGACCGTGTTCGACTATGAAACGCAAGGCGGAATAGCGCGGGTCAGGGGATCGGGGCGCGAGCGGTACGCGCGCGGGGCGGGCTTGTCTGTTTGCGTTCACTCACGTCGCGCCCCGTCCGTATCCCGCTGCCCGCTGCCCCGCGCCCCGCACGCACCCGATTAGAGCATTACAACATTACACTACATTAATAACTTTAAAAATTTATATCTCCGCAACAGGCTTACCTAGAACCCTACTTCTCTTACTAATCATGTTTGTTACAAAGCGTAGAATAGCCTCCTTAAAGGAACTACACCAGTCCGGGTCCCGGACTCCGGGGACACCCATTTATAGCATCACGTCATTATTCATATGAGCTTAGCAGTGGGGCCGAAAGTAAACACAGTCGGAATAACCCGGCCCTACCACCTAGCAAGGTAAGTGAAGGGAACTACAGTTTTTTAAATGGAATAAGAACGCCGCCGGTCAGTCTCAATGGCCAAAAAGTCACCCATTCTGTTTCTGACTAGGCTTAGGTGTACTTAATTTATCGATCTGACGTCCATCCGTCGCACCACCGAGCCTGCGACCGAGCTACAAGGCAGACAAACCTGTAATTTTTGAAGTGAAAACTTCTTTAGCGGCGCTTGGCACTTTTTTAGATGGGTAAAAATTTTTAGATTGGCGTCAGATCTCGAAAAGCGTCAGATTTATTTTTATTATTTAAAATGTAACCTTAAGTCATTGCATTAAGGGTTAAGTTACAAAATACTATTAAACACTGCCCTCTATCGAGCGAGTATATCAACTAGATGGCGGTACGTACGGTTATAAATAGCAAACAGGAACTCATATAATTTTAATTATATCAACTAGATGGCGGTTCCGGAAAAGATCGGATGGGGCAGATCCGTAGCCTCATCGAAAAAGCGAGCGAATCAAGGGAATCCGATATTCGTTTGGTCTTTTATGGTCTTTTTTCGTAGCTCAATGGTAAGAGTGTAGGATTTGTATTTTTTGACCATGGGTTCGAATCCCTCAAAATCTTTTTTGTTTTTTTCTTTTGTTTTCTTTTTTAAGCAATGTTACGGTGTTTAAATTTTTTTGGGGTGTTTAGTTTTTTTAGTTACCTAAGAATTATTTACGGAAACACAAAAAGTTTTCACTTCTGCCGGCACTCCCGGAGTGCAACTGGGGCTTTTTTTATGGCAACTGACACGGTTGGCTCCATCATCAACAACATCCTTGATGTGAGCCCATAACAGCGGATGAATTAGGTGCCGTGTCAGTGCTTCCCTTCATTTCATGTCGGCTACACTGAACTGGACGGAAAACACGAACTGTTTACATAGCCGTTTCGTTCGACCGACGTTTCGTGGCTCCGGCCACACCTGCGCGACCAAAGCATCTGCGAAGCGGGAGCGTCTATAGAGCGTCTACAACGCGAACTAGGCGTGCACACCTGCGCGACTACGGCGCGAATCTCCATACACTTGACGCGCGCGTCCCGCTCTGCTGACGCGCGCGTCCCGCTCTGCCGACGCGCGCGTCCCGCGTTGTGGCTATAGGGAGTAATAGTATTAAGAAGTTAGTAATAAATTTTAACTTAAAACAAATTTAAACATAATAAGATTTATTTACTTACCATCCGCTCCCGCTTCGCAGACGCTTTGGTCGCGCAGGTGTGGCCGGAGCTCCTACCACATATTAAGGTAAGAATGGAAGGGACCCACAGTTTAAGGTGGAATTCGAACCACTGTCAGCTTCCAACCGTCGAGCGGTCACCCATCCAAGTACTGACCGCGCCCAGGGTTGCTTAATAACGATCGACCGACCGCACCACTGAGCTACCGAGACTACATGATGTAAAAATCGATATTGTAGAACCGCCTAGGTGCTGAAGGCGCCTCAAGGCGCGTACAATTTTGTTGCCAAACTTTTTTGGCGCTCGCACGATTTTCACTCTGCTGCTCAAAAGTTCAATTTTTCAGGTCAGAAGGACTAGCATGGGGGAGGTTGCGGTACATTCACGCAAACCTTGTAATAGGGTGAACTTCTTACTACGAACGGCAATAAGACCAGGATAGAACCTTCGAAGCGAGAATCTGTCTAAGCTGATGTAGTCCGAAAGTCGCTTTGTGCGGAGCGGCACCACTGCACTGGGCGGGTATAAATTAAACGTCCGCTTTGTGAGTTGCAGAGCGAGCCCTCAGCCAAGCAAGAAATTGAAAAATTCCGATCGCCGGAGCAAGCGGACCAATATCGATTCGCTTCTGCGGCCGCGGCGACATTACACGACGCTAAAATAACATACACGCCACCACTCGCCAGTCTTGAAGGGAGGACATAAAGAAGAAGAAGAAGAAGAAGAAAGAAGGTTTATGCAACAAAACAATATTAAAGATTTGTCAGCCTCGGTAGCTCCGTAGTGCGGTCGGTCGACTGTTGTTAGGCAACCCTGAACGCGGTCAGTGCTTGGAATGGTGACCGCTGACCGTGTTGGAGGCTGACCGTGGCCCAACCACGTGACGTCCACGTGAAACAGCTGTAGGTTCCTTTCTTTCTTACCTTACTAAGCGGTAGGGTTTATGCCGGCCGGGTTGCTACCACCGCACTGAATGAAAGGTCGCGCCTCGGTCGAAACGGCTATTTAAATAGTTCGTGTTTTCCGTCCAGTTCAGTGTAGCCGACATGAAATGAAGGGAAGCACTGACATGACACCTAGTTCACCCGGTTTTATGGGCTGACATCACGGATGTTATAGGTGATGTAGCTACCGTGTCAGTTTATATAATATATTATATACATTATAATATACATTCTCCTTCTAAAAACCCATCTTAACAAGGATCGCTAGTGAATTGATGAGAAGAAAAAAAGGTCCTATAATTGTAACTGTGCTATTCCGCTCAATTGCGTTGTCCGTCGTTCTAAAGCAACTGTCCTGATTGGCCGTTTCGCTACCAAGCGCTCACGGCGCGTCGCATCAGCGCCGCCGATCAAGTTGGGTCCGAATAGCGCTTTAAGTTTTATGATGGACGTGCCTCGCTTCGTTGATAGCGTATTCAGCTTGTTTTGTCGTTGTTTTGTGTTAAAATGTAGCATGGTGATGCTAGTACCTAATAGACAAAGCTCGTTGTTTGCGTGTGCAACTTTTTAATACCTGACCGTTCATATGATGCAAGGAATTCAGATTAGTTTGAATGTGTTTGGATCGAAGCTTATATTTTGCAACATCATCACATACTCGCACATATGAACACTTAAGGTACGTGCAGACGGGCGGTTTGGAAGCGGTTCGGCCAGATTACCGCAACCGCCCACTGTTGTTGACGTGTTCACGCGAGCGGTTATTTGGCCGCGCCTGTTTTCTCCGACAGAGCCACAGTTCACGCTTGGTGCGCAAAGATGGCAGACGAACACTTCACGGAAACTGTCGCACTTGCACTAAAATTATGGTTTTTTATTTATTTATTTTTTTATGGAAACTGACACGGTTCGCTACATCATCTACAACATCCGCGATGTCAGCCCGTGAACCAGGTGCCATGTCAGTGCTTCCCCTTCAATTCATGTCGGCTACACTGAACTGTACGGGCAACACGAACTATTTACGTAGCCGTTTCGACTGACGTTTCATTCAGTGCGGTGGTACCAACCCGGACGGGATAAACCCTACCACTTAGTAAGGTAAGAAGGGAAGGGACCTACAGTTCAACGTGGAATACGAACCACGGTCACCCTCCAACGATCGAGCAGTCACCCATCCAAGTACTGACTGCGCTTAGCGTTGCTTAAACCAGTCGGCCGACCGCACCACTGAGCTACCGAGGCTGACGTGTCACAATTTGTTCTATTAGTTCTTTATTGGGGACCAATTCATTAAAATTTGACACAACAGGCGAGTTTAATGCCGTGATGCATTCTATTCTAAATAACCTTTGGGATGTTGGAGAAGTACATGCAGGCAAATAAAATACTTCTGCAAAATTACTATGATCATTTAAAGCTGCCAACAGAAGTAAAATATTCTGAATAGTTCCATGCTCTCTCCGTCCTTGTCAGGGCGAGCGGGCGAGGCATTCTCCCGGCTATGCAGAGCAGAGAATTATACAGGGGTTGGGCCGGGTTCACACTTGCAACGTGCAACGTGCAAGTGGCTTCGTGCCTTTCTTTACATGCACGTCTCGTATACTCGTAGGTCATTTATTCACAGAACTGTAAAAATGCGGAACACACTCCCTGTCTATAATTTTTTTCCCAAATACAGCTAGGGGTGTTTCAAAAGGGGGCGTGAGAAGGCTCCTGTTAGGCCGCCGACATGTCATTATCAATCCCCTTGCCTCACAGAATGCCCATTGGCATCGTTAGAGATCTACTAATAGGTGTAATCTATGATACATGTCGCGCTTTCCATATAAAATATATAAATGAAAATGAAATGAAATATTATTGATAGTCCCACTGCACCTCTTTCCCTGCTCGTCTTAAAAGACGACTAAGTGATAAGGACAAGATGCCGTGCTAAAGGATGACAAGATAGCCACCTATCACCTTTACATGGTCCTTCCATAGCCGTTCAGTAGTTAACTGTACGTACCTGACTTGCTGCTTGATAGATATCACGTCATAAAAAAAAAAAACGTCCTGATACTTTTCTGTGCGTGGCGTTCAACGTTATACTGTATGCCGGAGTTCTGCAGCAAAACACCGATTATTATGCTTACCCCAATTGTCTGGTTGCAGCGTGATGCTACGCATGTACATACAGAAATAATTTACGGCCCAGAAATTATTTGTAAAATATATAGAGAAAATAAAGTTGATTTCTATCTATATAAATACGTCTTAATTAAATCGAGCAGTTAAACATTTTTTTTTTGCTAAGCTTGGAAAGAAGTCTGACCGCACCATATACACCAACGAGCGCTTAAAATGTATAGAGAAAATAAAGTAGATTTCTATCTATTTAAATACGTCTTAATTAAATCGAGCAGTTAAACATTTTTTTTTTGCTAAGCTTGGAAAGAAGTCTGACCGCGCCATATACACCAACGAGCGCTTAAAATGTATAGAGAAAATAAAGTTGATTTCTATCTATATAAATACGTCTTAATTAAATCGAGCAGTCAAACATTTTTTTTTGCTAAACTTGGAAAGAAGTCTGACCGCGCCATATACACCAACGAGCGCTTAAAATGTATAGAGAAAATAAAGTAGATTTCTATCTATATAAATACGTCTTAATTAAATCGAGCAGTTGAACATTTTTTTTTGCTAAGCTTGGAAAGAAGTCTGACCGCGCCATATACACCAACGAGCGCTTAAAATGTATAGAGAAAATAAAGTAGATTTCTATCTATATAAACACGTCTTAATTATCGAGCAATTAAACATTTTATTTGCTCAGCTTGGAAAGAAGTCTGACCGCCGCTCGCCATATACACCAACGAACGCTGGTTTACCTCTTTGTCAGACAGTCAGTCCGTCAGCGTATATGAATCCATTGCTGGACATACGCCTCTCCAATTTTTCTAAATTCCTCCCAGCCTTCACTGTTTGATGTCGTCGTCCCACCTGGAGGGTGATCTTCCCACACTCCGTTTTTCTATCCACGGCACCAGTGTGAGACGCGGTTACTCCAACGATCGGCGTCTCTTCGTCTGACGTACCCAGCTCACTGTCACTTGAGCTTAGCCAACCGTTGTCCAATATCGATTATCTTTGGTGCGTCAGCGGACCATCTTTGTGATCTATGAAAGTAATGCAAAAAGCAATAGTTTCGCTTTTTAAAAAGTACGCCTAACAAATTTAACTGCTCATAGACATTAGCCCAGATCCAACAATGCCACGATCAGTACCCTTATCACGAGATTTAATCTACACCGCGTACTGCGCCGTGTTCTCCGCATCATTTTGTATGGAGAAACGGAACAGCGCTTCTAGTGATAGATTTGCGAACTTCGTTTCTCCATACTAAATGATGCGAAGAAGACGGCGTAGCGTAGTACGCGGTGTAGGTTAAATCTCGTGATAAGGGTACTGATCTGGGACCAAAATGTTTGAATTGAATCAATTTGTAATGAATAACTGGCGTGCCAGTTCTCCTGCACGTGTGATGCCGGCCCGGTGATGAGGCGTGTCGTGATGTAGGTCGCGTCATGGTGTCGTCTTATTTCCGTGTTGCGTCCGCCACCAGCCTCCGCTCTCTATATACATGCATACATAGAATAGCCAGACGTATTACATAAGGTTTTCCCAGTAATATTGTTATGTTCACTTTACAGATCTTTTACTGTGCTCTCTTGCCAGTTTACCACACGTTTTAATGAGTAGGGCTAACTCTAAATAGACTACAGCCAGGCCTCACGCACTCTATGTACTTGCGCGCGCTAACTACCTACCGCCCGGTGGACCGCGCCGGCGCCGCCGGCGGCGGTCTAATTCAGTAGAAATTCGTCAGCCGCGCGGAACATACCTACACGCTCGCCCACGCAACTGCGTGCAGCTGCAAGCAATAAAATAATGCACTTTACACTTTAATGCACTTTTGATCGTTTAGGTACATTTTCGCACGCAGCGATTGGCGACGTGAAACAGTAGGCTATTAAAGCCAAAGGTATGGAACTTTTTCTATGGAGTGATTTATCTGTTACGAAGTAACTATTAAGTAATCTGTGCTAAAGCCCTCAATAAAGGACCTAATGTGCGAAAAGAAATTAGTTCCCAGTTTCTTAGATTATTTTCATGATGTCAAACTGTGATCAAGCACGCGTTTCTTTCGCCGTCCAGCGAAGGAACTCGGCATCCTATTATTTGTGATATTTTTTTAGAAATAGTGATGACTGGTACTATGTTGGCAGTGGCAAACACTTTTGTAAATGTAGACTAAGTGGACGTAAAAAAAAGTATCCAGCGAAGTTTCTTGCTAGTTCTTCTTCGCTATGATAGATAATCGAATTGGCAAAATGCTAAAAACCAGAAGGTTGATGACGGCTAAATACATTTCATCAGCGAATTTGTTTTTGTGAAATCTGAGATTGTAATGATTAGTTCGAGCGATGGTTCCGGAGAACACTGATTAAAATATAAACTATTCAACTCATTTTAAACGAGCGCTGTGCCGTGTCAGGCGGGATACTCACGAAACGTTGATATTTTGAACTTAAGAGGATCCATTTTGCCAGCCCATCTAAAGAGAGCGAGCGAGATTCCCATAATTTATTAGGATGTATACAATTTTATATTAGTGCTACTTCATATTATAATAATGTTAAATATAATAAAAAATATAATTATTGTCGGCATGTGCCAATAAGTTTTTTCTAATAAAAAAAATTACGTGCATACTACACCTGCTGCTTCACCGTTCGGAACCGGTGTAAAACTGTAGGTCCCTTCCCTTGCCCCTTACTAGGTGGTAGGCTCAAATTGGAGCCGACTAGGTTGGCACCACCGTACTTGATGTAAGATGACCGCATAGCAGTCTCGGTTGTGTTCTTCTCTAGTCCAGTATAGCCAGCAATCCAGGGAAGTCTCCGGTATAGCACTTACCTTCAGGCTTGTCAAAGTATGTGCTTTGGCCCCTCTGACTCAACCACCCATACCGGATTACATAAAAAAAAAATTAATAAGACCTATATAAAATTGACCATTATTTAAAAATACAACTTATAAAGATTAACAAATAAATAACATAATTAAAAATAGAAGGAAGGTGTGGATCTAAGCTTACGATGGCTTCACCGAACATATCCGGGCCCATCGGCAGTAGAGGAGGGTATCAATCGAGGCCGGGACTAGCGAGTGGCCACTCTAAATTTCCCGCGCATGCTTCACGTTTCGGCTCGCATCAAGCCCTCGTCAGCTAGTCTGCGTTGACTAGGACGCGGGGAAACACCAGTCCCGCTCTCGACCTCCCTCTCTCTACCTATCCATATTCTGTAGGATGCTTCCAGTGACGTTTACAAAGCTCTCTCCATGTATGAGCTTAGCGTCGATCTTGGCAGCCCTAGATTCTTGGAAAGACTGTGGACGAATTCGCTGGTAGTCCTCTTGCTCCGACTTCCACAGCGAAGAGATCAGTCTTGAATCTGTTTCTCACAATCCGTTTCTCACAATCCGGTCTACTAGGTTGCAGTACTTGTTTGGTTTGATGTTGTGGTCCTTCGGTATGTTGCTTTCCCATGGAACTGTAAGTTCAACAAGTACTACATATGCTTTGTCGCTTTTGTGAATATGAGTATATCCGGTCTTAATATTGTGGTACAGATTTCAGAAGGCATCTGGTCATGCTTCTCATGTGCCCATCGGCAGTAGAGGAGGGTGTTAATCGAGGCGGGGACTAGCGAGTGGCCACTCTAAATTTCCCGCGCATGCTTCACGTTTCGGCTCGCGTCAAGCCCTCGTCAGCTAGTCTGCGTTGACTAGGACGCGGGGAAACCACCAGTCCCGCTCTCGACCTCCCTCTCTCTACCTATCCATATTCTGTAGGATGCTTCCAGTGACGTTTTCGAAGCTCTCTCCATATATGAGCTTAGCGTCGATCTTGGGAGCCCTAGATTCTTGAAGAGACTGTAGAGCGACTTCGCTGGTAGTCCTCTTGCTCCGACTTCCACAGCGAAGAGATCAGTCTTGAATCCGTTTCTCACAATCCGGTCTACTAAGTTGCAGTACTTGTTAAGCTTGATGTTGTGGTCCTTCGGTATGTTACTTTCCCATGGAACTGTAAGTTCAACAAGTACTACATGCTTTGTCGCTTTTGAGAATATGAGTATATCCGGCCTTAATGCTGTGGTACAGATTTCCGAAGGCATTTGGTAATGCTTCTCATGTGTGTCCATCAACAATTCCCAATCCTTTGCTGCTCCCAAAATTGAAGAAGGTTTAGTCCTATCTTTGGGCAGCTTATTGGCTCCAGGTTTCACAAAGTTGACCTTCTGGAAGCCGCTACTGGTTTGCCCTTTCCTGGTCCGTGCAATTGACAGGTTGATGGCCTCTCTGATGATTTGGAGGACTTTATCATGACGGTAGGAATACTGGCCTCGCTCAAGTAGTATTTTGCATCCGCATAACAAATGTTTGGCCGTGCCTACGAACTCCTTACATGACGGGCATAGTCTATTTGTAGATTTCCCCCATCTAACTAGGTTACTCGGGTCGGGGAGAGTAAGCTGGAATGCATTTAAGTAGAACTTAAGCAGCTCAGGGGACCAGTTGTATATTATGGATTTCCACTTCAATGCAGGAGGGATGCAGAAGTCACCCACTGTTAGCCAATCATTCTGCATTTCTAGGTTTAAGGCGTGAAGTTTGAAGCCTTGTTCCATGTCCTCCTGAGCAAAACCTTTCAGTATTTCTTTATCAGACTTTGCTGTTTCTATGCCCAATCCAGATCTATTGGTGCGTGTACCAACTTGGAATGATTTGTAGAAGTCGAGTCTCGATTCCAGTTCATCTGATAGTGATGTGTTGGGTAAGGCTTGAATAGCGCTATCATTGGAGTCTTTGAGTATACATCGTTTGGCTATTCTCGCCTTTTGATAAAATATCGACGGTTTCTTAATGTTCAGTCCAAAGTTATTGTGAGATCTGTATAGCGTTGACGAGTCAGCCGGGTGAGCCAGTCCAAACCATGATTTCAGGAATCTGGTCACATACGAGTCTAATTTAGTCAGGTTTTGCTTTGTGAAGTCGTAGACGAGAAATGGCCATGAAAGTTTTGATGTCAGGTAGTTATCGTAAATCCATGCCTTTTGTGTACCCAGGAGGGGAAGATTGTCAGTTTGGCGGAGGCTCTCTTCGAAAAGTTGGACAATATCATCAGTAGGATGCTCCTTTCCTCTGCTGGTGATCCTTTTGCCCAAGAATTTAAAAGGAGCTTCATCAGCCACGGTTGCGATTGGTTTTCCGGCTACTGTCAGACCTGGATTGCTCGAGGTAAACTTTGAACCTTTCCTGGTTAAGCTCAAACAGTAGCACTTCGCTGGTTTTATCTTCATCCCTTTAGTCCATTCACAATAGTCATCTACCACCTTAAGAAGCGCCTGATTTTGTTTTGGATTGCGGGTTAACAGCGTAATATCATCCGCAAATGCCAGGATGGCCGCCATATATGTGTCTCCATATTTGAACCTGTATCGCCATTTGTTTTCTTTTACGACAAGCGTATCAATTAGAATGTTGATAACAATGTTAAATGTAACAGGAGAGAGGCAGCAACCCTGGAAAAGTCCTATGCCGTAACGAATTTCCGGTATCTTCTCCGTTTCGCCTTTTACTTGTATTACAAAGGAAAGTTTTTTGTAGTAGGAGGCTATTATATTACAGATCAGAGGTGGCACATTATACCACTCTAGCGCCTTTAATAGTAACTCATGGCGCACCGAACCGAAGGCGTTTTCAAAGTCTAACCACGTGGCAGTTAATTGTCTCTCATTCTTCCTTGCATCTCTAAGACATTCAGTCAGCAAAGAATTATGTTCGAGACACCCTGCAACTCTTGGGAGAAAACCTTTCTGGTACTTCTTCGGTAAGTAGTCGTTGGTACACATATGTTTGAGTAGTCTGGCCTGTATAATGGAGAAGAATATTTTCGAAATTGTGTTCGTAAGGGCTATAGGTCTAATATCCTTGGGATCAGTAACTTCTTTCTTTTTTGGTAGAAGAACAAACACGGCTTTACCAAGACAGTCTGGCACTTCTCTGTTCGTCCAAATTCTTTTGTAGATGTTCAACATGTGTTTCCGCACTGATGGACATTTTTTGTATATGATGTATGGTATGCCATCGGATCCCGGGGCGGAACTATTTGGTTTCCTTTTTATGTGGTATTCCAGCTCTTCCATCGTCGGTGAA
Source organism: Nematopogon swammerdamellus (assembly GCA_946902875.1). NCBI lineage: Eukaryota > Metazoa > Arthropoda > Insecta > Lepidoptera > Adelidae > Nematopogon > Nematopogon swammerdamellus. The sequence goes on along the minus strand of OX336347.1, from coordinate 21,476,545 downwards.
TCAGCATCAAATGCTAGAGCAGGTTCTTTGGGTTTTGGAGCTGGTGGATCCCTGTAAGTTATATCTGCCTCCGGGGTGGTATATGTGGATTTAAAGTAGTTGAACATCTCGTCCGTACTTAACCTAATTGTACCCTGCTGTTCCTTAAAAGCTTTTTTCGCGAAGTAAAAGGGGTTCTTCTCGAAAGCTGCTATATTCTGAGCCTTTCGAAATTCATTGCCAGCAACCGTAATTTGCTCAGCTACTTTCTGGATGAGTTTTAGGATAGATCTCATCGCTCTGGCTAATTGGTGGCATAGATTTCTGTCTCCTGAGGCTTTAGCCTTCCTTAGCTGCTTTATCAACTCTCTCTTCCTTCTCCTAAGCTTTGCTTTGAAAGTGTTTTCTCTTTCCATTGGGTTGTGGTGATAGCGAACAGGGTACAATTCGGAGAAGTAATTGTAAATTATTCCCTGGAAGTCATACAGCTGATCTTCGGGACTCTGCCTGCAGCCTCGACTCGATGCCTAGCCGAAAGACTTGACCTCCGTCTTTCGGCTAGGCATCGATCATGTTGCTTCCAAGTGGTCTCGGATATGCTCGGTAAGCTTAGTCGGTCTCTGGGCGAAAATGCTTCATGGTGAGAGGAAGGTTGCGCAACACTTTGTGACGTGTGAGGTTGTACTCTGTCAATAGTGTCAGGTGGAGAACTTACAGGCGCTTTCTGCCCTGCTTCACTGTCGCTATGTTTCTCCTTCACGTGCTTTTCTAGCCAGATTTTTCGCTTATATTGTTTCCCACACTTCGAGCATTTCAAGTCCATATTCATGCCAAGGTTGTCAGAGATATCGATCGGTGAGCGGTTCATCCTCCCTCCCTCTCGGACCGCTCTGAGGGTATTTACTCTTTTGACTGTCGTAGCTTTTATTTCCTGGCGCGGCTTGCTAGGCCTAACGCCCGTCTGTCTCTCCAGCGTCACCAGTCTTTCCCGGTCGTCAAATGGACTTTCCCATTCGTCAACGGTCTTTCCCGGTCGCCAGCTGTCTTTCCAGCGTCATCCCGTCTCTCCGGGCTGTCTTGTTTCGAAGGTGTGGATCTAAGCTTACGATGGCTTCACCGAACATATCCGGGCCCATCGGCAGTAGAGGAGGGTATCAATCGAGGCCGGGACTAGCGAGTGGCCACTCTAAATTTCCCGCGCATGCTTCACGTTTCGGCTCGCATCAAGCCCTCGTCAGCTAGTCTGCGTTGACTAGGACGCGGGGAAACTCCAGTCCCGCTCTCGACCTCCCTCTCTCTACCTATCCATATTCTGTAGGATGCTTCCAGTGACGTTTACAAAGCTCTCTCCATGTATGAGCTTAGCGTCGATCTTGGCAGCCCTAGATTCTTGGAAAGACTGTGGACGAATTCGCTGGTAGTCCTCTTGCTCCGACTTCCACAGCGAAGAGATCAGTCTTGAATCTGTTTCTCACAATCCGTTTCTCACAATCCGGTCTACTAGGTTGCAGTACTTGTTTGGTTTGATGTTGTGGTCCTTCGGTATGTTGCTTTCCCATGGAACTGTAAGTTCAACAAGTACTACATATGCTTTGTCGCTTTTGTGAATATGAGTATATCCGGTCTAAAACTGACCTAGTAAATCTGAACTAAATCTAAAATATAATATAATGAGAAATACACTTTCTATCTATCTAAAATGTACATAAACCGAAATAATATAATCAACCCAAGAGAAAGCTAATAACTTTATAATATGATTCAATTTATATTGAATTTATTCAAAGTGGTCAACTGGGCCCGCGGGCTTAGTTGGATATGAAAAAATAAATACATATTTCATAGTGGTCATTTAAGCCCGCCAGCTGAGTGGGCTGTGGGCTGGTTGACCAATGATTCGTTTTGAACATCGAGGCGGCGACTTCGCGCCTTGTCTGTGAAAACGACCTATGGTGAATCCTCCATCGCCAGCGCGCGGCGGAGAAAGTTCTGCCGTAAAGTGGGGGCTCGCTCGCTTGGTATAACGCTGCTGACGTTACTTTATTAATGTCACTTCAGGGCAACCTCTATTTCAAGTATGTCACGAAGAAACTTCGTGACATTACATCGGCACCCAGAAACTTCGTGTCAGTGCATTGGCACGAAGAAACTTCGTGCCAGTGGATTGACACGAAGAAACTTTGTGGCAGTGCATTGGTCACGAAGAAACTGGGTGTCAGTGCATATTTATACGAAGAAACTTGGTGCCAGTCGATTGACACGAGTAAACTTTGTGGCAGTGCATATTGGTCACGAAGAAACTTAGTGTCGGTGCATATTTATGCGAAGAAACTTGGTGCCAGTCGCTTGACATGAATAAACTTTGTGGTAGTGCATATTGGTCACGAAGAAACTTCGTGTCAGTACATTGGATTGACACGAAGAAACTGAGTGTCGGTGCATATTTATACGAAGAAACTTGGTGCCAGTCGATTGACACGAATAAACTTTGTGGCAGTGCATATTCATCATGAAGAAACTTCGTGTCAGTGCATTGGCATGAAGAAATCTAAATTTACAGCACTGGTGTTTTTTTTTTTTGTAAACCAGCATTGGTGGCTGTGCCGAGAGACCATTGGTGCAGTCGACGGAGCCAAAATCGCCTCTCCTCGCGAAAGCACGCTCAGTTCGGTGCCATGCCAGCAGATTTGCGGACTGTTGCTAGGCTGTCTAGCTCGTTAATACGATGATTGAAGACACCCAGGTTAAAGGATTAAGGAAATACATAAACTCGCCGGAAGACAGTTCCACTACCGTACAGATTACTACTACTGATGCGATGGTGTTCACTAGAGACGATATTTCGTCGTTGAAAACTTGAAATTAACTTGGAATCGAGCGACAACGCTGTTCGGGAGGAGACGCCGCGCGCCGCGCTCCGCCGCCACCGCCGCCGCTCCGCAGAGATTTATCAAAAGTGCACCAGCTGCCTCGCTCGCTCTTCACTAAACTTCCTCTCATTAATTTTACCTCGGAAACACATTTGTGGCTCACTCATGTAGTAAGAACTCGACAGAGGCATACACGTAACCCTTCCATTTTGTTTTTATTGTCGTGAGTATTCGGGTACAAACATTCACAACTTTTTGATCAAAAGTCAGAATCAATTTAGGAAAAGTTAAATTTGTATGCCTTGATGTGTACACAGCTCGACCTTTGGCCTTACCCTCGATAGAGTTCCACAACCGAGACTTCAAGACTCATCAATGCCCAATCATAACCCTTTTCCTGTTTGTCCAAATACTCCAATATTGGCTTCGTATTATCGACGTAGTAGCGTGAACTTGTATAGAACCGCTATGTTTAAAGAAAATAAAAAAAAAATAAAAAAAATTTATACTGTCCTATAAAAGTCGATCTATTAATTTCATCTCAAGCCCTGAACATGTGTTCCCCTCCTGGCAAAAAGCCGCGCCCTCTGGTTTCTTTGGCCTGGCCGTTGTGGGTGAACTCCTTGCTGGAGGGCACTACTCGGCTACTACTACTTAAGCGGCGGATGGCCGAGTGGTTTGGGCATCGGCATCTCATTCGAGAGGTCCGAGGTTCGAATCCGGTCGGCGTGTACCATGAAGTTTTTTTTAACGAAAAAAATTACATGCATACCTACACCTGCTGCTTCATCTTTCGGAACTGGTATAAAACTGTAGGTTCCTTCCCTTACCCCTTACTAGCTGGTAGGCTCGAATTGTAGCCGACCTCGGTTGTGTTCTCCTCTAGTCCAGCATAGCCAGCAATCCAGGGAAGCCGGTATGGCACCTACCTTCTCGGAGGTGATATTGGCTGATCGGAGCATGTGCTTTCGTTCCTCCGACTCAGCCACCCACACCGGATTACATTAAAAATAAAAACTACTCAAGTTTCAAGTAAAATATCGTAATTAGTTCATCTCTATCCACCAGCCTAAAATTTGATTCGACTTTCAAAGTGCTAATTCGTAAATAATGCGAAACGTTTTGCAATATCCGTTTCTGGCTAGTTTAACCGCCTTAAAACCTTCAAACCTTAAAAAAAAGCCTAGACATCAATAACCTTATACAGATACTTAAGCATGAAAGGGCAAATTGATGATGCCGTCGTCTGTTTTAAGTCTTAAAATATTGTCGTCAGAAGTTAAAAAATATCCGCGCCCGCTGTTCGAATAGGAATAAGTTTGCGGATGCCTGCGGGCCGGGAGAATAATGGCCCCGTTACAAAGTACCGAGGAGGGTTGCGTCACAGAACTCGCAAAACGGTAGTAGAACCTTCGAACTGGCCCGTGCGACTGTGCGTCCGTCGAACGTTCAGGCACAGTCAAACACACTCCTCGCGTAACCACGCTAAGCGAGTTGCCAGCTATCAGCGCCGTCAGCCTCGGTAGGTCCACCAAGCATACATACGGGAGTGGCAACCGTCGAGCGCTATTATATGGGAAAATTAGCCGCGTCTTAGTGCATTATGCTCTTACAATATAATAGTCTGCGGGATCGAACGTCAGTGCACATGTGACTTGGGGACAAAGACCACGTATATGTGCACTACGCAAAATGGGAGTTGTGCAGTTCGTACGTGTCGAAAGAGCTCAAGATCATCAGGAATAACAAAAGATGGCGTAACCTTTCATAGGTAAGTCATTTTAATGATAATACAACGCTTAAAACGTGAAAAATACAATAATTCCGCGAGTTAGGAGTTTAGGAGCACGACTGCGCGCCATACCGGGCGCGTACACATGATATGCAAATTTGACAGACTGAAAAGAAATTTGAAATCAATTATTGTATACGGGGATGTTGTTTATAATAAATGCGATGTTGTTTATCATAAATGCGAAAGTATATTTGTTTGTTTATTTGTTTGCTATCATGTTGTTTATCATAAATGCGAAAGTATATTTGTTTGTTTATTTGTTTGCTTGTTTTTTTTTAAGTGAAAATTTCTTTAGCGGTGCTTGGCACTTTTTTAGGTGGGTATAAAATTTATAACTCGAAATCGCGACATCGCGTCAGCGTCATTTTTAAAATGAAACCTTAAGTCATTGCATTAAGGGTTAAGTTAGAGTGGCACGGGATCTGCCGGCACACCCGGAGTGCAACTGTTAAGTAGGGTTCGGTAACAGGTTTATGTCTGTCCATTCTACTAAGTTCTGCAAAATGAATGTAGGGTTCCGTAACAAATGCATGTCTGTCCGTTCTACAAAATTTAACATTTATTTCAAAATGAATGTAGGGTTCCGTAACAAATGCATGTCTGTCCGTTCTACTAAATTTTACAATTTTCAACCAAGGTCCTCCGACGGTTATTTTATAATAAAAGTAGGGTTCCGTAACACGTTTATGTCTGTCCATTCTACTAATAAGTTCTGCAAAATGAATGTAGGGTTCAGTAACAAATGCATGTCTGTCCGTTCTACAAAATTTAACATTTATTTTAAAATGAATGTAGGGTTCCGTAACAAATGCATGTCTGTCCGTTCTACTAAATTTTAAAATTTTCAACCAAGGTCCTCCGACGGTTATTTTATAATAAAAGTGTCTGTGTGGGCCCTGAATACGAATCCGTTGTCAAAACTCAAAAAAAGTGGCCGCCATTTTGAACTTTTTAGTTACTGGACCGATTGCTTTCAAAATCGATATCTGGGTGTCTGTGTGGGCTCTGAATACGAATCCGTTGTCAAAATTTTATAAAAGTGGCCGCCATTTTGAACTTTTTAGTTACTGGACCGATTGCTTTCAAAATCGATATCTGGGTGTCCGTGTGGGCTCTGAATACGAATCCGTTGTCAAAATTTAAAAACGTGGCCGCCATTTTGATCTTTTTAGTTACTGGACCGATTGCTTTCAAAATCGATATCTGGGTGTCCGTGTGGGCTCTGAATACGAATCCGTTGTCAAAATTTAAAAAAAGTGGTCGCCATTTTGAACTTTTTAGTTACTGGACCGATTGCTTTCAAAATCGATATCTGGGTGTCTGTGTGGGCTCTGAATACGAATCCGTTGTCAAAATTTTATAAAAGTGGCCGCCATTTTGAACTTTTTAGTTACTGGACCGATTGCTTTCAAAATCGATATCTGGGTGTCTGTGTGGGCTCTGAATACGAATCCGTTGTCAAAATTTTATAAAAGTGGCCGCCATTTTGAACTTTTTAGTTACTGGACCGATTGCTTTCAAAATCGATATCTGGGTGTCCGTGTGGGCTCTGAATACGAATCCGTTGTCAAAATTTAAAAACGTGGCCGCCATTTTGATCTTTTTAGTTACTGGACCGATTGCTTTCAAAATCGATATCTGGGTGTCCGTGTGGGCTCTGAATACGAATCCGTTGTCAAAATTTAAAAAAAGTGGTCGCCATTTTGAACTTTTTAGTTACTGGACCGATTGCTTTCAAAATCGATATCTGGGTGTCTGTGTGGGCTCTGAATACGAATCCGTTGTCAAAATTTTATAAAAGTGGCCGCCATTTTGAACTTTTTAGTTACTGGACCGATTGCTTTCAAAATCGATATCTGGGTGTCTGTGTGGGCTCTGAATACGAATCCGTTGTCAAAATTTTATAAAAGTGGCCGCCATTTTGAACTTTTTAGTTACTGGACCGATTGCTTTCAAAATCGATATCTTGGTGTCCGTGCGGGCTCTGAATACGAATCCGTTGTCAAAATTAAAAAAAGTGACCGCCATTTTGAACTTTTTAGTTACTGAACCGATTGCTTTCAAAATCGATATCTGGGTGTCTGTGTAGGTTCTGAACACGAATCCGTTGTCAAAATTTAAAAAAGTTTCCGCCATTTTGAACTTTTTAGTTCCTGGACCGATTGCTTTCAAAATCGATATCTGGGTGTCTGTGTGGGCTCTGAATACGAATCCGTTGTCAAAATTTTATAAAAGTGGCCGCCATTTTGAACTTTTTAGTTACTGGACCGATTGCTTTCAAAATCGATATCTGGGTGTCCGTGCGGGCTCTGAATACGAATCCGTTGTCAAAATTTAAAAAAACTGGCCGCCATTTTGAACTTTTTAGTTACTGGACCGATTGCTTTCAAAATCGATATCTGGGTGTCCATGTGGGCTCTGAATACGAATCCGTTGTAAAAATTTAAAAAAGTGGCCGCCATTTTGAACTTTTTAGTTACTGAACCGATTGCTTTCAAAATCGACATCTGGGTGTCCGTGTGGGCTCTGAATACGAATCCGTTATCAAAATTTAAAAAAGTGGCCGCCATTTTGAACTTTTTAGTTACTATGGCGGTTATTATATTATTATTTAAAATGGCGGCCACTTTTTTTACATTTTGACAACGGATTCGTATTCAGAGCCCACACAGACACCCAGATATCGATTTTGAAAGCAATCGGTCCAGTAACTAAAAAGTTCAAAATGGCGGCCACTTTTTTAAATTTTTACAACGGATTCGTATTCAGAGCCCACATGGACACCCAGATATCGATTTTGAAAGCAATCGGTCCAGTAACTAAAAAGTTCAAAATGGCGGCCAATTTTTTTAAATTTTGACTACAGATTCGTATTCAGAGCCCACACATACACCCAGATATCGATTTTGAAAGCAATCGGTCCAGTAACGAAAAAGTTCAAAATGGCGGCCACTTTTTTTTTATTTTTACTACAGATTCGTATTCAGAGCCCACACATACACCCAGATATCGATTTTGAAAGCAATCGGTACAGTAACTAAAAAGTTCAAAATGGCGGCCACTTTTTTTAAATTTTGACTACAGATTCGTATTCAGAGCCCACACATACACCCAGATATCGATTTTGAAAGCAATCGGTCCACTATCTAAAAAGTTCAAAATGGCGGCCACTTTTTTTAAATCGCGAGATTAAAACACCATGAATATTATTAAACCGGAAAAAAATATTGTTTTAAGGAAGACTCCAATCTTTTACTCTGTTCCTCGAAGTTTAGGTAAATAAGCCCTACTTATTCCTATCACTGATTATTAGTACAACTTTTCAAAAATATTAGAACAACAGTCTGGTTTAATTTTTCAATATTTTTTTTTGGATTCAAACAATAATATTCGTTCAGTAAAAACTATTTGAAATAATATTACAAATAACAATTTCAAAATTCACAAATATACCGCACCATCATCGTCCGTCAGACTGGCATTCGTAGTGATCCCGTCAAGTTGCCGTCAAGCAAGGCTTCCGATTGGTCGGACGGTCGGCTCTTACTACCAGATACCCGAGCCAAGCCAGCGATAACAAACCTGTCGCTGGCCTTGCTCGCTCTGTCTCTCTCCATATCGCAGGGCGCGATATGGGTAACGGAGATAGACAAGTCACGTCATAAAAGATTAAATTGCGATTTCGATTTTCGTAGTAGTAGGGATTTTTGGCTAACCGTGCTCCGATACAAACGCAGTAGCGTTGCGTCTCCCGTATGTATGCTCGGTGGGTAGGTCAGTGGTGCGATAGGTCGACTGTCGGTCGTGATCATAAGCGTCCGTCAGTCTGCGTCTCTGATGGGAGACAACGTCACAAACCGACTTGTCGCCCCGGTCCTCGCGTCCCGAATCGCCCCGGCGGCGCCGGCGTCTGCGTTCGTCAGTCGGTCGTCGCGCCTCACCTGGTCATCTAGCTGTGGCGCGCCATGCCTCGCCCTGCGTCGTGGGGGCGCAGGCAGCCACCCCTCTATTGCCGCTGCTCTTTTCGGCGACGACGTCTTCCGCTGTACTGTTTTTCGGCTACTGTTCTTTTTGGCAAGGGCTGAGACAGGCGCGCCGTCACCCCTCGGGCTACACGTCGCCCTCGCGTCCCGTCCCGTCGAGTGCGTCTTGCGCTGCGTGTCCCATCCTGTCGCTGTTGTTGTGGTCCCCAGCGTGCTCGTCCCCCGTCGTTGATTCGTCTGTAAACGTTCGGTCTGCCCCTAAGTCCGCCCGCTTCTGGAACCACCCGGCTACGAACCTTCTCAAAGAGGAAAAGTTAGCCTCCGACGAGACCAGGTCGGGTAGAACACCGGACCGCCACTCCGCGCGGTCACCTGGCACTGACACTGGCGCGTGCAGTCCATCTTCAGGGCGAGTGCGGCCATAGTGACCGCGATTCCTAACCATGGCCAGCCATACACCACCATATGAATATCTAGTATAGTCTACCATGGGACAGTATTTATAAAAAGCCTTTGTCAAAATTTTATACTTAATTTGTATGCTACGTAATTTGATAGGTACGTAAATTGTAAACTATGACTTCTACTTCCGACCGATCTATTCTCTGATTATACTCTCTCGCTCTCGACAAATACAAATTGTTTTGTCGTCCCCCCTCTCCCTCTCTCTCTGCCATCTCCCTCTTTCGTGCTCTTCCTTTTTATTTCAATTATTTATTTACATGTCGATAAAACTGGTAAATATGAGATGAATAGGATTTTTGATGTTTTAAAGATGTCAGTGGGACGAAAGTAAAATTGTTCAAAGATCGCTCCGCGCGGTAGATAAGGGTCGGTTATTGGCACGCTCGGCTTCCTTCTTGCAGAGCCTAAGTTAAACAGCAAAATATGTATTAAAATTTTTTTTTAAGAAGTATTGAAAAAATTTTAGCTTTAAGTCTCACCTAGCCTAGCTGCGTTTTAACTGGTAAATTTCAGAAGGGCCCACGCTGTTCTAGATTCTTTTTACACTCCCTACCTTCCATGAGGCCCGCGTGGGCACCGTATAAAAAAAACTGGAGTAAATATTAAAAAAAATTATACTTCTAAACAAGTACTGTAGGTCCCTTCCATTTTTTTATGGGGAGCACGACCAACGGCGCGCGCCAGACTAACGCAGAGGTGTAGTCCGACGGCGCCCACGGGCATTCGGATATTTACGGGGGCTGCGAATACCTTGTCGGCCGGCTAGGTGCACCTTCACATTATGTTTGAAGGACTCCAGACTGTACATTAGAGGAAATAGTGCAGGTGGGAGTGAATTCCACATGTTGGCAACCCTGTAAATAAAGGATTTACAGGATCGATTTGTTCTAAATGGGGGAATATCGACAGTGTGTGGATGCATTCCCAACCTGTTGCGCGTGGAACGATGGTAGAATGGGGATGGAGGGATCGCATCGTGCAGCTCCTTGGAACACTCCGTGGTACAGGCGATAGAACACACACAAAGATCCAACGTCCCTGCGGAGTTGTAAGGTCTCTAAGTTCCGGGATACCTCGGGGTCGTTCCCTTGACCCTTGCTAGTTTGTAGGCTCAAAATGTAGCCGATTGCCCTTGGTTCTACCAGTAGGACTACGCAGTAGGATCGCGGGTAATAAAGAGATCGTTAGGTTGGTATCACCGTACTTTTGGTCGCATAGCAGCTTTGGCTGTGTTCTCCTCTAGTCTAGTATAGCCAGCAAACCAAAGGGAAGTAACCGGTATGGCGCCTTCTCGCAGGAATTATTACCAGGCCGAAGCAAGTGCGTTGGCCCCTCTAACTCAGCCACCTATACCGGATTACATAAAATAAAATAAAAAAGTTTAACAAAAAATGGAAACAAAATTATTCTCCAATCTCCGATGGGTTCTCTTTCGGCTCTTTACACTCGATACACTATTTGTTACCATTTTATAATTTTGTCAGTCACAGTCACATGGTGGGATCGTCTCGGGTGGCCTTTGCTGCAGCAAACTGCAGCAAAGGCCCAGTCGGTTAAACATGCCAAATACAACAAAATCAAGAAAAACAACAGGTTTGTGGCCTTTACTGTAGAGACTCTCGGAGCATGGAGCCCGGACGCGATCAGTTTTTCCAAGAAATTGGGAAAACTACTCAATTGACGCGTCTGGAGACCGCGCCGTGCCCGGGCGCATTTCAACCAGCGGATCTGTCTGGCGATCCAGAGGGGGAACGCCGCTTCAGTCATCGGGACCAGGGATGTTGCGGATGCGATTTATTTAACATCCGCGGATACGGATGCAGATGCGGATTTTTGGATGCTCACATCCGCGGATGCGGATGCGGATGTTAACAAGATTGCTTGAAGAGCCGGTTAGTTTAAGTCCTTGAATAAAAGAGATTATGCTTTTAATATCTTTTATTGATCAATCAATTTTTAGTAAGAAAATTTCCAGTGGAAGTGTTATACTCGAGTCGGAAATTCAACTTAGAAGACGCGTCGCCGCGCGTGTTTAGTTAGACACGCATGCATACACGAAACGTGACGGAATGTAATGACGCAATAATAATGGAAAACAAAAGTCGTCAGCACTGCACTGCACCGTCGCACAGCATATTCCCTTCCTATTGGTCAATTGCAGCGCGCGCCACTCGCGGACTCCGCCCAATTTCATTCAAGTCTTAACCTGCACTACATCCGCATCCGCATGACTTCCGCATCGATTTAATGCGGATGCGAATGCAGATGCGGATGTCAAAATCAATGCGGATGCTCCGCATTTACGGATGCGGATGCGAATATCCGCAACATCCCTGATCGGGACCATGCTTAAGGTCCCTATGGACGGCTATTTTTATTTATAGTTAGATTTATTTTTATAGTTAATTTAGTTCTTTTTAGGTCTAGATTTAAATTATTTTTGTTAATGTTGTTTGTTCAATAAATGTACTGGCAATTTTGTATAAATTTCTCAAAATGTCCAATCTGCCTTCCACAGCCCAGACCTGTTTTTTTTATGTAATCCGGTATGGGTTGCTGAGTCAGAGGGGCCAAAGCACATGCTTCGACCAGTCACTTTGGATTGCTGGCTATACTGGACGAGAGGAAAACACAGCCGAGGCTGCTATGCGGCCAACTTACATCCAGTACGGTGGTACCAACCCTGTCGGGTACAGTTTGAGCCTACAACCTAGGGAGGGGCAAGGGAAGCGACCTACGTTTGAAGCAGCCAGAGGGAGTAAGTTTGTACGTAATTTTCACCATATCAGGCAAAACCCATTGGTACAATGTGTAATTTTTAAAATTTTTTTTTATGGAAACCGACACTGTTGGCTACATCACCTACAACACCCGTGATGTCAGCCCATAACACCGGGTGAGCTAGGTGCCATGTGAGTGCTTCCCTTCATTTCATGTTGGCTACACTGAACTGGGCAGATAACACGGGCTATTTACATAGCCGTTTCGACCGACGTTTCATTCAGTGCGGTGGTACCAACCCGGGCGGGATAAACCCTAGCACCTAGTAAGGTAAGAAGGAGGGACCTACAGTTTAACGTGGAATCCCAACCGCGGTCAGCCTCCAACGGTCGAGCGGTCACCCATCCAAGTACTGACCGCGCTCAGAGGTTGCCGTGAGAACAGAGACGTGCATGTTCGTGCGACAGGGACGACGCTATACAACCGGATTGCCTCTTTCTAAAGCTCGATGTTCATTGGATGGCACGACCGAAGGGAAGCACTGACATGGCACCTAGTTCACCCGGTGTTATGGGCTGACATCACGGATGTTGCAGGTGATGTAGCCAACCGTGTCAGTTTCCATAAAAAAAAAAAAATATTTACGACGTAATGACAGGACTTCATTTCTAATGTATCGAGTAATTCGTGTTCTCTTTATTACTTTGACTTTATTTAAATGTACTTAGTAGGATTATAAAAAAGGTAGCCATTTTCTTAATAATAATAAAAACCACATTAAAATACATTTAATTTCCTTTATTTCCTTTTCAAAGCCACTTAAAAAGAAATTATACCGATACAATTAATTACCAAGCTCGGCAATACAATTATTGTATGTGAAACATTTTTGATTTCAGTTTTCCGCGGACTATGACATATGTTTGCCATATGTCATAAGTTTGTCATATGTCATAAGTCTGTCATATGTCACTCTAACCTCTTCCCCACTGTGACGCGTGTAATCCTATGTTATAAACTTCAGAGTGAGGAAGTCGGTGCGCATTTTGTTGATATTTTGACATAAACATTTGTCTTGATTACGACTAAAATGCTTCACAACAAAAATTTAATCTAACTTAACACGTACGAGTAAGTGCATATCCACATGAATCTTATACCATAAACATATTCGAACAGCGTCTCATAAAACAATAAAGCCCGGTGCATACAACGGGACAGTGTGTAGCAATTAATTCAATACTTAACACCAATAAATATTTCTGGTGAATATAAAAAAAATCCTAATTTTTATACATAAAAGTTGCAGAGTTTGACCTTTGCTAACCACGCATAATCATCATTTTATTACTTGGCGTCTATTGGATGATCCAATAAATTGTTGTCATAACTGGAAGATATTAAACTAAGACGATACCCTTAACTGGCTGCTTTTCATACAAAAAGGTCGTAAGTCGGTGTTGCTTTTTAATTTTAAAAAATTAATGGTAATAAAATTTAAAAATCTACAACAATAGAGTTCTGTGCTTGTGGTTTATATAATATAGTTATTTATCAAGTGCAGTGCAAAAAAATTTCGTTCACTTTTGCGTCAGATAAAAAAAATTATTCAATTTCGATTTTTTTCGTCTGACTCAAAAGTGATTGAATTATAAGGAGATTTTTATTGCACTGATAAATAACTAAACCACAAGCACATAACTCTATTGTTGTAGATTTTTACATTCTATTACCATAATTTTTTTTAAATTAAAAAACCACGCTGACTTACGACCTTTTTCCATGCAAAGCAACCAGCTATAGGTATCGTCTTAAGCCGCGTACAGAGCCAAAGAACGAACGCAAACGAGTAGCGAACGAAAGCGAACGAATATTCTCGACGGTTGAGCGAAGTTGAACGAAGGCCGCACGCATTCGTTCGCCTTCGGTCGTGTTCCGTCCGAACGTTTTCAGTACATCAATGGCGCCGCTGGCAGCGAATAATGCGTGACGAGCTTTAGAAAGAGATCATCCCGTTTTAGAGCGTCGTCCCTGTCTGTCAGCAGGAGAAACCTAAAAATATTACGTTTTTTTTACAAAATTGCCTCCTAATTCGTTGATTACAATTTTGTTGCGACGGCGCGCGGCGCTATGACTACTGTATTTAAAACTAAGCTGTCCGCTCCCTGGTGTGGACGGTATTCGCTTGCATTCGCTCTTACGCGTGCGCACCGTGCAGGCGCGTCAACATTTTTCTGTTGTCTGCCCACAAACTAGTATCAACTATTTTCAATATAAAATAAAAAGTCTTACAATAAAAAATTATATTCACTTTGGTTAATCTAAATATTAATATCCCTGTCATTGCTCGTAAAGTTCGTCGCACACTATCCCATCGCCGGATGTGTGACGGTCGCCTGCTGCTGCTTCATATCGGCTGTGAAGTCGATGTCTCCCCAGCCCCACAGCTTGTGGTTGCCGTCGCCGGTGCGGCGCGCGCGGCGCCGGACCATCACGTGTGAAACGGTCTTTAGGTCGTAAGCTTGTCCGATCTGGAGGGAGGAAATAACAGCATTAGTAAAAACATCGCCGCCGTTCTAAAATGCCGTCTAGATGACAGCGATGCGCGCCCCTTCCCTACCAGCCCAAAATCGATTACTGCGACGGACTTGCACCAACTTCACAGTATTTTACGTCCGTGATGGTGGGAGTGTCTCGTGGGTGACAGAGAATTCATAATAGACCGGCACGGTGGTGGTGCCGCGTCAAGTCATATACGCGTGCCCCCACGGGTACAGATTACTTAATAGTTACTTCGTAACAGATAAATCACTCCATAGAAAATGCTCCTACCTTCGGGCTTTAATAGCCTACTGTTTCACTTCGCCAATCGCTGCGTGCGAAAATGTACCTTAACGATCGAGTGTAAAGTGGTTATTGCTTTGTAGCTGCGCGCAGTTGCGTGGGCGAGCGTCTATGTATACTTCGCGCGGCAGACAAATTTCCACTGAAATAGACCGCCGGCGGCCCGTCGGGCGGTAGGTAGTTAGCGCGCGCAAGTACATAGAGTGCGTGAGGCCTGCCACGGGTACGCAAGCTCAAAAGAATGGGCACACGTGGGCGCACTTTACCTCTACAGTCTCTACAAATTGTAAAAAGAAAATTGTACAAATTCAGGCGTACTACCATACGTATGATGAATAAATAATAAAGAATCTTAAGTAAACTTATTTAGTGAAAATTATCTCCACTGATGAATGGTTTAATGGGACCTATTTCATATTATATTGTGATTACTAAATATAAGAACCTAATAAATGACTGACACGATGGATAAACAACATTAATTTACCTGTGTAAAAATAACCACCATGTTATAATTGTTTAATTTAAACATTTTACTGCTAAAGGGTTAGATAGATAGATAGAAAATTCTTTATTGCTTCAGTAAACATTAAACAGTAACAAATACATTGGAAAATTTACATAAGGTGCAAAGACGGACTTATCCCTTACAGAGATTTCTTACAGTCAACCTTTGGATGTTTGAGATTCGATAATATAGTGGAATGTAAGTAGGTAGTAGCAAAAGAGTTGCGTGACAATTATTGAAGATAAAAATAATAATAAGAATACTTATTAATACATACATATAATTACATGCTAGTAAAATATAAGCCATACATGTTTAATACATATAAATTACTAAATATATAGAATATTTTATACAAATAAATATTAAGAATAAGGGTAACGATTGCAATATAATTGGGAATAGCTGGATTAGGGTATCTTCGTCGCAACTTATAAGCACTGATGCCAAACTGGCTACATGGCATAATAGTTACCGCACCCATTAAAGAGGAGTTATCATTCCGTTTTAGTAGTGTTATACTCCCGTTTCAGAGTAGTTAGGCATCCATTATGGACAAGTTACCCGCTAACGCCAGAATAGAGGACTTCGAGGAGAGCACAGAGCATCAAATACCAACCGCCCGCGCCCCCTACTAGAGGCGCCCTAAGCGATGATATTTGAAACCCAATAACCGTACGCTGAGCTGCTAGCGCTTCGTATGTGTGTGTGTGTGTGTTAGTATCGACACTACACACAAAGAGGAGCAAGTTAGGCACACGCACAAAACAAATGCACACGCACAACACACATATGTAAGTCATAGGCCACGCCCACAGGCTTCAACGGCGTTGTAGAGAAATCGCGCTCACGGCGCCTCTAGTAGGGGCAGGCGCGCGCATTTCATGCTCTGTGGAGGAGAGTAAGACTATATCTAAGTCGTAGCTGTTTTATGGTTAAAAGCTACCTCCATGACACCGCCTTCCACTTTACATACATACATACATACCGCACGCTGTATCCCGACAATCGGGGTAAGCAGAGTAATCAGTGGTGTGCTGCAAGATTACTCATTTAAGTTAGAGCACAACCACCGACCACCACATTCAGCGAAGTATTTAGGACAAGATGACTATCAAACAGCAATTAAGGCACGAAAACTAACCTTCTGCATGACTCGGTGTGAGGACCGTGCCAAGATGAGAGGTGGCTAGGTTGTCGCCCTTATGCCTTTTACGAAATGCACGGGGAGAGATGCAGTGGGGCTATTCTTTTAAAGTGCCGACGCCACACGGTACAAACAAAATTTAAAAATCTAAATATATTAAGTGAAACAGGCACGGAGTAAACAAGGGTAGGAAGGAGGGTGCAGATAAAAACAAAACACTTGACTGCAAGTGTTCGCTTTAAGGGCGGAGGGTGAGGCGGCGACCTAACTGCCTCGCAATCTGCGCCGCGACAGCCTTCGCCCTTCGCTTACGCGAGCGAGGAAGCCTTGAAATGAGGCAGTCGATTTAGTATGAAAACTGACATCGTTGAACTTAATGCGCCTACTACGAGAGTGATTTCAACCCATCACACCTTGCTGAACTAGGGTCATGGCTGTACTTTCCTTTGGTCGTGCCTGCTACACTGAAAAAACAATCCGGCCAAGTGCGAGTCAGACTCGCGCGACGGGTGGTTCTGTACCACCGCGCAAAAGAAAAAGAAAAAAAAACCGCATTTGCACAAATGCGATTCGAACCCACGATCATCGGATGAAAACTCCATACATGTACCACTAGGCTGACGGAGGTTATGGACGATAACACGAATAACCGATTCAGTTACGTCCCGATATTAAATGCAAAGAACCTAGGTAATACCTAGGTACCTAGTAGGTATAGCGGCGGGTGGCCGAGTGGTTTGGGCATCGGCTTCTCATGCGGGAGGTCCGAGGTTCGAATCCGGTCGGCGTGTACCAATGAGTTTTTTCTGACGAAAAAATTTACGTGCATACCTACACCCGCTGCTTCACCGTTCGGAACCGGTGTAAAACTGTAGGTCCCTTCCCTTGCCCCTTACTAGGTGGTAGGCTCAAATTGTAGCCGACTGGGTTGGTACCACCGTACTGGATGTAAGATGGCCGCAAGCAACCTCGGTTGTGTTCTCCTCTAGTCCAGTATAGCCAGCAATCCAGGGAAGTCTCCGGTATGGCACCTACCTTCTCGGAGGTGATATTGGCTGGTTAGAGCATGTGCTTTGGCCCCTCCGACTCAGCCACCCATACCTGATTACATAAAAAAAAAAAAAGGTATCTGTAGCGTAACGTATTAATACTGTGGAATTATTCATAGGTACATGTGCCTGTTATAGACAATTCTTATGGAAAATAGTATGTCAGCCTCGTTAGCTCAGTAGTGCGGTAGGTCGACTGTTCTTAAGCACACCTGGGCGCAGTCAGTACTTGGATGGGTGAGCGCTCGACCGTTGGAGGCTGACCGTGGTGGTTCGGATTCCACGTAAAACTGAAGATCGCTTTCCTTCTTACATTATTAGGTGATAGGGTTTATCTCGCCCGGGCTGGTACCACAGCACTGAATGAAACGTCTTTCGAAACGGCTATGCAAATAGTTCGGGTTCTCCGTCCAGTTCAGTGTAGCCGACATGAAATGAAGGGAAGCGCCGATATGGCACCTAGTTCACCCGGTGTTATGGGCTGACATCACGGATGTTGTGTGTGATGCAGCCAACCGTGTCAGTTAAAATAAAAATAAAAAAAAAACTACAAAATATATTTTTCAGACTTAGAACAAAATGATCATATACAAGTCTAACTAAACTGACTTAGTGTGCTACATCCAACTATCTCAACGAGTGCACAAGGGCCCTCGGGCCCTTAGCTAGCGTACGTCATTTAAAAGCACTCACATGATTCCTCACGACCCCGTGAGCTAGTGGATGAGGAAGGGGTTTAAACGTAGATTTATCTGTTGCTTTTTTTGTAAAATAAAACCTCAGTGCACCCTGAAGGGATGCAAATAAATACGGAATTATAGGGGTTGTCAAAAGGAGCTCTAACAAATTGTCTATTTCAAATTCTAATTATTTATTCAGTATCATATTCCATATTCAAACACAGCATGTTTTCAAGCGAGCAATGGAGCGATCCATGCTAGGAATATCACTACGTGATATGGTGAGTAACGAGGCAATCCGCCGACGCAGCAAAGTAGTGGATATTGGATACCGGGTGGCTAAGCTCAAGTGGCAGTGGGCTGGGCACGTCAGCCGAAGAGACGACAACCGTCGTTTTGGAGAAGCTATGTCCAGCAGTGGACGTTTACACGCTGACTGAATGACACGGTTGGCTACATCACCTACAAAATCCGTGATGTCAGCCCATAACACCGGGTGAACTTGGTGCCGCGTCAGTGCTTCCCTTCGGTCGTGCCGGCTACACTGTCCATTTCAGTGTTGCCGGCACGAAAACACAAACTATTTACATAGCCGTTTCGACCGACCTTTCATTCATTGCCAGTGGTGCCAGCCCGGGCGGGTTAAACCCTACCACCTAGTAATATAAGAAGGGAGTCATATCCCTTAGTCGTCTTTATTTCTAACACTGCCACTGCTGGACATACACCCCTAAAATCCTGCTCGAGTCCTCCCCAGCCTTCACGGGTACGGAACCACGGTGGTCTTACCACACTCCGTTTTCCTGCCCACCACGGCCGCCAGTGTAGGACACGGTTACTCCAACGGTCGTCGTCTCTTCCGGCTAACTTGCCCAGCCAATTTCTAAAACTCACCCCATCCTTAATTACATAGTTAGCATATAGCAACGGAACCCTGAAAGCTTTCCCGGAAAATGATCTCCAATATTATCCAACGGGGCGGCACTCAGCGCACGCGCCGTCCGTCACTCTAATTGCGAACTTTCATTAAAAATCTCCGCGCGTCCGGATTAGCATAAAGCCCATAGAAATTAATAGGTTGAAGGGTGTTTAAAATAGTCGACGAGACGAAAAAAAAACCGGCCAAGTGCGAGCCGGGCTCGCGCACCGAGGTGTCCGCACCACAAAAAAAAAAGGTTTAAAAAATACGTTTCTTGTATGGGGACCCCACTTAATTTTTCACTGTTGTTTATTTGTTTTTATACCCGCCAAAATAACACATATTCTGTGAAAATTTCAACCGGACGGACGGACGGACAGACATACATACAGACGTTGTAAGCTATAGTAAGAGGAATCAGTATGGATATGGAAACCTAAAAATATGAATAACGGTTGATTTTACCAAACCTATCCAGTGGGTTATCTGTCATTGTCTAGTTATAGCTTGAAAAGACAGTTTCGAAAATTGTTGTTTTTTTTGTACTGTGTGGGGCCGGTACTTAAAAATAATAGCCCCACTGCATCTCTCCCCGTGCATGTCGTAAAAGGCGACTAAGGGATAAGGACAAGATACCGTGCTAAAGGGCGACAGGCTCGCCACCTCTCACCTTGGCACGGTACTTCCACCAAGTCATGCAGCAGGTGGTTCTTCGTGCCTTACTTGCTGCTTGATCGATCGATGTCTTGTTCGAATACTTTGCGAAACGTGGTGGTCGGTGTTGTGCTGTAATTTAGCAGAGTTCTTGCAGCACAACACCGATTGCTCTGCTTACCCCGATTGTTGGGATTTAGCGTGTGTGATATCTATATGTATGTATTGTTTTTGTTTTCGAAAAACCTTGTTTGGACGTAAAAATAAATCAATAAAAAATTTAAATATTTTTTTTTTATAAATTTCCGATTACAGTATTGTATGTATTAGAGTGGGTGTTTTTATTGTGTTTTGTATGTTTCCGCCACATAAACATCTTCTTTC